>CM049386.1:12374812-13574812 GCA_026937815.1 Etheostoma perlongum
TGCTGGTAATGGGCAATGTAGGTATTGCATTAAAGATCAGCCCCCCCACCCAAATTAGCTGGTATTCTGTCTATAATGGAGTGGTATGGAAATGTATAAGTGATCCCAAACTTTTGACCGGTAGTGTAAATATACAGTATAATATAAAAAGGTGATAGTAATAGTTTTAATGGTTTTAATGAACCAACATCACCAATGATACATAATGCTTCATTACAGATATAATCTTGCATTTATGATTAGTTTATAATGTGTTTATGGTGCCCTAAAAGTTAATTTTGAGCATTTTTAAGAGCTCAAAAGCAAACCATATGTGAGACAGGCAAGCAGTAGTAACCTTTCCTAAATTAAATCCAAATGTTCTTATTTTAATCCTTAAAATCCTTTTTGTTTTTCCGCTTATGTTGCTTACGTTTTCTTTCCAGCTGTCTTTTCTCCATGAAATGTTTCTCATAAAAAATGCATAATGTAACGAATGAAATTGGCTCAGTGTTGAAATGCTGATGAGCTTTCTTAGCAAATCTGCATGTTAAATGTAGTCAATACCAATAATTGATAAGGTTAGATTTAGGTCACAACATATATTTTTATCAATATTTGCAATTCACATTGGGAGAGGATCTGATTATACTAAATTGCATTGTGCCTTCACAACCATTACCCAGCTCTAACGACATACTCCAATATTTATAACAGCTTTGACTGCATGGTGTATCATCAGCAGGGAATGACACATCCCCTAAAGGCTGGCATGTGCTCTCTGTCCCTGCGAGACTTTACATTGATTCCAACGGATTTCTAAAGAGATTTTGTAAGAGCATTTGCCTGGTATTAGTTTGCTCCTGGGAGCTCCATCAGAGCTTTTGGTGGGCTATTTAACAGAGCAGAGGCAGCGAGAGGCTCGCGTCAGCTCTCTGCCCTCGCACTGAGTCCACAGAGCTGCACAGATAAACAGGGAGGATTGGTTTCAGCCAAAGCTGATCATCTATCTTGTGTTTGAGAATGTGGAGGTCAAGTACAGGTATGTAAGGGGTTTGAATTCACGGACAATCCCTTTAAGCTCTGGTGGATTTGTTCTGTTTAGGCTTAGCCTTACTTTCTTGAGAGAGTTAGACAGTGAGTGAGCAGTGGCACTGGAGAAGAGAACTCAAGATGAAAGAGGTCTTTGGAAAATTATATTTCTGAAAAGATGTGCTTGAAAATCCCATTGTATGATGATCCAATGTGTGCCAGCTCCTCTTTCAGCAGCCTAGGGACCAAACCTATTTTGGCAGATGGTCAAGTTAACTGATGATTTTGAGAAGGAAAAGTAAACAGCATAATCTAGCTGCATGTTGATTTAGTCCCTCTCAATTCCCTCTGGGCTGTAGCTTCCACCACACCCCTTTTAGGGTACTGAGTGGTAGAGACATGGCTTTGAAATCACAAGCTGGAGCTGGCAGACAGACAGCTTGGGACGGGGTGTATAGGATGAGTCACCCTTAAGAACAAGCTGGAGAAGAGAAGAGAAGAGAAGAGAAGAGAAGAGAAGAGAAGAGAAGAGAAGAGAAGAGAAGAGAAGAGAAGAGAAGAGAAGAGAAGAGAAGAGAAGAGAAGAGAAGAGAAGAGAAGAGAAGCATCTACATGAAAACAACTATCAAACTCCAAGCAATGTTCGTTGTTTGAACCGTGACATGTTACTAGGGGATCTTGAGATGTACTTCTCTTTAAACACTATGCAAGATACTGCTTTCAGTTGAACTGAAGGTTTGCATGACAGTGAGCTCATTTGCAATGCTTATGTGTTGCATAGCTTCAGGAAGAAGGTATATGATGCTGCAATTTAAGTCTACATCAGGAGAGTCAATGCAGATACTTCTTACATATATTTGGAATCATGACCACATTAAAGTTAAGTGTCTGTTTGGGTGCAACTTGGAAAACTGAAGCATCAATATGACTATTACCAACATTGGTGGGTCTGATTAAGTTTGATGTCTTCCAGCTAGTAACGTCCAGTTTATAGCGTCCTAGATTTATCATCGGGAATAAATTAAGGGAACTAGTTTGGAAATGCATTGCAACACATATAATGCTATGTCTAGTTTAGAAAGGGTTTTTAACAAAGACAAACTGATGGACATACACAGAAAGAATGCTAGTAATTGCCATACAACTTAATATGACCCATTGTTGTTGTAGTCTTTATGTTTTATCTACACTCTGTATATTTCCAAATGTCCTCTCTCCCATTGTAGGGATGTAGGGAATACATTTGTGCCAGACAAATCATAGGCTAATCTATTTAATTTTCAAATCTTTCTTTTTGTTATGCAAAAATGAAATCTTTAAATCTTTATATTGATAATCATAAGGGTGGTGTGGGGAGGTCCCAGCTGGTCACCATAGGTTCTAATGGTGCACTGTACCTGTAGTGCATACAGTAGGCCTATGTGTTATTCCATCCATAGCCCAAAAGTAGCAGCAACTGTTCTGTGTGTCCCCTGCAGTCCAAGGGCTGCAGTGCTATGGCTGCAACATCATCCAGGGCCAGAGGTATGTGGACGTGGGCTGTTCCAACCCAGAGGTCATCACCTGCACCCACTCACACAAAGGCTTCAAACACCGTTTCTGCATCAAGACAGAGAGCAGTGAGTCAACCTCCATGACTAATATTTAATGACTTATAAACCAAAATCACAATTTTCTCTACTGTTCTATCCTCTAACTCAGTGAGCTAATGTGCCTGTGTATGATAGTTATTTCAGGAATATTTACGGTGGAGGGGAAGATTATTAAAGCATGATGTATTCACTCGGGGCGTGCCACTGGACATTGGCATAATCATTTTTAATCATACTTTATTGTAAATGTTCTTTGTCCGCTGATGTGAATATTCCATTGCTCCCTGCACTGAGGGTTGTTACACAACCCTACTTTGGAGTGCCTTGATGAGTGAATTATAAGTCACTCCTTGTTTGATGTCAAATGGAGGATGTGGACACCCACGACAGGAGAGTGATGGTCAGATGAGTAGTTCTGCGGATATCCATAGAAGCGTGGACAATCCAGCTGTTCCTTTGCTTGAAGGATCTACTCATGTTGAAAGGGCTGATGAGGCACCTTGATCATTCGCTTGGAGAAACAGCAAGCTCAGAAAAGGACTGACAACAGCCCATCAGAAACAGCATGACAAGCACTTGTCAGTCAAAATTTCGAAGTAGTGTCTTGGCAGTAATCTGCGGCCAGTCAGCTTGTTAATCTTTATGTGACCCTGTCCAATCTAAATCTAACAGATGCTGGTAAAGTTCCATAAGACTCTTAGAGTTCTAGTCCCCTTTGTCCTCAGATACAATACATCTGTCCTTATTCCATAACCAGTCCAGAGCCTTTCTCTCCTGAACATTGTCATCTTACTTCTCAGCCTCCTACCTCTTGCCTCCTATCTATAACTGAAGTGAAGATTCTTGACAGGCCCACAAAAACAAATCTAGATTGAACCCATTCATAAGAATGCTTTACCAGAAATTAGCTATGATCATCATGCCAATGCCAAGTTTTGTGCTCTAGGATTCAAATTATGCGATTAGATTTATTACAGTTAAAATACCTCACAAAGTGTGTTACAGTAATTATTGGAGGACACTTCCGTCCCATGCTTTTCTCCAAGACTTTATGGCAACCAGAAATAAGAGCATCTACAGCTCTCACATAAGTGTGAATTTAGTTTTGACATGTCTCACTGGGATGCCAAAATATCATTGTTTGTGTGTATATATATATTTCCCCATTTAAATAAACATGTTTGTGGCAATGCTTTTCCAAGTTACTGCATTTAAGAGCACATAGAGAGCACAGAGACATATCCTGTGGAGTGTGCCTTTAAGATTTCTAAACGTCTTCCTCATCATTACACACTTGCAGTATTTGGTGCTTGCTTGTGCTTTTTTTTCTTGCTGAGCCAAACACCAGCTCCTCACTCTTCTGTGACTGACTGTTTCCCACTTCTGTCCTTTCAGCGGCCCTGGGTATCGTCCTGACCAGTGGTTGTGCCACATCCAGACACTGCCAGCAACACGAGCTGCCAGGGGTGCGCATCCACTGCTGTGACTCAGACCTATGTAACAGCACCCCCTCCTGGCATTCAACCAAACTCCACTACATCTGTGCACTGTTCAGCCTCTTGCTGCTGAGGATGTGGTTGTGATATTGAGTCAATCTGGAGAGGAACATAACACCAGTGGACTATGGGAGAAACAACAACTCTCATCTCTTCTCTTAGCTGCTCATGATTAGAGCAGAATGAGAGTTTTACTCAGTGTGGTGTTACTGGTGAGCACCTTAAAATAGCTTTTTATCACAATGTTAGCTTGGACAAAACAACCCTGTGAATATGTTTGACCAAAGCAGCTTGCAGTCATCTGTGAATTTTATTGTGCACATCCACTCACTCAAGTGTAGCTTTAAGTACAGTATTCATTATGGGATATTATGGGAAATGTGTTCTAAAAAAAAAAAACTTTGCTAGAGTCATAACGTCAGATTATTAAAAACTTTCAGTAAAGACACCTTGTATCAGCAATACACACTGACTTCAGTTTTATAAAGGCCTACACTCACATGTATTGCAAGCTAAGAGATAAATCCCATATTCTCTGTTAAGTTCATCATCTTTCTCATGATCAAATCTTTGCGTGTAGTATGTTCTTTTAAAGTCACAGACTACTTACTTTGCTAAAATTAAAGATATTTTTTTAGTTTGCTGTCCAGTTCTCCAGGCTAAGCTTGGGAAAGCACACTGCATGTAGTTCTATAATTGTCAGAAATATTGTACAATGGAAGCATGTAATGTTGTGAATTACTATATTAAAATGTTTCATATTTTTAAAAAATATATACTTTGACATTTTTTATCATGCCATGAATGTCACATGCTACACATCATCAGAGACAATTTCAAGTACTTTGGATTTACAAGATTCCATTGGAATAAAGGAAATTGTGCCAAACTGTAGGCCAGCTCATTGTAAAAGTGATTTTATGTGCATATGAAAATGTGAAAAGCTGAAATGGGGGAAAAAAATCTAAAATAGATTTATTTCTACACTCGATAAAATAAATCATTATTATTTTCATATAGACATTTCATAGAAGGCTTTAGTTTAGTGTTATCTACTTAAGTTATATGAAGGCCTATTATAAACCTGTCAAATACAAATTAGCCCATACCACAATGCTGCTGGATAGAAACTCTTATATCACATTTTAGAAGAATGGATGCTGTCAGCTCCAAATGTTTAAAAAACTGCTGATTGTTCCCATGTAATAAATATGTAATCTCTAAAAGAAAAATGTTTTGTTCCAATTTAACACAAAAACAGCGTTGAACCTAGCTTCAACTTCAAAAGTTATGTTTGTTTGCACAAACTCCAACACAAGCCATATTCTACTGAAACAGTTTGCCATGCTTTATATGTCATGAATCTACAATTTATTTCAGCTAAATATGCTATTATTTTAACACAGTCCCGTTAACCCATTTAAATTGTTCTATGTTAATGTTTTGTATAGGGTTTAGTTAGCCTATGCTGAAGGAAACAACTAAAGGTGATCCAACTAAATAATACAATATTTTCAGGCAAACAATATCTTAATTAGATGGATCTACGAGGCTAAACCCATAGGCTAATCCTCATATCTGAATCAGTCTGATACAGGCTAGGTATTCTTCAAAAGCTGTAGGCTACCTTTGCTCAGAATCTGAACCCAGGTCAAGGTAGGCTATGTAATCAGGTGTAGCTAATCAAATTGAATCTGAATCTGATACAGTAGCCTACATGCCAGTATTATTATACCAGTAGGCCTACAGCATGCATGAATACACCTGTGCAGGTGAGGTTGCTTTCGGCAAAACAGTGCATACTATTGGTGTACACACCGCAACCGCAAATCTGCCCATATGATGCTCTTTGTCCCAGAAGCCCATTGTATACAGCGGAGGAAACCCTGTGGCGTTATTATGTGCCGTGAGCAGCCATCTTGGATAGACTGATCATACTTGAGCCAGGATAACCTGCATTCCTCATCTATACAGCTCAAGAACACAAAGCTCAAACGACTTTCTGGTAAGGACAGAGAAGAGGCAATACACGAACACACTCATACATACGTATACGTACATACACAATGTCTGATAAACGTAGATACATTGGTATTTAAATTATGAAACAGATGAACAGTTTAGCTAGCCTGTTTTCCAGGAGACAGCTAGCTAGCTAATTGGCAAGCTAACAGATGGATAATCATAGGTTGTTTTTATCGTTAGCTCCCAAGAATGGGATATACTAGCGACATATTAAACTGCTAGAAAATACAATTAGGGGAGAATTGACTTACTCTGCGATGGCTTAATATTGGTTGACAAGCTAACTAAGCAACGTATTTACTATAATCCAACCCTAGCAGCTAACTGGCAAACTAGCATGCTAAAGCTATAGCTAGCAAGCTGTCGTTAGTTTGATGTATAGTGGCTTTTGTAAAATGATATCGAAGCCAAGTTAAATGTCTAACATAGTTACAGTAATTAGATGACATGGACTTGATTTTCTGTGTATCGATAGAGGCAACCGGATTACGTATTGTGATTTAGCTATGCTATTTGTTGTCGATATATAACGTTATCCATTAATGTCAGCAAGCAGGTAGCTAACCGGCTCGCTAGTACAAACTGAGACTGTCAAAACAGCTCATTTAGGGACGTGATTGTTATCAGAGACGATCACGTAGTTGTCAACTAACCATGTAAATGGTATGTTTAATTTCCTCTTTATCTTAGTAACATTGGTAGCTTTACGTGTGCTAACTAGCAAGAGAGAATTACCCAACCCGATGCTGTCACTTTGCTGGTTTGTCCCTTTTTATTTCTGGTTTCTAGTATAGACTTTATATTGTAATCAGCTGTTGTGCACCGTTACACACAAGGTCCTCCTCTTTTAAGAATCAGTTATAATGGCCAAATAAGTGTAAACACACACACGGAATTTGACTCTGGCATTATGTTGCTCTCAAAGTACATACATACAAAGAAATTCAGCTAAAACAAGGACAACAAAGCTGAACAAGGAAGGTAAACACACATTTGATTACTATGTACTGTTTTGTATATAATGTACTGCATATTCATGCATATACATACATACATGCATACATACACACGTAAACAAACTGGCTTTTCTTCTCAAAACAACAGTTGTGTATTATTTAAAAACTGAAGGTTAGCAACAAAGTAGAAACGTCTTTGTTTTAGTGTTGGAAATTTGGATAGAACTGCCTTTGTCTAACAAAGTGCTGCATCATTATTGTTTCTTGTGCCAATGCACTGTGTGTATTAGCAGGTTGTTTTTTGTGTGTAAAACATCACTAATTTGATTTGTATGCATTGTGAAAGTGTTCTGCTCTGTCCCGCCTCCCTTTAGGTAGTGGTGATCTCATATTATTTTTAGGGCTTGAAAAGAGTCACATGATTTGAATAGTGGGCCTGCACATCATGGATGCACTGTGACTATATGTGTCAAGATTTCCTGATAGCCCAGATTTGAGTCGTGCATCCTCCCCTCTATGGGAAGTAGCTGAGAGCACAGGCAGGGACACCGTTTCTCTGGAGAAAGATTTGTGTGTTGGGGAGTAACAGAAGTGCTGAGGCTGCAGTCTGGTCACATGGTCTTGACTCGCCTTGTTCAAGATGAAAACTCATGGGGTTTATTTCTATGTAATGAGTATAAAAAGTTGAAAAAGGGAGGTTCAGTATCACAACTAAATCATTGTTTTTAAATCTGTTTGGGAATATTTTTGTCTTTGACAGCTCTAAAAAACATCACACGTGAGAGTCATGTGACAGTAGGCAGCCTAGAAAAAGGCCCATAAATATTACTCTAGGATTTAAAGCACAGCAATCTTGAAAAACACAGTCACAGCCTGCTCTTATTCCTGGAAGTGGTTTACCCCAAATAGTTTGCCTTAAATGTAATATAATGCCTAGATTAGAATCTAGTTGCTGTTATAGAGTTATAACTAAATGTCATAGTTTTTATGGAAATTAGCCAAGTCTTTTCTGGGGCCACCAACAAAAAAATACTTTGAGTTGTTATCAAATTGTATTTTCTAACAATTTTCTATATAATTTCTCTCTGAACATAAGTGTACGTTATCATTGATGTTGTAATGTTTGATATGGTTTTTTTTTTTCAGGCATAAGATTTCTAGTGCTCTTCTCAAAGTGTTGTAACTGGAGTCAGTATGAGTGTCAGTATGTGCCATCATATTAATCAGACTTGACCCAACACCATTTTTATTAAAGCAAAGGTTTCAGTGACACTTAGACCTGAATTAACCCTAAATATCCCTGTAGGCCTACTTCATTTCGTGTCTCTGATCCTCCAATATTACTCCATTTCCCTACTTAAAGTTTACACCTTCTGTCTTTTTTCAGTCTTGTTAAGTATATATACACACAAATACATATATGGCTGCTGAAAGATTATACTCGTGATTGTTAAGCCTGAATTATTTACTTCTTTAGAGCAGTTACACTGTATTGCAGCACCTTGATACAGAAGTACGAATCAGCCTTTATTCAGCACAAATACAACATGGGCTGATGTCAGGAGATGGCATTGTAAAGTAGCCTGGTTGACACCAGACCCTTCTCAGCTGTAACTGAGAGTGGGTCTGGCGACGGTTCATTCACAGCTCATTTCGAAAGGCCAGAATCTAAAATTTGTCTAAAGTTCATCAGGGTTTTTCCAGGCTAATTGCAAAGTGAATTTCATGATGAAATTGTTCATGAGAGAAACCGCCTGTTTTCTAAAGCAGCTTCATTGATGTCATACTATTTATTTATTACAAATCTGCATGTTCAAAAAAAGCATTCACCTTGGCTGTTCAGCCAGTGTATTTGTGTGAGTGCTTTTTTGATATAGGCCTGGTAGTGATCATATTGTGTGATAAATCTGAAGGCTTTGTCTGTGTGTTGTAAATGGTGTTTGAACGATGAAGCATTACTGGGTATCAGAAAGATGTCAGAGCTATTTTTAGTCTAACTTTGAACATATGCTGGAGGTGTACATGTAGTGCTACACTGTTCCTTGTAGAAAGATTGTGCACTGTCATCTAATTTAGCCAATGTCACTGTGTGTAGAGACATGGGATGCTTGTTGCTGTGGGAAAGTGACTTACTGACCACTGAGGAGCTTTCTTTACCCCTACATGCTACAAATGGCCCATCAACTTATTTGTCTACATGCCTGCATTAGGTTATTGTAATTATAAATATGGCTAATGGTTGTTAGTGAGCCGTTGAAGTGCACATAGAGCAGACAAATGCATCACCTTTAATTTTTTATTCATACTTAATTGTTTTGGTCAGTAGGTTGTTAAAGACAATACAAAAACATGACTGCCATGTAGACCTAATTAAGAAGTAGTATGATAAACATTTTGTGCAATATTGTAACACTCTTCTTATACCTGTGGCTGCTGAGATTATTTTTTTGGAGTCAGGCAGAGCTCTGTTTTTGTTGGGAATACTCTAATTACCTAGGCCCTGTGAAATATCCCTGTGAAGGCAACATACTCGATTTTAAGTTTCTCACAAGCCAAGGCAACATTTGTGCAGCATGTAAGGTTGCCTGAGCTTTGAGCTCTGAAATATTTGTAATGTGAAGCATGCCAACTTCAGCTTTCACGAAAGCTCAAACAATGTGGGACAGCATCACCTGAATGAGTTTGTACTAGATTGAGGTGTTAATACTTCCCTATGTTAAACGAAAAGTTGGGTAAACGACATACTAAAATGTTATTAAAATGTACATCCTAGAATATAGTATTTAGAGTAGTATATCAGTTAGCTACCAGGTGGTACTCTTGAAGTTAAAAAAGGTGAAGTTGCCGTCCACATAGATTTTGACTCCACAAAGAAATGAGTTTTGTTAAACTTTGTGGTAGTAATATAAGTAATGGGCAATATATCATTAAGTATTATTAAGCAGTTTGTGACTGGTCACCACCAGGCTGTTGCAGTTGTTTCTGCATTTATTTATGCAAGAAGAAATATGTATAAAGTGTGTGGGAAGTGCAGTCATTGCACCCCTTAGTTGACCAACCAAATGAAAAAGTATTGTTTAGTGTTTAGTTTCATTTTTGCTTACTTATACAGTCCTTGCTGTTGCATCATTGGAATTTACTAGGAAGTAAATTACCTCCATGATCAGATATGTGTTTTATGGTTTTAATCATTAGGCATAATAAATCATTCTTGCTGATATTGATGAGCACCGTATTTATAATCGGGTAATTTAAAATTGCGTTATATAACTAGGTAATTACTCACACAATGTATACGTTTTAAACTGTTAATTCACATTCCTACAAAACTATACTGTTTTTATTGTTGTACTTCAGTGTGCAAAATCATCTAGCCCTGCCAGGGCTGACATTATTACAGTCATATTGCTCTAATAGGATTATGGCTGTGTTGAATAACACTGGCCCTTACATGACCAATTTAAAATCAGATGTGTACGTTATTTGCTGTGTTTGTAAGATTAAATAATTAACTTTTTAAAAAAACATTGCAATCTACATTGAATTATTGCTGTTGCTTGAATTATTTGAAAATCTTTAATTAGGAAAACGGCAAATTGCCTTAACTTTCCCTTCTTTTCTCTCTTTCAGAGCCACAATGACCACTGCACCGTACAACTACTCCTACATTTTCAAGTACATCATTATTGGTAAGTGAGCAGTGCTTTTCAGCGAGCCATGTAGATTGTTTTGCTTGTGGGAGCAGTTCACAGTGCATTGATACATCCCACTTCCAAAAGAAGGACCATAGAATGATAACACTTGAATCTAAATTTTGTATACTATTTTGTATTATGTCTCATTATATAATTTTGTAACCAATCACTAATACATAAATTCATGCATAATGCATTACCCTGTGCTGCTGATAAATGTCCTTTTAGCATATACTGCACATGTCCAAATCCCTTTCCCCCATTAGAATTGTGTTCCACTTTTATGAGGGCTTAAAGTGAACATATTGCTGCTTTTATGTGGACATACTGTACATTTACAGACAGACATATGCATAAACAACAACCCCCCCACACCCCCAGCTCTGGGCTATTTACCCTCCTCTGTGAAACCTAAAACACCTTGCCTCAAAGCTAACAGTCAGCTTGGATCTTAAAGGGGGGTGTGAATGAGTATAAGAGCAGCCTATGGCTTGCTACGTTTTGCTTATACTTTCATGGTTTGGTTTTAAAAAGGCAATTTTTTTTAGGCCTTGTGATTCTGCTTGTTGCAGTTGCACGCAATTGTCTAGGCTTCTTTTGATTGTTCTAGCAGAGGAAATGGCTCAACCTTGGTGCTTCTTGGTATGTGTATCAAAATTACTGATGACTGTTTTTAGCCTTTTTTGTGCGAGTGTTCCCCAAAAGCATCAACAGTTAGTTATTACCAGAATATTGGCACACTTTTGATATCAAGTTATTCAGTCAAAATTTTGATTTGGGATTTTGTTTTTTTTTCTTATTTGAAATAAGAAAAAAAAAATAAATGAAGGACTCAGGAGCTACAGATGATTACACTGACAGGATAAAGAAAAAACATACCATACGTGTCAATATGGTTCTAAACATGTATTGTGAAACTCAGAAGGGCAATGCACATTATATCCAAGTCTTTCTCTGTCTCTTATCAGTCCACATGAAATTTTTAAGTATAGTTGCTAACTCTCTTAAGCTTTATTTATGGTTCTGTGGAGGCTCTACGCATGATACATGTCTCTCTTATTCTCTTTTCTCTCTCTCCACAGGGGACATGGGGGTAGGGAAGTCATGTTTGCTTCACCAGTTCACAGAAAAGAAATGTAAGTGCTGCCCTGATTTTGACTCCTTTTTCATGTGTGCTTGTGCCTCGGCGTATGTAAAGTTGCCAGTGAGTGCCTACATGGCTTTAGATTTCTTTTATGCAGCAGCGGAAGTCAGTGGCATAGAAGTCGAGTGTGAGCTCAACAGTGAGAGGCTCTTCTTCTCTGTGTGTGTGTGTGTGTGTGTGTGTGTGTGTGTGTGTGTGTGTGTGTGTGTGTGTGTGTGTGTGTGTGTGTGTGTGTGTGTGTGTGTGTGTGTGTGTGTGTGTGTGTGTGTGTGTGTGTGTGTGTGTGTGTGTGTGTGTGTGTGTGTGTGTGTGTGTGTGTGTGTGTGTGTGTCAGTCAGCTGCAGCCTCCCATTCCCATTCAGCCCCGTTTTGTTAAGTGCTACTATTATAGAGCCAGATGCGGTGTTCCTCAGGATGTGATGGTGGCACACCATCACATCCTGCATACACATGCACACACTAGAAGGATTTAGAAAAGGTTTTCAGTGTCCTTTTAAAAAGAAATTTGCTGCTTTCTTGGTGTGATACTTTCAATTTACAACTGTGAGTATGATGACTAAAGACTTTCATAAATTATTGATGCACCTGCTGGAGATTAACAATGGAGGTCAGTGTTCATTGTAAGCAAAAATTAGTTGTCACTAACTCTACGTTTTCTCAGTTTAAGACTTAAATAAGATAAAACATTGCCAATTCTCTAGAAAAATGGTAAAGACACTAAAATCATTTAAATGGAAACATAGCAAAGGATCACAGAAATACATACAGCAACACAAGAAATGCATGACCATTGCATTGCAACGGTCATTGTATTGTATTGCATTGCATGCATACCATTGAAGGTATAAAATGGCATCAGTAAAACAAGTTGACCCAATGAATCAAATTGAATTCGCAGTAACCTCCCTTCTCCTCTCCCTAGTCATGGCGGATTGCCCCCATACGATTGGTGTGGAGTTTGGTACAAGGATAATTGAGGTAAGCGGTCAGAAGATCAAGCTGCAGATTTGGGACACGGCGGGACAAGAGCGCTTCAGGGCCGTCACCCGCTCCTACTACCGCGGTGCTGCAGGGGCGCTCATGGTCTACGACATCACCAGGTACAGGGTGCTTGTTATGTGTTTATGTATGTGGGAGATACAGTTACTACATGGTCTCAACTTTACACCAACGCTTTAGAGGAAGGTTAATGGAAGCAAAATAATTTCATAAGTGCACATTTCTCCCCTCCAGACTTCCTCCCGAACAAACACAAACAAGTTGTTTAACTGTTTGTGTCAGACCCTCTTGCCCAAACTGTTAGATGGTATCAGGGTTTTGCCAAATAAACACAGTTTAACATGTGGAATGTCTGTCCACACCCCACCCAACTCCGGTAAGGGCCCCAGAAACAGTATTTAACTATAAAATCTAATATGAGTTGTTTACATCACTGTTAATGTGGCCAGTATTAGCTCCTGCTGGGCTAATTGACAAAAATGGGATACAAAGATGAGTGTTTGTTGTGTCATGCAATTAAAGGCTGTGGCTTAAATAACCAATTATTATTCCCTGTAGTTCATGAATGTTGCACATGGTCCAGTCTGGTTTAGGGCGTACAGTGTCTCAATGCAAGGAACTCCAGATATTTCTGTCTGCCATAGCTTGCTGAAAAAAAACACTTTACCAGACTTCAGGGACTTAAGCCAGTTTGGTAGAACTCACTTATACTTTGGGGAGAGTCACTCTGTAACTCATTGATGTTGTTGGCATTAGCATCAAACCTGTAATGTTGAGGAAATGGTCATTTATTGGAAAAAGGAAATTTTTAGATTAGGCTGTAACTAATGACAGAAATTACCGGGCAATGGAGATGCATACTGTTACAGTATGTCTGTTACAGACGGAAGTTGCTGGATCGAACAGACGTTTTCACCTGAGAGAAACTAAACAATATCCATTTTGAATATATTTAGAAGTCCTAAATTCTTCTCTGATGTTCTCCTGCTCTTGTTGTTGCACCATCCTGATGTAGCAGCTTTTCTTTGGTCTTTGCCCATCGTCATAGTAACCCCTCTCCCTTTTGTTGATGTCATGCAGGAGAAGCACGTACAACCACCTCAGCAGCTGGCTGACTGACGCCAGAAACCTCACCAACCCTAATACTGTAAGTACACAGATAAACATCTTTTCATTTTGCATATCGGAATTATTCTTTGTGTGTTCTGCATCTCTTAAACTGCACCCACTGCTTTCTATATATTTTTCTTTTACTGTGTAGTTACTGTATTGTATTTCCTCCTGTGTCATCCCTCTTGTGTTTTTTAAATATACTTCTGTTGTCACTTCCGCTGCATCATTGCCTTTCTTCCCACTGTGTCATTTTCCCTCTCCCCTGTGCCTGTCCATTTCTTAAATTGAATTTCTTGGTAAATATGATTAGCGCTAACACACAGTGTGTTCCTTCAGAGATGCCACTTCCACTTCAGGTTTTAAACATCTAGCGGAAAATGTTTTCCTGGTGTGTATACACAACAGAGAGGTTTGTTTACATCAAGCTATTTTCAAACACTTGAACATTTTTTTTTTTATTATTTAGCTAGTTTCTATGGATGAATATGAACACAAGGTTATTGTGAATGTTATTTGAATGATTAGTTTGTGTTGTGTTCTTTCTATTACCTCTTTACAATAACCAAGTAGTAGATAAAAAAATCAGCAGAAGCCTGTTAAACTACTGAAAGCTGTTCCAATGAAGTATCTTGTATTGGCCATGCAGTGGCAGTGTTGTAGTCTAGTCGGGACTGTGTTCCTGTTTCAAGGGAGTTTGTGTGGCTGCTGTTTTCTAAGATAGGAAACATAATGAACACATTATATGATCATATTTGTCATCTAATTGGAAACAAGAGTTGTGTAAGACGTCTTGTAATATTTCAAGATCTGCTAAATGACAGCTCTCACTTTTCACACTAACAGCCAAGAATTCAAAAAAGTAAGATTTCATTTGATGAAAATGTTTATGTTAATATCAGTAGTACTTAGATTTTTGCCTATGGCCAACTTTTATGCTGTGGAAATGGAGCATTCTTCTCATCCCAAGTAAGTTTGGAACTCACTGCCACAGCACAGTGAGGATCATTGTGAGAAGTTCTGAAAAAAAACATGAACGGTTTATGCTCAACATGCAGCAGTATGAGTCTTAGAGTCTGTCACTTGTACATCAAAGAAGGTCATTACATTACATCAGTTCATTCCATGTCTAATTACATCTCAGTTGCTAGGGGCACCGTCTCTTGTACTCATGTGGGGGTGTCAGTTCCTCAGTGTATGTCTCAATCGATCTCTTAACTGACAAATCAACAGCATAACAACTGCTTTAGGGACAGTCTTCCTATTCTGCCGTTGGCTTTCTTAGCTCTTGGAGGCTTGGAAAGCAAACATGTCCCAGAGGGACCATAGTGTCTAGAGGATTGTCTCAATCCTCCCGTTCTTGTCTCTGTATTCGCAGGTGATCATTCTCATTGGAAACAAAGCAGACTTAGAGGCCCAGAGGGATGTCACATATGAAGAAGCCAAACAGTTTGCCGAGGAGAATGGTGAGACACCCACACAAAACATTATAGGAAGACAGAAAAGAGGGTTCTAGGTGGCATTTCTCCTCAACTCTTTAAGGTATTAACTAATCCGACTCAAACTCATTCTGCAAAGGCCTCTTCCAAAACTTTCAACTCAATTTCAACAAAACAATAATCCCAGAATGCCAACAAAATGAAACAATATTTCGAAATAAAACTAGATTTAGTTTCTGTGCTTTTTCAGATTTTTTTGTTTAAGTTGTTGATATAAGTTAATATAAGCCTGTATAGTTAATTTCAAGAGACAAAAGTGAAGATTAATATCCTTTCTATTTACAGTGAGGAAAATAAGTATTTGAACACCTTGCTATGTTGCAAGTTCTCCCACTTAGAAATCATGGAGGGGTCTGAAATTGTCATCGTAGGTGGATGTCCACTGTGAGAGACATAATCAGAGGTCAAACGTTTCCTGTAGTTTTTCACCAGGTTTGACACACTGCAGAAGGGATTTTGGCCCACTCCTCCATACAGATCTTCTCTAGATCAGTCAGGTTTCTGGGCTGTCACTGAGAAACACGGAGTTTGAGCTCCCTCCAAAGATTCTCTTTTGGGTTTAGGTCTGGAGACTGGCTAGGCCACGCCAGAACCTTGATATGCTTCTTACATAGCCACTCCTTGGTTATCCTGGCTGTGTGCTTTGGGTCATTGTCATGTTGGAAGACCCAGCCTCGACCCATCTTCAATGCTCTAACTGAGGGAAGGAGGTTGTTCCCCAAAATCTCGCAATACATGGCCCCGGTCATCCTCTCCTTAATACAGTGCAGAAGATATTAATTGAAAGAGGGGGCGAATGAGAAATTAGTCTTTGAGGTATGTGATCTTGTAACAGTGTTTTTTTTCATCGCGTCTGTTTTCTGTTCTACAGGTCTGTTGTTTCTGGAAGCCAGTGCAAAGACGTAAGTCTGCACAACTTCAGCCATTTCAGTGACTGCAGAACATGAAATATCCCTTTTGCTTACATTCTTAAACTCCCAATTGCCCTTTTTCTCACATTTGTGTTTATGCTCTTGTGTTCAGAGGTGAAAATGTTGAGGACGCCTTCCTGGAAGCTGCTAAGAAGATCTACCAGAACATCCAAGATGGCAGCCTGGACCTGAACGCCGCTGAGTCGGGCGTCCAGCACAAGCCCTCGGCCCCTCAAGGCGGCCGGCTAACCAGCGAACCACAGCCCCAGAGGGAAGGCTGCGGATGCTAATGACCAAGCAAACCCCCTCTATCATCCCTTCCTCTCTCTCTTCGTCTGTCCTGCCCACCCTCCTTTAATCATCTCTCCTCCATCCATTCCTCCACTTCCGTACCTCCATCCACTCTCCTCCCTCACTGCACTAGGAGCTGCATGAGAGCAGGGCTGCGGAGTGAAGAAACAGGGCGGATACCGACTTGGGCTAGACTAAGCTGGGCTGTGTGGACTACATCTCCCCTCTTCCTTCTCTGTCTGTCTGACTGACTCCTCCTCTAAACTCTGTCAGTGTGTTGTCGTCCCATAACTCTTTTGCTCCCCTCTGCTCCTCTTGCACATTCAGTCTAGTTCTCCCCATCATAGTATCATAGACGCCACCACACATTACACAGGTTACTGACACTTTAGATAGATGTAACGGTCATACGATAATGATACACAAGACTGTTTTTTATGTTTGGGTTTTATAGCTATATATGACATGTAAACGCTGCATTAAGTTTCATCCACAACTACCACTGATCAGTTCAGCTCAAACTCCTGATATCTCTCCTGCATGGTTTACCAATCCAGCATTTTATCGAGACATGCGGGTGTGATATCTCACGTTAATCTGTGTGGGATTAGACCGTGAAGGCAACAAAGCAGTGTATCATGCAGCCACACAGGTAGAGTGTGTGTGTGTGTGTGTGTGTAGCAGAGTGAGCTTTTTCAGCAGGATTCAAACCTGCTTGTGGCTTTTTAGTTTCTGCTGCTCGGCACAGAGAGTTGCGGCCTTGAAGTTAATTCCTCAGTCTCTTTTCTAAGATATCGCAGCAAGGAATATTTTCCAGCTTGTGTGTTTGTAAGTGTTAAGAAGTTTGATGGGAGTTTCATTTAACAAAAAACATGGATTTTCTGTTTTTGATAGATTAATTCACATCGGTTTCTTTGCACCAGCTCTTCCTCTCCTCACCCGTCCGACTCCAAAACTCTCCCCCAGGTCATATCAACAGATTTGGTCTTTACCAGCATTTTCTTTCTGCGTTTGTTGCCTTATTATAATTAATGTTATTACTTTTTAATCGTTGCTCTTCACACTGCTGTTGGACTCAGGTCGAGTCAATAGTCTTAGATTGATGATTGCATTTTACTGGAGAATAACAAAAATGCAAGTGGCTCACGTTTAAAATATCTCAAAAGTATCAGCAGCATGGTCTTAAAACAGTCAACCCTTCCTTATCTCAAGTGCTGCTCTGAAAAGCTGATCTGTTAATTTGGCCGGCTGTTCCTCTGCCTTGTATAATACAACACCAAGAGCATGCCCCCCCTGCCCCAGAAACAGTGAAATTGTCAAAATCAAATCAATTTTTTTTTTCCCTCTTCTACAAAGTAAAATTTTTCTGTACCATAGTGATTCCCTGATTGGACAGCTGTATATATTGCTTCTAAACTATCAGTGATGACCTCGCTACTTGGGATTTAGATATTGATTTGCTGGCTCTGCCAAGATCTGTACAGTTGATGTGCTAGTGGGTTGCCTGTAATTCATGCTTGGGAAATTCTGTAACATAGTTTCTATTAATAAACACCCCCGTCCGCACACTACTGAACCTGTTGAGGGGAAGTAGTGGATTGACATTATGTGCAAGCTAGTATTTGTCTGCAAACTCTGATTCCTCTCATTTCTGTATGGAGTGGAGAATGGGGCACTTGTTTATATTTTCTTTTTCCACCCCATCATCGCTCCTCCACATGGGAGGGGCCTGCATTGCTGTCTTAACTTTTGGGGAGTGGGGATTGGTTTGTTATTGTGGGAAGTTGGTGGGCTGGGTCTTCCTTTTTCCTGTATCCCACCTCTTGCTTTTGTCTGTCCACAAGTACAAAAACAGTACATATGTATAAATTTGTAAGGAGCTGTGCTAACATTTCAATGCGTTCTTGAGTGTATATGATTTTAAAAATGTTGACATTTTGATTTTAATGACAAAATACTCTAGACAGAAAAAAAATAAATTATACATAACCTGTTGCTGTGTCTGGTTTGGGATCTGTTGCTTCTACAGAAACAAGCTTTAATAAACAGGATTGCATAATTACTGAAGAAAAATATCACATGTAGAAAAAGCATGACTCAGTAAAGTATTTCAAGTAGCACAACTGCTTTGTGTTTTATTGCAACAAATAAATTGCACCAAGGCTAGAGAGAATCATAGGTAAAAGAAACATATTTACAAAGGAAAGTTTTCTACAAAATTTGTGAGGAAGCTTTGACTGAGTAGTGGTATGGTTGGTAAAGGAGCAGAACAATTTTTATTTAAAAAGCCAACACTGACTGTACCGTGTTGAAGTCTAGGCAGCTTGCAGTTGACGTGTCAGGCATCGCAGTCAGACAGGGCACATTGGGTGACTACAGCACAAATACTTAAAATGTCCAAGTTTTACTGACAAGCATAAAGGTACATATGTTACAGTGGAATATCATGTTTTTTTTTCAGTCTAATATTCAACGTCTCACTTATTTTGTAAGACGGCAAATGAAAGATCCATTAACATTTCAGTCCAGTGTTTCCCCCAGGATAGCTTTCTTTTTCTGCTGGGGCGGAACGGCCTTTGAAACAACATTTAGACCATGTGACACAAACCCTCCATCAAATCCAACTCTTAGGCAGAGTCCCTTCAGTGGTCAGAGAAACACGGTTTACAGATCAAACAGCATGCTGCTGCAGGCCGGGCTGCTACTCATGGCTTTTGTGACTGGCATGAAAAGAAAGTTTAATCAATTTTATAAAAATAAGGTCCAGTCTAAGAACATAACAGTCTGATCTACCAAGTAGCAGATCTTGCACCCTGGTCCCACTCCAGTATGGACTGGAGACAAAGTTTTTTGGTATGGCAATCACAAACTAATTAAAAAACAAATTCACACAGCTATTCTTAACCACTTGCCCACATTTTTGCACTTGTAAAGTGTACAGCACTGCCAAAACTGTTTAAGGCACTATTTGTTACCAAAAAAAGGTGAAGGCAAGAAGCTCATTCTGCCTCATTTGCTTCCTCCCATGATTATTTTATGGCACATGGTTGCAAATACTGCATAAAGCATTCATACAGACCAAACGCTGACATGTTTTCATCACTTAACACACAACTAATCACTGATGAAATGGTGCAATGCAATACATTGATTCCAGAAGCTCCCTAATCCTTACCGGTGAAGATGGGGAAAATGAGATTTAAGTCATTTAAGTGTTAGAAGGCATCCTAGAACAAGATGAGATTAAGTGCCAGTGATGAAAACGAGTATCACAGGCCTCTTTTGTAGTAGTGTCATCGATAAAGGGTAAAACAACCAGAATAGATAAGACATGATCATTTCATAAATGATTGGTGAAAAGTCATGTTGATAAAGAATTGGCCCCTTTCCTCTCTTTAGTCATGGTTAGGGCTTTTCAATATTGCAAACTCTGTCAGACAACATCTACAGAGATTCCTTTGATTCCATCTACAATAACCACTGGCTTAAGTGTTTCAGAATGTACTGTAGTGTGAGACCTATACTCTGTTGCTGTTCAACCGCAGGCTTTACCCTCAGATCGCCGACACAAGCTTGGCAAGGGCCGCAGTATGTGTGCATGCTCAGATAAAAGGGTTTGGTGAGATACAGTTCATATCAGTTTTACATCTCGGTAGTTTAGGATTTTACGGCGCTACCTCTGAACGATGTCACCAATCTCTTTGACAGAGGACAGCAGCTTGCTGAAGTCCTGCTGTGTGTTGGCGCCCCCTGTGGCAGTGGGGCAGATTTGCAGCTCACGCAGACTGTTCTCAAGTTTGTTGATGGCCTCGCGGAAGGCAAACTTGTTCCTCATCTGCTGTATGGAGTCAACGTAGCTCACGCAGTACTCCGACAGGTTCTTGCCGGCCTCAAGCACAGCGCTATGGCTACCCGTTTGCTCCGAGTTGCGACAAATGGCTGCGCGGAGCAGCTCGGTGCCTTCCAGCACCATCTCGCGCGTCACAGCGGAGTTGGGGGTACGCTCGGCAGCCTGGCGGGGTGCCGTCTTGCGGAGGGAGCGCCGGGTGTTCACTAGGGGGATGAAGGCAGTGGGTGAGCACAGATCGCCGGGGGAGGTGAGAGAGGAAGAGAAGCCTCCTAGGCTCTGGCTGGAGAGGGAGGCACTCACTGAGGTGGAGGTCTTTAACAGTTGAGGTTTGGAGGTGGAGCCCAGGGGCAGCTTCTTGGAGCCCTCATTGAGGGGGGAGCGGGCTTGGTCACTGGCAGTGGTTGTATGGTGAGGCTCTGAGAGAGAGGAGAGGCCCTTAGCTTTAATGTCTGAGGTGCTGGGGAGTTCTTGAGTTGGGCTGCGGGAAATCTTGCCTGTCTTGGCATTGGTGGGTGGTGGAGGTGGGGCTGGCTTGGGTTTCTGTAACTTTTCTCTTTCCCTGACGGATGAAGAGTCCACACTGTGCTTGTGTCTGCGGGCCCTACACTCGTCTCCAGCTGCCCCTAAAGCAGGGAACACATTGGGCTTGAGAAGCTCAGCGTGGAGAGCGCTGGTTTTGGAGTTTTCCAATCCCGGCAACCCTGGTCTCCTGACCACCTTAGGTGTTAATGCCTGAGGGCTGGAACCAGGACTGGCATCAGTCTCTTTGCCTAAGAAGGGAGAGGAACCATCCGATGAGGTGTTCAGACGTGGTGGGGGAGTCAGGGTGCCCATTCGACGGTTGTTTTCACCTTTTTGCTCACTGGTTCGCTTGCGTGGGAGAGCTGGCTTGCCACCAAAGGTGCCTGAGTCAAAGTGGCGCTGGCCGAGGTCTCGCGGTAGTGTGACAGACTTCCATTCAGTGCCATCTGAGCCGGTGTGCATGCTAGAGGACCGGAGAAAACGCTTTGAGTTAGACATGGATTCCTCCTCACTGGGAGGTGTTGTAGCTGCTTTTCCTCCAGGGCCAGGAACTGCATGAGCTCCCTTCTTTCTAGGAAACAAAGGTCCTGGGTAGGTAGGAGCCCCGTTGGTGATGCCTCCTGCCCCATTATTGTTACCCAGGAACTTTGCAGAGTCAAGGCCATGTGTGATGTCATTAATGGCCAATAATGCACCATTGTTGAAGCTGTCGCTGTCTCGAAGATCTGGAGTCACGCCCCTCCTGTCAGGTTGGAAGTCCATATCTTTGAAAGAGGAGCTGCGTTTGGGCGGAGCTGGTGCATTCTTTTTCTTTTTCTTTATGAGACTGAGAAACCCACTGCCACGGTTCTTGTCTTTGGGAATCAAGCGGTCATCCTCATTCAAGTTACTGTCCAGGAGGAGGCGCTCCTTCCTGGGGAGCATGGGTGACGACACAGCTACCTCCAGCTCCACTGGGTCTAAGGTAGAGCCCAAAAGAACCAGGAAATCATCATTGATAAGGAAGAATACTTTCACGAATTATTGTACTACCATTACAAAATACTTTTGACAGTCTCAACATTTTTTTATTATTTTAAAACAAGTTGCAGCAACAAGGGCACTAGATGTAACTTTTTCTCACCTGGACTATCTCCATCCCGGTTGTCTATGTTTTTGCGGAGAGTTCTGGTTTTGGTGGGCAGCTCTGGTGCCTGCTGGACAGGGCCTAATGTCGCCTTCTTCCCTTTCTTGCCCAGCTCCTTTTCCACCTCTAACAGTAAAGATATGGTCAAGAATTAACCATCTTATCACATCTTAATAACTATGCCAGATACCATTACCATATTAAGAGGGTAACTGTGGATATTAGAAAATAAAAGTAAAAGCTTTGGATTTTTTTTTTTTTTTTTTTTTTCTTTTTTAAAAAGGAACACCGACCATCAGAGATGCTGGACTCCTGGAACATGGTCTCAAAGGCTTGGTGGGTTTCAGCAAAAGATGGACGTTCTAAGGGGTTCCACCTCCAACCTGACAGGAAGACAAAATTAGAAATAAGAATTAAAAGTCCTTCCAATAGAATAACCATATGCTGGATGGATGAGTTTTGCTACTCACAGTCCCTCATGAGCTCGTAGACCTTCTCGGGGCAGCCCTCTGGTCGGTCCATACGGTAGTCCTTCTCCAGCAGCTCGTACACTTGGGACAGGTCAATGCCGGGGTAGGGAGACATGCCGTAGGTGGCGATCTCCCACAGCAGCACACCGAATGCTGGAGATGTAGGCACAAGACAGCTAGTTGTGCTATTTATACAACAATCAACAACAGAAACGTGTCAAGACCTAAATAACTGGAATGTAAAGTCATTGGTGGGAATATGTGAAACGTGTAAAATCGCTTCCCCTTGTTTAATAGGAACCTGAGAGAAATGAGCTATTCAAGCAAAAACATCAGAAATCCATTTTAGCATTCAGCGATGAGATCAAACTTACCCCAGACATCAGACTTAATAGAGAATTTGTTGTAGGCCAGACTCTCTGGAGCAGTCCACTTGATGGGGAACTTGGCCCCAGCATGAGCTGTGTAAGTGTCTCCAGTCATTAGCCTGCTCAGGCCGAAGTCTGCAACCTTTACCAGGTGGTTCTCCCCGACCAGACAGTTACGGGCAGCTAAGTCCCTGCAGGAGACAAAGAGGTGAAATGATGAACAGGAGGTTGTGGTGGAATCCTCACTTTCTAAAAATAGAAACAAACAAACTAGTCCAAAAATCACCCAAGCTGATTTGAACACAAGACAAAAAACAAAGACAAAAACAAAGAGTAACACAAAAATAGTATGTCTAGTAAAAACATTAGTTGCCGTTTTTTGTTGAGCAGAAGCACAAGCTGAGTCTTGTCAGGTTAAAAAATTAGAAAGCAGTTTTGCAAATATGAAAGACATAAATCATTGCTTGCTTCTAAAAAAGGACCTCGTTAAACGTGCCAGAACAAACGAGCTATGTAACAACACAAACTTGTCTGTGATGCATGTCTCAGCAATGGGGGGAAAAAAGCAAAAAGGACACAGATGTTGTTTTCTTTAGTATTTATGCAGCTCTGACTGAGTCAACACTGCCTGATAAACCTTTGATAAATTAAATCAATTCACTCAGAATCAATACGATCTCTACGATTAAATTTAGACTTGAAAAAGTAAGATCTTTACACCAACCTGTGTATAAAGTTTTTTTTCTCCAGGTACTCCATGGCAGAGGAGATTTGTGTGGCCATGTGGAGCAGCACCACGGCATTAACCTCCTCTCTGTTGCACTCCCTCAGGTAGTCGAGCAGGTTACCATGGGTCATGAACTCTGTGATAATGTAGAACGGCGGCTCGCGTGTGCACACACCTACCAAGGAAAGGAGTTAGCAAAACCAAAAAAAAAACAAATATTCACTTAACGTTAGTATTTTACTTTCATTAGCTTGCAATGCAGAAATCCTGAAAATATACCGCTGCACTGGACTATAAACTATTTAACCTGCAAACATGATTGAGTACATCTGCAAAAGACCCTGGTCAGTAGTTCATCTGAGCAAAAACAAATCCTCTACTTAAATGCAGCGGTTAAAAGAAGCACCAAGTTAACATACCTAACAGTTGTACCAGGTTGGGGTGTTTGATCTCTTTCATAACCGCGGCCTCCTTGAGAAACTCCTCCACCTCCATCGTATCCTCCTGGACACAGTTATTGGAAAAAAAGTGAGCACAAACATGGGCTGGTTACAATTGCATCCATACAACACCAGATGGTAGCATTATTCAGCCAGATTCATAGCTCACACCGTGTTAATACAGTAGGTGTTAAAATGTTACAAACTTGACTAGATGAA
Source organism: Etheostoma perlongum (assembly GCA_026937815.1). Classification (NCBI taxonomy): domain Eukaryota; kingdom Metazoa; phylum Chordata; class Actinopteri; order Perciformes; family Percidae; genus Etheostoma; species Etheostoma perlongum. The sequence continues at coordinate 12,399,264 of CM049386.1, forward strand.
TATTGATATAGGCCCTTTCCTCATAATATCAAATGTAGGGGTTTTTAAGTCCAATCTTATCTTGCATGGACAACTCTTTGTCAACGTCTATTTACCTTTAGTGTCTTGACAGCCACGGTGAGGTTGTACTTCTTCCAAACACCCTCGTACACTTCCCCGTACTGGCCCCCTCCCAGCTTGTGCTTCATGGTAATGTCAGTGCGCTCCATCTCCCACTTATCATAGTTGGGAGAAACTCCGTAGATGGTGGGCTTGTTGCGCTTCGGCGCCGGGTAGTGCAGCGTGGTGATGAGGCCGTCGGCCACCGTGGAATGGTGGTGCACCAGCTCTGCCAGCGTGTTGAAACGGCTTTCCGATGACACATACAGCTGGAGGAGAAAGAGATTCTACATTTGAGTAGATGCACATGAGAGGTCAGTTCAGCTTGATAACGACAGAATTCTTTTAACAAGTAACTGTGATAACACTAATTCCTAAACCAAATATCTGCAATAGTTTGGGTTTTTTGATTATTACAAGGTTAATTATTTTCAATTGCGTTAAAATGTTAAATTCTTAGACAGATCAAAGGACTTTCAAAACATTGCAACACAGCTGTTAAGATATTAATAAACAGATGATGGTTTTCATTACATGATGACCATTCGTGTAATATATTAAATTGGTAGTGCTAACACATTTTGGTAAGTGATATTAGGGAAATGTATAAGACCAGATATAAACTGGCAATGTGCCAGTAATACAGCATGAAATCATCTACTAAGTCTTGAACACACTAAAACATTATCTTCATAAAGAACGGTCTTAACCCATTGAAAACTCACAAGGTACTAGTCAGGAAGCTGGTAGAGGGAAGGATATTGGTCAGGGCTCAGTTGACACAGTCTTTTCCATTGTCCAAGTCTTACATAACCCTAAAAATGACTTTACAATGTACACTGTGCATTTCTTTACTTGCAGTGAAAAGACTTTTGAAATCTAAAGAGGATTTAATGTTCCAGTTGGCCGCTCTCGTGGCTTAAACTTTGACCATTTACTAAATTAAGAGGGGAAATATAACATAAAAAAACCATAGTTATTAAGAGCATTACTAACCAGAGTCATTATGAAACAAAGCTGCAGCTCGGGGGAGTGCTGAGGTAATCCCAAATTATTGGAGGAGTCTATCATACCAGACTCTTGAGTTGTAGCTCAGTGGGAGGATGGAAAACAATATGAGACACACACACACATACTTGGCTGCATCTGTCTGTGCTAATGCATGTCTTAGCATGGGCGTCACTGGCTGGCCTTGTGTCTGCTGGCCATTATGAGCGGCAAAGTGGTGGTTTGAGGGATTCTTGCCATAGCTAGCGTTCCTCAATCTAGCTCACCTCGCTGCATCACAGACAGGAGGGTGACAGCCAAAATGGCAGCGGCTTCTCGATTGACATAGCAATTTGGGGAAATCCCACAGAGGAGATTCAGCCTACAATTATCATCTGTGACCATCAGGATGTGGTACCCTGCACCTCATTTAAAGCTCTTACTATCCATGTGCTCCAGAGACCCTGCATTTTTTGCCTGACCAGAGTTCTTCCCACTTATGAATTCAAGTAATATATTATGCAAAATCTCATACCTTTTCTTTTTTTACCTTTTCCCATCTCTATTATTAAGCACAGAAAAGAAATTCTTGGTGTGTGTATATACAGTATGTGTCTGTTAGCTGATGCCTACCTTGCCGTCAGACGCAGTGTTAATCCTGTAATGGTAGACTCTCCCTTCGTACCGCAGAGAAATGGACCTCTGGCCGGGGCTGCTCTCACTCTCACGGACCAGAAAGCTTCCGTTGATGCCAGAGCTGAGCAGGTACTCTGCAGCGTTACGCGACACAGGGCCATGGTACCAGCTGTGCTTCTCCAGGCTGTTGACAGGGGTGATGTAGTTGGAAGGCACCCAGCCCTGGCCATTCTTGGTCTGTGCCTCGCACCACTCGCCGTTGTGGTTGTAACCAAGCACACGCAGCTTCTCTCCTAGTCAACGTGTGAGATTAAAAGTGTTTGGATTATCCAGGAAGTACCTCATTGGCAGCATACCCATACACAAATAGTATCTTTAATGGTTAAGCGCTGTCTTGTGACCTCAGAAAGAGTATTTCCAGGAGTGGGATTGTTGTGAACTTCCATATTCACTGGAACTTGACACTGAACTTGAACTTAACTCAGCATGTATCTAAAGTCATGTTTCCTCAGACCAGAATCTCTGGCAGGGCTTTTCTTTTCAATCAGTCATTTGGTGACCTTGACTGAAGAAATGCACTTTTTTACATTGGTTTAAAATGGATAGAACAAAAACTAACTTTAAATTACACATTTAAATCCTACAGATGGCCAGATTTTGTTGACCAACATACAAGTAAAAATGAACCTTTTTTGTGCAGCGGCTCATATTAAAATCAACTTGAAAGCATTGTTTTACATGGTGATATTTTCTTGTTTATTCTGGTGCATATGTTCTCTCCTTCCTTCCTTCCTTCCTTCCTTCCTCTGTTTGTCTGTGTGATCCATCTGTGGTATTGTTTTGCAGTCGGTTCAGAAGAAGAACAAAAAATATGAGTGAGACCATCAACAGGAAGTGAGAGTCAGACAGGGATGAAGACAGAGAAGGAATGAGGCGGGAAGTAAATTAGGAAGATCCCTAAGATGCATAACTTTATTGAGACTTTTTCTAGTGACTTTGTGTGTCACTACAGCAGTGACAGGTTAGTCAAAAATATATAAAACACATTAGTGATTACTGTCAAATTGATTCAACCATACCAGTAACACACAGTAACAAAATGATGTGAATCATTCCTAGTTGAACACAATAACCTTATCTTTCTCTTTTACTGACCTTTAGTTATGCTGAGTGTGTTGTCGCCACTGGCTACAAAATCATAGAGTGCAACAAACAGGTTGGGGTCATTCTCACTGGGTCCAGCCAAAAGGTTTTCTTTGGAGTTCCAGCGGGCCGCTTCTGTCAGACCCTGACTCTCAAAGTCTGGTCTCTGGAGAGCTTCTGAAAAACAAAATAAAAAAAAAAAGCAGTTCACTAAAATGTGAGGTAAAAACATCAAAATGCATTGCCGATGGGAGACTGAGGGAGAGCGGTTTGGTATGCAACAACATTGTGAGGCAGTTTTCCCATACGGCTTCACACATGTAGGATGATTCAGCAACAAAGTCAACTGTGCCTTCTTCATCCCTTCAACTGGGCCTTGTTCCAACAAGCCGGTCATCAGCTGTGATCCCAAAGTGGTATTAGAGTAATAAACCTGATCATGTGTGACCCACTGTGTCCCCGCTGTCTTGATAACTTTTCATTTCCTGGATTAACCCTGCTTAGTTTTCACTGTCGTGAATACCTACAGCTACCACACACCGCACCGTGAGAATGTGTCTCAGCATGAATTTTTGCTGTAAAATGGATGTGCTTGCACTCACAGGTAATGAGCCCGAGTTCAAAGTGCTTTAACTTATAGTTATGTTAATTACACGCAGAGCTTGAGTTACTGCAATTTTAGAGCAATAACACAGAAGGCTAAATAGCAAAATGTGGAAAATGGAAAGAATGAGGAGAAAAGAAGAAAACAGTGAGGGAAAGAGAGAGAGAGCAGACGAGGGGTGAGAGACGAGAGCTTTATTGTGTAGCTTGCTCAGCTGCTGTCACACATGTTTTAGAGGCATCTTACTTTTTATCCCCCAGATCACAAACACCCACATCCTTCCAACAGAGACACCAGGCTACAGCTGTACTACGTTTTCACCTTCCAGTGAGAATTTCACACTACGGAAGATTTGAGGAGGAATTATTTTAGTGCCATTAGAAAACCAACCAAACCTTAAAAAAGTGATTAAACACACTGAAACTGAACTTTAGCTTCTCTTTTTGAAGATAATTAAAAATAGTGGCTAGCTACTGATATGAGACAAACTAAATTATTACTGGCCAAGCACAGTTACACATTAAATTGTAAAATAGCTTTGGGCTTCTACATTTTCTGTCTGGGACTTTGTTAACACCAGACAACAAATACTGACTTTAAGTAATTTAGAAAGCATGCTCTTCAACTTTAAAATGACCCACAACACTAAATAATTCTAAACATAATCCAAAAGCTATTATTTCCATTGTGCAAAAAAATGACAAATGAATTTAAAACATATTTGCAGTTAAAACTGAGACATCCATTTTCACACATCCAAATTTAAATATTAAAATAAAATACTTTCGAAAACTCAAAGATTGGATCTAGGAAGTCGACTATTCTCAAAGGCTGACACATCTTTCAAAATAGAACAATGGGGGCAAGTTTAGCTCCAGGAGACTGGCTGAAAAGGAGGCAACAATAAACTTATTATCAGGCCTATTTACAGTTAAAAACATGAATAGCTGTGTTCATTTTAGGTGTTTTGTAAACGTTTGTGTTGTCCAAACTAGATTATTCATGTCTACAGAATAAAAAAAATATTCTAGAAAGTCTCTGACAACAGCGACAACTCCAGTAAGAGATGAGTTTACTCACATCTCCAACTGATAATGTGTTCCACTGGACATCTATGGCGTGCTATCATAAACCTTATTCCATGTTAAGAATGGACAATTGGAGCCCCAGTGTTAAAATGTCCGCCCCTATTATGTCGAATCTCACAGCTCAGTGAATTGAAGATTTACATTTGAAAACCGCTTAGGATAGCTCAGTAGCCAGAGGTAGACCTTTGCCAACATGTCTAAAATGCTGGTCACAGTCTGTTAAAACATAAAACCAGCTGTCAATGACAGTTTTATATTAGCGCATCATATCATACCACTAGTACCACAGGCAGGAAAATTGTGGATAACTTTAAGCATTTCCCACTTGCATACACACAAACAAGATGTAACAGTTATCCCTTGTATCATCTCTGACAATTGAAAGCCATATATCTTATGGTTTTGATATTTGTATATTTCCTTCTACCCTTTAGGCACATAAAACCCTTTGAAAAGCTAGTGAATTCACCTGATTATGTCTAAGACACATTGTCAAGGCTGTTTTACTGAAAATGTAATATTTTTGAGATACAAACTTTCCATCATATAATGGAAAGCACTGGAGCAAAACCAAGTCCTCCAGTTACATAATGTAGTATATTACCACGTGCTCACCACATTTTATTGCATAAGTGTTTGTTATGTGAAAAAACGTCTACAGTGTTTCTGCAAAAAGAAGGAGTGAGATCTGATGTATCTTTTACAGACATTATGCCTTTAGGAGTGCTAAGGTCTGGCTGGTCTGAAGGAGATCAAAGGGTAACAAACAGTCCAATCAACCAGAACCTGTGTACTGTAGTATAACTGCGTTTTATTTATCACAATATAAGGATAATAGAAGAGATTTGATCATTTAAAGCCACAGTGCAGTGCAAGATATAAATAAATAGTCCCATGTGTAGTAAAATGCTGTAGCAAAAGGTTTAAACCCTGATGTACAAGAACTGGGATTTGAAGCAGATCTCAAGTTTTTTGGGAGTTTGTTCCAGATGTGGTTCATAAAAATTGAACACCGCTTGTCTGTGTTTAGTTTTGACTCTGGGGACAGAGAGAAGACCCGTCTCAGACGATGTGAGGGGTCTGGACAGTTCATAGCGGAGCAACAGATCAGAAATGTATTTTGACCCTGCTTTAAAAATCAACCGAAGTATTTTAAAATCAATTATCTTGCCAAACAGGAAGCCAGTGAAGATCTTAGAAGTGGACTGATGTGATCCACTCTCCTGGCCTTGATGCACCTGTATGATTAAGTCCAGAGCATTCCCTTTAATCACACAATATAAATACAAAGTCAATGCAGATGATAGACAAAGGCAGCAGTTCAACAAAGACATCAAAAAGAAATGATAAGTATTTAGGTGGGTGCCTTTAGATGTTAAAGAATGAAGCTTGACATGAGGAATTTAACTAAAGAGCAACCTATTTGAAAAAAGCCTATTTCCAATTGCACTGGATAGAATTATTAAGCATATGGCAACTCCACCTCCTTTCCTATGCACTCTAGCTTTGCTCATAAAATTGAAGTTGGGAGCAGTTGACTCACAAACTGCAGCAATGTTATCTTGGTCTAATCAAGTTTAAAAACCAAAACTTAAAATCAGGATTGTGGTTTAAAGCATTATTTGCCAATGTTTTTTTTGTGACAGGGTGGGTGACACGGAATTAATGTCAAATTTGATTGGGCTTCTGGGAGACGGTGTACAACCCCAGGTGTGTTTGTACAATTGTGTCCAAACCAGCTGGAGGTGCGGCGTATAACCCGAAAGAAGTAAACAGAACATATGTGGCCCAAAGCCAGTCACATGGCATTGACAGGTTGCAGGCATCAGTATGTCAGGAGGCCGATGAAAGACTTGAAAGACATAGCCCTTTCTGCCAAGTTAGACTCGCGAGCCTGAGCACCCTGACATAATCAAAGCCAAATGTGGTGCTACTTTTAGGTAGCAATCCTGCCATTTTGTCTCTGGGATTTCAGTTCTAAAAAAAATAGAGAAGTTGCATTTTGAACAATCAAGGGTGCTTCCCTCAGCTGTAAAATATGCATGTATATATGTGCCTCATACTAAATAAAGACAAATAAAGACAGTGGTCCCAAAGTGGTGCAAAAAACAAAAAGGGCTCTTCAGGAAAGCAGTCCCTTTCCTACAGCATTATTTGACACTTTTCAAAAAGTAGTAGATTTAAGCTTTAGAATGTATATAGTCATATTACATGATAAGTATTCCAGTAATGCAAATATGAATTAGCATTTATTTATTTTTATTTTTTTTAGTTACCATGCAGTGATGAGTGATGTCAATGCCTAGACAACTATTACTCAGTTTACTGGGATCTGAAAAAAGTTTGACAAAGTCTTAACATAATATGGTCCCAAAATCCAAACAATCCCTTTAAGTCCTTACAATGTTACAATGTCACAGTATTATTTGTATACATTAGATATCAATCAAGTACAAACACTGCTCTGACACAGTTTTAAAGTATTCATATTTGAATTGATACTGTGTTGGATTACATTGTACAGGCAGATAAAAGAGACCAAAACCGTTTTTTGTAAAATTTAGCTGAGGCAAGAGATTAAGCAAGACAGAAAAAGAGCTCCACCAACAAGATGCAGACCTAAGAGCCAGCAAGACATACCATATGTCCAGAGTTTAGCCTGGTCATAAAGTGTGTGGGCAGCGCGTTTTAGCAGCACATGCCACACATGTCCACAAATACCACAGCTGTTTGAGAGAGGGCGACAGCACACTGACACATGGACCATGACGTTAAAAAAAAAATAGAAGACGGAAACTACGGATGTGTGAGTGAGAAAGAAACAGAATTAGGGCTCATCATCAGACTGCAGTTCTCCAGAGTCATGTAGCGGGAGGAATTGCAGCTTGTCCTGCCTCCATTACTGATAAGACACTCAGAATGATGCATGGAACTTTGGAAAATTCATAGCTATGACTGTTATGAGCAATAGGAATGCACCCAAACTCACAAATTGATGCAGGAGTGAAATTTCTTTAAAACCCAAACTTTAAAAAGAAACATACAACTTATGTCTGGTTCCATTTTGTCCTTTGACCAAGAGAGCCCTGCTAGTTTTGATTCTAGTCATCTTAAATGCATTCATTTACACCTTGGATAAAAAGGCAAAATGCAACAAACTACCTGGGACAATAGAAACCAACAGCAGTATGGGTCCAAAATCATAAATCTATATTTGGTCCACTTCCATGAACTCAGCCCTAATCCACATATGTCAGAGGAGAGAGGAAAAATCTTTATCTTACATATTTCTCTTGCATCACCTGAATGCAAGGTGGTGGTGGAACGGATTCAGATCATACATTTGATATGGTTCAATCTAGGGATGCACCGACCTGACTTTTTCAGTCACAATACCAATACAAGTACCAATTCGACTCCAGTGTTTAAATAATAAACTGACTGGGATCATTCTTTTATGTAAAGCAAACATCATTACAAGGAACGCTAAATGCAACGCAAGCTTCCCGGGGTACCTAAAAGCAGCATGAGTTAACGAGAGGCACCTGAACACAAAGTCAATTCAATTCAATTTCAATTCAATTTTATTTATAGTATCAATTCATAACAAGAGTTATCTCAAGACACTTTACAAGGACCCAACAGTTCTAGTAGTTTCCTCCAGAGCAAGCAACAGTGAGACAGTGGCAAGGAAAAACTCCCCTTTGGGAAGAAACCTCGGACAGACCCAGGCTCTTGGTAAGCGGTGTCTGACGACCGGTTGGGGATAGAATGAAGTCACGGAGCCCGCACGCTTTACCGTTCTAGGGCTGTACCGAATAGCAAATGTATCAAATGTACCCAATTAGCGGCGGGGAAGCAAAGATTTTCGACCATACTTGAAGGCAGGTTTGGAAAAAGACAGAAAAAGACAACGAAGCAAGAAATGAAGCGACTTTGTTATTGAAGGACACAGTCACCTGTTGATACACAAAATCCTGGGCAGTTTCAAAACTAATATTCAAATCCCTAAATTTGAAATCGAATACCTACATCAAACGAATATTCAGATCCAGCCCTATACTGTTCAATGTTTTTTTACATTACACAGGGAAGGCAAAATGTTGCCACATCGATTACTTCAGGGAAGTTTCTCCGTCATCTCAGACTCCGGCAGCTGCTATGGGGTCTAAAAAAAAAAAAAAAAGTGCAGCTGCATGCTAACGGTAAGCTAATGTTACCCTGTGTCTTTAGCTGCATGCTACCCAACGCCGGTAAGCTACACGCTGTGTCGTCCGTGTGTTGTTGCTGCCGTTTTTCTTTGGATGCTTGTAAGTAGATGTGGGTAGAGAGAATAGGAACATAGAATTAAACCGAAAAGATCAGCCCCATTGTTACCAATACCCGATCCAACTTTATGGATCAATATTGGCCCGATATCAGTATCGAATTGGTGCATCCCTAGTCCTACTCACAATTCAATATTATCACCATTTAGAATAACCACAAGGTGTCATAAAATATTCAAATTGTATTTTCTTGTTATTAAGTTCATAGAATATCTGGATTCTAATGATGTAAAATTGCTTACTACTTGGAGAAAAATACAAATGAAGCCTCCAGCTCCAATGAAGTAGGCCAGAAAGTTTAATTTGGGGTGGAACATCTCAGCATGAGATCTGCAGTGCAAAATTTACAGACTCTTTATCACTGTCATCCACTTCAGTGGAGAGCGTACCAGGACTATTAACTCTATTAAATCATTTGGTTGCACAATCTTTGGCACACAAAGACTTCACTGATTATTCCATTGCCATTCAATTATTATGTTGATTATGTGCAGACTTGATGTGCCCTAGAGTTCTTTAAACCCCCCTTGTGTCCCCTTCATACATCACAAGCAAGTCAATTACCCACTTTAACTGTGACCAGAACTGTGTAATTAGAAGTAATGGCTAAGAAGTAATTGCTAGTCTGCATACTACAAAGAGTATGGGAAATGTGTAGATCTACATTATCTTCTGAATTCATTATAGAAGCCGTGAAAAAGTAGTACTAGAACATAGCCGACAACTGAAAAGAGAGCACAGACTGAGATTAGATCCCTTCTACTCATAAACAAGAGTTAAGTGGGACACGACCAGGAGTCGGATTTCCTTGTATTCTCTTCTCGTCTCTTTTTCCACTTCTTTCCTCTTCAGCTAGCCAGTGTGTCTGGCCTCCCTCACCCTCCCCTGTGCTTACTCTCTGCTTTCCCCTCCCCATTCTTCTGTTTCCACAGTGCAGATATCATATTAGAACCTTTACACGGTAATACATCTTTTATCCTTCTCCATGAGTCTCTTAAGCCCCTGCTTTTTTATGTGACATAGCTTCTTTCATTCTTTTGTTAACATTTCTCTAATGTAAACTGCAAATCACGAGCCACGCTTAAAGACGACACTACAGCCAATCACAAAGTATTCTTACCTTCCAAGTAACAGCTGGAGGAGGACGAGAGGCCTTTCTTAGATTTACACCCCACCAATTTCAGGCATATCTCCAACATTTTCATTTGCTTTCTTTCCCTTCCCGCTTGAAAATGTTGTTGCTTGATGAAATCAGACTTCCCTCGACGGTTTCCCTTCTACATGTGTCCAGTAGGAGAAAAGTTCAAACCAAGAAAAAAACTGACAAAAGGAGAAACCGCACTAAGCCAAAAATAGGTGTTGAAATATACGGTCTTCTTTTCCTCTGTCCTTTCAGCTGTTAATCCTCTTTCTCCTCACTCCTTTCAGAAACAGAAAAAGTAGAGTATTCTGTCCGGCAAAGTCTATCAACTTTCTCTTCTGAGCGTCTCCATGTTTTTTTTCTCCCTCTTTTGATTTTGGGCTTTCGGTTAGCTCCACTTCTGCAAGATACAACAACAAGAACTACCCAAAAGTGCAGGTTTGGTCCAAAAACTTGCTAGACCTTTAGATGTGTCAATTGAGTGGGCAGTTGGGCGTTCTGAAGGATGCCATTCCTCTCTCCTGTCCCCTGTGTGAGTGTGTTTCTGAGGCACAGGGACTACTCGTGCTACAGGCTGCCAACAAAGGGCCTCTTTCAGGCTCAGCCTGCTGCACTCAATGACATCAGCTGAGCCCTCCCACCTCCAGCAGCAAACACACAATAAGAGGGAGAGATCGCTATCACACACACACTTCCGAAGAATACAAAAAGCACACCATCACCAAAAATTCATGCCAACACGAGACAAAAGCTGCAGAGGTCTCATTTCAAACTTTGACCTTAAATAGACTAGTCCTATTCCCTTTTGTTGAAGTCATGAGATGATTACAAGAAGCTCCTCCTCCAACTTTTTAACCCCCCCCTCCCCCTCCCCCCAGTCTGTCTCTGTGCTGCTCTCGCTTTCTTTTTGGCCATGCTTTTCCCCCCTCTCTCAATCTGAATTGTTTACAGGTTGAGGAGTCAGTTCTGGTAACAGGACCAGGTTGTAAAAGAGAAAGCTAAAGCTCTCAGTCAAGAACAGCTAACAGGCAGAAAGGAATAACATTAAGCAGTCTACTCTGGACTTCACACACCACCCAAACAAGGCTAATTTGCCGTAGGCCATTTCAAATGTGAATGAAGTGAGCAAAATATTTTAATTCATTAAAATGAGAACATTTATCCTTTGATTTTTAGAGAATCAGCAGCGGATCTAAAAAGGAACAAATAATCTTTGGCAGAAGCCAAGCTGTCTTGCAACACAATTCGTATCTCCTTTTCTCGGCTGTCTACAAGTGTAGTGATACAAAACTCAGAGCCATGCTTCTGAACTAAATTCATTTGAACTTAATCTATTGGAAAGGTTAGAAACAAAAAAAAATGTCACTACAGCTGTTCTTAGAAATGCATCTGGGATTATTGATCATCTGTCAAATAAGCAATGTTTCAGTTCTGTGGCTTCTGTTCCTTTATCCCAATTGATTTCTCTTTAGCTCCAGCTAACCACAGCCTACATCCCTGCTCAAATTTTGTTAAAATTCTACTTAAATGTTTATTTTCCCCATTCTTTATTAAAGGATAGCACATGTGAGAATTATGTATTTCTCTGACAAAATTATAGTAGGCCATCTACAGAGGGTGAAGACCATCATTAACACAATGATAAAACCTAATGCAATTCATAACAATAGCCATGCAATAAATACTACATATGTGAGACATGTTATTGTCAGAGAGATGATCAAAATCTTTAATTTTATTGCAGGATATTGTTATGCATTTCTGTTATTTTGTCCACTTGCTCGTGCTATTTGGACTAAAAGGATTGCTGGACAGGATTACACTGAAAACCTCAGAAAACAGCAGCTATAATCTGACTATGTCTAATCTGACTATGTTTAAAGGAAAAACATCACTTCAGATCTAAGAGGCCCAGTCAAGTGGGTGATTATATATTGATGGGTAGTCGGCTAGATGACACAATAGCATACAGCATGATTGCCAAACCAGTTAACTGGTTGACGTGGTCAACCTGGAATTTCCAATGTAGGAGCAAAACAGCTGACTAAAATGTTCCACATACATAAATCATTGACAGACAGAAACTTTGTTAAACAGAAGGCCTAGTTTTAGTTAATATTGTTGGAAGATAAGTTAAGTGGTCCACTTGGCAAGTAATACAAAGATAGAAGAGAACAATATACCGATGTTTCTAAAGACAAGCTGAATTATGTGTAACATATGAGGAGAATCGAAAGAAGAAAAAAAATTCCAAGATAAGGTCATGTCTGTCTGAGCAATGGGATAGTCCCATAAGATCTAGGCTATTGTTGCCTATGTTTATTAAGTTTGCCAATGGCTGGGCGCATGGATTGCTCAGTTGGTGGAGCAGGCGCCCACGTGTACAGGTTTACTCTTCGACGCAGCGGGCCCGGGTTCGGCTCCGGCCCTGCGGCCCTTTGCTGCATGTCATTCCCCCGCTCTCCCCTTTCATGTCTTCAACTGGCCTTCCAAATAAAGGCCTAACAAATGCCCAAAAAACATTTTTAAAAAAGTTTGCTAATGGCTTGGCATGCACATTTCATCAATAATTTAATGGGTATTATTAGGCTTGCTTCATAGAGACTTTGGAAAAGTCCTTTAAATGTGGAAAGGCATAGTTCAGAAAAGGTGCTCTGAAGGTGTCAACAATTTCCAAATCAACAGTTAGCAGTCAAGATTGGTGGAATGGAAATGAACCCAAACAACTCATAATCCCAAGTGAAATTACAGACTTGATATGGCCGGGCCTAACACTACAAATCCACATCTACTAGTCTGATACCTCAAGGTACGCTTGTCTGTTTGGTGTCAGTGATGTATCTATGGGTATTCTTAAACATGGCTCAGTCTCAGTCGTTTTGCAAGTAATGACCTCAATACTCTGAACATTCAGTCACATCACACCAGGCCCGCTGCAGTTCTGCTATGGCAAACATTTGTGTTCCTCTCATGCATTGCCCCAAACACCAATTACGAAGAAATGCAGGCTTCCTCAAACTCTGAGAAAGGCCCATTAACCTACCACAGGCACAAAGTGTTGAGGAGATGAGAGGATGAAGGGAAGAGGAGAGGGGCTATAAAAAAATGGTGGAGGAGAGAGGAAAAAAGGTTGCAGATGGAGAAAATTGAAGCACATTGTTTGGAAGTGAGCTCATAGGAGAATCACTCGCTCAAGTTTTATAATCCGGGCCGTGTATGTTAACAGTTAGCTGACGTACATCCACCCACGGGAAAGATTTTGGCCCTTTACTTCTCATGTACCCCCCTTCCTGCTTTCCTGATTCCGTTGTTTAAATCTTCAAGCAAATAAGAGGTTATATCCCCAAACTCGGAGGCAGCAACTAAACAGCAATTGTAAATGTTACAATACTATAATGATATCTGAGAACTGCTTGATTTCTGTCCTACCCACTCCATGCATGAGGGCACACGCACACAAACATAATCACACCGTCTAATGTTTGAAATATACTTGGCATAAATCCTGTCCATCCAAGTCATGGAAGTCATTACACTTTTAAACAGAGCAAGCTTTCTAATTACAGAGGAGGAGAAGGGCGGGGAAATAGACAAAGCTGCGTATGTTCCTCATAGTAATTCTGCACTGCACATGGTTCATCAATTCATTACATTATCATACAGTCCCAGCATTCTCTACCTGCAAGTGTACTTAAATATCAGACACTCAAGAACCAGGTAAGTGTGTGTGTGTGTGTGTGTGTATGTGTGAGTGTGCGCACATGTGGCTGTGCACATGTGGCTGTTTACTCAGGGTACTCTGGAGAATGCAGCCAGAGTGTCTGAGGCGAGCAGACCAGCACATGAGGTTAAAGGGTTTAGCGTTCGGCATAATTCTCCACTTAGTATTGTCCACAGGGAGAGTGGACACTTAAGATCACAACAGTGGCTGCTCTGGTTCAAGGTTAAGAGCACCAGAATCCGCCTGAGGTGGTAATAACTCCAATCAATGTGGACAACAGTGAAACTGAATTTGCCAGTAGGTTTGCCTTCTGTATGTTCAAGTATTTTCTAAAGTTTCTAATGTGCAGAAATCACCACATGCACACAGAACAAAAGGCAAAAATTTTGATTCTCTCTGAGCTTTGAGACATTGTTTTCCCCACTGTATTTTACATGGAAACAGTGAAGCTGACCCAGAGGTCATTAAACATATTTTATGATGAAATCCACTTTATGTGCATGCTCTTGTGTAACTGCTCACACACAAACTCTCTCCAGCCAAATCCCTCTCATTTGAGGTGACCCGTTAACAGTCCACTGTCAGCTCAGCTTTACAACAAACTTCAAAACAGATGGGCTTTGCAGACCTGCTAGCACGCAGAACTGAAACATAGGGCGTTAAACCCAGCCCACCTATTGGAGGAGGACCAGAGGAACCATTTTTATCATGACAGACACAAAATACACCAACACAAACCAGGTGACTAAGCAGATCCTTTGCTCATTTTGCCACATGATAGACAAAACTATGCAGTCCCAAAAATATGAAAACCTGCAGAGAATAGAAATGTATGCATACTAGTCCAGAGTTTAAATTCCATACTTTGAGCAAATAGAAAGCTAGGTCAAATGCACACAACTATTCATCACTTGCGCTGCTGCTAATAATCTAACTAATCTATTAAAAAAGGTCTGTGGAAAATAAGGAGAAGCAACGTATCAGTGTGTGTGTGTGTGTGTGTAGAAAAGAGGGTGCTAATCCAGTCATTTTCAGAACTCAGCTAAACTACTCAATTTGACCTAGAATGCTGAAATGAAAGCACAACATTTTATATTCCATTGTTTTATGAGTGTGCAGACAAGTAGAGCCAAACTTTTTCAGGAGGGGAAGAAAAAGCGAAAATGAAAAGGGTGCATGCATGTACATATGAGTGGGAGGTTTGCAATTCTACAAAAAGAGAAAGCTAGTAGTAAAGCCTCTGCTATTACGTGGGGTCTAATTTATCAATTCAACAGCATAAAAAAAAGACAACTTAATAAGAGCAGACAGACAGCGTAAACAGGTCAGAGAGTCTGTTTTTACTAACTTTAACCTTTAAGATGTTATCTAGATGCCTGTGGAAAGACCCCATGTGTCTGTATGCCCACTGGGGTAAAAACAGAAACAGATACATAGAAGAGTGACTCTGGCAATGAGGCTCTCAGGCAGCAGCAGTGAAGCTGCTTCGGTTCGTCTTTGTGTCTAAGTGAATCCAGATGCAGCAAGCATAGCAGAACTCCTCTTATAGCGCTATGAAGAGGAGCTTAACACAACACAAAGGGACAGGAAAGCATACCAGTACTGTATGGCCTGGACTGGTAAGGGGGAAAACAAACAGACAATGTAACTGGCCAGACGATGCCTGAGTGGATAGGATTTTGTTCATGTCTGCTCAATGGAAATCAAGTTTAAATAATATTAAAATATAAAACTCTAGATACGGTTACACTCAAAATCAACATAATATAAAAGTATTTTATCAAGAAGAAAGCAAATGCCCTCATGTAAAAGCATGCCCCTATGGACTTTTATCCTGTAATCTGCATAGGGTCCGTAAACGGCTGAACCAAAAGGACAGCGCTGGCATCCTAGGTAGCAGGTTGTCTGCAGAGAAAACAACAGCTGTGTGTGGAACTGGGGCTGCCTGCTCAGGCATGGAGAGGTGAACATGGGTTGTTTTTGCTGTAAGTGTGTGTGTGTGTGTGTGTGTGTGTGTGTGTGTGTGTGCGTGCGCACGCACCTGGCGAAAAGCTGGCACTCTGCATTCCTAACCCAATGTGGAGGTTCTTGGTATGCATGCGAGTGGTGTAAGTACCGCGCATGTGTGTACAAAGGAGTGATAACCAGCGAGTCTAAGAAAAGAAGGTCCTTGTCCTGGTGGCCTGTTAAGATTGACAACAATGATTGACCATATAACTAACATTAAAACAAGCCAACAGCCGAAGTGAATCCAAATAACAAAAACCAGGGTGAGAGTCAATGACTCAACAGGACTGTCTGTCCTAAACAGACATGCTTACACTTTCAATAGTTGTGTGCAAACATCACTTCATTTGGGATTTTGTCCCCTTTGTAATTAAGTTTATTACAAATAGATGATCATTTCTCAACTTTAGCAGTTAAATGTCTTTTTTAGAAAAAATAATTTATTTTAAATGAGTCAACATTTTCTAGTTGTAATCAAACCAGAAGACAGGTATGGTTCACCATTAAATTGTATGGGCTGACCAAGCACAAGTATGAGTGTACACTCTATGTACACCAACTACTACTTTTGTAACACACACACACACACACACTTGAGAGCAAACACAGGTTTGCTAAATATCAACTACCCAAAACATACATAAAAAGCAGTAGAAATAGTGGCCGATAGCGATTAACTATTACAGAATGCACCCATAACCATATTGCATAAGAAAATACACATACTATCAACTTATAGACTCTGAATGCTGATATACTGTTGCTAACGTTTGCTGCTCATGTTCAGTTTACCGTTACAATACTGTACATTTTTGTGTGCTCTAGTTCCATTATTGTCTGCAGATCATCATTATTCAGCTTGTTGGCCATTTGTTATTATTGCATGTTTATAAAACTAAACTAAAAAATGTTATATAAATTGTGAA
Source organism: Etheostoma perlongum (assembly GCA_026937815.1). Lineage (NCBI taxonomy): Eukaryota > Metazoa > Chordata > Actinopteri > Perciformes > Percidae > Etheostoma > Etheostoma perlongum. The sequence goes on from CM049386.1 coordinate 12,415,944, forward strand.
ATCCACATCAAATAAGACTGAGAATGAGAGAAAGACAAAAAGGAGGATGGGAGAAAAAGAGTAGGAAAAAAAAGGACTAGGGAGTGAGGTAGAAAAGGAAGGGGATTGCACCAGTTATTTGAGGGAGGAATGCACAAGAGGTCACATTCTTCACTCCACTTCTGTGGCTTGCCCTGTGTTCAACTCTGTCTCTCTCTCTTTGTGTTTTTCTCTGTGTAAAACAGATAATACTTAGCACAGCTCTGGTGCAACAGATCACATACAAACACCAGTGATTCACTACAAAACAGAGCGGGCTGTCCCAAGAGGAAGCGGATGAAGAGGCTGTAGGCCAGGAATCTATTGATATGGTCATGCCTATCACATAAGTTATACAATAGTTCTTTTTCATGAACGGCCACAGTAGAAAGAGCAAAGGTGTAAATAAAATCTGAATGCCATTCAGCTGCTTCAGTTTCAGGGTCCTGGTATGGTGCATGCTTTCAGATCTGAACATGATTAAATATTGTATACTGTACTGCTTTTTCTGACTTTTTGCACCAGAACTTGACTGTCATCAGTCCTGAATTCAGGTCCTTGTAAACCTTGATTACAAGAGTTAAAACTTGACTAACTTGATTTATAAACACAGCTGTTTTGACTAGTCATCATCTTGGGTGGTAATAACATAGACTCTTTCCAGGTGGTCAAAAGTTGATGAGAGGGGAAAACACTTACTAATCAGCAAGGTGTTATTCGGCAAGGGACACACACACACACAAAATGTTACAGGCAAACTTGTCAAAGTGCCATCACAAAAGACCGTTCAAAGCACTATCAAGATTAAGTAGTAAACAGATTAGATAAGGGAGAAGCCCTTTCACTTGAGAGTTGCATGAGTGTGTGTGCATGCCCATTAGTCTGGAGACATTGCCAGCCACAGCAAAGGACAAGTCACCAGGGGCCTAACAGCTGGCCTGAATGAGCATTACTGAGGCGCCTGCTGCATGGGTATGTACGTGGGTGTGCAACCCCCCCCCCAGGGATCAGGGGAGGAGATTTGGTGTAGACTGTATACGGTAGATTCGTTGAGTTACAGCCAAGAAAGAGCCAAACAAACTAAAAGAGAAATGGATTACACACATGGGGGGGGAGAAGAGAGAGAGAGAGAGAGAGAGAGAGAGAGAGAGAGAGAGAGAGAGAGAGAGAGAGAGAGAGAGAGAGAGAGAGAGAGAGAGAGAGAGAGAGAGAGAGAGAGAGAGAGAGAGAGAGAGAGAGAGAGAGGAGAGAGAGAGAGAGAGAGAGAGAGAGAGAGAGAGAGAGAGAGAGAGAGAGATGCAACAAGGATCCATAGCCAGACTTGAACCGGGAACTACCATGGATGGCGCCTTAACCCGGAGACCACCAAGACGCCCCCATGTTCACATATTTTCCATTTTTCCCTTTTATGTGCTCCACAGACATGCATTTTTTATTTAGTTGCCCATGTGCTTTCTGCCTTGTACATACTGCTCCAGCACCCGATGACCCTGAATAGTAATGAGCAAATAAAGACAATGAACAAGTGGGGTGTCATCTTCCTTCATCCCCACATTTTAATGGGCCTTGAATATACTGGATGCTTTACCAGGCTAGCCTCCAGGCGTCAAACAGGGAAAAGCTTATGAATAAAAAGGAAAGTCCTGTTGTGCCCATACTGAAACCTATCCATACAAGAAGCTACATGCCCGAGGTCTCTACATTTTCTGTAACCCAACTTGTTTGGCTGATGACCATATGCTGACACGGTTCTCTTTTTGTGGTTTACAAATGAAAGTTGGCTGTAGTAACAATTTGAGTCAACGAGGGCAATCAGTAGCCAATCACATGCCAAAAAAACGCTGTATCCAGCTGTTGTTGTTTCCAGTAGTGCAGTAGTTTTAGAGGAATTTACAGCTAATAGGTTAAGCTAAATAAGTGCACATTTTCAGGAACTAAATCAAGACAGGACTCCAAACTACTCTCTTGCAAACCTGAAGTAATATATTGAGAGTTCAGAACCTTGTTGCTTGGTTTGCATTAAACATTGCATAAGTGAAAAATGTTGGGAATGCTAGTAACACTTTATAATAAGGGTATAAATCACATACTTAAATAGGCCTGCACGATTTGGGGAAAAATATGAATCATGATTTTTTTTTTTTAGCTTAGAATTGAAATCACGATTCTCTGCCACAATTTTTCCCCCTCACAAAGTGTATTTTTTATTGCACACATGAACCATGACAAAACAAATTGGCAGTACCAAACAGATTTTTTTTTGGCACCTATAACAACACACATCACCACTAGCCTGCAAATAGAAGCTTCAGTTAAAAGAAGGGAGAGCATTGCAGCGTTTTAAAACCTATTTTATAAAGTCTGTTTAAAACTCACAGAAGAAAGTAGTAGTGTTTGTGATGCAGTTGGCTTGTAAAATTAAATAAGAATCAAAGTCAAAAAAAAAAAGTAATTAAAAAGAAAACTCAAAGTTATTTAAAAATGTAAATGTAAACAGGGTGAATCGAGATTGCGATTTCATAACGATAAATCGTCTATACTTAAGTAACGTTGCAGGATGTATCATGAATTCCTGTTACTCACCATTAAGAAATTATCAAGTCACAATGACTTTATGTGATTAGTTCACACATAATAGATCAACAGATTAAGTTAAGACCTGAAAGTTGAAGTTGACAGAGGATGTCCTTTTTATTGTGGGACTGCCTCTCTGAATCATAGCTTATTGCTAAACACTTAACAGGAAATATGCATAGTTAAAAATAATACACCAAAGTAACAGAATAAAGAGGATCTAATTATACTCTCATGATCAATATGGGAAATTATACATTGGGTGGATATTATATACAAAGGGGCTTAATGTGAACACAACATTTATAAAAGTATTCTTTTTAAATGAAAATAATCTAGGTCCCAATTGCAATGTATGCTAAAAAACAAAAAAACAAAAAAAAACATTTATATCCCTTAAGTGAATGTAACCAGTAATGTTACCTCAGATTATATTGCTGTGATCCTCTTTGTTTTGAACCCTAAAACTTCCTCAGTCACCCTTTTTTTCAAGTAATGGCAAGAAAACAAAAGCCATCAATCCTTTGCTCAGCAAGTCCACCTCCTACATGCTAAAATTAAGGGAGGAAGGCGCATATAGATGGAACAAAAGTCCCTTTTAAGTCCCCAATACAGTGAGTGAGTTATGGTTCCAGAAATGTTCTACCATGCTCAATCCTTATGATCTCTGCTAGCTAGCCAGTGAGATCATACCTTCCCACTGTACAGTACACAGAGGTGCCAAGAGCAGAGACAGGTCTTTGCTTGCCCTTTACTGCCTCCGTCTCTCTCACAGGTATCTGCATGCAGAGGTCTGAACCTGCCTGCTGAGAAGCAGCATGGCGCTGGCTAGCCTACTGTTACCTAACTAGGGCTCAACAGGAAGAAAAACCATGTGTTGATATTGCCCTCCTGTTGCACTATGACTCACATCCCCTCTCATAGTCTAACCTGCTCATCACAGGAGGAAAACAAGGACACCCCGTGTCACTGACCCTTTGCCAAATTTCGATCCATTTACCCGCCAAGGTTTTCATTCTGTTTTCATGACCTTCCCTGTCCTCTCCCCCCTCTGTGTTACACAGTACTCAGAGTCTGTGGAAAATATTCTTGCCAAGGCATTCACAGCCCTACAGACATTTAGTAAACTTATCATTTAGCTGGATGCATCGCATGCATCTGCTTTAATGGCAAGTGATAATTTGAAAAAAAGTTTACAGTTTAGCTCAATCTCTACCGATACATTCATTTTTCTGAACATGTTGCTCTGCATTGACAAATGTATTTCTGTTTACCCCACCAATACTTTGCAGTGATGTCTTGACATTAAAACTTTATGATCCACCTCCCCCCTCGTGGCTGAGGCACAGCAGATCTATTTTTTTTATTTTTATTATTTGATTTATGGTAGAGAACAAACCTCCCTGTAACTTGTTATATTGTGGTGTACTATTCTGGGCAATAAATGTAGACGTAAACCACCCTGAAGGCACTTTTAAAAGCCCAAACTAGTAAATATCAAACCGTTGACTATAAAAACAAGAAGAGAAATAACTGGTGATGATTATGATTGAAGCAACCATCTGCTTTCTGTGCACTGCCATGCTTGCTTTAGAAAATGGCATTTGATGGGAATTAGACAGAATAAAAGTCTCCAACAAGGAAAGTAAACCAAAAAAACAGACACCACTTTATATGGCCATGGATTAAAAGATACACAACTGCCATCCCCAGTTAAGCCTATTTATCTAAAAACATAATAGATCTTATCTTGAAGAGCTCTTAGTGCCTTATTGTCCCACTAGAGCACAGCATTCCCAGAATTCAGAGTTACTTGTGGTTCCTAGCCTCTAAAAGTAGAATGGGAGCCAGAGCCTTCAGCTATCAGGCTCCTCTCCTGTGGAATCAGCTTCCGGTCTGGATTCGGGGGGGCAGACACCATCACCACATTTAAGAGTTAAAACTCTAGTCATTGATAAACCTTATAGTTAGGGAGCAAGGAGTTGCAGCCTCCACTTAACCTGGCCAACTTGCTTCTCGTCATAGTCCGACCAGGCTCCCTTTCTTTACCCTGTCTCTCTTAGTTATGCTGTAATAGTCTTAGACTGCCGGGGGAGTTCCTTTGACACACTGAGCTCCTCTCTCCTTTATCTTTCCATTTGTGTGCATCCATGTTCCAGAAAGGCCTGTTACTAACCTAGCTCTGGGGAGTCATTCCCCAGGAGTCCTTATGTTCTTTTTCCCCCCAACATGTTTCCTTGGATCCGGGAGGCTCCAAAGTCATGGTTGCAGCTGTTGCCGTGGTCCTGCTACATGTCCTGCTACATCCTGCTACGCTCTGAAGTGCAGTGCCCTGATATGCCATGAACTATGACAAACTACTATTTTAGTCACTGTTCCATTTTTTTATTGTGACTATTATTCCCACTATTCATTTCAACTCCAACCGGCCCGTCAGACACCGCCTACCAATAGCCTGGGTCTGTCCGAGGTTTCTTCCTAAAAGGGAGTTTTTCTTTGCCACTGTCGCACTGTTGCTTCGGCTGGAAGAAACTACTAGAACTGTTGGGTCCTTGTAAATTATGGAGTGTGGTCTAGACCTAATTCATCTTTAAAGTGTCTCGAGATAACTCTAGTTATGATTCAAAACTACAAATAAAATTTAATTGAATCTATATCAAGTGTGATATAGTGGATATTGGGTCATTGCTTTGAAAAGCATGGTGAGGCTCTGTGCCAGCAGCATGCTAGCCTTTCCCAGAGGCAATAGAGATGCCCTGAGGTGTGCAGCATGGGCCTGATTTGTTAAATTAGTTAAGGACCTGATTCAGGTGTATCTGTGGCTACTATGGCTGTGTTTGAAATCATTAACAATCGCAAGTGTCCTTTTATCTGGTAGCTACCTATGCATTCCCTGTTTGTGGAATGTACAATGGTAGTTTGCTCTCTAACATAAATTGCATGGTACTTTTCACAATGCACTCCTGTGTCTTACATGATGGTAAACAGGGTATATTTTCATTTTGGGCCGTTGGTTGGACAAATAAATAATCTGAAGATGTTCTTTGGGGGTCTGGGAAACTTTTTATGGCAGATTTTCACTATTCTCTGATAAAAAGATAACATGATTTTAAAAAGGAAACAATCCGCAAATTAACAGATAAAGCAAATAATTGTTAGTTGCAGCCTGAATTCCGGACACAACCTGTATGTTCACGGCCACATCCAGAATATCTCATAGCACTTTATAGTACACACCATCCTGTACAAACACAGGAGGAGGCACTGTTGAGCTCTGCCACATTACAATACCTCCTTTGCATCCTAGATGTGGCGGTTTTCTTTAACGATGAATGTTTCAGCATCAAAAGAACTATCCCTTTACAACGCTAAGGAACATCTCAAGGCTCCACAATACCATGTTTGGTATTTTAGAATGGTGTATTAAAAACAAAAATATTCATCAGCTTACATCTTCTTCAAAATAATGCCAAGATTCTTGTATATACAAAACAAAAGTGTTTTTAAACTTTAATTTTCAAGTGCATAGTGTCTCTCTTAAGAATTTAAAAATTACCTAAAATTAAAGAAATGTTAAGATAGTTACATCATATCAGGGGTTAGTGTCAACACGATAAACTCCCAGATGAAACGGTTAAGTGTAATCAAAAGTCAACGGAACATTTACTCTAATATCAGCAAATATCAATAAAAAGCAACAGAAATATTTAACAGCATACTTTGAAATAACAGGTATAGATTTGGTGTTTAGTCACTTTCACCCGGTACCAAAAACTAGTTAATCAAACATTACAGTTGATGTTCTTTAGAGAACAGTGTATGACTCTCAGTGCGCCATCACTTTGAGAGTAACTCATTTGTTTATCAGTTTACTATGACAGAGACACAAAGTGAGGCAATATAACGCCATAGTGGTTGCAGTGTACCGCACATAAGCTTGATTAAGGCCACCATGCTACACTCTTGGATTTCTAATTATGCATCTTTACATCTTCTGTTAATTTGTTTCTTGCCTTTGCACAACAGTGAATAGGACATACAATGGTCAAACCAGTCTACTAGTTTTCATTATGTACTTTACTGTTGAAAAGTAATGTGGCAGACAGATTGGGGAAGCACAAGCCAGAAAGGCATCTTAGTATTTGATCCTTGGCCTGTGGCAGCATTTGATGCTGGAAAGGATGCAATGCTACTCCCGGTCAGTCATTAAAAAAATGTATAGCACTAAGCAAACTGATAACAGCTTGACAAACAAATTTGCTGTCAGTGACAAGTGACCTTAGTAGAAATATTTGCACTTACCATGCACAGCAAAAACGTTACAGGGATGGGTCCCATGGCGTGACGACTCTCTCTTTCCACCCTTGATGAAGGCCGGCAGACTAGGTCTCCTCTGGTCCCCTACAAACTTCCCCGGCTGCTGCCCCATAAGGGCAGGGTGCCAGGCCACAGCCGGGACTCTCCAAGTCGGACTCAGTTGCTCACCGTCCCACAGTTGGCCAAAAGGCAGGGAGGGGGTCGGAGAAGACAGGAACCCCTTTCCCTGGCTCAGTCTGTCCTCTCCTGTAGTATGGGTTATGCGGGTCACCTATGCAGATCCGTATTTCTCCAGTATGCCTCCGTTTATCATGCATTAATAGATCCTGGGTGCTTCAGAGGTCTAAGAAAGGCATTTCAAAGTAATCTGAGGGGGGGGCACAATCAAGAATCATTGATTTTATTAAAAGCAGTATGATGGTTTCAAACTGAAAAACTGCATCAAAACACCTTACAAATGATCCTGGTCTGAATCTATACTGCAACAAACAGTCAAATAACTCACTATGCTGAAATGAACTAAAAGTATGCACGTTTGATTTGTAACTGTCTTACTTCAACTATGTTGTCAGTGCACCTACATTACCTGTACAACCCCATTTTCCTCTGTTACATCTAGGATGTACGCCCACTAAATTAACTCTTTCTAATGCCAATCAAGCTCTTTAAATGAAAAGCTAACATTGGTAAACCTCAGCATGCTACAGGCAACACACATGCCTATCAGGAAATTTTGCGTTGACGGGCGACAACAACAAAGTGCTTGATACAAAAATAATCATCAAAACAACGAGGACATACTAAACTGTAAAACTATAAGAGCACTTAACTGCACCACAGCAACAATTGTTATCCATAAGGCCGCCCCTGTGCAACTTTCTCTTTTTCTTTTAAAACAGCAATGTCCAAAACATAAATCAGCAATGAGCACTAAAGCGAAAATGACACACTTATCCCAAACGTGCACTGTACTTAAAAACTTAGTATATATACACAAGTGAAGACAGACAAGTGAACGGAAACTTACATTGAAACATTTATATCGTTGGTTAGCTGGCGACCTCAAGCTAATGTTAAAGGTAGCCATGGAGGCTAACTAACGTTAGCTGGTGGTGTGCAGCGGCAGACCCTTAAATGCACATCGAGCAACAGTTGGTGCTTACGGTGCCGCTTTTAACACGCTGGTCATAAATTTCGGACAAGTGCATTCAAATGTCTCAAACAAAATAACTCTGTCACCACAATTACATGCTTCGCAATTTGTCTTTCCGAAGCAAGAGTTTGTTTCAAACTTCCGTATCCACTCTTCCCGTCTTGCGGAGTTTCTTCCCCTGTGGTACCCGGACTACAGCCACTTCAATCAAGGAGGTGAAGAGAAATCGAGGAATCTCTAGCGGCCAGAGACCGACGACTCTTTCTGCAAGCCCTTCCCTCCGATAACGGTGGCCAAACTCTTCGTTACTTCCCGCTCGGTTTGCGTACTTATTCATCGCTCTCACGTGAAAATCTGAGCAATAAACTTTGGTCGAGGAGTACTTGCGTTGCTGGTGCCGCCATACTTCCATACGCAAGGTGGTTTACAGAAATATGTGGGTGGGGTTACGTCTGACGTCGCGTGCGTGCGTGCGTGGGCTAGTACAGGCCAGGGACCAGAGCAGAGGTTTTATTATGCTGAAGTGCAGCCAGCAGGACAGAGCACTTCCCATTCCACCGAGAGGGCATACTCAGAGAAAATAAGTTAAGTAAAGCCTACTAACACCTGCTTTTCAACCCCTTTCACTTAATAAAATTAGATGATATTGTGTTTTACAAGTGCAACAGTTTCATTTCGGTTCCTCCATGTACAGTACATGCAGCATGTTGTAAAAACAAACAAAAATGATGACAGTGTAAAGTACTGTGAATGTTTTTCACTGAGCTTTGTATACTGATAAACCAATATAATTCAAATTTTTAAGAAAAAACAGTTGTGCTCTGGTAAGCTTCACCACTTTCACCATCTTAGTTAATCTACCATTTAATAGTGGTAAATAGTGGTTTAATCTTAATTCAAAAATAAAGATTTTAAAGATTTTCGTAGACATCTCGGTATCGTTAACAGGAAAAGATTGCATAAATGAACTAAAACCCCTTAAAAGAAATTTATAGACATTCTTTCCTTCCTGTTTTGTCATTATTCAAAAAAGACTGCAAAGTATTGATATTTATAGAAAATGTATTACAACAGTTAACACCACACATTATCAAAAATTGTTCCACTATACCTCTGTAAAAATGTCAGAACAGCTGATTTAGAGATTTCTCAATGCTGCAGAAGTAGGAGAAAATACCCATCATTTCCATAAGCAGTCAAATAATAATCATCAGTTGTATAAAATACACTTTGAGTTGTTCAATTGTACAACAGGACTATCTCAATACATTCTTATTGTTCATTGAAAAAAGGCTAATTCAATCCTCTGATGGGTGGTCAGTCCCTGACGTAACTGTTGGATGTGATCTGGGTTCTGAGATAGGGTCACAGTTAGGATTTCTGCTCTTTAACCTTCCTGTTCTAACAGCTTCTGTTGCGTCAACATTACAATCTCCTCCATCACTTCTGGTTTCAAGATGTCCTTGACCTACAGAGACAGCATAAAGTGGAGAATTATAAATCAATTACATTGATAAAAAACAACATATGGATCCTGTTAGACAATATTTACATATAGGCTTTATTAACTAAATATAAGAAAGAAATCCTACTAAGACAAACCAGCAAAATTATACATAATCCACACTCATTCTCAAATTTTTAATAGAGTAATTTCTTAGAGATCTAAGCATTAATAGTAAACATGTTTTGTTTTTTGTTACCGAGGCGAACCATAAAAGAAATCTTTGGCTATAATGTCTACTTCGGTGTACGATTAGTTTGCAGCTTAAGACAGCTGCAGCTTAACACTGCTAAAAAAAAAAAACTAAAACAACTGGGTTTGGCTTGGTTAGCCAGGGTTATTAGCAAGAGAGAAAACTTTACAAAGTAATGTCTACAATTAACCAAAACTAAGTACTGTCCATGTAATATGTGCCACGTAGATGCTTCAACAACAATACGGTGATTGCCTTATTGCTAAGATGCTGTTTTTATATATGCACAATATTTATTAGAAGCATTAGTGATTAAGTCTTCAGTTCCAAACCCAAAAGAGCAATGAATCAACCATGTCTGTTTCACACTGATTTAGCAGCAGAGTCAAAGTTTAGAACTGCAATCAACTCTTGCTGTAGTTTTTTTAATGGCCACCAGATGTCACAATAAATCACAGGAAAAGTCCAATTGTGTAGGCAATCGTGTTTCTTTATATTGTTCTTGAGAGACAGCAAGTGTAATTAAAAACAGTCACATATTATAGTGCATCAAATTGTATCTGATTGCTTCCTACCTGGTGTTGAACTGAGGATTCATAGCAATAGAGAACACTGGTGTCATACAAAAGGACCTTATGTGCAGCCAAAGCCAGTAGGCAGTTTCTCAGCCGTGAAATTACTTCTCGATCTGACAGACCAACAGGCTGAAAGGACAGACAAGAGACACACAAACCAATAAGTTATATACATACATGGAAATTGATTTTTTAAAAAATATCTAAAAGTCTCTTCCCGGCAGATTACTCACATATTGTACTGTAAGAGTATCTAAACAAAACCTGGTTAACTTTTAATTTAAAATACTTTTCTGTTCCTACCTCCAGGCTGGTATAGAAGCCCCCAGCCTCTTCATCCTGTTGTTCAGGTGTGGGATATAACCACACAAAGCCGTTATTCCCAAGGATGATTGATGCACCACATGGCAGGTTGTGGAAATGTGTTTTCTGCCTCTTGATCAGAGAAGGAGAAAGCTGCACCAGCACTCCTTGCCCCAACTGATAGCCAGATCAAATAGAAACAAGATATGAGGTCAAATTAGGAAAGTTAAGTATTACTAGCTTATTAGGGAGCAAAATCACTATGGTATTTTGTTGGTGATAAACTGTGTAGAGAAATTGTGTGTAGAAACTGTGTAGACAGAACAAACTGAAACATTTTTGGGGTTTTCATCACAGCTGTACTCTGTAATTGTGTACACTGACATAACTTACTTTTCCATACTTTAAACTACGGGTGTGCAGGGAAAGGGCTCCATCGGAGAACACAGACTGCACCTCAGCCTAAAGCACAGAAAAAGAGCAACAAGAACATTATAATTGAGAATAATAAAATGAAGCAGCCAATGAAAGATTATGCTAAACTGTAAATTACACTGATGAGATCGCCCTCCTGAAGGTATTCTCTCATGGTGAGCTCATCTTCTGCTGATCGTCTCCTCTAAAAGAGAAAATCAAATAAAAGACAAACAATAAATAAAACTTTTAGAAAACTTCCCTGTCCTAAAACCATTTCCATATTCTTTAGGATAATGCTAGATCAACTAACAGTGTAATACACAGAACACTTTTCCCTGGGAATTTTCTAGCATCTCACCAGCTCTCCTCCAGGCAGATTGACAGAGGACAACAAGAGGACGGAGTCCAGCCGTGAGTTGGTCTCCACTTTCCACCGTTTCTGTTGAACCTACGTATTACAAAAAACGCACATATATATAAATGTTTCACCAGCCAAAATAAAAACAGCTTGTCGTAACCATATATTGTCAGGATACAAGTCAAATGTCAGACATCAGAAGAGATGTGGCGGCAGTGACTTACCTCTGTGATTCTGCCAACCACCACATCTCCAACTTCACCGTTGAACCTGCAATTAAATACCATACCACTAAATTATAAATCTACATAATTTATGCAAAAACAGCAGTACATTAAATGTACATGACAATACAGAACAACTATACGCACTTGACTTTTTGACTGTAAATGTATAAGAGCCTTAATTGAATACCTTACCTGGTCTTAAGTGGTCTGACACAGATCAGCTTGTCTACTCTCTGCACCTCTCCAGCAACTGAAGCCGTCAGCTTGTCTTCATCCACATAGGTACCATGACCCCTGTGGATAAATGGTGTATTTTGATGATAATACAGCCAAAAATGGATGTGCTAAAGAAAAAGCTGGGTTTACCATGAGCACCAGATAGTGCTAACACAGTGACACGATCTTAAAGGACTAAATTATTATGTCGTTCCTGTTCAGAGTCCCTATCACAATTTCACTAACATTACATATTGTTAGTCAACCAGAAAAGATGGGATTTACACAGATCACTGTTGATGGCAGACTAGACAGGTTGGGTACGTAGGCATAAAGTCTAAATCTTTCATAAAAGGATATACAACTTAATTAATATGATTATGGTCAGGGAGTAAAACCAGCATCAACTCACCCCTTTTGAAAGGTAACTTTAATCTAGTGCGGTCTACAACTTTATAAAAAGGACAACACACATTAATTAACATTTCTTTAAATGTGCCAATGTGTGTTAGCCAGCCGGTTCATTTTCAACTCTAGTTCTTTGGCCAGATGATTTTAGAGCAGAGCGACAGAAGTCAACAAGACACCACACTGACAGCTAGAGGAACACATGAGCTTTCTCAGTAAGCCATGCAGAGGTAAAGGAAGATATTATCACAGTTAATAATAATGACACTGATGATGATGATGATGATGGTCACATTAAATCTACCTCATGGTAACACTACATTATCCCAAGTGATCCCAACATCATCAAGCTAATTGATTCCCTTCCATGAAAACATAGTGTGGCCACGATACACAGCAGCCGATCACACCAAACAGGGTCGGGCCCATGATTGACAGGAGCCCCCAAAACAGGTAAATGTGGTGACAACAGCTGCGCAGAGGGGCCTAATTTGAATTTTTTTTGTCATGGGGCCCAAAATTCTTGGAGGTGCCCCTGCGACCAAATGCCTACCTCATGAAGCCGGTGTCTGAAGTGATAACATCGCCGGGGACGACCAAATCTTTTCGGCCCAAAGCAGAAACTGATAGCGATACTGGTTTTTGAATAGTTGGTAGTCTCATGTCAGCAGCCATGCTTCTGCTTCTGCTTCTGCTTGTTTCTTCTTCTTATTATTCCTGTTCGGCAGTTAGCAAACAACTATGCTCATTATACCGCCACCTACCGAAGTGAGCCTGAATGTTTTTTACCTAACGTGAGTATAATTTTAAAACAGCTTAACCGTAATGTTGGACTTGCTGTTGATGTTGGATCATTCCAGCCGTTTAGCCAGAACATGATGATTTGTCACACCCTTTTAATCATGTTTTAAATTGATTAGAGGTGAGAGACCAAAATATACTGTATAGACAGTGGATATCTTCCCTGCATGATTTCTGCAGCTATTCAATTAAAGACGTTTTATTTTTCCACCACCAGATGTCAGTGTTGATCCACGTGGCCTACCATGGTTTCGGATAACGAGTGCTGACGTCAGATGTCAACAGACACAAACGTCTCCGTCGTGGCCAATCAATTTAGAGTCACACAGACTCTTGTAAAGATGGCGACGGTGAGGCACAGAGGAGTGAAAACTGGACGCTTTACCGTTATTAAATACCGCTGGTCCAGACACCGTAAACATTGACACGGCAGCTGGAGCGAAAGTGACTCGACCCATTTGTTTGCAGCAGCAAGCTGTTTTGTGCTGCGTGCTGTCGGCGCGGGCCTGGTTGCTTCTGTTTTCGGTTAGGCTGTCGTTGCCTTGGATAGCTCACTAGCTTCAAGTTGGAAAGCGAATGCTAACAGCGGGCTAGCTAGCTGTGTAGCCCCATCGGCTGCTGGAAGCTCTCTGTACGGCATTCATGGATTTATAACCTGACCAGGGCGAACGCTGGACTGCATGCACCTTCTTTTTTTAAGTTTTCATGTTTACGGAAACAACGTCCATGACTCGCTTGGATTAAACACTTCAGGGGGAATACGGGGCACCGACGATCTGGCATTGCGACACTGTTTGGAGTGTCGAGGCGGAGTGAGTTTGCCGTCATGTATTTTCTAACCGGCTGGCCCCGGAGGCTGCTTTGTCCACTGAGGAGTGAAGAGGAGCCCTTCCACATCCATCCCAGCTCCCAGAGGTTTTACTTTGCCGTGCTGTCAGAGACACAGCTCAACATTTGGTTTAGTCGGGTAAGTGAAGAAGCATCTGTTCAGTCATGCTCATGAATCAGCTGCCCCGATAAAAACAATGCTTTGAATGCTACTTTCATTTTAGCTAACTTGAGCAGTACATACGCGGTTATCCTTGCTTCTCCAGCTACAACCACCATGATTTTCTTTGTAAAGTTTGAACTACTGCGTAACAATCTAGCTGTCTGTCCTTCATGTTTATTACAATTATAGTTATCATCGAGATCAACAAGGATTTCATTAGTGATATTGAGCGAGCTGGATGTATTAATAACCTGCTTGTGTTGGCAAACGGGATCACCTACAAACCTATTACATAGGTGACATTGTTACGCATCATAACAGTTTGAGTATATCCGTATACGTGTGCCACAAAAGGCATAGTTGTATCTGAAAGTGCGTCGTTCCTCCCATTTAACGTTACTCCCTCATTCGTGACAAAGGTTCGGTGGCTTTTCATCCTCTCACCTGATGAAGGTTTTATGTTAGTCAGAGGGGAAAGTCTTAACTGGTTGAGTTTCTTGGCTACATTCAGTACTTTTAGTGACAATTTCTATTCTCACCACTCTGCCTCAAAAGGCAATCTTCAAGTTCAAAGTTTTAAGTTATTTTCAGCATGAGATTTTCAATTGTGATCAAAACAAATACTCACTCACCAAATGTGGTACTGTATGTTCTGTCAGGCAGGTCAACACTAATTCTTTTAGCCTGCCAGAGTTTAATGTAAATGTCAGCACAACATTTGATCCATTTCTTTTCACTAGGACAATACAGAAACAAAATGCCATACTAACTTGAAAACAAAGCTGCTTTTTCAATATCTTGTGTGGATTTTATTTTTCTAAATGTCCCCAATCTGTGGACCTGCTCTCTTTTTCTATGTATTTTGTCTTTTTAAAAAGAGGATAGCTTGGAATGTAAGTGTCATAAATGATACGACTTCGCAGAGGTTTTTATGCGGAAAGTAACCTATTTCCTCTCTAACGAAACTATATATACTATATATTGATATATTTACTATATATTGTTCTCAATATGGCCCTGAAAGTTGCTGGTTTAGAGCCAAGGGACCTGTGATGTTAGGTCCCATTGCTTATAAACCTGTAATCTATGCTAGCAGAACAGAATCGCTGTGTGAGCAGTGAGGTGATATTTAAGTCTGACATTGAGGAGATGTGCGGGACAGTGGCAGCTTCCACAGACAACATCCTATTTTTACTATTGTCTACATTTATTAATTTGCTCATAAGATATTTTAAACACACGGCAAAGGATTTTCATTTGTTACCAGGAAACTCCTCTACAATGCAGAATGGCTCAAGCAGTTGTTGGTGATTTCCCAGTCAATGCTGTTTCCAGTGCCAGCACCAGCATCTGATGTAGTCCCTAGAAAAGTCCCTGTACTGTGAGCCCTGTGAACTTACACTACACCCCCTTCCTCATTTTTGAATACACCAGATTCTGCTATGCTGATATGAATAGGGCCTATTTGATTTGATAATATGCAGTTGAGCACATTGTTTATAGCAGTCTGCGTTCCACACAGCTTGTATATTATTGAGGTGTGGCAACAATGGATCAGGGTCATTGTATTTCTGGTTGCCTACACAGGATGTAACCATGTTTTCCTTCCCCTCTTTCTTAAGAACTTTGCCTGCCTGACCCCTTGAGTGTCAATGAGGCGTCCAGGAAATGGATTGTGTCAGGAATGTTGATTGGAGCTACTTCTCTACTCTTGACATGCACCTTTCACATCTGTATCTAGCCCATATCTACCATAGGGATGTAGTGGAGGGTTTTGCTTGCTTACACAATTTTCTTGAGTAATATATTTTCCATTTTTCCAAATACATTTCTTAAAGCAAACACATATGACTCGCTTGACCCTATTTCAATACAATAATAATATTGTGATATTTAATTAGATATGGTGTGCGTATTGTAATCGTGATACACCATCAATATAAAACATGTTTTTCTAACGTGTAAAGGTATTCTAAAAGTCAGGAGAATTATATTTCTGCCTGTCATGCTTCATATCATAGCAGCGATAAATATATATATTTTGCTACATATTTCTTTTTATAAACACTTTAGAATGTTGCTCAGCTGATTTGGGGAATCAAGCTGATTGTCAAACGGCCATTTCTCCTCCAAGCTTGCTTGCCCCTGTTGTTTTCAGCCATCATTTTGCCACCAGGTCTATTCTCTTTAATCCCATCAATCCTCGACCACGCAGCCTGAGACCAACTAGTTAAGTTGAGGCGTTATCACTTAATCCGTGTAGCACAGTAGCTTAGCCTTGTAGTTGTTGTGTTCTGCCGCCCTGCCACAGCTCTGTGGGAGCTCAGGCTCATGTCTAGAAATAGAGAGGTGGAGTTAGATGATGGCGGCACACTGTTATGCAGTCGTAGCACCCTAGTTGGCTCTGGGTGCCTGCAAAAATTAGCAATTGTGCGTGCGTGGTTGCATGTAGTTGTGTGTATGTAATTATTTATGCTCCTCTCCCATGTGATTACTACAGTTACACCAACTGACTCTATGTAGTTGAGGTGGACCATGGGGAATTAGCAATGAAGGTGTAATACATACGGTTGAGCCACGACTACCCTCCAGACCCTTTCAGTTTTAGCTCAGTTGAAATTATGTATAGACCACTGGTTGTCTATTTGGGATGTTGTCATGCAAACTCAGGAACTTCAGTTTTTTTCTGTTGGCATGTCTACCTGTGTGTTAGTGGGCAACACACCTGTCTGCCTGCAGGGTTTGGGTGATGCAGTGAGTGACTTTTCCAAACCTAAATAATATCTTGAAAAGTGCAACAACCAAAGTTATTGATGGATTATTTGACATTAACATTAATAAGCAAGAGTATTTCCTGATTATTTCTTTTGCCCTTTATATTTAATGCAGATCAAGTTTGATGTATCCAATCCAAACACACTTAATAGCTGTCAACAAGTATTGGTTTAAGTTTGAAAAGGTCAATTGTAAAAATGATGACAAATGAGCCTCTGAATATGGGTGCCTGCTCTACCAGGTGAGCTACCCAGGCGCCCAGCAATCTTTCCTTTTTAACTAGAACTTACAGAACACCTAATGAGTTTGTTCTGATTGTGATCTGATATTATTGCAATTAGTAATGAGGAGAGAGGTTTCTATTTCTGTTACCCAGGAGGGAGCTTCACCAGTGCAGGTATCTTTGACATTATTAAGATTTCATGCTACGAAGGGGACATTATCGGGTCGACATACTTAAAACCTGCTCTCTCATTACAGTTACTGGGTACGAGGTCTAATGTTGCATAGCTAGAGTTACACAAGCTCTGTCCCTGCTTTTGTTACCTGACCAAAGCCATTCAGTTTACTGATCTCTTTTTCCCGTTAAGTCAACAACTGTAACATGTCTAAAAAAATTCTTCAGTAATAAACTATAGATTATCTGCAGGGGTTTTTCCACTGGTTGTTGAATAATGCCAATTATTCAAGAATAGGGCTTTGCCAGTTGTTGAGATTTCTGTTGTTCAGAAACTAACTTTGTTTCCAGAGATCCTCTGTTATAACATCTGTTATACAGTTACACAATTACAAATACTAAGGCACTCAATGATTCTTATTTGACTGCAGATAAACACACCATACTCATTGTTTGTTTGTGGTGTTGTATTAGAGGATTGGAATGAACTAGATAAATAGCTGCTGAAGTGATTTAGGGGTAGAGGCAAATTAAGGGCAACTTCCTCAGGCAATGTCTGTCTGTATACGCCTGTTCATCTTTCTGTCTGTGTGGCTTGGTAGAAACGGTAGCCTCCCCTGAACATGCTTTTGTTTGCTGGGCTGAGTGATATTTTTCTGTATAAATGAGCCTCACGTTAACAGTTAGCAGTTTAGCAACAGTCAGGTATCACAGTCATCCCATTCATTGGGAGAGACTTTTATCTGTATTGCTTCTTTGCCAAAGAACCAACATTTGAGGCAATTTAAATAAGTGTCAACAAATAACCTTCCACTTCAGGAATGGGATCGTGGTGGACAAATGCAGATATCAATTTTAGTGAGCATTAAAACATGTTGTCATACTTTCTAATTGTTTAAAATATGTTACAGCTGAATTGATTTTTGAATTTGATTTGTTCATCCATGGTGATGTGTTGCTGTGTCCAGAGTTTGTATTTGGTTACTTTTAGATTGCTCCAGCAGTCTCATTATTAAACCACTCCAAAATGTATTTATTTGTATTTTCTTTGTTTCAATTAAATTAATTTTAAGAAAGAGCCTAAAGACAATTATTAAGCCTGTGTTATAAACAACACTTACATTCAGACCCCAAACATATTTAAATGTTACTTTATATAGGTTAATGCAGATAAAACGGCCAGACGTTGTATGTTGATTTTCTTTGAAATTTTTGGCAGTGACAGTATGTGTTCTGTTGTGGATTATGTTGTTATTGTGTCATCATATGTGGCAGTCTTTGACTTGCAGTATGTTTAAAGTGCTCATTTTCTTTCCCATATCCCTTTTCCCCACCCACAGCCCAGTGTTTTGATAGTCAGCTATATCGAGTCTGCAAAGGCGGCTGCCCAGTTTGGCTTCTACCAGAAAGCAGAATGGAAACCAGACAACTCCATGATAGCTGTGGCGGTAAGTACAGCACTCCACCGATATCACCTTTCCCCCCATGTTTTGCATCATGTCCTTTTATTACAAAACACTAGTATACATTAATGTGTGACATTGTTGTCCTTGTTCAGTCCACATGAAGTGCTGATACATATACTGGCAATATCCATCCTCCTCAAATGGTGCATAACAATAGCAATTCAACATTATGTCATGATTAAGCAATGAAAAGTCAACAACACTAACCTTTGGCTATGTTTCATGTAATTGTAATACTAATGTGCTGTTGGGCCACATGTGGTAAACTGTCACCTGTAATCATTTCTTATTCTCTTCCACACTCTTTTTTTCCTCCTCTGTCTTACCTGTTTGGTTTCCATTCTACTTTTTGCAAATGCTCCTCTTATCACTTTCTAACCACTGATGTGTTGCATGTAGAGTTTCAGTGGGTAGAAAATGCTTCAGTAATAGTTCACTGACAATTGAATTTGACCAGGATCCTTCTGTTACAGAAAAACATTGAAGCAACTCCCCTGTAACTGCAGTGCATCACAGTAGAATGAGCATGACAAATGCTAGAAAGAGAAAAATGAACGTGTGTCTCTAAACAGTAGAGTTTGTCCTATTTTTGCTATTATGTTGATCTCTAGATACAAGGAAGGTATTCTTGTTGCAATAAGAGCATAACTGAAACACGTCCCTTGAGCTCTCTACATCATGTTATAACTTCACGATCAAGGGAGAAAAGGAATGTATATGTTCATGCATGATTCCCGAAGCTAGACATGCTTTAACATGCATAGCAATCCCTTCAGTAGTGCATCTTGCAGAGGTCCGCAACTAGCTCCAGGCTTAATGCTGCTGGAGTAGAGTGGCCAATTTTAAGCTCATAAGAAATTTAAGGCATAAGAACAACATCTTAGAAGAACCAGAATGACTTAGTGCAGAACTGTGACAGACAAGTTAGTCCAGATGAACTTAATTTGGGGGAGGCTCAACTTTCTGCCATAGGGATAAGAAATGATAGAGGGAACTCGTTATGGATTAAAGTAAAAGTAAAGGGTTCAACAGTACTACCCTAATGCCTAATGGCAGTAAGATGTCTGTAGTAGATAAATCAATAAAGGTCACTGAACAAACTGGCCTGACGTTTTGAGATAATATTCGAATGCTTCAGTTACACTTTGCTCTCTGTCTAGTCTTGTCATACTTTGTCCTGTGCTGTTCACTGTACTTTCTGACTATGAGTCTATCACCTCAAAGTGAAACAGTAGTTCTCTATGAAACAGTCTGTTGTTCAGTGGTTTATCAAATCACAAATGTTTACAAATCGGCTTTAGAAAACATCTTTTGGTCACTAAATTGGTTTTAAGGTGGGCATCAACCTTTGCCATTGAACTCTGACCTCCTTCTTAACAGATCAGACGTGTGGGTGAGTTCTAAATGGGGAACAGATTACCGCATTCTGAAAGGATCTAGCTACCTCAGCTCTTTTATGGGATGGAAAGGGCCTCATTTGTTTTGCGAATCAATACAAATTTATCTGATGCTAAAACTGATGAGGGAGAGGATACGCAGCCTGTGTTAACCTGTCCCCATCCCCCTATTTAAGTAACCATGAAATATCTCCCCCAGGATCTTCCTTCCAGTCATTATAGCCCTGCCTTGCGTAAACTGCCAAAAAAAGACCCACAACCATAAAATATGCAATTTATCAGCCCACAAAGATTAAAAGATTTAATTTGAAAAAACCAGGCTAATTTCCATGGAGATGTAATGTTCTCGCCAGCATGCTTACTGAAAGATGGTTAGTTTAACCCGACCTTGCCTACACTGTCAGGCCTCCATTCGGGTCATTTGTAGTTCAGTTCCCTGATCATATCTATCACCTATTGAAAATCGGTACCTTTAGATTTTTTAAATATAATATTTAGTATTATTGCCATTTTTGATCAGCTGTCAGTCAAATCAACATGCCCACATTGCTTTGAACCATAAAGCACCTCAATCCATCTTATATTTTGACAGCTGCACTGGCCTTGTGGTTACCACATTTTACAAAAGCAGAGTGTCCCTGAAAGCAGCAGAGTACATCACGGCTGGATTTATTGAGTTGCTGTTATTTATTTTCAGCTTTGAATTTAAATCGTTCTTATAATTTCTAATCCTTGATATTGAGCCCTGTCTGTGTTGAACTAATGTCTTGATACATACTTTGAGACCAGAGAAGGAACAGATGGATGCTGCATCTGCTGTGTCAAGCAAACACACAAGAGTTTGAGTAGTGGTAGCAGAATCAAGCTTATAAGGCTAATAAGTGTGAGAGAAGAAGCGCTTATTTAGCTGGTCCGTGTTGCTTGTGGTCTCATGCCTTTGTTTGACAGAAAACAATGTGTCTTGTTATGATTATACTCTAGTTCCAGCGTTCACTCAAAGCAAAAACAACACTGCATTCACACTACACACACCTTTTGCAAAATTTAGATAATTGAACTTCATCAACCGCTGACATTTTCTGTTCTCGATACCATTACACATGATTGTTAGCTGAGCGCCTTGAAACTAAGATAACTGTGTGAAGGAAGTGTCTTGTTCAGTAGTCTCACACAAGGCAAGTGCCCGAGTTAGCAGATGACTCTATCGTCTTCCAAAGGCCATGTGATCAGCAACACATAGGACACCCGCCAAGACTCAGTAAAGAAGCAGACGGCATCAAAACAAAGCGCTGATTAGAATCACTAGTGCACACTGGATAAACAAACATGCTGCTTTGGTTTGCATGTTTTTGTTCCATCCATGCCTACAGGGCTGTAGAGTCAACTCTGTTAGCTGCCTGTGCTATACAAGTGTTTGCAATTGACCATTAGAAAGTTTATCTCCCTTAAGAGTGTACATTTGCATAAATCATGAAATATAATGTAGGGAATGTAACTATGATGTAAATAGAAATCCGGTCATGATTTTTTACATAACTACTGCTGGGTTTTCCTCACCAAATAATCATGTCTCACTAATTAGTGGGACAACCAATCTGAAGTAATGCTGGGTAAAGTATTGCAGTCATCCACATATTGCAGGACCAGCATATTTCCTGTGCAAATGCTTATGTTCTGGTGTTAACCTTTGACAAGCGATATTTGCCTTTTTAAAAAAAACAGAAAAAGAATTTGACTCTGGCTTTTTGGAGCTCTTAAAGTACATATGCAGAAATAGACATATGACTAATAATAGGGACAACAAGCAATTGAATGCCCTTGGAGATTCAGTTTATGGCTGCAAAATGAAAAACAATAAATAAATTGAAGTGATTGAAAATAGGGGAGCACATTAATTGTTGCAGCCCTTTTTCCAAGAAGTTCAGCATTTTCATTTTTTTTCAAATGTTTTTCATCAAATACCTTTTGTCTAGCTAATCTGCATCTTTTTCCAGCATATAATACTGTGAGGGACACGAGAGGCTGTTTAGAAATCAGTGGGACAGAGGGCTGTACATTATTCTCCTAAAACACGACCACTTGTCCTTGAAGCCATTCGGCTGAACATGAAATGTTATTGTATTTTACATTTGGTACTGTGGTCAAAAGTCTAGATAATGCCTCATTTATTAAGACCATTGGAAAAACAATGGAGACATTGTCTAATGGTGTCATGTAAAAGCTTTAACTGCCAGTTCATATCAACAATGAAATGGTTGACACAACAAAGAGACAACATAACTTATTGGAAAATATTAGCGCAATGACCTCTTGGCCTCTAGGTGTCCATCTCTGCCCCCTTCTTTCTCCTTTCTGTCATCCCTACACTGAAGCCAACGTACACATGAATGACTGCTGTGAATGTGTCTGGGAAAGCAGTAAGTCTGGCTTGGCCCCAGGCCCATCCTGCCAAACACAACAGGGAGCAGGTGGAGGAGTTAAAAATAACAGGGCACGCTTGTTCGCTCTCTTTCAGGGCTTCACAAATGGAGTCTAATTTTGACTCATTAACGGTGAAAAGGTGTGTGTGTGTGTGTGTGTGTGTGTGTGTGTGTGTGTGTGTGTGTGTGTGTGTGTGTGTGTGTGTGTGTGTGTGTGTGTGTGTGTGTGTGTGTGTGTGTGTGTGTGTGTGTGTGTGTGTGTGTGTGTGTGTGTGTGTGTGTGTGTGTGTGTGTGTGTGTGTGTGTGTGTGTGTGTGTGTGTGTGTGTGTGTGTGTGTGTGTGTGTGTGTGTGTGTGTGTGTGTGTGTGTGTGTGTGTGTGTGTGTTTGTGTGTGTGTGTGTGTGTGTTGTGAGAATCTGCGTTGGGTTCGGTTATGAGAATCTGCGTTGGGTTCAGTCTCAACACTAAGTGGAAGTCAACTCATCGTGAGATCTATTGACTAGAGATGACTCTTACTACAGTGACTGGTCGTATATAGAAAGTTTGCGTTTCATTTTCAAACTAACTGAAAGACATTTCTCCCTAATACAGTATATATACCCGAGAAATGACCTTGGCATTGGGACCCAGCACCTCGTGGTGACCGTGGTCCGGTCTTGTCAACGGCATGAAGAAATCTTACACAATAGCAATTTGTCTTTAGACTGATTATGCCATATTACATCTGCGTGACATGTTTGTGTTATGTTGAAATTGCAAATCCTAACAGATATAAAAAATATGACAGGGGCTTCAGTGAGGCAACAGCAGCAAAGGCTGTTGGCACCGATTAGTTATGATCAAACAAGCAAAACTGGTCTCAGTCCACAGCAGACATGCCCATAACCTCTACTACTGTGATAGGAAGGAAGTAATCCAGCTGAATCTAAAACAGGTCCTGTTGTCAAAGAAAGTGCTCAGTCTGGCCATAAGAAATAGACATGATAGGGTGTCTGTAAACCTTATTAGATTTGTGAAGATGACCTGTCATCCTCTCACTCGCTCTCTTTCATCGTAATCTCAGTTGTGTAAATCAAACAACAAGGGTTTGTTATGACACACGCCTTTTTCACACATGATGTCTGCTCCGTAAGTACTCTTAGAACCCTACGTTTTTTCCATCCTAGAATGTTATGATGATATAAAGGTAACACGTTTTAAATTTTAAGTCTGTGCTAATTATCCATTGGGTATGTGGTGTCTTGACTAGCTGTGTATTTTTTTATCTCCAAGAAGCCATGTCATAATGTCATTGTAATGAGACTGTGTCCTACTGTGATCATCTTAAACTATATATAGTGCTAACGTGAATATGATGAAGTGGTATTTTATCTGTGCAATCTTAGTGCAAAGTGACTTTTCTCAACAAGTTAATGTCAGTGTAACATTGAATGCATGTCC
This sequence comes from Etheostoma perlongum, assembly GCA_026937815.1. Taxonomy (NCBI): domain Eukaryota; kingdom Metazoa; phylum Chordata; class Actinopteri; order Perciformes; family Percidae; genus Etheostoma; species Etheostoma perlongum. The sequence goes on from CM049386.1 coordinate 12,439,895, forward strand.
TCACTTGGACAGTAAATTGAACTCCTGTAAATGTCATAATACAGGCATTTAATCAGTAGCAACTTGTTTGTTATATATTTTTTCCTCAGACTAAACCACTTAGGCCAATTCATGATGATTTGGGAAATGATCAAGTCACAGATGTTGGCAGTGTTTTGTGATTAATGTAAATGTCATTCAAAGAGGTCTCCATTGTTGTGTCACAAATTTAATTTGATTTTTGAAAATGACCACAATCAAGTTAACTTTGTTATTAGTAATATTATCTATCCATTAAATTACCCCATACCATATATATTGAACCTGTAGATTCCAAGTGTTTCTTTTCACATTAAGATGGGCAGTATTTTAATGTTTAAAAGGCCATTTAAGCTGCTTAATGTTGACAGTTTGCACACATCTATGACAGAAGCAGTTAACCCAAACATTTGAATTATATACAGTACAGTTGACATTTTGTCTGAAGTAGATTGTATTCATGCTGTAGTGTTGTAGTGTTGTTGATGGGTTTAGCAGGCCTCAGTTTGGCTCCGTCCTCTCTGATGGGGCTGCTCTTTTCTAGTCAAGCTTCATGTTGCTGCTGGCTTTACCCTCTTTCTGGTTTGGGTTTTCTTATTGCTATGGGGATGTGTTAGCCTGCTATTAACAATGCTGTCACCACACTAGAAAAGTTAAGGGTTACTTCAGTGTGCTGCCACCAACTTTAAGCAAAACATCACCATTCAGTGAAGCCTAACTGAATAAAATACTGTAAATAGTAGAATCATGGTTTCTGCATTAAAAACTCTCTGGTTATAGGTGGGTCTAGTCTCTAGCATTTCACACATGATGTCTGCTCCGTAAATACTCGAAGAACCCTACGTTTTTTTTCCATCCAAGAATGTTATGATGACAAAGGCTACACGTTTTACATTTTAAGTCTGTGCTAATTATCCATTGGGTATGTGGTGTCTTGACTAGCTGTGTATTTTTTTATCTCCAAGAAGGCATATCCTTTCTCATCCCTCATCTGCATTGTAGGTTAATTACAGGGTGAGTTAGGGACTGCAGAACAATAAAGGCCAGCGTTGCCCAGGCCGTATTCCTTGCTTTAACTTCTCTGCTTCCCAGATGTTTGGCTGCTCGCACAGCCTGCAGACCTTGAGTCTAACGTAATCACTCTCATAAACCATGGCTAGGACTATCTTTAGCTTGCTTGTGTGTATGAGGCAGAGAGTGCGAAAGAAACGGCCAAAGCAATTGACCGAGCGAGAGGGAAGGATTTTTTTTTTTTATTGTGGCAGGAGTCAAGAATGGATCTTCAAACAGGGGGAATACTATATAGCATTTAGCTCTGCTTGCGTTTTGAGATCCGTCAAAGGCCAAAATGTTCCCTCTTTGTTTTTAGACTCACTCAGAAGTCCTCAGAAAGGGTTTTTCAACCAAGAATGTTTTGGTGACCAATAATTTGGTACAATTTTCTATGGCACAGGCATAGTTCCACAAATATCAAGTACATGTTATTAGCAGTGTAAATATGAGCATTGTAAGTATAAAGTGAAAATGACAATAAGAATAGTAAACAAAGAAAGTATACAAATATTTTACTGGTACTTTTGCTTTTAATTAGCCATTGTTCAGCAGGTGTCAACAGGCTAAAATAGTTTTTCTTAAAATAAGGAGCAGACTCTTTAAAATTACACAACATTTTCTGCAGCATTTTATGTTTTTGTGAACAAATGCTACCCGCATTTATCCAGCATATTTCTATTACATAAACACACACATTCAGGATGTGGATGCAATAACGGGCGATTACGTAATATACATTATTACATAAATTTGCTGAGACTCCATCAGAAATGTGTTTCAACTCTGGATATTTTTCAGGCTTTACTTTGTGTTGTTGCTGTACTGGATTAGATTTTCCTTTTTTGCTGTGTCCCCTCATTGATCACACAAAGCTAGTAAATATGTCCTTGTTGGAAAGGGACAGGCATGTTTTATCTTCAGGTTGAAACTCCAAATTATGTATTAATACTATCCTATGTTGTTATTCCTGTACTGTAATTTAAGACTTTTACTTTTCTAATCTCAATGGCATACCAGTTTAACCAACCCAGGGATGAACAAGATTTAGCTACGGTATATATTGAGAAAGTGATTGGTCAGATGTCCTTAGCCTTCTCGTGTGTCAGTCAGGACTGCCTGGCAGGGGTGTGCTCTTACATATTGCTGTTACAGATGCACACAGCTGCATTGCATACTTGTTTGTTTAACAACAAAACACATTCGACGTATGTTCATTGAGGAATTTTGCATGCAGTTCTATTCAATCTGTTTTTCAATGACAGCCTGTGTGCGTGCACACATACCTCTGGAACTTGTTTGAACACGCAGAAAAGAGATGTTATTATGCTATTAGATGGTGTACACTTTTCTGCAGATTTGCTACTTTCTCTGTGAAAACCCTATCTTTCATTCTACTTGCAAGCCTGAACTAGAGTAGTTACTAGTCAGCTTTTTCTTCTTCATTTCTGTTTGATTGGGTTTTTACAGCAGCATTAAGTCAAATCCTTTGATGTCCCGCTCTTTTAAATGCAGCATCACATCGTAATAGTTGGCTTAAATAGTGTAGTAAGTGCCAACAAAGAAGAGGAAGTTTTACATGAAAAGACCAAAAGCCACAATTTGAGTCCTATAATTACAGTATCACCTATTATGTGCTTCTCATAGTTATTAGGAGAAACCAGGTTAAATCAGGTCATCATACAATTGTGTTACTGCTGCCGCAGCAATGCCCTCTCTGTCCTGGGTCTTAACAACCTAGTCAAGTTTATACATGACCAAGAAATCATCTGTTATTATCAAGGTTTCATCTTATTCCCTCACTTATGAAGGAAACTAGGCGATCTTCGAAGAATGGTTCAATAGATCCCAGTGAATATCACAAAGTATTTTGGCTTCAAATGCCAAACACGATCATGAAAGACTCTTGAGAGTACCAAGAGCTGTTTCAGGAGCTGCAGTTTTTTGTTGTTGCTCCCATTCGTCAGAGGACATAAAGAGAAAACATTTTAAACTTCCCCCCACATTAAGCCACTGGGTGCATTTAGCCTTTTGAATCTTTGTGCCGGCTTGATTATTGGGCCTTAGGTGACAAAGACCGGGGTCTTGCCTCTTCCTGTATCGTTATCTCAGCATGTGTGAACATACCAATAGTCCTGGAGACATGGGACGTATAGTTGTGGCCTTCTCTCTTTATCTCTCGTTCCTTTTAATCCACAGTTTTTCACATATTTGACAAGATGAGTTTAAGTAAACCTGATCATAATATCCCCTGAAAGATGATTGTTTCTGTGTATCTAGTGTAACTACAGATACAAGGGATGAGACATGGATAGTGGGAGACACTGCTAAAGTTTGTCCTATTGTCAAATGGTTTGCCTCCCCTCCCCCTCCCATCTTTGATACTTCACTGAGATTCCCTTCCTCTTGTAATTGACATGCTTTTGAAGTACAGTAGCTGACTATTTAGTCACACTCAACATTTCCTTTCAGAGCCCCTTTATACTTTTACTCCACCACATTACAGAGGTAAATATTGTACTTTTTACTGCACTACATTTATTTGATTACGCTTTTGTATCATTTCTACTCAATTTTCTCCTTTTTAATTTTATTAAAAGTGTTTTGATTTATATAAAAAGTGTGTATATGTCTGTGGGAGATGTGTGTGTGTGTGTGTGTGTGTGTGTCTTTCTTTGGAACTGGAAGCAGTTCCAAAAATTCCAAACATGTGCGGTTGTTAAATTACCAAATATGGAGAATTTTGCAGCCATGGTGGAGGTACACGCTCCAGGAGTGCTTACTCGAATTCGTATGTGGACTGCATATGCATGTTAAGCTATATTAACTTACTAGGTCATTGTAATGAGACTGTGTCCTACTGTGATCATCTTAAACTATATATAGTGCTAACGTGAATATGATGAAGTGGTATTTTATCTGTGCAATCTTAGTGCAAAATGACTTTTCTCAACAAGTTAATGTCAGTGTAACATTGAATGCATGTCCTCACTTGGACAGTAAATTGAACTCCTGTAAATGTCATAATACAGGCATTTAATCAGTAGCAACTTGTTTGTTATATAATTTTTCCTGAGACTAAACCACTTAGGCCAATTCATGATGATTTGGGAAATGATCAAGTCACAGATGTTGGCAGTGTTTTGTGATTAATGTAAATGTCATTCAAAGAGGTCTCCATTGTTGTGTCCCAAATTTAATTTGATTTTTGAAAATGACCACAATCAAGTTAACTTTGTTATTAGTAATATTATCCATTATATATTGAACCTGTAGATTCCAAGTGTTTCTTTTCACATTAAGATGGGCAGTATTTTAATGTTTAAAAGGCCATTGAAGCTGCTTAATGTTGACAGTTTGCACACATCTATAACAGAAGCAGTTAACCCAAACATTTGAATTATATACAGTACAGTTGACATTTTGTCTGAAGTAGATTGTATTCATGCTGTAGTGTTGTAGTGTTGTTGATGGGTTTAGCAGGCCTCAGTTTGGCTCCGTCCTCTCTGATGGGGCTGCTCTTTTCTAGTCAAGCTTCATGTTGCTGCTGGCTTTACCCTCTTTCTGGTTTGGGTTTTCTTATTGCTATGGGGATGTGTTAGCCTGCTATTAACAATGCTGTCACCACACTAGAAAAGTTAAGGGTTACTTCAGTGTGCTGCCACCAACTTTAAGCAAAACATCACCATTCAGTGAAGCCTAACTGAATAAAATACTGTAAATAGTAGAATCATGGTTTCTGCATTAAACACTCTCTGGTTATAGGTGGGTCTAGTCTCTAGCATGACCGAAGTCTTCTGCTATGCGCAGTCATTGCAAAACCATTGTATGCTGACAGTGGAGTTAAGATCAGGTGACATGTCATGTTTCAATCTACAGGCTCAGTTTCACTATTTTCCCTCACAACACTCTGTGTCTCCATGCGTATGTCGTTGTGTAAAGTTGTGGAAATAGTGTTTTTGCAACATTGTACGTGCAAACAAGTATTATACTTTACTTATATTTTGACATCATGTGTAGTGTGAGCTTCTCCAACAAATGGAGCCTCAAGTGTGTGTTTCAACGGTTTTTAAATGCTGACAAATTTGTTTTTGAGCATCATTATCAGTAACCGTTCAACCTGTTCATGATTCTGCACTGAAATATTCATTCCCTGTGCATAGAAATAGTCTCTTAACTGTGACAGTAGTTGGATTGCAAATATGACCCTGTATAACTCAAACCTAGGAGATATATAAAAACTTGAGCTACCCTAATAATAATAATAGTGCAAGTAATCCTAGTGTTACAATATTTCTTTGTCAAAGAATTCAGAAAGCAGACAGCTCTACATCAAAATGTAAAGGTGTGGATTTTGCTTTCTTGAGATAACCAGCATGATTACGATGTCTTATTTTAACAAAAACACACAGTGTAACCGATATTTTGCCATCTAATGAATATATTTGTTTACTCATAAACTCTATCCCCCCCACCCCTGTCTTATTAGTTTTTCTTTCTCTTTCTACCCCTAAAAAGGCATTTAGTGACAAAATGACATTTAAATAATATTTCTTCCCATTTTCACAGTTTGTCCTAACTTGTATTCTCTTAAACATCTTGTGGTCATTTGTGGGTTCTCGGTGTCCAACCAATCCTTTTTCCATTTGTATCTGATTACAAAATTGGTTCGTTCTTAATAAAATTGCTTGAGCAACTATATATTGATGTTTTTTTTTTTAAGTCTTTTCTCTCTGTTTTCAGACTGCCAAAGGATACATTCTCTTGTTTGATGTGCTGGGTGGAGGGGATGACAAGTCCCTCTATGAGCCTGTCTATCCAAAGTGAGTGCAGCACACATCGTAGTCTCACATATATTGATAGGCACGTGCTTAGGTAAAGTGAGCAGAGGGGGCCAAGATGCAGCTTGCAGGGAGCCTAAACAACCAACAGATCATTTGTCCCTTAAAGAGCCATTTAAGCATCATTATTATGCATGTTATATTAGTGTATATTACCTGTACCTTTCTGTCCGGTTTGAAGCCGTTGAAACAGCGGATATCCCAATATTAGCCCTGCTAACTTGCTAGTGTTATTACTGCAAATTACAAAGTATAATGACATTGCTGGTTATAAACAACAACAGCATTGATTTATTTTAACACTTAGCATCAACATATTTTTTTTCCAGTTCAGGATTGTTTGCTTGCTGCGTTTTGTCTCTTTGGCAATCAACCAGCTGCTGTATGTCAGTACAGCTGGTTAACAATGCCAGTAGGAATACAGAGGACTTTATTAAAATCCTCTTATGTAATGTTTGCTCTTTATTACATATGTAATTAATAATTTACTGTGGTTATATGGTTGAACAAAGCATGCAGTGAAATGTTAGATGCTAATTGCTGCTATTAATTCTTAAATTAATATGACAAATACACTACATGACCAATAGTATATGGACACCCCAACATAACATCCATATTATAGGTATTTATATAGTGAAAAAAGTATGTGCATAAGGGTGTCTGCCATGCTTTTTTCTCTTAATTTACCAATCCTTCCGTTTCTGTGTGTGTGTGTGTGTGTGTGTGTGTGTGTGTGTGGGTGTCTGCCATGTGTGTGTGTTTTTCTCTTAATTTACCAATCCTTGTGTGTTGTGTGTGTGTGTGTGTGTGTGTGTGTGTGTGTGTGTGTGTGTGTGTGTGTGTGTGTGTGTGTGTGTGTGTCTTTCACTATCCTTGACAGCGTACCAGCCATAGACGTTAATATTAATAAATATACAGTCTGTGGTACCAGCAGAGGTCAGGGTGTAGTAATCTTTTTCAGCTCTGAGTTAAAAATGTGTTGCATTTTGGGATTTCTGCAGTTTTCCTTGTACATCAGTAAAATGAGTCTCTGTATTAATGTATTTGTGTGTTTGCACAGAGGAAGTCCTCGTGTGAAGGTGACCCCGGGTTATAAGGAGGAGCAATGTGCCCCTGCACTCTCGTTAGAGATGAAGAAGCCTGTGGATCTTGAGGCCCCCATTACCAGGTAGAATGAAGGCTTATCGTCCTTTTATTTCTTTCTCTGATTTTCTCACTCTCTTTTTGTGTTTCTCTGCCCATCTTCCTCTCTCTCATATGTACCCCCAGCTCACATTCACACAGACCTACACACACTGGGACCACCAAAAGATATCTTTAATGTGTATTGTAATTCCAGTAAACTAAGAGAGAGCACTGTTAATCATGTTTGGTTTCCCCCCTTTTGTTGTCCATAGCTCCACCACTTTTTTCATGTACAAAAGGTTTCTTCTCATTTCAAATAATTTAAAGTCTTGGAAATTACATACATTAGGCAATATGTCTTCCATTAAACGTTTGAAGTATAAACAAAATCATGTTATTCTTGATATAGGTTTACATTCAGTATTAATTGACATCGTGAATTTATACATTTTGTAGATTTTAGTATATTCAGACAGACAGTATGAGAAAAGACCGTGTTTTTAGAATACATAAAATGATTATTAGATGATTTTGTTCCTTCACTTTCTTTGAAAAGGCTTGTCACCATTTTAGAGATGACTCAAGCCATTAGCATCACCTGTATGCAAACAGACCAATTTTCCAAGCCTTTACCTGTTGTAACACACTGCTCTCAGGCCTCTAATGGCGGTTTTCCACTGCGTGGTACCTACTCAACTCGCCTCGACTCTACTCGCCTTTTTTGGTTTTCCATTACGAAAACAAGTCCCTGGGACCTGCTACCAGGTACTTTTAGTACTACCTCAGTCGAGGTTCTAAGCGAGCTGATGCGATACCAAAAGGTGACGTGGAAACCTGCAGACTGCTGGTTGGTCGGATCGCTGCGTTGTTAGCAGACAAGAGTGCGGAGTGTGTGTCCGGAACAAACGCGACATTAAAAAAAAAAAATCTAGCCAGACACCGACAGATTATCTACTCTCTGCACGATTCTCACTTTCCAACTGTTCAATATTAAGGGCTATATATTAGGGGATTTATGTTGTTTCCAATATTGCACACTGTTACTTTAAAAAAACAAGACAATATATCAAAGAAAAGTTTTTATTTAGCTATTCAAGTAGCGCATCAAACCCTCCCGTCCATCCCGGTCAGCTTCCTCTGCACCCTGTGACAGTGTCCCCCCGGCTCTGCTGTCCCAGATGCATCCCAGTCATTGTCTTAAGCCTCTCCATGACTCTCATAAAGATTATACAAAGCCCAGCAGGTCAGAACCAGAGATTTCACCAGTCAGACATCAAACGCCCACCAGACTGCGGCGGCGGTTTTGCAAAGCGTTAATGCTCTGAAACACAAACGGTACACAGCAGACATATTTTGGTGTGTAATCATGGTTGCTAAAGTTCATGTATTTTATATAGCGTATAGTAAATACTGACTGTGACCCTAACACGTGCAAATGTTAGCTAACGTTACCAGGAAACTTAACTTACCCTTTCTTGTCGGCGAACAACAGTCATGTCGACGTCTGAACACCGTCGGAATTCCCAAACTCCTGTTTTTTTTAGCGGTGATTTTAGTTGCTTCCTTTAGCTTCTTTTGAAACAAAACATTGGGGAGTAGCCGATGTGCTGTTGTGAATCACGTTGAAAATTACGTCATCACGCGTAGCTATGGTAACCAGCCACGCTGAGGCGTTACTCAATCTGCAATGGAAAACGGACGAGAATGCGTCGAACCGAGTAGTGGCGAGTCGAGTCGAGTTGTTACCATCAATGGAAAAACGCCATAAGTGAATCATTTCATTTTCATGTAGGCCTATTATAAACTTAATGTGCACCTTGGAAAAATGACCATGTGACACTTTGTTCTTTGTTACCTTAGAAGCCTATCGTAGTTTAAATGAGGATTTCCAAAACCTAGCCCCCAAATTATAATCACATGGATAAGAAGAAATAACCAAAGCTAAAGAACAACACTGGAGGCTGTTAGATAAGAGCCTGTATCTACTTCCTCCTTGTTTTCTCATTTTACGTGGTTCGGTCTTTGCTAATTTCAGTTCTTTTTTAGTTTCTTTCTTCTTCTAGTTTTTCCACCTTCCCTATTATCACCCCCGCATCCGCCAACTTAACATCTTTGTTCTCTGAGTGACAAGAACATTTCTGCTCAACTTTCTTTTTGTGCATATTATTGTTTATCTTTTGTTTATATTATCTGTATCTTTTATGTCCTTGTGTTAATCTGTCCTCCGCTGTGTGCATTTGACAGAGATTATAGGGTAGGCAGCTGAATGAGAGCTCTGAGTTGGCATTTCAAAGGCACAGCTTGATTGTGCAGGAAATTAGTGGGTGTCTTGTGCTGTGAAACTACAGTAAAAGTTTTTGCCTCCTCCACAGTTAAAGTTCACTGCGCTTGACACAGTCAACTTCGTTTCAGTTCTCCCTTTCTGACTCTTGCTTTTCTCTTCTTGATTGTCCAATTGTGCCATCTTCAGTTAGACCTTGCATACTTTCTGGAAGACAATGAAGTGTTTTACACACACACACAGACACACACAAACACACAAACAAACAAACGCACTGTTGTTTGTTCCCTTGTGTATTAGAAGACAGTGAGAGTTGGCACGGGCAGCTATATGGCCTCATCACAGTTGGACATTAGACGTTTCAGGCTCCACTCAGAGGGCACAGCTGGATGATGACTACTCCACTGTTTTCTAACACTGCTGTTTGTATTCTTGTTCTCACTCTTCCTACTTACCTTTCCTACCTGTTTTCTTTTACTACTTCGCATACAGTTTCTGTCCTACTTTTTGGGATCTTGATGCTCATTTCTGTGTTTGCTCTTTTTCCTCCCTCCAGTCTGCAGTCCCTCCAGGAGGACTTATTGGTGTGCACTGCAGACGGCTACCTCCATGTACTGCACTGGGACGGGCTAGGCAGCAACGGACGCAAGGCCATCTGCCTCACTACAATCCCCTTCTCACTAGACCTGCAGTCTGCTCGAGGTTAGAGAACAGAGCAGATATGATTCAAGTCGATGGAAAAAGAAGTTTCCAATGACTTTCTAATGCTGTGCATAAATCATACATACAGCCTTTTCAACTTTTCAAAGTTAAGTTCTCTCATTTTGTTGCATAGAATACTTCAGTGTGTGCTTGTGCGCGTCTGTGTGTCTGTGTGCATGTGTAGGTGGTCCCTCTCTGGACCTGGAGGGAGTTAATATCCGTTGTATGGAGTATTGTGTGACCCTGGACGGCTTCGCTGTGGTACTGAGTGACGGACGCCTGGGCTTTATCACACCGCTCAGTAACACCATCACTGCAGATGTAAGAATACTCACTGGCCAACAGTGATGATGATGATGTTAAAACAAGCACTCAGCACAAATGTCAAACACGTGATCCAAACCCAGAATGAAATTAATACATAATAGTTATGGCATTGAAAAAGTTGATGGAAGATTCTTCACAAGACTTGCAGACAGCCAACTGTTCTATATCCTATGCCATCAATATGCATATCAACATATAACATTATCTGACACCATGACGGTGGAACCACCACCAAAATATTTTAACCAAGACAGTCCCTGATTGTATATTGATTTTTACCAGGCCTTTGTTTCTGCAGATAAATGAAATGTTCTGCTGGCTTTTGAGTAGGTAATGGCATTTATTAGGCCATGTTCTGTGGTATTTGTGTGCAAAAGAAATCTGTTTAGGTGTATGTTAAAGAACAAATGTAAAGGCTAACAGTATACATGTAATTAGTAGATAAATAGAGGAAAAGTGAACAAAATATTCTCTTTGAGTGTTAAACATGTAAAGGTGTGACACTACCTTGTCCCAGACTTCTCATTGGGGTAAAGATTGTCTCGCAATATTGGTATAATAAATGTGATATCATAAGTGCAGAGCAGTCGTCAGTAGACGGAGTCTGACCTGGTTGGTCTTATAATACATCTGGCTTTGAACATGAGTCTGGCTTGGATTGCTTTTAATGATATTAAACAAAGAAAAATGTTCTCTCCTCGTATTAAAATGGTCATAAATCAATACAAGAGCAGCCTACTGCCTTGTTTACTGCTGCAATGGACTTTACGTTGTAACCTTGGTTCTCTGAGTAAAGACTATTCTTCCAATCATATTTCTTAATTGAAGTTTTCTTTAAAATAGTGTTAAAATCTCGTCTTGTTCTCATGAACAAAATCTTGTGTCTTGTCTCATCTCGTGAGCGGAGTGTCTCATCACACCGCTAAAAACAAGTTTTAAGATAAGTGATAGAACTGTTCCTTTATGGTTTCAGTAAAGTTTAAATTAATGGCATGACCACCAGTAACCTTAGTATTCCTAAAGAGGAGAGACACATAGAAGCAATATGTTCAGGTCAAAATGTTTTCAGACTTAGACTAAAAATAGGGCAGCACAATATTTTTTATTAATACCCTAATAATATGATTCAATTGAGGACTTGTGGCTATTACTTTATCTTGGCAGGATTTTAACAGTAAGAGTGTGTGTAAGAAATTTTTTCACATCCAAAAAGGCAAGAAGAGCTCACCATTAAAACATTTTGGCTAGGAATGATGCTCTTAAAATTGGAGAAGTGGGTGTTGTTGACTCCATCAAGATACAAATGTGTCTAGATTTAAATGTCATATTAAAATCGTGACCATGCGTTCTGCTGCTATTGTTTTTATTCTCTGCTCTAGAGTTTCATTTAGATAAATAAAGATAAATATAAGTGATGTTAATAAAGGAATGCTACCCTGATCTGCCACTGACATCATTCACACATTCAGTTATTTGTAATTCATAAATGTTTTTTTTGTGTGTGACCAGCAGCTGCAGGGCGTCTGGGCAGCAGATGTGACTGATGGCACCTGTGTGGCTGTCAACAACAAATACAGACTGATGGCCTTTGGCTGTGCCAGGTACATGTCTGCAAGTGTCTCTCTGTCCGTATCTCTATATTACAGTGTTGGGAAGAAAACCTGTGTGTTTGTGTGTGTGTGTGTGTGCGTGCACGTGCGTATTTGCATCCGTGTGTTACAGAGATAGAATGTTGTCCGTGTGGTGTGTCCAGTGTGAGAATCTGTCAGTTTGTGTTTGCCGAGCCTACCTAGTGTGTGCTCGTCAGACACTCCCATTAGATCTGCCAGGTTGGCAGGGATTTCTCCTCTCTATTGCTCTCTCATCTCCTCATCTTTTACTGTGTTTTTACCGTTTTGGGCGCGCACACACAGAGTTACAGATCTTTATGTAATTATTGTCCAAACAGTCCTTTGCAGATGAGTAGAAGAGAATGAGTAGAGTAGAAGAGTAATCAGACTGTCTCGCTTTACAAGGAAAAAAACACTTTCATCGTCTGTCTTTTGAACATTATTTGAACACACCTTTCAAAACACCCTTCTAGATAAAAGTGTGTGTTACTCTCATGTAGATCTCTGTGATGTTTACCACTGAATGAGCAAGAGGTTAACTGAAAGTCAGTAGGCAGCAACTGAATCACACACAACAAAAATAATAACCTTGATTGTGTTTTCATTTCAGCGGCTCAGTGCTGGTGTACATGATCGACACCACGACAGGATCCATGCAGCTCTCCCATAAACTGGAGCTTACCCCAAAACACTACCCAGGTACCACAACAAATGCTCCCCATCTCTCGCTCTTTCCTTCTGTCCCTGTTTAATGTCTCTCTCCTCTCTTCGTTTGTGTCACACCCGTGCACAAATTCCTCCTTAAGATAACTCACATTCCTTCAGCTGTCCCTTGGGTGCAGATGCCTGTGTTTCCCCTTAGGTCATATCTGTAGCTAAAGCTATAGCTCCCCCTAGTGAGCGTACTGCCATTAAGGCCCGTCACTATCTTAACAATTAATCTGTTTCCATGGTATCTGTATTTGTCTTGAAAAGTCTCTAGAATAGAAAATACTTGAAAAAAAGGGAGACATTTGTCTTTGGTTTGCATTTTCAAACTCTGTTTAACTCTGTTAAACATGGTACAATAAAACACAGTAACATCAAAACACAATACACAATAGAAGCTACATTAAAATGAAAACCGGTTACTCAGTGGTAAAGACTGCAATAATGTTAAATAAATAGATATAAAGTGCTGTCTATTTATTTAACCTTAATTCAACCCTCAACATCAAATGGAATTTAGTTTATTCAAAAACAACCTTAGAAGGTATTAAAAAGTCTAGCTACATTGGCTAGGATGCTCAGCTGTCTTATAACAATGAAATAATGTGCTGATTTTGGCAGAAATCTGATGAATATTAATAATTATTAATAATTATTTTAAATTGGTTATTCCATTCATCCATTTTCTGATGCGTATCCTCGTCCGGGTCACATTGATTTCATAAATTACATCATTAGGAATAAATGTTACACACTGCTGGGAAGTACTGAAAAAACATAATAATAAATAAGTCTAGATCATTTGGCCTCTACTGGTATTCCATTGTACATTGTATACATTGGCTAGACTGTGTTTTCATTCTATGTGGCGTTAAAAAAAGTATTAAAAACAGAAGAAAAAAAACAAAGTTATTGTCCAACAGCTCAGTAAATTAATGAAGAAGACAATATTCAAAAATAGTCTAGGTCACTCATTATAATAATTATTATAATTTTCACAAGTTATCATGTAATAAGAGCATAATATAGTGATTTTAGTGTCAAATATTAGTGCTTAATTGTTTGTAAAATTATTCAGGTAGTATTTTTAAAAATACAATCTGCATTATTTGCCTGTTCAGACATGTATAACAAGACGGGTCCAGTCAAGCTGATCTGCTGGTCACCTGACTACAGTGTTGCCATGGTTACATGGGAGTGTGGTGGCCTATCGCTGTGGAGTGTTTTCGGAGCCCACCTCATTTGCACTCTGGGAGAGGATTTTGCGTAAGTGGACACACACACACACACACACACACACACACACACACACACACACACACACACACTAATGCACTGATGGACACACTCCATGTAATGCAAATATATTATATCTTGTATTTTTTGTCCTCCCCTCAGGTATCGCTCTGATGGTACCAAGAAGGACCCTATTAAAATTAGCTCTATGGCAAGTGGATTTATTTAATACATAACATAAAGGGACATTTCAATATAAAACTGATATGTAAAGCATATTTAAGAGATTTAAGGTTACAGAAATTATTATAAATAATGGCAGGTAATTAGTTGTCAAAATTAAAAGTGCAGGTCTTATGTTGTGGTTATGTTAAGATTCGGTAGCTACTATATCCTGTTATTTACAAGCAAATTATTTTTCATTGAAGTGAAACAGAGGTAATAGAGGCTGTGTTATTCTATTCCAATAAGAATAATGACTTTCTTTTTTTTGCATGCTTTTTTGTGCATATTTAAATGATTTCTCTATATGATGGTAGTTTGCCTGTTTCATGTAAAATGTATTTTTGTTACCATTGTCCTTTCTAGTGCTGGGGAGCAGAGGGCTACCACCTATGGGTGCTCCCGAGCAAACTGGAGAGGGGAAGTCAGGAGGAACAGCAGCAAGAGGAGGAGGGGATGGTCACACCTCCCCACCCCTCCCTGCAGGCCGGCATACTGCAGTTCCACTTCATTAAGAGTGCCCTCACAGTCAACCCCTGCACGGTGAGAGCAAACATACTGCAAGTTTGGTGAATACACACACACACACACACACACACACACACACACACACACACACACACACATACATTAAACATTCATGCTATTGTTGTTCCTCTCTTGGCTGTACAGAGTAACCAGGAGCAGGTGTTGCTCCATGGTGAAGACCGCCTCTACCTGACCTGTGGTGACCCCTCGCAGGTCCACAGCACCTCAGACATACATCCGCACACACACTTACACCCACCCGATGGCAGCCCGCTGCACCACCCCCTCAACCCCGACTCCTCTCTCTCTCAGGGACTAAGCACTTTATTGGGACACAAGCACTGGCATGTGGTCCAGGTAAGGTTGCACATTCATTACACCTGGTTTGATGAGATTTATGCAACAGGGACTAAATTTCATGTCAATTATATGTCAGTGCAGCCCCAGGCCATCCTGTAGAATCAGCAACAGAGGCTGCGATTATTTTCATTATTAACTATTCTGCTAACAGTCTAAAACCCCAAATATTCAAATTTATGTAATGGAAGAACAGGAAATGCAACAAATGATGAAAAGCATGAACCATAAAATATTTGGCATTTTACCTAATCGATCATCAAAAAATTTTCTGCAAGCTTCCATTCTGAGATAGATCTCGAGCTGTACTAAATGTAAAGAGCCATAGCCAAGCAATAAATATTGTTAAGAGTAGCTAATAATGCTAATAACACCAGTCGCAATAGCTTTATTCAACAAGTGCCTTGATATAGTGTGTGTGTGTGCGTGTGCGTGTTGTGTGTGGACCAGGTTTTACTACATTTGTGGGAATACAGTAAAAAAACTGGGAATACAGTATACTTATGGGGTCCTGACAGCTTTGTGGGGACAAAATGCTGGTCCCCATAACGTTAAAGGGCTGTTTGAGGGTTAAGACTTGGTTTTAGGATCAGGGTTAGAATTAGGTTAGGGTAAGGGTTAGGGTTAGGCATTTAGGTTTGATCGTTAAGGTTAGGGTAAGGGGCTAGGGAATGCATTATGTCAATGACTGGTCCCCATAAAGATAGTGAGACAAGACTGTGTGTGTGTGTGGTTCAGTGGATATGAAGTTTAGTCTATTATCTTGTAGGTCTCATAGTATTTTTGGTCTCCCTCTAGATTCACAGCACATACCTGGAGAGTAACTGGCCTATACGGGTACGTATGGGAACATGTGTGTTTGTAATTTTACCTTCTGGTCCACTAGGTCAAGTGTCATAGAACCGTATGTTAAATCGTTTATGCAATTATCCCCCATGGGTCTTCGACTTGAACTTTCTGGCTTTGAATGTGATGTTATGTGTGGGACACATTTATTACTCACCCATTTTCACCCATGCCACATTTGAGCTCAGACTCTAGAAGCTGTCGTAGTCCAGAGTCTACAAAGCAGTAATGTTTACTAAATAAACAAATTTTGCTGCTTTCATAAGTGCATGTACATAGCAGAATGATCGTTATACAAGGTGTGGGAGGAATAGATGCTGCTGTGAGCCTGTAAATCCCATTTCCTTTTAGTAGATAGCTATACAAAAAACTTGACTTGTCAGTATACTGGTAGTTATAAAAACAACCATAAAACTGTGTTTTATTTTGTATGTATTCTGTGTCGATACATGACATTATATTGGGTGTGTGTGTGCAGTTTGCAGCCATAGATACAGCAGGCCAGTGCATGGCTGTAGCAGGGAGGCGGGGCTTTGCACACTACTCCTTATTCACAAGGAAATGGAAGCTGTTTGGAAACATCACTCAGGTATGTGGCTTTGTAGATTGGAAGATAATAACCCTCTTGTAATGGCTTCAGTACAATTGTCAATGAACAACTGGTGACTTACTTTGAAAGAATTATGCCAAAATGTCTTTATTTTAATGTAGCTCTAGTACATCCTTGGTGTAATATATGCCATAATGTAGTCTGCATAGCTAGCTTCTCTAACACAAGATAGCTGTCAAAATACTATTAAAATAATAGAGTGTTTTAGGGTAAAGTT
Organism: Etheostoma perlongum; assembly: GCA_026937815.1. Taxonomy (NCBI): domain Eukaryota; kingdom Metazoa; phylum Chordata; class Actinopteri; order Perciformes; family Percidae; genus Etheostoma; species Etheostoma perlongum. The sequence goes on from CM049386.1 coordinate 12,456,576, forward strand.
TTATTTTATTTCCATTTGTGTTTTGTGCCCAAGTAAATAATGTTAACGTGTGTTTGCATTTTTCTGTAGGAGCAGAACATGACAGTGACGGGAGGTCTGGCTTGGTGGAAGGACTTTGTGGTTGTGGCCTGTTACAATTTTATAGACCAGCAAGAGCAGGTGAGACTGAAGCACCACTTATTGTTTCTCATAAATTCCACTATTTCTTTCTATTTATCGTGGTTTTAGTTTTGTGACATTCATTACGATGCTTCCCTCTGTTCTCCCTCTGTTGACACTAGTTGAGACTCTATCAACGCTCATCCAACCTGGACAATGCCTTTGCATCTGTGACTAAGCTGCAGTCAGACACTCTGTTGCTCAATGTCTTCAGAGACATGATCATCCTGTTCAGAGCTGACTGCTCCATCTGCCTCTATAGCATAGAGAGGAGGAACGACAGGTGGGCTCCTGTATACACACATTACACTTTCAGTCTTCCACTCCACAGCACTCAATATCGTATCCCTGACATTGATCTTTTCCCAGGATAATCTCATGTGTTTGCATTCTGCCAGGCCTTCACTTTTGTCCAACTTTGTCCTGTAGTTATTTTTACTTGGAACATATTTGCTTTTTGTGTCTTGTAACAGAAAGGTTGATGAGGCCAGATGGATTATACATACTAAACCTTGACCCACTGTTTTGACAATGTATTTCTAAGTAATGATTGGCCAAGCTTCTTTTGATAAACTGGATACTATTCTTTACATTAAGCACATTTCTTCTTGTCAAAGTCTAGCAAGTAGTCATAATAGTGTTAGGTAATAGTGTTACTTACCACATTTTCCCTATGGAAAAGAGGCTTTTAGTAAAAGCTATTGACCTAAAACTCCATCACATGACAGAACTGGGACCCAGCGGAGTAGACATTGTTTTTAATTAACAGTGTTTGGCTAGCCATTAAAAAAAAAAAATTCTGCTTACTGATATTTAGTGACCTTTATTTCCAGTAAAGTACATTGAATTAATTGAAGCAAGGAACCTGCCTGAATAAAATATTTAAGTAAGCTGCATCAAGTTGTTCGCCAGCATTTTGGAACCTTAACTGTGTAGACTTTCAAAGAAAGAGAAGAAGAAGAAAGAGAATAAGATTCTGCTTAGCAGTCACATGCTGTTGCCTCTCATACTGAAGCTTTTTCGAAAACCTTACAGTTAGTCACCAATTCTTAGTCTTTTTTTATTTATTTTTTTGTGCATTAGTGTTTTTACCTGGAAGTCATGATTGTGTTTTTATAATACTTATGTTCACCTCTATTTAATATTCTAGTCCACACCCGACAGCCAGCGTGGAGTTGTTGCAGGAGGTGTCAATGTCTCGCTACATCCCTCACCCTGCCCTCGTGGTTTCTGTCACACTCACGTCTGTGCGCACAGAGACTGGCATCACATTGAAAGCCCCGCAGCAGGTAACACACATACAGTACACACACACACGCACACACACACACACACACACACACACACATACACACACCTACAGTGACCTATACGGTCTCTATAGGTTGCATGTGCATTCATGTTTTATGTACGTGTGTCCATCTCAGGCCTGCATGGCAGAGAGCATCATGTTGAATCTAGCTGGCCAGTTGATCATGTTGCAGAGGGACCGTTCAGGACCGCAGGTACGAGAGAAAGAAACGCCTGCCAACAACAAGAAGCTGGTGAGTTCAAATAATAAGCAATGCAGTGGTGTTTCCTGGTCATAGGTTAGACTTGTGTGTTGTGCACCAGTGCGTCAAATAAGTTTTTTTTCCAAAATGCAAGTGGGAAAAGTGAACTAATACTAATGCAACCCTCTTCAATTTTACAAATAATTAAAGCTGTGCAACATTTTACACCGTGTTCAAGCTGCCCAGCTCTAGGTTAAATGTTGCTAACAAATCACTGTGTCACTGGTGCATTTGATGTCCAGGGCGCTATTTCACAAAAGCTGAATTTATAAATCCAGGTTAACCGATAAAGCAAGGTTTGACCTAGTCTAATCAACGCGTTCTGGCTTTGTGTGTAAAAGCCAGGCTGAGGAGTTAGGACTAGGTCGAGCCAGGATGAAGTCATTTGGATAGATGCGCATTCACAGCTTTCTTTGTACAGACTGCAAGGTCGATCACAGATTTGCTGATGCTGAAATGGAGAATGTGTGTGTATGCTTTACAAAGCGTGAACAACAGCTTCTTATGAAAGTTTGATGAAGTGAAATCAGTCATAATTATCACATTCAAGGAGTAAGGCTGCTAATCATTTGCATAAATTAACAGTTGTACATTTTGCCTTAAAAGTGAGCAGAATGGTTTCAGTTAAGAGCCGTGGTTCGAAAATGTCCATTTTTAGACTTTCAGATCATTCAGTCCGTTAATTGGCTATTATCTGCCACGCTTTTACTCGCTGTTTTATTACAGCGGTTGAGTTTCCTTCTTCCCATATATGCTTTGCTTGACACAGAAAAGAAAAACATTAATGAAATTAAACTCTGAAATCTAAAAACTAAGTGATCAAGTCAATGCACACTGTAAACATGACTGTAACACAGTATTTGTCAGCCTTTTCTAATCATCTCAGCAACTGCCATACTACATTCACCAAACCACAACAATCTTCATAAACACAATATAACAGCAACAATCAGTCACATGAATAATTTCAAAAAATAATGGTCACAATGTTAAAATAATGCCAGTACTTAACTGAACAGCAATATGTACCTGCATGTATTTTAATGCAGGCTAATAATTATAAGGTCAAACCATAGACCGTTAATATTAACGGTCTATGGGTCAAACCCACTGCAGAGTGAACAGAAAAGCACCAGGTTAATAAATCCTGGCTGTTAGCCTTGGTCAGGAGTAGGCTAGATGCACAGAATAAATCTCCATGGTAATTTATCTGCCTCTGCTTTCGTGAAACTGAGTCAAGGCTAAATTCATTGACGGTAACTCGGCAATTTCTGGCTTAATCTGCTATCTTAAGTTTTGTGGAATAGCCCTCTGGGAATCTTGATGCTGACCTGATGCTTAGTTGAGTTACTAGTTTTTTTCAGATCTGTAGCCTTTGGTGTCACTGTCACACAGTAACCAGAGATTTTAGTTATAATCTTTTAGGTCTACAACTAAAGCAGCATGTTTTTGTTATGGAGCAATGGAAATATTTATTATCAAATCCCTATATTTTTCTTTCTCCCCTAGCTACCATTTTGTCCTCCGGTGGTGCTGGCCCAGTGTGTGGAGAATGTGTGGACCACCTGTCGCTCCAACAAGAAGAAGCGTCACCTGCTGGAGGCCCTGTGGTTGTCCTGCGGTGAGGCGGGCATGAAAGTCTGGCTGCCGCTGTTTCCCCGAGACCATCGCAAGCCCCACTCCTTTCTCTCCAGGCGCATCATGCTGCCCTTCCACATCAACATCTACCCGCTGGCTGTGCTTTTCGAGGATGCCCTGGTACTGGGGGCAACCAATGAGACTGTGCTCTACGATGGGCTGCAGGGATCCTCTGAGCCTCTGGAGGCGCTGTTCCCCTACTGCACCGTAGAGAGGACCTCCCAGATCTACCTCCATCACATCTTGAGGCAGCTGCTGGTCCGCAACCTTGGTGAACAGGTATGTGGTGCCTCCTGTCTCATACCAGGGGGAAAACCAGATACAAAACACTTCACTTTGACAAACTTTAGTCTTTGCTTCTGTGGCCCATGTATGTGAACAGTTTCATATTATGATCATACCATGAGGCCTTTGATAGTTTGCACACCTACAAAGTCTATTCTTTCCTTTTGTCCATTCCTCTTTCCATTCATTCTCTCCCATAGGCTTTGATGCTGGCTCAGTCATGTGCCTCCCTCCCCTACTTCCCGCATGTCATGGAGCTCATGGTGCACGTCGTGCTGGAAGAAGAGGCAACATCGCGGGAGCCCATTCCCGACCCTCTGCTGCCCACCGTGGCCAAGTTCATCACCGAGTTCCCCCTCTTCCTCCAGACCATCGTCCACTGTGCCAGGAAGACGGAGTACGCCCTGTGGAACTACCTGTTTGCTGCTGTGGGAAACCCCAAAGATCTGTTTGAGGAGTGTCTCATGGCTCAGGACCTGGACACAGCAGCCTCCTATTTGATTATACTGCAGGTAGTGACATGCTGACACAACATGCACATATTCCATTAGCTTTTTTTATTGCAAGGATTATCAGACATTTTCAGCCTAGGACAGAAGTATCAAAAAAGGTCTCATGCATAGTCCCACCACAAATAAAATCAATGTGCATACCTAACTAAATCTGTTGAGGGTGTCATGATATCATAAAATGTTCCCAGCCTTCATCTTTCTCCGTATCTTCCATCTGTCCCTTCTTGTGTGCCGTCCCTCTCTGTAAAGAACATGGAGGTTCCAGCAGTGAGCAGACAACACGCCACTCTACTCTTTAACACGGCGCTTGAGCAGGGTAAATGGGACCTCTGCCGGCATATGATCCGATTCCTCAAAGCCATTGGGTCTGGGGAGATGGAGACTCCGCCTCCAACACCCACCACTCAGGTAGAGAACTTTCAATGATCCCTTCGAATATAATTCCCTCTGCTTGCCATTTTTCTTTCGAACTCGTAATCAGGTTTTCCACCAAATGAAGGTGAAAGTTAAATGCTTCCAATGTTTTCCATTTCAGAAAATTTGAAACCCCATCAGGCTTTGTACTCACAAACATGCTATGCTGTAAACATGAAATAGTAAAGTGTAACTCTGTCTTTAGGAACCCAGCTCAACTGGTGGTTTTGAGTTCTTCAGAAATCGCAGTATCAGTTTGTCACAGTCGGGAGAGGCCATTACTACGGGCAAGTTCAACCTGCAGAAGACCTTCAGTATGCCCTCTGGAGCATCATCTAAAGGGTATGGACACACACACACACACACACACACACACACAGTAACATATATTGTGAACCAGTATAATGTTTTGTTCAAAATGGCCTCACTGTAACATTTTTTTTCTCTATCTCTCCTTTTTCCTGTGTTCATCTCTGTCAGTCGGGATATGGAGTGCGCAGAGAACATGTATATTGACATGATGCTATGGCGCCACGCCCGCCACCTTCTGGAGCAGGTCCGTCTCCGTGACCTGGGTTGCTTCTCTGCACAGCTGGGCTTTGAACTCATCGGCTGGTTGTGTCGCGAACGAAACCGCGTGGCCCGCGTTGAGGATTTTGTTTCTGCGTTGAAGAGACTCCATAAGGACTTTCTCTGGCCCTTCCCTGTTATTCCTGTGGGAAGCATCAGCTCGCCTCTGAAGAACGGACGGTGTCGAACTGGTGAGGATTCAAGCAATACAGAATCTGTTTCGGCAACTGACCAAACCTCAATCAGTCTGTTTGGTGTTGTTGCTAAAAGCACACAGAATGGTATTACCCATAAATGTAATAAAATGTACATTATTAACAAGAACATTTTTAACATTAACATGTAAACTAGGGTGTCTGCTTCCCCAACTCACAATACTTATGTCTCTAATATTATAATATAATAATATAATAAATCATAATTTATGGTGTTTTTGTTGTTGTTACTCTTAAGTGCTGAGCACGCGACTGTTAAAGTCGCAGTCAGCTGACAGCCTTTTGAACAGCGACATGGACACGGCGCCCCCTCAGGCAGCTTCCAGCAACCTCATCTGGCTGGACGGGCTCGGCGAGAGGGTCAAAAACATGGACACGGCCTCGTCTGCTCACTCCAACCAACACTCGCCACAGACACATGATGCGTTCCTGTCCCTGCTCACCAACAAAGGTAATGAGATTCAAACACTTCATCTATGTCCAACTATTCACATACATACAGTGAGGAAAATAAGTATTTGAACACCCTGCTATTTTGCAAGTTCTCCCACTTAGAAATCATGGAGGGGTCTGAAATTGTCATCGTAGGTGGATGTCCACTGTGAGAGACATAATCAGAGGTCAAACGTTTCCTGTAGTTTTTCACCAGGTTTGACACACTGCAGAAGGGATTTTGGCCCACTCCTCCACACAGATCTTCTCTAGATCAGTCAGGTTTCTGGGCCGTCGCTGAGAAACACGGAGTTTGAGCTCCTTCCAAAGATTCTCTATTGGGTTTAGGTCTGGAGACTGGCTAGGCCACGCCAGAACCTTGATATGCTTATTACAGAGCCACTTCTTGGTTATCCTGGCTGTGTGCTTCGGGTCATTGTCATGTTGGAAGACCCAGCCTCGATCCATCTTCAATGCTCTAACTGAGGGAAGGAGGTTGCTCCCCAAAATCTCGCAATACATGGCCCCGGTCATCCTCTCCTTAATATAGTGCAGTCATGTGCAGAAAAACACCCCCAAAGCATGATGCTACCACCCCCAGGCTTCACGGTAGGGATGGTGTTCTTGGGATGGTACTCATCATTCTTCTTCCTCCAAACACAGTTAGTGGAATTATGACCAAAAAGTTCTATTTTGGTCTCATCTGACCACATGACTTTCTCCCATGACTCCTCTGGATCATCCAAATGGTCATTGGCAAACTTAAGACGGGCCTTGACATGTGCTGGTTTAAGCAGGGGAACCTTCTGTGCCATGCATGATTTCAAACCATGACGTCTTAGTGTATTACCAACATTAACCTTGGAAACGGTGGTCCCAACTCTTTTCAGGTCATTGACCAGGTCCTCCCATGTAGTTCTGGGCTTATTTATCACCGTTTTAAGATCATTGAGACCCCACGAGGTGAGATCTTGCATGGAGCCCCAGTCCAAGGGAGACTGACAGTCATGTTTAGCTTCTTCCATTTTGTAATGATTGTTCCAACAGTGGACCTTTTTTCACCAAGCTGCTTGGCAATGTCCCCGTAGCCCTTTCCAGCCTTGTGGAGGTGTACAATTTTGTCTCTAGTGTCTTTGGACAGCTCTTTGGTCTTGGCCATGTTAGTAGTTGGATTCTTACTGATTGTATGGGGTGGACAGGTGTCTTTATGCAGTTAACGACCTCAAACAGGTGCATTTAATTTAGGATAATAAATGGAGTGGAGGTGGACATTTTGAAGGCAGACTAAATGGTCTTTGAGGGTCAGAATTCTAGCTGATAGACAGGTGTTCAAATACTTATTTGCAGCTGTATCATACAAATAAATAGTTAAAAAATCATACATTGTGATTTCTGGATATTTTTTTTTTATTATGTCTCTCACAGTGGACATGCACCTACGATGGCAATTTCAGACCCCTCCATGATTTCTAAGTGGGAGAACTTGCAAAATAGCAGGGTGTTCAAATACTTATTTTCCTCACTGTATATATAAAAGGAAATCTGTCATTGTCATTAGCTTTGTATAGACCTCCTGAAGACATCCCATTGTCCTTTTTTTCCTCTCTTATTCCTCCTCTTGCCTTTCTGCACCCCTTTAGTGGAAGAGTACAGTGTCGGCTCGGCAACAGACTTGACAGAGACCAGCTCGGTGGTTGATGGTGATTGGACGATGGTTGATGAGAACTCCTCCACTCTGAGCCTAAGCCAGGCCGAGCTGGAGCACATCTCCATGGAGCTCGCCAACAAAGGCCCACACAAGTCACAGGTGCAGCTCAGGTGAGATACCGTCACTAGACCTGACTTCTATTATCCCACTGCAGTGTCTTTGTTTGTTACCCACTTTAATTCAATGAGAAACCAAAGGCAGTACTTGACAGCTGTGCCTCTCTGTTTCCTTCAGGTATCTCCTTCATGTGTTCATGGAGGCGGGCTGTCTGGAGTGGTGTGTAGTGATTGGCTTGATCCTGCGGGACGCCAGCGTCATAAAGCAGGTGATTGGCTTCCTGGACAGCCCCGAGGTTCCCCAAGAAACTGTGCAGAGTGTCCGCAACGGCTTATTGGCTGTCGACACATGGGTCTCCACTTACTGGTGGGTATAGTTCATAGCTATATCTTTTTTAAGTAATTAAATACACATTTTAAATAGAAATCACTTGTTAAATACTGCATTTTTGGAATCAGTATCAGTATGGTATGTGATGAACACTGGTTTAGGCAGCTGTGATCATAAACATGACAATAGCATTTAACACTGTGAATGTTTTCAATGTGTTGGCTGTTTTAGCAAAAGTGGAATGGTGAAGAAGATCATACCCAGTTTAACCTTTTCCTCTCCTCCATCCCTATTCTTTTTTCCCAGCCTGGGTTACAAACCATTTCTCCACCTGATCCAGCCGCAGTTGCAGGAGCTGATGGATTCAGCAGCTGAACAGGTGCAGCCTGAGTCCTTCCAGCCCACCAGCCAGAGCTCCAAGGTCAGCAGCTCTGAAGGGCTGGGAGGTGCTGCACTACCGCGGCCAGAGGACAGTAGAGGAGTAGCGGCTCCGCTGGGCCTGGCCCTGCCCTCCCTCGAACCCGCGGGAGGTTTTCCCCGTCCCCCCTCTGAGGACTGTCCTCCTGAGCAGACAGAGGAGCAGGGAGAAGAGGAGGGAGCCTACGACTGTACCTTGTCCTGAAGCCAGGAGTGAGTGTGAGGGAGTGTGTATGTGTGTGTGTGTGTGTGTGTGTGTGTGTGAGACGCGGAGAGTACCTCTCCTGCAGGTTCTTGACTTCAGTCAGTATTATCCACTCTTCAGATCTGCCCTCTGTGTCGACGAAGACCCCTGTGGATACGGAGCAACAGACAGCCTGGCACAAAGACACACACAACCAGAGACGGGACTAAGTTGGATGGCTCCTCCCTAAAAGGCCTCATTGTACCAAAATGTGCGGCTAGACAAAAGACCACCTCTGTCCGTTTGTGTGTTTATACATCAGGTTGTGGTGTTTGTAAGCTGTAGACCAGCACAGGAAAGCTTTTTTTTAATTATTATTCCAAGGCAGATTGTTTTGTGTGCTAACTTTTGTTTGGCACTCATTTAAGTGAAACTGGAGACTTTGAAATGTTTTTTTTGTTTTTGTTCACTGTCCAGACAAAAAGCTTCATTGTTTTCCTTTGGATGAATGCAAACAGTGCAAGAATCAGTTCAAAGGCAAAAAAAACCTGAGTGTATTTGCATCAGCATCATGCTACATTGCTAAGCAAAATGTAGAACAAAGCTCTAGTCATGAACCATTTATACGATGCACTGAGGTGTGTCTGAGCCTACAGTACAGTGTGCACAAGAGGTGTTTCATACTTTCATACCTCATGATTTACAAATATTTTGTGATACCTTTTTCAATAATGTAAGTGTACAAGATAGCATTATTTTTCTATCGATTACACCTTGTCCCTCGTGAGTCTCCCTGACTCTTTGGTATGAATTCTATGTAATTCTTGAGAAGCGATGACCTTAAGGTTTCTAAGAAAATGATCCCCGAGAAGAATCCACTGTTATGAGTGCAGACTAGTTTCTTACCACTGATCAGTACCTCTGTTCACGTTTTCTTTTCTTCATGCACCAGCCTGTGAAGTGTTTGAGCCGGAGTCAGCTGTCTGATCCTCTTCATGTGGTCCAGATTTTAGATAACAAGCAGATCAGTGTTGAGCCTTCCTGAGGTGAGCAGATTTAAGGCTGCAGTGCAGTAAAGGCGCTATAAAAACCAAATCATATGATGCTTTATCCAGCTTTTAAACCCACATTTGGGTTTCAGTCTCCGTCTGGAAGATTCAAAAATGTGTTTCCTATCCTCAGCAAGACAGACCGTTAATATTGTGTTATTAAAGCCATCCTACTCTGTAGATTCTTTACTTATCCCTTGTTGAAAGAGCATCATTAGTGTAACAATGACACGTCAGTATGAGTTTTAAAGAGTGAGTATAAGATTTATTTTGTCATTGTGTAATGAATGAGTTGTTGTGTAATTTTACCCTCATCATCATAAGGACGTATATTTCATCCAGTCCAATATATACATATCACATCCCAGAACCCCTTGAGATAATGGTTTCTGGTTCGTGTGCTCCTGCGTGGATTTCTGAATGCATGTTCCACATCGTATTGAGAACGTGTTGACATGTTTGGTGACTTTCATCACATGCTAATTGATTTTATCGTTTTAGTCCTCCTTATTACTAATATTTATTGCCATTATAGCTGAGTGGTAATTACTGGATTGATGCTTGGTTGGCTTTTATGACTGCTAACAAACTTCTTCCCCTTTTAGTTAATCAAAGTCATTTATTGGCTTTCTACCGCAGGCACTAAAAGGTTCAACACAGATATGTCAGTATTATATTGTGCAATGTATTGAAATGTTACTCAGCTTTATTTTTTTTTATGTCCACTACTTCTTTTCCCCAGCTGTTTGCTTTTACTTTTCGTGATAGACCAAATCATATTTTAAAGATAACATTTTGCTTTCTTGACGGTGTGTACAAGATGAGCCGAGTAACTGTTAACTGTTGAAATTTTGATTTTTTTTTTTTTTATTTGTGAATGGCCTCCATTGTTAGAACACTCACTATTCACGAAAGGGCAAAATGATGTACTGTTGCCACTCAACATAAATCCTGTTGCACCCTTGTTCCAGTGGACTCGCCTCCACTCTGAACAAGCTTACAGCCACACTACGCTGCTCCGCTGTAAGCTCTACTTGACTTGAAGCAGTAACATGACGAACCAAAGACTTCATGTCCAGAGGCCTTCTGTTTTAACCGGTTGCTTTGATTGAACGCTTGACTCATTATGACGTCACGCATAAACCCTTACCCCATCCCTCTCATCAGAAACATAATCATTGATGCTCAAAACTAATGCTGACAGCATATGAGACAATTTCCTACGGAAATGAATATTGCAGATCTTTTCTGGTGTCCTTCTCTGTGGGCAAGGAGCGGTAGGTCAGTCTCGTCTCGTGGTACTCGCCGCTCCCTTCCTCCTGTGTACAGTTTAAAAGTTTTGCCTGTTTTCTGACTCAGAGTTAAGTTTAATTTCTGGGGCGGCAGCAGCAAACATCCTCAATGCAGTGTAAAGATACTCTCTTGTACATTTGGCTTTTCTACTCATGTTTGATTTTCTACTTCATTCTTTTCCCTTGTACATAGAGACCAATAAATTATTTTTAAAAATGGTTAGTTTTCCTGTATTTCTAATTATAGTTTGATCTGCGGTTTTTATGTGCATGTAAATGACAGGTTGTAAATAGGACAACACAACCAATGTGATAAGCATTTTAATTGCTGTAGAAGTGCTGATTTAAGATTTTTGCATAATATAAAATCACCCCATCCATTCAATAGATGAATACCCTGTAACAAGATCAATCCCAATATTTCCAATGGCAACAACCACATAAATCATTAAATTTCAATTGACAGACAAATATGCAATTTTAAAAACAAAAAACAGCAGTTCAAGGAGTTTTTTAAAGTCTCTGAACACCCACATAGGTGATTTCACTTATTCTGGCTGATTAGACCTCTGCTCAGCTTTGATGGGAATTTATTACGTCACAAATCTTTTCTTCCAATAAGAAGTCTCTAGTCCACACAGCATTCCTGGATGGGAGAAAAATGTGCTCTGGTTTATTGGCAGTTCTTTAAACCGATCACAATCATCTCGGACGCCGCTAAACGCCAGATGGAGCAATGGCGCCTCTGCAAAATAGCCTCAGGAAGGAACGTGTACGTTCAAAGGTTGTTTTGGTCCGGCAACCAAAAACTCAAACTGGCCAGATAGTCTAGCTAGCTGTCTGGATTTACCCTGCAGAGATCTAAGGAGCGGTTAACCATAGTACTCATAAATCCAGTTTAGAATTTCAACACAGAAAGCTGAAGGTAACGGACATCTGAGCGAAATGAAAGACATCCACCGGAATTTCCAGCGGCACCCGGATTAATCCCGGGAGGAAAACATTGTGGATATAAGCTGCATCTCCTGGCTCAAATCCTTGGTCCTCGGCTAAACCGGAAGTTTTTCTGTCCCTCCTAAGTGAAGGAAAGGCCGTCTCAAAGCTCTTATTTCTGCCCCGAGGAGGGATCACCGAGGAGCTACAGGCGAGGATACACAACAGCAGCCTCCCAGACAAGTTCATGTGAAGCTTCAGAAGAAAGGACGTCTCATCCCTCTAAAAACACATTTCCTCATTGCCTCTCTCCTCAGATTATTTCCTTGCATCTCTCTCTCGTGCCTCATGTTGGGAGGGACTAAGACGCGAAGAAGGGAAGCAAGTGGAGGAGTCGAGGAGGCAATTTAAGCAACATGAAAGGCACCTATAGACTAGTCTTGCCCTAACAGGTGCAACAAAGCAAAGAAACAAGATGATCAGGAAGAGGTCAACCAGTCAGCCTATACACACGTCCCACAGTTCTGGGAAGAGGTCTGATCAGCCAGATTAACTGAAAACACGTGTGCGGGTGTTCAGGCCCTTTAAAATGTCAAATCAATCACAATAAATGAACATAATGATCAGTCTTTTTTCTGATCTGTTTCTTTCAGAACAAAACTGAAAAGGAAATAAGGGCATTGGTGAAAAATGAATATGGACAAAACAGTAACCATTATACATAAAGTAACCATTATAAAACTGATAACAAAACATCTTATAAAATGACATCCTTCAACAGGCATTAAGACATTTTAATGTGTATCCCAAATTTCAGTTAAAACTGCTAATTTCGCCAGCGGATATGAATATTTGTGTGAATGACTGATTTGTTTTTCTTGACTGACTTAACGTGATGATGATAAAGCTACATCTGTGAGTGAGTTTACGCTTAACAAAATCACAATGCACAGCGCTTGGTTACATTAATACATTAGATTCTGTCACAAACAGTTTTATTTCACTTTATTCTAAAAGCAGCTTGTTTCTCCTATTCTAAGCTCTCTAGCAGTGTTTGGTGTACGCTTGAGTCTAACAGTGGGAGCACCAACAGCGTCAGATGAGCCATTTCACAGCTTTTAAGTCAGACATCTCCCTTCTGCGTCCCCATTTGCAGCAGTTCCTCCTGTGTTTGTGTTTTTATAGAAACAAACGCACCTGTTATTCAGCACTATCATTCCATTTAATGTTTTAACTCAAAACAAGTCTAGTGGTCTTTTAATAAACTGTTATGTTGGTGGAAATTCAAACAAGGTGAATACATTTGGAAAAGAACTTTTCCTTCAGTGTCTAACTAAAATTAAATACTTTGCAACATTTTTTTAGAAAAATATCCATTTGCACTTGTTTTTCACCCATAGATGTTCTGCATATCAACTGAAGCACTTTTTAACAGCTTTAGATCATCTCATCTGTCCTTTATAGCAGCGTCTGTGTTGACACCAGACAGCACTGACAGACATCTACACACAGAGGATGGAGTATTTTAAGGACTTCTCGTTACACATTGTGCATTAAAGAAGGAGCATAGTGGGGCGGTGTTTTGTTTAACTTACCAAGTGCTGTTGAAGGCTGTGATGGATTTTAAGTTCAAACTTCCCAGACATACATACATTAAAATACACTGTACAGTGCAGCACCTGATAGCTTTAAAACAGTGAACATTTGATGTGTCTTTGGAAGCGAAATGTAAAGGCCTCCTTTGATGTCAGCTTTTGTCATTATGTGTGACTGAAGCCAAACGGACAACATGGATCACACAAAGAGGGAAAAGATGATTTTGCTCAGTCACTCGAACAATTTCCCAGTCCACAGAAACAGATGCCACCTATGATTACATATAGGAGGAGTCAAACTGCCCACAAGCAACTATACACATGTGACATTTGTTTGTGGTTAAACAGATTTCATCAGAGTGGGACTGAAGGCAGAGTTAACAGTTCAGTTATCAGATACCAGTTGTGATTCAACTATCAAACCACTGGAACCTCTCCACTTTGTTAGCAGAAAACAGAGTTAGCCACACAAACAAATATGATGAGGCTTTATAATCTTAATAAAAAAACATTAGTAACATTCAATCCAGTTTTTACAACAAAAAAAGGCTATTATCGTAGTGGTGACACTGAAGGGGCCTGTATACTCAGACGGTCTAAGACCCCTCCCTCCACACCTTTCTGACGTCAGATAAGGGCCGATCTGTGTCTGTCCGAACATTTCTATAACTTTCCAAAACCGACATTCACACCCACCTCACACTGATTGGCCAGCCGTGTGAGGTGAGAAAGGAGCAAGGTATTGAGCTTTTCTCTAGCTCTATTTGTTTTCCATTCTTGGCACAACTATTTCTGTCGCTTTTAATGTGAGCAACCAAGTGCAACACTGAAGGTTTTCCAGGAGAGATGGCCTTTATCCCCATATTTAAACAATTCCGCCTTCCAGTGTGGACAACATGTCATCCGATCCACTTCTATTGTAGTGTAAGCTGGCTGTAACGGTGCCATGGTGTTCTAAAAGGGTCGACTATGCGAAGTAGACATGTAAAACAGGTCATATTAACTGGGTTGTGGTTGTGATACTTGGGCTCTAGACCAAAAAAGATGCAGCTCCACATGAGATGAGTGAAATACGAGAAATATTAGCAACAGTAACCGGTATGAGCAGTGCGCAGCAGGACCAATGCTTATCATACTTCTTATATCTAATTCAGCACAACTTTGAGGAAAGAGTAATTACAGTTAATGAACAGTTTGGCATAGTGCAGCTCCTCACTGGGTTGATAATTAGTTCGATGTTTCAGCGGAGAGTATTTATGGTAACAGAATTTCATTTCATAACTATCTGTATAAGTCTGTATTTTGTGACGCTTTTGTTTTTTTATTAGATGTTATTTCCTAGTAACTTCCTGGGACAGTTCCTTGAAATAACTATGCAATTTGGTAAATTATAGGGAAAATATGAATTCATTTAAAAGAAATGCTCAGTAAATATTCTTATCGGAAACCATATTCTGCGCATGTTTTGAATTGTATACTTGCCTGTAGACTGAACTTTTTTCATACAATCAGTTGTTAATTAATTAAAATTAACTAATTGGAAGTAACTTAACATGTTCTCCATATCTTTAGTACCAACGCGCATAGGTCTAGGCAGGAAACGTCTTAAATATTTTTATATATATATATATATAAAATAAATATATTATTTAGAAATTACAGACCCATAAAACAAAGATTCATCCATTTATTTTAACTTGGATTTAGGGCTGGGCAATATATCGATATTATGTCGATATCATGAAATGAGACTAGATATCGTCTTAGATTTTGGATATCGTAATATGGCATAACTGTTGTCTTACCCTGGTTTTAAAGGTTGAATTACAGTAAAGTGATGTCATTTTCTGAACTTACCAGACTGTTATAAATGTTCTATTATTTGCCTTTACCCACAGTCATTACATCAACATTAATGATGATTATTTATCAAAAATCTCATTGTGTAAATATTTTGTGAAAGCACCATGTGTCACCACAATAACGTTGCAATATCGAGGTATTTGGTCAAAAATATCATCATATTTGATTTTCTCCATATCGCCCAGCCCCATTTGGATTAATATATAATCTTTATTGCTATAGAGTTAAAAATATGCACCTTCATGGTTTTTAAGTGGTTTCAAATGAAGCTACATTATTCTGTTTTGATGCCATTTTAGTGGGTCAATTAACTAAAATGCATCGAGGTCTGATGAACTTTTCTTCATCTGCAGCCAAGATATGCTTACTGGATAACTTTCCTTTAGGGTCAGAACTAATAACTAATCCAGTATCTATTAATCTTCCGATCATTTTTTTATTCCTGGTTTAACATATGAAATAGATATTCATTGGCGCTGCTGGAGATAGGTTGTAGCACAGAGCAGAAGTCAAGTTTGAACTAATACAACATACTATTACAGTAACTGCAAATGTAAATAATGTGAGAGAGAACAAGCTGACTGATACTGATAATGTTAATGAGTGTGAAGTTGCATTGCTGGTTTAACACCCAGTCACCCTCAAGAGTTCTGCTCTCATTGCACCCAAAATCAATACACATTGGTTGAACACACCAGGCTAAAAAATGTAAGACCCTGAATATCGCCCTGCATGAAATCTTCAGAAAGTGACTCCTCCTTCTAAAGGACAGGAAGCTGTAGTTTAACGGGCACAGTTTTCTGCCTCTGCATGCCAGATTCTCTGAGAATTACAGCAGATTGTTGGCATTCCTGACATGAGTTTGTCACATCAGGAATGCCAACAATCTGCTACAGGGGTATGACTTGCTGCAAATCATCGGTGTAATTGAGAAATGATGAAGGAGCAACTTGTTAAATGAAAAGTGGCTTTCAAAGTTTCCAGTTAAAGTCGGATCAGGAGTCAAACAAAAGAGTTCTTTGTTTCCCCTCCCAAACAGATCCATCAGTATGTCACTACACCTACAGTGCAGACAGTGGTGGTGTAATTTCTGCAGAGGAAGTCAGAGACACATCTAGTCTGAGAATGGCCCAAGAGGTTTCCTCATAAAGAGAGCGCAGGAGAAGTAGCCATGCAACATTATTCATTCAGGAAACATGAGAGATGAAGAAAGGGAGGAAGTGAGGAGGGGAGTGAAATGTATTCAGTAAAGCAAAAGGCACAACAGATTAAGTACCAAAAAAAAAAACACTTTGTTTCACTAACCCAGCAGTGGGCACGTGGCTAGCGCTGGCCAGTGTGTCGGCCGTTCAGTTAGTCAATTTGTAAGCTGTCTGATCAGCTTACCTGGTGTGTCTCAGCGTGTCCTCCCGCTCGGTCAGCTACTAGACCTACTGACACAGTGATGGGAGTCTCTCGGGCAGGCAGGCTGGGAGGGAGCGTGAGTGTGTGGGCTAGAGTGTGTGTTTGTGTCAGAGAGAAAAAAGGTGTCAGGGCTGGTCCTCAGTATTGTTCCTTGAAATGTTTTCTTGGGGGCCCCTTGCAGCTCGCAGCTTTCAGCTTGGTCAGCGTCGGCCTCCGTGATGTGTGGCATCCTCAGTATCGGTACATGTCGTAGGTACTGACCCAAGACGAAGGAAAAGCCCATGTGGGAAGCCTGCGGAGGATGTCCTCCAGTTGAGCAGTCCTACTGTCTGGCCCAAAGAAATAGTGGGTGGAGATGGCAACGGAGATCATCCCCTCAGGGCCAGCTGGGTCCGGGTCCCTGGGAGGCTGACAGAGGGGGAGAAAGAAAGAAAGAAAGAAAGAAAGAAGACCATGAATGTCAGCACAGACGGTTAACATGTGAGAGCACCAGAACCAGACCAGCAGTTTTTCCAGGCCCTAAGAAAGGGCCCCTTGTCTTTAGCTTGATTATGCTGCATGTGCTTGAGCTTATGCAACAGATTTGAAAAGACTCATTAAAAGGTCATCAAGTCTTTCTTAACCCATGCATTTGTTAATGGAATCAAAAATGAAGTCTCGAAAAATGGGGGTTTAAAGATATTCACATGACTGCAACACAATCCAACTGTGTCCTGCCAGCTAATCTCCTGCAGAGATCACTGACTGAGGCAATAAGGTGAAGTTCTGCGGAAAAACAAATATGCGAAGAATGAGAAGAACGACATAAAAAAAACCTCAGCATCTGTCTGGATACTAAGCTGGATTTCAAAGATGCAGCAGTAACTGATGATTTATAAAACATTTTGGGCAAGGGAAACAATTTTAAAAGGAATAGTTTGACCTGTTGGGAAATATGATTATGCAAGTTAGATGGTAAGATCGATATCTCTCTCATGTCTGTAAACTAAATATGAAGTTGGAGCTAAAAAAGGGTTAGCTAGGCTAAGCATAAAAGACTGGAAACAGGTAACCTGGCTACAAGTAAAAGTACTCCTTATGCTGTGGTACCTGTATTTCAAACCAGAAGATCCATGTGGGGGAGTCAAGGCCGTGGGAATAAAAGACAAAATATTCTCCGCTCAGGTCAAACTGAGGCGTCCCGTCACCGAAGGACCATGTGGAGAGGCTGGCTCCTCGGTGAGGCTTCAGATACAGGGACATGTGGCTGGGGCCTGCATGGGACAGGACAGGACACAAGTTAAAGTATATGTACACATACAAGTCCAGATCAGCCAGCTGATAAATGAAAGCATCACATTACTGATAGTTTATATCTGTGACAGTGGATGTACTTTAATGGTTACAGAACGGCTTGGCACCAGAAGCCCAAAAACCTAATGTACTATAGTAATAAATGGCTTGATAAAAATACTTGTATGTGCAGGCATAGCACGCAAATGTAGCTGTTCTGTATATGTAGTTTTTTTCCAGGCCCAACTGCTATTGGTTACAGTGCTCAGAAAAATAAAAACTTGAACATCTACTTTTCTTTCACAACTGGGCAAACTCCATCGGCTGAGGAAGATCTGTTATGATAATTGAAAGCCTCAGAACAGCTACGAAATGGAGCTTGTGGTGAAGATATTTAATCAACTAATGTTTCCGAGATCACGGCTAAACTTTCAATCAATAATTGGAATGATTCAAAATGTATTCACAGATATAAACTCAGTGCTGATGTAAACTCTCCATCCCAATTGATGGGTCACTGAAGATTTTTAGTATGCTCGGCCAGCTCTGCATGCTCCGTCAGTGAATATGCTTGTCATCACCCAGGATTCCTCTGCACTGGTCATATGGCTCAAGTCCAACTGTAGTCCTGACATTGGTGTCGAGTTGCATTTCTTTTTAATCCCGTCTCTTATCTCTGCATACAAGTCCTAGAAAGAATTTGTGTTTTTAGTGTAGTATTTGTGTGGATTTGGCCACACCCTGACCTTTCACACTGAAGACCATCTTGACCGTCCCCCAGCTGGTCTCTTCCCTGGACAGCAGGCTGAACTCCACCGGTGAGCTGGGAGACGCTTCTGGAGCAGGAAGGTACCAGTTCTTTCTGCAAATACACCAAAATACTTTGAGGTGAGGAAGAATATAAAGTATGAAAAGTCTATACATGGAAGACAATTACATCAAGAGAATGAAAACAAAGAGTACGGAAGCAGTGCTGTCAACTGAGAGGCGGTGTTACTGACTTGCTGAGGAACTTCAACGGTAGGAACCAGGGGAAACCACAGAAGGGCCGGTCCTCACGACAGCTAGTGCGAACGCTGTCGTTGATCTCAGGGATGTGGGGTATGATGTGCTGTATGCCTGTGTAGTCGAAACTGTTCATCCACAGACCTGAGTCTTGGCTCTCCACTTCGCCCTGGAGATTGTGGAAGGTCCGCGTCGTGTGCTGCAGTAGGGCATATAAAACATTTCTCAATTGCTTCTTTTAAGCACACATTTTCCTTACAGTGATTTTCTGCTCTTGCCAGAATGACTTAATGGGGCTCTCTGTGATTTACATCAGCAGGTGAAGAAGTGGAACCATTGCACTTTTATCTAATCATACCTGCTCCAAACAAGAGATTTTAATCATGCAAGCAGGAGTTGCACTGCAGGATAGTCAGTTGAGGCCAACAAAACGATTGCAAGATAATTGCAGAAGCTGTGTTCTCTTAGCATTATAAGTGTTTATGGTGGATTTTTCCAACTTTAAATATAACATTTTTTTAACAAAACTAGTAAAATATATTTAAAACAGAAAAGACATATAAGTATTTTTTTTTTAATGAATGACTCACATCCATTAAAGAGAAAGATGTATGTGTATGAGGGATGTCTATGTTCTTTCCTTAGCACAAATCAGAGTAAATGCAGATGCTTCGGTGTACATTTCTGTACTTCTGTGTGTTCTGTGACTTCGAACCTGCAGGAAGACTCGTTTTGGCCGCGGGCTGTCTGGACTGCCAGAATAAGGAAAGAGCAGCCCACAGGACATCAACAGGAAAGTGATGATGAATACTGAACACAGACCAGCCAGGATCCACTTAGTGCTCCGTGCCAAGTAGATGAAGTGCAGCTGAGACAGAAAAAGAGAATATGTTACTGGAATGGAGGAACAATCTACACTGCAGTCATTTTAAATTTAAAACAAACGTGAGAACATTTTTGGTGAAACGGTAAGGATTCAAATAAAAAAAAAATTCTATTAAGATATACAGTATATCCCCAAAAAACCCTAAGCCACCATCTGTAAGATCTGCATAGAATGTACTATAACTGCCTCAGTTGGTCAACTATACACAGGTGTTGGTTTGCTTATCTAAAGTCTAACAATTCAAGTTAAAAAAAAAAACTGCTAAAAGAAAGCATTGTTGCCAGAAGCTTGATCAACACAATTCAACAGTTTTGTCATGTTCTATCCTGCATACACTCCCAATGTTCAAGCTGATTCTGTTGATAGATTTGTCATTTGTGGTTCTACATAATGCAGTAGTACTCACAAAAAAGGAAGAGAGGAAGATGGTTGCCAGGGTGACCAGAGAGGCCATCACCACTTCAGGGGGTATCTCAGTGCCGCTGCGACCCATGATGGGTGTGAAAATCTCAAACACCACCCAGATAAGGAACATGAAGTGGACGTAAGGCAAAGTCAGGCCCAACATATAGAGCACACTGTATTTCACTGATGCTCCTGCAGAAAGATGGAGAGGTTATTGTTTGTCAGAACAAACTGAACTAGCCAAAGATCAGACCACCAATAATCTTTTGATGAGAATCCCTCTCAAACCCAAACATCATACAATGAGATAGGGGCTTACACTTTTAGAGTGTTGAACTTGGTAGGCACTTAGTTGCGGAAGTAGTTGGGCGATTAATTTAAAAAAAAAACATAACTACTTGTATCTCTTAACTCTGACTATAAGAGATACCAGTTATTAATAATCAACCAAATTGTCCACAAGTGTAAGAATAACACTTGACTCATTACTTTCAACTTACTTACTTGTCTTGTCATTTGTGTTGCATTGTATTTTGATCATATTGTATTGTACTGTATTAATAGTATTGTGACTGTTTTTAAAAAGGTACCTGGCTACAAAGACACCTTAATTTCCCCACTGGGGTTTAATTATGTCATCCATCCATCCATCCATCCATCCATCCATCCATCTGTATGCCAATTTCTAATATTTTTTAAATTTGCCTATGAATAAACATCCATTGCAAATAAAGTTGAGTTGAGTGTTTACCTCTGTGTTTAAATTCTTTTGCCAGCAACAGTCTGGTGGCCAGGGGGAAGGCCACCATTAGCATGGGCACGTAGGCTGAACACAGGCCCTGTAGAGTCATCCACACCAGCCCACAGCACCACAGCAACAAGCTCACGTCAAAGTAGAGATCACCCAGCTCCACCAAACGGACACCCTGCATGGAAAACACAGACTCAACAGATAAATATACAAGGGATATGAATACATGTGTGAATTAGACACTTTGGTGGGGTTTATTTGGGCTATATGTTACTTTGATAAGTGGGAAATCAGCTGATGTGCAGTTGAGGAAAAATTTTCTTGCATTGTCAAAAAGGAAAACTTTAACTTTTAAATAAAAAAAGTAGTATAAGTAATAGTAAAACTACTTTTGAATTTAGGACTATGTGGTGGCATGTACAAGTACTCCTCACTGATCACATAAGCAGCCTCTGAAATGCATCACTTTAATTATAAATATCATACAGGGTAGTTAAAATTGTTCATAGAAACCTCATATGAGGAGATCAGATCTGTTGGCCATGCTATTAATTACAACACTGAACCCTCAGTCCCTGCCTTCTATTCACTCAACCATCACTAATATTATAACAAACATCTTTTTACAAATCACATCAAATAGGAAAATTACTAACTCATGACGGCTGTGGATAAACACTTAACAAGAAGACAGAATAAATTATTTTTAATTTGGTATGTCCCAGTTCCTAAAACAGGAACTTCATACCATTGGCTCAGTTGTATTAAAACTAAAAAGAAACAACACCTCCATTACTGCAGGAATAATTCACTGATCTAATTTACCATGCATTACGGTAGGACGATTCAGAGGCTTGCTGCAATATTTAGTTACAAAGAACAACGTCCATATGTACACGAGGAAGTTCTTTTTTTAAATCAAATGAATGTCAACATCATGGCTTGACTGAGACGGACAATAACTGTGCAATGGACCACCACAACTCTGTTGTACATTTTTCCTAGTGGTGTAAGCATAACTTCCTCCATTTTAACATAGCCAAAACAAAAGAAATAGCAATAGGTTCCTCTTCAGATCTCAATTTTAAGGCCATCACATGCATCACAACCACAATACCAAAGGACAACACAAACCCACTCAACAGCCATTTCACCATTCTGCCCTCTGGATGCAAGTACAGGACCCTGAGGTGGAAGAGAACTCACAATGGCAAAAGCCTGGTACCTGTAGTCATAGCAGCCCAACAAGAGACCGAGATAAATCACTGCTAATTTGTAATGTACAGTGTTTGTGACAGAATTTCCCCTTGGGGACAATAAAGTCTACAATCTTGCCTTTTGGTTTAAGATTTTTCAAACCAGCTGTTATATAGAAACCCATCACATACACAAACACATTACAAATCCGTACAGCAGTGTATGGTCTCGCATCACTGCCATGCAAATTAAACCCCACTAGGATCTTTGTACAACCAATTCTGGTCTTGATTGATGTGGGATTAAAACTACACTGAAATCATTGTTTCTAATTCAACTACTTTGCATGTACTTTTGTAGGCAAAGAGGTGAGTTTTGTGTTTCCTGCTTCAGAGTCATTGTGGTTAAACCAGAACAGTGACTCTCAATCAAGGAGACCGCAGAGGTTACTTCAGCAGTTACCAGGGGGGTGAGTATATAGAGATATACTTAATAAAGTAAATTATTAACATATTGAATCAGCTATTAACAACTGAACATTGCTTCATTTCAGGTTACAGTATGCCTCTTCAATATGAAGCTGGAACCAAGAGATGGTTAGATAATCTTAGCATAAAGACTTAAGCAGCGGTGGATTTTATAGTGGGGATTGATGCTTTTTTCAGAAAAGCAAATAAACCTTTTACCCAAAATGTTTCCTAAAACTATACCTTTAAAATAAAGCCCTACAGTGAGCCATACAACTCCACTTACTCCGTAGTACAAGTTCTTGGCCAGAGTGTGAATGAGGATCATCTTGCCCGTGGCAGCAGCCCCGTAGAGGCAGATGGAGGCGTAGAAGTGGTTGTACCAAAACATGGAGCGGCCCAGCAGAGTGACAAGCAGGGCAACAATCAGCACTGACAGCAGGGTGGCAAACCAACTCAGGACTGCTACACCTGTAGCACAGGCCAGATCTCGAACATATCGGCCACCTGAGAGAGATGGAGATAAATGGTAAATAAAGCCCTAAGGAATTGTTAGGCCCTAACACAACTTGTGGGGCCTAACACAAGCCCCAACATGCATCCACCACAGGAAATGGTGACCTACCCCCATTGCCTGGCCGTGAGGCTTTCTTAGCCAGATAGAGGAAGGTGGCTGTGGCTACAATGTAGTTGAGGATGGTGCCAACACGGGATGGGTAAGCCACCACGACTACGCCCAGCAGGTCAAAAAATACCATGTTGCCGTGACGATACTCTGAGGAATCGGCCAACTTGTCTGACATTACCAGGTACCTTAGGACCGCCAGGATGTTATCGCCTGAAAAAGTTTCAAAGTGAAGAGGTTTAAAGCTGAAACGTAACACAATAAAGCTCTGTTGCATTAAGCTGCATTGATTTCTGCAGCAGTTTGAAGCACGAGTATATCAGCTCTACAAGCAGGACATGATCCTAACTTAAAACCAGGACTGGATAGGAGTTCACATGAATTCATGGAAATGGACAAACTAGGGAGTAAATACTGAGTTCACTCTTTTGGCTGCACTGAGGTAATGGCCTTTTTCATTCCTGCATGACTACTCAAACAGCAGCAATAAAACAATAAGCAGCAATAAGACCATATACACATGGACACTATCCATCTTCGTCCGCTTATTCGGGGTGCAATGCAAACACTAAATACAAGATACTAGTAAATGAAGGTCTGTTACTGTGTATTGAGCCTTACAATGCTTTAATCATCAGTTAAATAACCAGCTATTTTGAAATTGAATCTAATTTTATTATATTGGTTAGAATATATAAACATGCATGTAAGTCAATTCAGGCTTTAAATTATACTTGCTCTAACAAATGGCTTTATTATCCTGCACATATGTTGTTACTATATTCCCCCACACACACTTCTATACCCCCTTACACATACAATAATGCTCCCCTTCATTCTCTTTGACATATACCATTCTCTCAAACTTACAACTATACTCTTATTTCCCATAACATACAGGATATGCGAGAAAAGATGCACAATCTCACTCACAAACACAACTGTCTGTCTTAGATGCATTACTACAGATTGTTTGTGCGAGACTATAATGTGACGATGATTCATGCCTCGAGCAGTGGTGTGCCGAAAGCGTGTAGCGTGTAGTATGTGTGTGTGTGTGTGTGTGTGTGTGTGTGAGGTCAAGTCTGATTATTGGTCTAAATGGTCTTATATTTATACAACAGTTGTACAACTGTATATGGGACACATAGAGGACTTTCCATAAATTGGCTACAATCATGATGTTAAATGAAGATGAGAAATCTGGCTTTGTGAAGGCTCAGTAAGAAGTTGCTGTTTGGGTTGCTGCAGCCGAGGTCGAGTTTCCTCTCTTTTCTTTCTGTGCTGCCCTATTTGCTGCACACACGTGAGCACACACGCACACATAAGACAAAGCTGCATTGTTCTTCCGCCTGGTAGGCTCAATGTGGCTTTGAAAGTGTACTGAGTGAACATCTACTTGTTCATGTTAGGTTCACTATTCAGCTAAATGATTCTGCTTTGTGGTTTAACCACAACTTTCCTTTCTGAATTTCACTATGACAAAACAAAAACATACATAACCATTTTATTAACCAATTATTAATGTGAATTTACATTAGATCAATGCTAGCCTTGCACCATTCCCTCACTTTGTTGAAAGGCAAAGCTGTAAAGAGAGAGATTTAAATTAGGCAGTTAAGGCTAAAAACCTGGTGTATCCTCCTTACTCACTGTCCCTGTGCTGTATGTACTCTCTCCACCTTACAAAACTGTTCTGCCTCCTTCTCTACAGACTAAAAATACCTTCTACCTACCTCTGAAATCTCACTTTTGTTCTCTAATAATTCATGCCTTTCCATGTGAGTCACTGTAGACAGAATAAGGGGAAAGAGATGTCCAGTAGATGCTGAGAGAGAGAGTGGAAATATGCCTCTGTCTCAGGTTTTTAGTGCTGACTGACTAGATTCTCTGCTAAGTAAAGAGAACATTATTCAGCAGCACAGGTGCACGAGGTAAATGAGGGCAAGCGCAACAAATCTGTATGTAAGCATGTTTTAGTTCTCAGGAGTAATGAGATCAGCAGAGTGCTGACCAGTCTGAAACTGGGGGTCAGCATTTGTTTTTTTCTTGTTTCTTTTTACGTTACATTAAAACAACGTTGGCAGCTGTGTCTACCACACCAGTCTACTGCTGCAGTGACCACACTCTCCTTGACAGTCAGACACACCCACCAGCTAACATGCGCTGAATCTATGTGCAAAGAGTGTCATATAAAAGCACAAGATGACACCCATTGGAGTTTAGTACATGTAGGTTTACACTGATGCAGGTGTGTGTGTGTGTGCTGCGTACCTGCTCTCTGTATCGAGTCTGTCAGGATCCTGTCAGCAGTGTCATACTTAGTGTGATAGATAAAACCATTTTCAATGAAAGCCAGATCAATGCCTGTAAAAAAAATGAAATACATGTATACACAATATAAGATAAAAAAAGGAGTGAGAAAAATAAAAAATTAAAACCGTTGCTTTGTATTGAGTTGTATTGCATTTCTGTTGTAAACCACAGGACTACTGTGAAGATTATTCAGCATTACCTGGGATGTTACCAAAGTCCCTGTAGATGCGGAAGTCAGTGTCAGAGGGGATGATGCCACTCTGAAAGACCTCTTGGCCGACCACAGAGGCGAAGGGGTGTTTGGCTGCATGAACGTAGGCCTGGACCAGCCAAGGATTCTCTGGACCTTTTGGAGAACAGGAAGAATATGTTTGTAGGATATTTTATATATTGGGCCATTATCTCACTTTCCTAGGTTTTGGCACAAAGAAAACCATTCTGTAGAAGAAGG
Source organism: Etheostoma perlongum (assembly GCA_026937815.1). NCBI lineage: Eukaryota > Metazoa > Chordata > Actinopteri > Perciformes > Percidae > Etheostoma > Etheostoma perlongum. The sequence continues at coordinate 12,482,561 of CM049386.1, forward strand.
TATATCATGAGGATTCTAGAACCCTGTTTCTTGCTGTCTTTACCTTTAGCTGTGGTTTTGGTGATGTAAGCATTTAAGATTGTTCAATGTAGAACACATATCAGTAGTGGCGAGTATGTGCATCAGATTATGTCTAAAATATGAACACAATGTTACAGGTCCCTCAGGAACCATAATCAGGCTGCTAGTAATCCATAAACATACAGAATAGTGGCTGCCTGCCAGAAGGGCATATACTGTAGGTACTGTATATAATACAAAACTGGATACTGGTTCTGCAACAGTGACTCAAGCTTCAGACTCCCAACTTTTTTTTTTACAGCAAAATCTGCATTGCATTTATTTGAGGAGGAAACCAGAAGAAATAAACAGGCCAATAAACAAACCCAAACTTTGTTTTTTGGTACAGTACCTGTCTGGAAAACAACCTCCTTGCCCCCAACACCTGCAGCCTCCAAGTTAATGAAGGCTCGCACCTGCTTGGCCCACGGATGCTGAGTAATGAAACCGTGACTGGCCTGATGAAGAGAAGGTCAAAAGAGTGGGTGAGAGAGAAAGGGAAAATGTAACAGAGGAAATAAGACCTTGTCACTTTATGTTACCTGAAGAACATTTTCCTCTGCCCCATTAAAAAGGAAGACAACTCCATGGCGGAGAGGAGTAGACTGATTGGCCAGAGAATGGAGGACTTCCAGCATCACTGCACAGCTCACTGCATCATCACTGGCACCTGAGACAAGGAAACCAGTGTTTGTGTGTCAATAAAACTAAAAACCTGCTTCTACTTGCCTTTCACATTTGTATCAGGCAACAAAAGCTTGGCTTGGCCCAGATCACCCAACTGTCCTGACCCTTTGTGATTGGCTGCAACACACATTCAGGTGAGAAGTCAGTAGACTCACATGTAAACATGTGAAGAATGTGGCTAGCTGGTACAAACCAAGCTCCCACTGTTTTAACTATGATACCATTTAGAAAAAGTTAATAGTGAGAAGAGAAGAAAAGAGCATGTGACCAGGACATGTGATGTGGAACGATTAGACAGGTTAGTGGTGAAGAACACAATTTACTGAGAAAACATGAAAAGAAAGTGGAAAGAATGACCAAAGATCAGAGAGACAAACATGAGGCATCATGTGCTCCAGCTTTCTGGTTTGAGTGTGCGCAGTGGGGGTGGGAGCCTGTCTTGGTACCATTCATGTTCCTGTTGCTCCCACTTATGCCAGCTACATCCTAATCTTTGTCCCCGAAAAGCTTTGTCAGAGTTCAGAAGATGGCGAGTAAAAATCAAAGACTAAATAGTTCACCTGTGCACACTGCAGCTTTAAATTAGAAAAAGTGACTTCAAATGCTTTAGTTATAAGTTTGCTGTGCTGACTGTGTTTGCCTGTACTGTAAATACATAAAATATATGTACACAAAAATATGTGCAAGACAATGTGCCACATCTTTATTCATTTAAATTTCACAATATCAAAGCAACAGGGGCCATGAAAATGTATGTGTATCTTCCTGGTCCACACCTTCTTGATACATGGTTTTTCCCATTGTGGCTTGGCAGGCAACATGCAGCAAAGGGCCAAGTCTAGCTGAGGCTTCTGGTTTTAATGTCATTAGCTTGCAGGCATTTGGTCATAAACCAAAGTATTGGACAAACTGAAAATTTGACCTGATGATGGCGCTAGATTGAAAGTGAGGTTTACAATTCATCCTCTCGGGACCGTGAATGTCTGAACCAAATTTCACAGCACACCCCCCAGGAGATATTTCACTGAACAACAAAATTAAAACTTCATGGGGGCACTACAAGAAAAGTCAGGGGATCCCTAAAGTCTGCATGCTTTATCTTTTGGGGAACTCAGATGTCTGTACAACATTTCATGGTAATCCTTTCAATAGCCATTGAGATATTTCAGTAAGAAATCAAAGTGGTTATAGGAGCCATGTATATTATGTTTGTTTATGGTTTATAGTTTTCACCTAGTATGCAACGTAGGACGTTATGGGGTTGGCCTGACAATAATCAGTCTATGTGCACCTGCATGGTGGAGGCTAGAGAGAGGGGGTGAGTTTGGGTTTTTGCGATTTCTGTTGACTGCAAGTTTTATTGCAGTTTCATCTACGTTCACCTTTTTGAAGTGTTCTTCAGTTAACTGAATTTTGTTTCTTAATGTTTTTCCTACTTTCAAATGGACAATAAATCTTTGAAAGCATATCTCGGAGTGGATCTGAATATTTCTAACAGCGCTTCAGACATGCAATTGTTCCCTGACTCAGCCTCTCAGCGGCTTAGGGAGGTTGCAAGAAGTTGCTACAGTGGTGAACCGACAAACTGACGTTGCCAACCCTGGAGCAATGCTGGTTAGAATTTAAAAAAATGGTGGTTGAAATGAAAATGCAAAAAACAAAAAGGTCATAGGACAGGACACGGTCTTAAACCCAACATGAGAAACCACAGATTCACCATTTTAGATATAAAAGATGGTACTTGAGGGATTGCAACAGCCGATTTGAGAAGTTGCAATCAGTTGAAAAAGACGGATTTGATCAAATATACAGGAATTATTGTTCAAATGTATATTCTCTTTCATTTATTCAAATAAAAGTCCTTTCCTTTCTGGTAATTCAAGTCTGGCACACAGGTGGTTGAATGTTTTTTTACATGTACTACATGCAAACTGAGTGCTAAATCTGTTTATCCATAGCTCAATGTTCATCACTGTCAATATCTTCAGGAAGAGAAGAAAAGTAGGCAAAATTCTACAAGAGAAGGTGGAATATTTTTCTACCTGGACTGTTGGCCACTGTGTCAAAGTGGCAGTTGGCAAGCATGAGATGCTGCGCCCCGCTCTTAGGCTCCAGCCTGACAACAATGTTGGTAACACGGTCATAGAAGCTGGTAAAGCCTCCAAGAAAGTCAATAGAGAAAGTGCCAGTGGGATGCTGCACATCTACCGTGAGCTGATGGGGGCCCGCTGCCGTCTCAACCCGGATGATCTCAATCTGCTCCAATAAGTAGCCCACTGTCAGGACTTCATTCTCCTGGCTGCCCACTGGCCGAGGGCCGACGCTGGTGATCTGCTCCAAGTGCCGTCTAGATTATGAGGTGAGGAAAGAGTGAAAAGAGAGAGAGTATTGTGATGCCGTTTAACTGAAGGTGCGGAAAACCATGCCTACGCCTAAGTTACAGTACATAACGTTATTAATGTCTTGCAGTTCATTAACTACTGTTAAAAACAGTTCATCATTGTATGTGTGAGGTCCCAGTCCCGTTTTTCTTTTTTAAAACCACCTTAAAGTTTCAAAACCTAAACTGCATATGCATGTTTGTGAGAGAAGCTAAATTTTCTTTCTAATATCTTCTAAATATTACAGATGCACCATCGTCGACATCTCTCCTTCACACAGTGAACTGGCTGAGGATCTTTTCAAAGTGACAAAGATGACCCCGCAAAATATAGGACTAGAACTAACGCATACCGGGTATATCCAATCTGTTATGCTAGCCGAGGTCGGATTTTGGACCACTGCCCTACAGTATGCCATGGTTCTGTATTACTTTGACATGATCTTCCTTGCCACTGCACAGACTCCCTCAGTTGAGGAGATGGAAACAGGAAATTAAGCCAAGATATGGCCAGAAAAACAGATGTTTTTCATATTTTCTTTAAAAGAAGCAGCTGCTGGTCGCCTGGGTAGCTCACCTGGTAGAGCAGGCACCCATATATTGAGGTTTACTCCTCGACGCAGTGGCAGCGGGTTCAACTCCAACCTTTGCTGCATGTCATTCCCCCTCTCTCTCTCCCCTTTCATGTCTTCAGCTGTCCTCTATAAATGAAGACCTAAAAATGCCCCAAAAAAATAATAAAAGAAGTAGCAGCTGGTGTTTGGTGCAGCAGTTCAAGAAAGGCCAGTGTAGCTTCACCAGCAGAAGGGCTGCTGTGCTAGCTGATGCTCCCAGTGGTGACAAAATAATATTATCTGTCAGCTAACAATGGTGGGTGAAGCCATTTCTTGTAGTCCAGCTGTTACAAGCAAGGATAAATAACCCTAAATGCTTGTTTTTCCTTGCTTTTGCTCTAGAAAGTCACAAAGTCCCTTGCATGTAGTTTCTTTGTAGTGACAAAGTGGTACCAAATGATACTGAAGATGTCAGAACTGCTGCGTTCATTCCATTTTTACAGCAGTACCTAAGGCTCTGTTTAATGCTCAGGCTCATAATTCAATTCTTGATTGGCAGGGCATGGACTCATGAAAGCCATGATTGTGAGCAAAGCAGTTCAGAGCACTAATCAGTTCAACGCAGCATGCCTGACTCATTTATAGAGCAACCAGCCAAATGATGGCAAATCCCGTCGCCCAGCACTTTCAAGAGCTCAGCCACAGTACCATAAACCACGTCTCTCCTTCTCACAGGGATTACACATCTGATCAAACATGTTGCACTGTAAAGTTGAGGACCTTTTTTCAGCCCTAGAAATGATTTCATTTCAATTGTTTTAATTTCAATTTGCAACTTGTGTATTTTAGCAGAATACTGAAAGCAGCAGAAATGTAGAACTGAGTGCACTTTGGTTATCAGTTTATGTTTGATAGTATATTGTTTGTATAAAATGTCAGAAATGGCAAGTGTTTATCAAAAGGTTACCAGTGCCGCCTTCTCCTTACATTAAATCACATCAGTGACAGTACAAGATCAATCACCTCCTTTAAACATGATTACATTGATTAATCATGTAGGCCTATAATATATATATATAAAATCTAAAAATTGTAACAAATGCATCTTCAAATTGCTTTTCTTCCACTTAAGGGCCCATAACCCTACATATTCTGATAACAATGATATAAAACAGGAAAAACAGATGATTTGAAGTAAAATTACTCAAATGATTTGTAGCCCACTTCCTGTCCTTTCAGTTTTAGTTTTGTAATGCATTTCCTTTTTGATGTCTTAATACATTGTGTAAAGCACTTTCAACTGCCTTTGGTTATGAAATGTGTTATAAACACTTGCCAAAAAACAAAACTATTTTATTTTAGCTTTTCACAGGTTTAGATGTTGAGTTTATAGAATAATATTATATTAACACGCTCTGTGCAAGACATTTCATTTTGACTTGATGGAGGCTACTTAAAGACCAGTCCCAGAGGCTGCTGTACCTGGGTACCTCTCATCCCCTGAGCCAAACTCTTCCAACCGTTACACATTACCCGTTAAAACGCATGTCTGCCCTGTAGGTTACCTTGGAGGTAATAGGTGGAGGTGGAGGTAATAGGTGGAGGTGGAGGGGAGGGGACACCCGGTAGTGGTTTCTAGGCGGGTCTGTTGCCAAACTAGAGGAAAGGTTAGCTCTGCTACTTCGAGACCGTAAATCAACATAAAGACAAAATAAATTAAAAATCTCACCTGGCTCTACCTGCGTTGAACTCGCCGGTTGGGTTCCCAATGACGAGCTGCAGTAACGACAAACGCACAAGTCCCCACAGCACCAAAATAAACACAGAGACCAGAGAAGCTGCAAGCCCTTCCCGCAGCAAATATATGCTCACTTCGGGCTTCCTCTTCGGGTCACCGCTGTAGCCGTTACCCCCCCACCGATCCAGGGAACTGTCGTTATCTTGCGCTACATAATTCGGTGTTCCGAAGGGTTTTATTCTCCTGACCGTGGTGTCGCTTTCCATCTTTGAGTCAGCGGTACATGAGCTGAAAGCGTCGCTCTCAGGCGTCGTTTTTTTTTTTAACTGTACGATCGACGGATCACGCTGAGGGACAAACTTGAGTGAGAGGGCGGTCCGAAGTTCTCTTAATACATACATGGGGCCGTGGCGTTTGAAAAAGTAAAAGCAGGGGAGGAGAGGATACAAACTGGCATTATTCTCTCACATATAAACAAGAACAGTTCATTATTTGTGGAAATATTCGTTTTAAGACAAGGAAGGATGTTAGCTAAGCTGACATCCATAATGGACAATACCTCACCCCCTAGACACTGTGGGGCCCCGAGTAGCTCCTGCCGCAGAAGACTGATACAACCACGGTGTAAGAAGGAGAGGTACCGCAGGTCGTTCATCCCGGCCGCTGTCAGGTTCTACAACACCTGCACCACCTGATGGCTCTATGTATATCTGTACATAGTAAATATATTTATGTACATCTGTACATATTTATATGGTTCAATTCCGAGATCTTACTTTTGTAATATTATTTATGGTCACACTTCAATATTATTTATATCATGGTTACTTACTTTTGCTATGTTAATTACATATTATTCTATTCAATTTAATTTCACGTCACTTACTTATTTACCGTACATTGCAATATTTTTCCTACTATGGCCACCTCACTTTACTTTACTTTTTATATAATGCCACTTTACACTGTACTTTTTGCACATTATCTGTTGTCTGCCTGTTGGTTGGTTGTTTGCTTGTTTGTTGGTTTGCTTTTTAGTGTGGAAATACTGATGCTATTACAAGGGAATTTTCCCATTGTGGGATGAATAAAGTATTATCTAATCTAATCTAAGATCAGTACTAGCATGCCAAATATGAATTTATAGGCCTAACTTTATTCTTTATTTCAGACCCAGGGGGATCCATATCACAATAAAAAACACAGAGTAAGTAAGTATTAAATTGATGTCACATGCAGTTTTTGTGAGCGAGTTTGATTAGGTTAGATGGGCAATTGAATATGGAGACATAAACATTTTCTAAGCTTTATATACAAGATTTCCCTAACTTTTATCAGACACTTAATCAATTGGACTCGAGTGATTGTTGTTGGCTGAAATTAGATTGTGATACTGTAAACATAGTGGACATCTCATCCGTGACGTCACCCATTGGTTTGTGGACTGCAGCTTTGTAGTCCCGAGTTTGTATGTGATTTGAAACTGGGGGTATGCAGTTTTGCTTACATGTTTTTGCTCTGCTTTGTCGCCACCGTGTGGACGAGATGGGAATAGCAAACGAGATGTTTTTGCTGTGCACCCAGTTTAAAAATACTTTTCTTTTATCATTTTTATCTTATCTAAACTTCCGAGCAATACTTTGAACATGTATATTAAATTATCCTCAAGTTATTTAAATACAGTTAAGAAAATAAAAGTGAAAAATTACGTTTTTAATCTGAAGTAGCAGTCCCACACCATACTGCATTAAAAATAAAAACATTCAGTGTTAATTAAGTAAAGAACATATAGGTATCAACAACAGAATGCACGTAAAATATCAAAGTAAAATCATTAATGGTATACCTCCAAGTGTTAAATATAATGTTATTGATGCAATATGTGAGCACCTGTGCTTTAAGTTGTTGGTCAATGAGAAGCGAAGTTAGATATGCCTACGGATGGGTAGTTTTAATGCATTCTATTTTATAAACTAATTATATGTTTTATGTAAAACATTTAGAAATAAACTGCAAAGATCTAGCCGTCAAATAAATGTAGTGGAGTATTGTCTAATGGAGTATCCGCTAGCCCTAGTAGTGAATATTTTATTTTACAGTAGGCCCTGTATTTCCACCACTGCAAAACACCCAACACATAAGCTAGACTTAAATAAACTATTGCTTTTTCAAGGGCTATGTGTCAAAATGACAGGGAGGTCAATACTCATATGGAAATCATAGGCCTTTGGTGTCTTTGTTTTTCTCCGCCCTCGGTACTTTTCCATTAGACGCCCTAATGTAGCCTAATAGCCGCTAGCCTAACGACAGCTAACACACCGCAAGCTTGTTTTCTTGGCTCCACATTTGACATTTACTTGCCAATAATTACAACAAGTAGCTTTAGTTAGTTTTGAAATTAAAATGACTGTACTGTATACATAAGATAGTTTAGTGCTTGTACTACTTTATTGTTATTTTAACTGCGGTCCCAGGTCAGGGCCAGTTTTCTTAGGTGAAGTTACAGTAGGATCTTTCATAGCATCTTCTGCGTTAGCTTGTTAGCGGTAGTGTGAAGCTAGATATAAGCTACTAGGCTTACCTGCAACCATGTCTTCCTCTTTCAAAATAACATATGCCATACTGGCTGATAATGTTGCTCACCTAAAATGCCACAAATTAAATGCAGAGGGACGAACTAATAGAACAGCCATATCTTATGCTTTAACAACAATATCATATGCATATTACACATGTGTAATATTATACATATGCAAATATGTTGTAGGCCTAATTCTGCATAAATCTAATTAACATTAATTGTGATGTCAATAAACACATGGTTCACTTTTGCTTTGGGTTATTTTTTTGATGTTTTTTTATTTTATAGCCTTCATCAAAAATCTCAAGCCATTGATGAAGAATGAAGTGCAGTTGAAAGCTTGGAAATAGCTAGTTAATTATAGACAGCGGTGCCACACACACAACCTCACTAACTGAAATAATAGCACAGACAGCCACTAAACAATTCTTTTGCTCCATAGCACCTATGCCGGACAAGAATGGAAGCTCTATCAGTTGACATTCATGGACATTTTTTAAGATGATTCCATTATTTTTAAAACTCAAATTATTATTATTATGAATGGGACTACTTTAAGCCAAGAGAAAAAGCGATTTAGTATTTCCTGACTGGTATGCCTTGTAATGTGAACAGCTTAGGTGTTTGTGATGGGTAATAAAATTAACTAATAATTCAACAAAATCATACAATAGAACAATTAACTGAACTAACAAAATATAAAATATATTTAAAAAATGCAAATAATAAACAGTATAAAACACTTTTTTGGTCAAGTAAACTTCTATCTAGTGGACATGGACCTTGAATTAATCTTACTTATTCTGAAAATGACTATATTAATTAAACACTATATATAAAACACAGTTTAGGCCAGTGGCATATGTTAGGTTTATCAGAAGATCTGCTTTAGATAGGCACTTATGATGCAAATGGTGATTTGTAATCCATCCTTTGTCATATCTGCACTGTGAATGTTCCTCATGTTATTTGCTATTGTAATCGAAATGTAGCCTACACTTTAAACCGTGTATGACTAAATACCAACATTTTCTATTCATCCGACTAATAGTTTGAAGTTAAACGGAAACGTGTAACCTTCAATGTGGTTGACTTGACTATTGTTTTTTGTACCAGCTCCCGACTCTCCAATCGATCATTAGCTTGCAGAGCATTGCAGAGAGCAGTCAGCCCGTCGTGTCTCTACCCGAGGCCGGATGGTAAAATCCAACCTCCAGCGGATCCTAAACAGTCATTGCTTTGCTCGCGAGAAAGAAGGAAAACAGTCTTTATCTACCATGGCGGATTTGAGTAATGCTATTTGTGACATGATCGGGAAGTAAGTAATTGATGAAAAATACCTGACCTAGCTAGCTGACTGCTAACCCGGATATGGGGGAGGGGTGGCTAATATAACCTAACCTGCAGCCACAGAAAGCGGAAGTAAAACGCGTTTAGCTTTAAATGTACATTTTATATGTAATCCGTATATCTCTCATGTCCTTTCTTTACGCGTTTTGGTAGCCATGGTTAAATTGTCATGTTGAAATAAGATACGGGTATTCATTTGCTGGCCCAAGAGACGACATGAGCAGCATTAGCAAATCTTAGCAATGAACCTATTCGAACTTGTAGTACGTCACTGTAGGACTAGCTAACAGTTAGCATCAACATTTCATAATGACGTTGATTATCTTGTTTACAATCATATATATATGGCAATAATACGTTTAAGGTGACGTTATATACTGACAAGGAAAATCGAAGGAATAGTCATTAACATTTCTCGTCATCACCTAACGTTAACGTAATAGGTTCCAAGCTTGTAACGCTGGCATTCTGCATGTATTTGATTGCTCTAGCTAGCTAGCTAGGGCATCTTTGTTATCAATAATTAGTTAACCAACCATCAAATTGTTAGGGATATTTAATATTATTATCCAGCTCTGTTTCCTATTATTGTCAGCAGCATTTACCATTTATTTCCATTATTCTTGATATAAGAAAAATTGAATGGCCGTAACGTCAAATGTTTGACATTGTAATTTTGTAGCCAAAATCGCCTTTTAAAACTGCGTACGGATTTGCCATTTAAGGATTTAAGGAAAGGAAAAGCAAGCGCGAAAATGGGAACAGGTTAATAAATCCCCGTAAACACGTTTCTGTTCAGGCTGATCTCGTGATCTGACAACAGTGGCAGGTTGATTATTACGCAGCAGCTTCATGATGGCAGGACGACGACTGTACACAGTGATGCAGTGGTAACGTCACATAAATAAATAAATAAATAAATAAATAATTAGCTATCACCGGACAGAGAGATTATTGTCGTTTTTTATGTTAAAGTCTTGTGTCCTATTCCACAATAGCCTTAGCACAACAAAGTGAAAACACAGCGAATGAACTTGGCTGTTAAATACATTTACAGAAGGCCCTAAAAAGGTATTATTTATTACTACTTTATGTAGTATTATGTTACGTTATTTATGTTACTTTAAGTTGTATATACCAACATGGATTTGTAACCCAGCTATTTAAAAAAGCCACACTTTGAGTTTTAATGCAAGAGAGATACCCTGACCCTAAAGTCACTTAATATAAGAGTACTGTATTATTGTATGTGAACTACAGCAAAATCCATTCGTCAATAAAAGAACATTTGCATCAAAATGTATTATAATATATATTTTTCATTTTTCTCTTAACAAATTCCAAATAATTACTGGTTCCAACTACCTCTCTTAACGTGTGGATTTGGTGCCTTTGTTATTATATGATGGTAACTGAATATTGTTTTCACTTTTGGACTGTTATTTTAAAACATCCTCATAGGCTGTCAGAAATGTATATAATGGTTATTTTCACTATTTTCAAACATTTCATAAAAATAATCAATGAAGCCAAAATAAACGGATAAATTAAAAATGCCAAAAATTAGAGTTGGTTGCAGCCCTAATTTTGGTAATCAGTTAGTTGTCAAGTCATTGTGTAAGCAAAAATGTCAAACATATCCTAGTTTCCTAATTTTCTTACCTCAGATCAGGATTCTTTTTTGTCTTATGATACAGTAAATGGTATCTTCATGTTTTGGACAGAACAAGCTTTTTACAAATGGGTTTGCACTTAAATTATGCACTGTCTGGGAGTTTGATGCAACAACATTTCACTGAATTTAGGTGCTTGTATGTATGTGACCGGTACATCTCTTGATTGTTATGAGATCAGTTTATGTTTGTATAAAAGTCTGCCATTTGGATGGCTTTGTAAGTGCTTTTTTATACCGTGTCTATTAAGTTGTTTACAGTACAGTAGGTTTACCCAACAGATTGGGTTTTTACCAGCAAATATTTTCGGTTGGTTGCTTCCCACCGCATCCTGCTGCATTAGCCCACTGCTCTTTAAAAGGTTGTCGTAATGACTGTAAACACAGTGTTATTGTTTTGAGGAAAATAATTGAATGAGCAACCAGGCCTGCTTGTGTAACACATGTTTTGGATTGAGCACTCAGATGTCAGTAGCTGCAGTAATTTTTACAACTTGGGAAATCTAATTTTAGTTATCAGTATTTGATAATGAGCATCTGCAATTAAAGTCATGAGCATAATATCAGAAGATACAGTATGGGCACTATATTTCACCACATGAAATTAAATTGGTACAATTCTTCTTGGCACACAATTGCAAAGTTGGTCAAAGCCTATATTTGTCTGGAGTCCCATGACGAGAGGTTGTAGTTGCCTAAAATTCTTTGATACATGATGAATTACAGACAACCTTTGTCATAAGTGAATTGTGTTTCTTTTACAGTGTTGTGATTATGTCCTCCTGTGTCTTCCCTTCCAGCCTGTCCCTGCACTGTAGTAGTACCCGCGGCCCGGGGCCTCTGTGGTGCTCCTGATGCCCCTCTCCCACCCCTGAAGATCCCAGGTGGGCGAGGGAATGGCACACGGGATCACACTCCTTCAGCATGTCTACTCCACTCAGTAAGTCGAGACACGCCGATGCAGAAACAAGGGAAATCTGTGGTTTTCTGCAGACAGAAGTATGTCAAGAATAGGAGCTAAAACCATTTCCTGTCACCTGATCCAGTGTCATCTATGCTCAGCATGTTTTTTCCTTTAGATCTCAGTTTATTTATAAGCTCTATTTGACCAAAATAAGTAACTTAAATAACTAACTGCTAGGGCCATGTGTGCATTTAATTATTTTGGTCACAATTCCATAGTAGTTGTAGATCATAATTGGACTATGCCAGCTACACAATTACACTTTTAATGTCACCTACTGCTGTTTTCAGATGTGTTACGAGTGTTTGTGTTTCCAGGATCGAAGGTTGACCGTAACGGAGGAGCCAGCAGGGAATGGTCGCCCTGGGATACTCCACTTCCTAAGTCATCCCACCGTTACCAAGACAATACAGTGGGATGCTGTCCTAAGCAGCAGTGCACTCTATGTGGAGATCCCACTTGACCCTCTTCCTGAAGGCAGCAAGGAGAGGTGAGGACTGTTAACAGGAGAGACCTGAAGTGGAACAAAGCTTCAGGTCTTTACAATGGCACACTGTTGTAAACAGAAACTTTGTAGGCTGATATTACAGATTTAGGTTGTCTCACTTTCATCTGAGAGGAAGCCAAATGAGAACATTTTAAATGATCATAAAAACAAATTTTTCTTACGGGATATGCACAAGAGTCGTGTTTTTGTGCCTGTATGTGGAGAGGTTGTTTTCTATTTTCTAACCAAAGCTGCCCTCTGTTCTCCCTGCAGTTTCGCTGCTCTCCTGGAGTTTGCTGAAGAACATCTGAAAGTCGTTAGCGTGGTTGTCTGTTTTTACAAGAACCGAGATGATCGTGGTACGTCTTGTTTTTCTCAGCACACCTTTTTCATTCAGAACAACTTTGATAACACAATTATTTTGGCTTCTGTGTTGTGACTCGTACTGCATCTTAACAATCTGTTGTACCGACCTTATTCTTACAGCTAAACTGGTGCGTACATTCAGTTTCCTGGGCTTTGAGATTGTGAAACCGGGCCATGCCCTTGTCCCTCCTCGACCTGATGTATTCTTTATGGCCTACAGTTTTGAAAGGGACTCGTCGGACGAGGAGTAGCCCATTGGACAGCCCCTCCACCCCCTGCTTACTTCCCCCTTTCTTCCCCTTGTATGTTTGCCGATCCCATCACAGCTTACTCATATAAACCACCGTCTGTGGTAAACCCTGGTGGTAGCTCTCTGTATTCATTTCCCCCATGCCTTTTGTGTTTAAGGGAATATGTAAGATGTGCATCCCCTGTTTCCACCATCTATCTTTGTGTGTTTTATTATACTGCTTTCATTAAAAATCGGTCTTGTCACCTAAAAAAAGGAGGGAAACTTGTTTTTTTGGACTTACAATCATATTGCAGTTGTCATAACCATAAGTTAGGTCTGGTATAATTTCCATTTTTCTGTCAAGTCGGCTTTTATTGATATTTCCTTTTTATGATAGATTAAGGTGGAGGATTCTTCATTTCTTGAATGTACAATAAAAAGGTCATCAGGTTTACACTCGGGTACTCCAGCTTTTTTTGATTGGCTAAATAATTACTTTAAATTAATCTTTTTTCCTTTCTCTCTCTGAATTAAATTACAAATGCATTTCAGTTGGACCAGTTTTATTTTGTAGGACTAACCTCTTTAAAAGTAATTTTTGAAACATTTCTTTTGAGTGACCACCCAATAATTGGTACTTCATAGCTGAATAGTGAATTTAAGTACGAATGCTGTTGCATGTGTCTGATGTAGGTGCTTCAGTTTCAAGTTAAAGATCCTACGATGAGTGTATTGGTACAACACTTAAGGAAAGTGATTAATCCAAAGTGCTTTAGCTTTTTTTTCTGCCATGTATATTGGACATTATTGTGTTTTGTTTTGGAGGTTGAAAAAAAAATGCTGTGATTGGATGTTTTTTTTTCTTAGCATTCCTATTTTTCATGGTAGTGAGTTGGTTGTTCACCTACATAGTGGTACCTGTTGTGCTTCTGTGATAATAAAACAGACAAAAACTACCCTTTCTCTACTTTTTGCATTTGTTCAAAACATTTAAACTAACTGTTCTTACTTTGGGTTAGAAGAAAATCTGACAGACTTCTATCTTCCCATTTTTATTTCAAGATTAAATATCGAGACCGTGAATTAAGCGTTTGTGTAAAACCTTGTATATATAATTTTTCTCCCTCATCAAACTGCTGGAGATGCACAACATATGCTGGTGAGGATTAACCAGAGCGGTGGATTTAAAAGCACATTTGTCACACAATCATCTCTTATGCATAATATAAATGCTTCTATACAATTTAACAGTATATTATAAAGCTCATTTAATGGCCCCTAGACACAGCGTAACTAGTATCCAACATACTGTACACTCACCTAAAGGATTATTAGGAACACCTGTTCAATTTCTCATTAATGCAATTATCTAATCAACCAATCACATGGCAGTTGCTTCAATGCATTTAGGGGTGTGGTCTTGGTCAAGACAATCTCCTGAACTCCAAACTGACTTTATGTCAGAATGGGAAAGAAAGGTGATTTAAGCAATTTTGAGCGTGGCATTGTTGGTGCGAGACGGGCCGGTCTGAGAATTTCACAATCTGCTCAGTTACTGGGATTTTTACGCACAACCATTTCCAGGGTTTACAAAGAATGGTGTGAAAAGGGTATGCTGCAGTCCTGTGGGCAAAAATGCCTTGTTGATGCTAGAGGTCAGAGGAGAATGGGCCAACTGATTCAAGGTGATAGAAGAGCAATTTTGACTGAAATAACCACTTGTTACAACCGAGGAATGCAGCAAAGCATTTGTGAAGCCACAACACACACAACCTTGAGGCGGATAGGCTACAACAGCAGAAGATCCCACTGGGTACCACTCATGTCCACTACAAATAGGAAAAAGAGGCTATAATTTGCAAGAGCTCACCAAAATTGGACAGTTGAAGACTGGAAAAATGTTGCCTGGTCCGATGAGTCTCGATTTCTGTTGAGACATTCAGATGGTAGAGTCAGAATTTGGCGTAAACAGAATGAGAACATGGATCCATCATGCCTTGTTACCACTGTGCAGGCTGGTGGTGGTGGTGTAATGGTGTGGGGGATGTTTTCTTGGCACACATTAGGCCCCTTAGTGCCAATTGGGCATCGTTTAAATGCCACGGCCTACCTGAGCATTGTTTCTGACCATGTCCATCCCTTTATGGCTACCATGTACCCATCCTCTGATGGCTACTCCCAGCAGGATAATGCACCATGTCACAAAGCTTGAATCATTTCAAATTGGTTTCTTGAACATGACAATGAGTTCACTGTACTAAAATGGCCCCCACAGTCACCAGATCTCAACCCAATAGAGCATCTTTGGGATGTGGTGGAACGGGAGCTTCGTGCCCTGGATGTGCATCCCACAAATCTCAATCAACTGCAAGATGCTATCCTTTCAATATGGGCCAACATTTCTAAAGAATGCTTTTAGCACCTTATTGAATCAGTGCCACGTAGAATTAAGGCAGTTCTGAAGGCGAAAGGGGGTCAAACACAGTATTAGTATGGTGTTCCTAATAATCCTATAGGTGAGTGTATTCTGCACGGCTCACTACAACTTCTAAAGAAAATCAGATCAATTAACGAGAGAGCAGCAGGGCTGACATCCAAAACATGTGCTGTCTCTTTAAACCACCAGGAGGCTCTAAAGGACACTGAACTACACATGACTATTCAACAGCTGATTTTAAAGTGGAGGTCGGAACAAGAACCTCTGCCTAGGGAGGTGGTTAGTGCATCCTCCTCACCACACAGGGGAGGTAGTGTGTTAGTGTGTGGTTTTGAACGGTGGGAGAGGTTTGCTGGTGGAGACCGGAAGTGAACAGGAGTATTGCATGAGGCGACATGCGATGGAGGATAGATGATGATGATAAGGGCCTAAAAGGGAAACATCAGTATTTTTCAACCTGGACCCTATTTTCCCATGTTTGTTTGTCTAAGTGACTAATGGGGACAGCATTTTTTGAAATTGGTCCAGTATTGTGTGAGAGCGCTGAAGCGCAACGCAAAAAGGGCAATTGCGCTCCATCAATATACGTCCACTAAAAGAGCTTGTTTTAGCCCCTGACAGGTTTAAATTGTTATTATATCTGTCTAACACCATTATGAAAAGGACTCTACATAGAAATAAAATGTTTTTCTTTAGGCTGCCTCTCGCTTGACCTGGCCTGTTTGTTATTCTGTCTAACCAAGTCTTGTTCTGAAATCTCGCATGAGGTGACTTGTTGCTGGAAGACTACAATGGAAATGTGAGTAAAGGATAACAAAAAAAACAATGGTTCGTGTTTGTGCATTTCCAAATTGTGTCAACAAAATGTCGAAGAACACTCCACTCAGCTTTCATAGACTACCTTTGTTGGATAAGGACACACTGAAGTTGTGACTTGTTGTAATACAAATGGATCCCAACACTCCTCTTCATACCCTGCGCCTTGCAGACCATCGGGTCTGCAGTGACCATTTTGACCGGGATGACTACTGCCAACCAAAGAGAAGAAGAAATCTTATACCAAAGCACTTTTTCCTAAAGAAAAATGCTGTTCCAAGAGTGGAGAGACCTGCTGCAGACAGAGTGAAGGTAGAAGTAATTGTGTTGACCTGGCATCAGTACACAGAAAAGCATTGCAGGATCACGGCAAAAACAATCAAATAAGCCAAACAAGCTGACATTTTTGAATGATATTGTTGCCAAAGTGTGTGTGTGTAGATGGATGGTGTAATGTCATATTTTTGCCATGGCCGGCCCTAGACTTTAAGGGGGCCCTTAAACGGATTTGGTTTAGGGCCCCCCTCATTGTAATTTAATGTGTTTTCACTTTGCATGGCACTGAACCAACTTTTGTAAAATGCTTATAAGCACTTTAAATAATAAGCATGTCGAATAAAGTGGCAGCAACGCTAACTTAATATAGACTACAGTAAATAAAATATTTTTCTATTACTCCCTAACCTTATGAATGGTCCTTCTCATGACATTTTGCTTGATATTGATGCGTGGTTTTGTGTTGTTTTCATTGGAAATGTCTGAATCTTTTTAGGTGTAAGATGTCCAAATGTTGAAAGGATATGACACAAATAAAAAGACATGATGCACAACAACCATATGGTGAAGAACATGGTGCAGTGATCCAATGAGAAAGAAAGACAAAAGAAGTTTAGAATGTTCAAATATATTAACATAAAACTGCCCCAAAAAGGGCAACATTTCTATTAGGTAAAACGTAAACATTTTAATAGGAACCAAAACAGTAAATCGGCACTTAGTTTGGAGCACTAACTTTTTTCTTTGTTTGATTATTATTAATGTATTGAAGTGGCCATTCATATAATTTGGTTTTAAGAGCATTTGGGCTTTTCCTTATGATTTCTTATGAGGAACTTCTAAATATAACTAGTGACAGTACATTCCAAATGTGGTTGGAACATCCACCATCCAGGCACTTAAAGGTCCCATTACATGGTGCTCTTTGTATGCTTTTATATAGACCTTAGTGGTCCCCTAATACCATATCTGAAGTCTCTTTTCCAAAATTCAGCCTTGGTGAAGAATTACAGCCACTAGAGCCAGTCTCACAATGATCTTTCCTTAATATGTGCCATTTCTGAGTCTGTAGATGTTGAGGGGGGGGGCAAGGTGGAAGCTGTGGGTGTGGCCTTGACCAAATGCCACTTGAAAGCCATGATGTTTCTCTCTCATGGGTGGGCCAAATTCTCTGGGTGGACAAAGCAGAGAAAGGGGATGCAACCTTGCTCCTTATGACCTCATAAGGGGGGGCAAGATTCCAGATAGGCCATCTAAGCTTTCATTTGCTCAAAGGCAGAGCAGGATACCCAGGGCTCGGTTTACACCTATCCCCATTTCTAGCCACTGGGGGACCATAGGCAGGCTGGGGGAATGCATATTAATGTTAAAAAACCTCATAAAGTGAAAATTTCTTGCCATTGGGACCTTTAAAAACATATGGATGTCACTGTCCCAGTTTGTGTTGACTTTTGTTGTCTTGTTTGTCTTGTCTTGTTTATTGCTTTTGTTTATTTCATAGCTAAAACAACCGCGAAATTTGTGATCAGAATTGTTCCGTAGGAAACAATAAATAGCCTACCTAATTCTCCATTTTGCACGTCTCTGAGATCATTGTTTTGTTGATATTTTGTGATAGTTACATGTTTATTTCTTTATTGTCTCGTAAAAAAGACAGAGATGGGGGGGCGTAACTGCTTATTTTGCTTTATGGGTAGAATTGGCTCTGGGTACAACACTCTCGCTCAATACTTGACCAGTTTCTATGAATAATGTCCACATTAATCACTTATACATGAATACATTGGAAAATAGGGTCCAGGTCGAAAAATATACCAAAGTTTCCCTTTAATAGGTCCTGCTTCATGCTGCTGATCTTGAGGCCCTGTCTTGAAGAGTATGTGCCAAAGTCTTGTTTAATACCTTAATTATCTTAGCTGATACTCTGCCTATATGGTAGCCTACATGGATGCATTTGTGTTTATTCAAGTTGCAACCATAGACTGTACAAATAGCGGACATAGCAGCAGTGATGTCATCATTAGTTTGTGGACTTGAGTTTGGCCACATGGCCGTTGCCATCTTGTTTTTTTGAGACTGGTTGTGACAATTTTTGACGAGAGGGGGGAGCTAGGGAGGGTGACTCGGCCAAGCCCTAATTTTGTTAATGTTACAGTGGTGCTGTGCTAAGCTAAACGGTAAATAAGGAAAGTTGGAGGTTTTCAACCCTTCTGAAGCGAGTTATCCAGCTGAGGTTTACCGATGTGCAAACGCAGACCTTTGAGTATTGGCGGCACTCATTTGCATGTACACAGAAAATCTGCAAACCTTCCCTTAAGCTACCAGCTAATGCTAGCGGTAGCTAGAAATGAGGTAGTAAGCAGTGGCTTCACTTTTAGACCTGAAAAAGTTGTCCGTTAATTTTACAGTCTACTATTGCAACACACACAGTAAACCACAAGCAAAAGTAACCTACTCGTTATGCAGCATAATGGCCCCTGTCAGAATTATATTATTGCATATTGGCTATATCAATAAATTTTATGGGCTCATATTTTGTATGTAAATTTGTATGTAAATGTCCAATGTAATTGTAATGGTGTAGAAGTATAAAAAGCAAAAAATGGGAATGATTCCAGCCGTGTATTCGACTGTAGGGTCTTGATTTTGGAAAGAGAAAAGTTACTTTACTCTGTATTGACAGGAAGACAGATCCTGGTCTCTAAGCATTGTCCCCAGACACATTATAAGATTGATTAGTGCATCCTGTACTGTACAGGCGTTTAGTTTCAGACAAGGGGAGAGCTGTGCCTTTAACTGCAAACTGCTGGCTTAAACGTAAGTTCGCGAGATTTGCTTGGCGCCGCGACCTCATGTGAGACACCTCCTGCGCGAGCGAGTCCGACGTTTCCTCTGCAGAGGAAAACGCAATGGAGCCCTGAACATTTTCATTTTTATCTCTATTGACCCCAGGAAAACAATATTCTTATCCAAATACTGCTTTATCTGCAATTTATCTGAGGCGTAAAAGGGCGGTGCAACAATGTGGATCCAGGTTCGCACTATAGACGGGAAGGAGACGCGAACCGTTGAGGATCTTTCTAGATTGACCAAAATTGAGTCTTTACGGTTGAAAATACAGGACATCTTCAGTGTAAGCCCACAACAGCAGCGCCTGTTCTACCGAGGAAAACAGGTACACGTCATTTTTGTCACCCCTTCATGCAACAGTCGATTGTTGATGTTTTTGGCAAGGTTTGGCAGGGTTTGGTGCTAGTGGACAGTGAGTGGTCTCTGGTACTGTTTCGGACCCATGCGAGCTTCCTGTTTTGATAGGAATTCGCCAATAGTTCTTGCGCAAGAGCCCGGGGTACGCGGCGTGCCAGCCCCCAAGAAAAACAGCGGTATTACATGGATTTATGGTCATTATGGAACCTTATTGCTGTTTGGGTTTGCGCTGAGGAGACTTGCCTGCATGCAACAAATGCCACACCGCCGTAAACATGTTTGTTTACATTGCCGCGCGAGAGAAAAGAGAACATGGCACTCTGTTTCCACATGTAGACAAGTGCAGTGCAAACCACAAGCCCATAATAATCACCGGTAGCGATGAGCACTTGATTAAACTATGTAACGGCCGCTTGATTTAAACATGTAACAGCCATGTGTCCAAATATCTATAACGCATTTATGTTTTGTTTTTAACTGTTAACGTTCTGATAATATGTGGCACCAATAGATGTAAAACTGCACTGAGCCCATTATTAAGCCACCAAGCTTGTGTGCGTGTGGTGTGTTATGATGATGTTATAATGGTCATTTGAGGGAGGAGGGGTCTCGTGCCTCCACGTGCATTGACATCTAAAAACAAGTGTAGTTGTGTTTACACCCTGGCGTCACTAGTGTACTGACAAGGCTGTCTGCTGTAAAGCCTCTTTCTCTTATGGCTTGACAATTCACTAGTGCACATACTATACAACACAGAATTAGAAGGATGAGTGTCATGCTTCCTAGGCATGCTTGTATTTAACCCAGGACTGTTTGCAAATATTAAGCCTTACTTCATCAACTGATTTTGATCTAGGAAATGTTTCATTATTTAGTAATAATTAAACTTTCCATACTATCAATGTGATATTTATATCAGTAATGGATGCAAACCTTTTTTGTTCTATCTTTATTCCAGTTCACATTTAATTCCACCAAAATGAGGTAGATAGTAAACATGGTTTAGAAAAGAGATGGTCCAATACCATTTTTTGCTGCCCGATACTGATTCTGATACCTGAACTTGCGTTTTGGCCGATACCAAGTACTTATCGGATACCCGTGGGTCACATAATGTATAAACAGAGTTATACTACTATCCCTGTATCGATATGATATGATTTCTATCTTTGTTGTACGGTCTGGCTCAGGTTAAACTCTTTGTGAAACAGGAGCAAACACAAACAATGAACGGCACAGAACTTTATTTTATTATCCCGTTTGACAGTCAGTTATAACGGAGAAACAACATAAAAAAACTAATTTAATGTAGATTTTGTTTAGGGCTTTATTATTACGTGGTATCGAAACGGCGCATAAACTCCAGTACTTAACGATACCAGTGTTTTAGGCAGTATGGGAGGCCATACCGATACAGATATTGGTATCAGAACATCTCTAGTTTAGATATTTCTGCTGATTCCACCACGCTAACAATTCAATGTAGTTTGGGTTTACTACACCCCATACCTGTCTGATTACATCAGTAGTGCAGCCTGTAAAAATCCTCAAGTTATTCCCAATCTTCTAAGCACATTGTCTCCATATAACTGAGTTATGATTCATGATTCATTTTCTGTCACAGTGCAAGATGTCAACTATAAACAAATACTTATGCTATACATTTTTTAGCATGTGGTTTTGAATACTGTTGTAAATAGTAGGCCTATAGATTATTATTCGAAATATGTAATATTGAAATCATTGTAATGTTGTGATAATTACACTTACTTACAAATGACCTTTTTATGGTATTTGATCATATTGTTTCTGCTTATAATGAATCAGTCAGAATTTTCAGTCGGAAATTATCCTTGATGGTAGACACTGGACTGCATTCCTCCTCTCTTAGACGCTGACATATGTCATTCTACATACTACAATATAACTCAAGAGAATTAGTATAAACCAACAGTGCTCTTGGAAAATAGGCTTGGACCAGTACCACAGTCTCACTTTTGGGAAGAAACTCACAATAATCATTCCAAGACAAAAATAATATGTCTTTGGTCTTAAGGCTGCCACCAGGCTGTGGTTTTTAGTCACTGTCCTGGTGGGATGGTAGTTCCACACATTGTTGAATCATGTTGTGTTAGAAATGTAACAATTTATATATTACTGTAAACAGATGTTAGTGTAACTTTTCTTTCTCTCACATAGTGATTGAAGAAAATCTGATTTTATGTCAACAGCTAGGAAATACAATGGTATGAAAACTGAAAGCTGCTGTCCTGACATGGACACGTGTTTGAGTGTGTCATGGCAGATGGTTGCATGCAATTTGGTTTACTTACTTGTTGAAAACACACACATACTCATGTTGTAACTACAACTGTTAAAGTAGTAGATGCAAACAATATTTGCACTGTTATATATAGTGGTGTAATGTGATAATAATGTAATATGATTAGAAGTGTGTATCATTCACTATTTATGTTCTATTTGTTCAAATATGTGAACATAAAGTAAAAGTATATAAATTAATAAAAGACAGACTATTCCACTTTGTATAATGTGTGAAAGGTTAGTGAAAGCCTGCAGTGTACCAGCTGTTGTCAGTAGAGAGTAGAAGATGCTCACTGCTGACAGGACACCGCTCATGATTTATTTAGTATGTAAGCATAATATTACAACGCTGATATTAACAGTATTATTTAGCCAAGAAGATAAGCCCACAGGAAGCAAACAGCCCACTTAGTGTTGTTCTCACGTTGTTTACATTATTCACACTTTTCTGTATCTGTGTCAGGCAGTAGGCCAAGACATTTCTTTATAAATGGTTTTCTGCATGTTCAAGTTGTCTAATCTACTTCCTGTTATGTAATTTAATGATAATGTTACATTCAAGAACATTCAATTCTGAGTCATACGGTCTGCGTTTCACAATGAGTTGATTTTCTTCTGTTTGTGTGCTATACTACAGGGCAGAGAAAGAAACTACTTCAAGAACTGTTTGAGAAATGCCATTGTACCGGTATTTATACAGCACATGTTTTTTTTTGTCAAACAATGGTTTACTTGGCAAACCATTATTATGAAAATAGATATTTTGTTTCACCTCTTGCACCAGTGCCCTTGGATGCATTTCCCATTATTCATCCTTTAGTTGTAAAATAGTAAAAAAATATGCACCGAGATTCTGAGCTATTTTCATAAATCAACTTCAAAACACCATGTTGACAAAAAACAAAGCAAGATTGTTTTTCTTTCTACTCAAGATTTTCAACAACACTAGTAGCTACATTTTCGTTAATTTATTTTTGCTTTATTAACAATAAATGATCTGTTATGCTGGAGTTGTCATTGTGGGACTGTTGGAGCTGTGGTTTCAAATGATAGGCCCGTGTTGTAAATTCTGTGCTTCCTTCATTTCACTGGAAAGTAAGTGGGGAGGGTTGATTTGGGGGTTTCCATATGTTAAGTAATGCATGGAATGAGCCAATGACACGCAGCAGCAGCAGCGTACACTAGCTAGTGCCCTTACATACACGGCCTGCACTGTTAGGATTTAGACTTGTAGCAGAATAACTCAGTCTAATTCCTTTTCAAAATGGCGTCTTGTTTTTCCCTCCAGCTCACTGCGCACGCTGCCTCTGCAGTTCAAAGTCATGCTTGCCCTTGACTCGGAAGGGTCTCAAGCCAGCAGCCACACAACTTTGCCTCAGTGTTTGTTTTTATGGGTTTTGCAATTTGCCTGTGCATCTCTGTTTCACTTTGAGCAATGTCTCACGTCACTCACATTCACAAGTAGACGCGTGCACGCACGCAAGCACACACACACACACACACACACACCTTCCACTGTCCATGCCACCTTTCTGCTCAACGCTCGCACTCACTTTTGCACTAGTAGTCCCATTTACTAATTAAAAAAAAAGAAAAGGTTTGGCCTGTTTATTAAGTCGCTTAAAACTCAGCCTGTATTGCATCTGTGTGCTTCAAACATAAGGTTGTTCACTTGTTTAATGTTTAAATGGTTGGGCTGTCCTCCACTGTAAGCTGTTGCCTATTGTTGGGCTGTAGGAAAGCTTTATTGGCTTGCCCCCTTTCAAACAGACAGTTGCTGTGACCTAGATATCGCTACAATTTGATAATACATGCATTGATGTTGTGGCTCCTCAATTGATAGGTTTTTTTTTCGCCATTGCCAAGCGGTAGAATTTCACAGAGAATTTCAGGGGAAGCAGAGTTGGCTGCAGCCATGCATGTACACAGTCACACCCTTCTTTGACAGATAGGCTGGACAAAGAGCAAAGACAAAGAGAGGCACTAAACCCCGACTACGACTGCAGGCTTTCTGACACTCCCACATGTTTTCAAAGTTTTACCACTCCTTCTCATAGTAGCTTTAGCTTGCATAGTGGTCAAATGTCCTACCTGTTAACTGTCAGGTCTTACACCTGCATTGTGAATAGTAGGGTTTACCCTTTATAGTTTTTTTTAGCTCAGATTATTAAAAGACTGCCCAGGTTTAATTACATAATTGTCTCACATCTTTGGTTTGGTTTCTTATGTCATTAATGGCAAGTTTGCAGTTAATAAATGTATAAAAATGAAAGCACAATCTGTGATCTGAGTGTAAATAAAAGGGTTGTCTCATAACCAAATTCAAAAAACAGGATTACAACCTGCTATGCGTTAATCCGTCAATATCAATAGACATACTAATTTAAATGTAGGAATTAACATAAAAAATGAAGAGAGCTTTAGAAGGAAGCAATAAGCAACCCATTGTCACCTTTCCATGTTATTCATACAAATTAACAGTGGACATTTTTCAAAATAGATTGAATGTCTGTGTAGAGAATGAGGACTAAAAGTTCAATGATGGATGCTTGGTAGATGGCAAGCACACAGACACACCCCATGTCATTGTTTTTGTAAATCTGACCTATTTTGCGCAGCTCTTTGCTAAGACGGCCTGTGGGCGGAGACAAGGACGATGAAGAATTTGTGTAGGAGTAAGGGGTTTGGATGGCCTGTGCAAAAGAGGCTAATTTGTCCTGAACAGCAGCGTGGGCCCGGCTTGGGTTTCACACCCTTAAGCTTCTTTTTAGAGACGTACATTGAGAACAAATGGGCCGCCATGATTTCTTTGTCTTTAAATTTGGGTCTGCTGTTACTCAGTGGCTTAATGTATTCTATCACTGCTATGCAGCATAGTTATTTTAATTTCAGAATGATTCAGTGCTTCTTTTTTTTAAGATTATTATTTTGGCTTTTAATTAGTCTATATCCACAATGTTTCACTTCCGGGATTGTTTAGGTGCCCTTGGACATTTTGCCGGATGTCTTTCATTTCGGCCGGATGTCCGTTACCTTTTGCTTTCTCTGTGTTGACATTCTAAACTCTGGTGGGTTTGTGAGCGCTATGCTTAACTGCTGATCTCTGCAGGGTTAATCCAGACAGCTAGCTAGACTATCTGTAAAATCTGAGTTTTCTGTTGCACGACTAAAACAACCTTTGAAATGTACACATGGTCCACCAAAACAAGTTGCTTCCCAAGGCTATTTTGCAGAGGCGCCGTTGCTCCGTGCTATGCTTAGCACCGCTAATTGGTTTAAATAAATGCCAATAAACGAGTGCGTTTTTCTCGGAAAGACTGAGCTTTGCAATTAGTGCTTTTGATGCCTTTTAAATTCAATCCTATGTGACCGCCTGTTGGCATCCTCAGGTTCTTATTGACATTGCACTTTGGTTCCTGTTACAATAAGAAAATTAGTATTTGAAAGACTGCCTGTTGAAATTAGAGAAATAAGTCTTGAGGTGAGGTGCTCATTTTATTCAACTATGTGATACACATACACATGCAAGCACACTCATACCGTTTTTTTTGTTGCCTTTTTTTGTGCAAAATCTTCAAGTTAAGTGTGGTTTGTCTAAAGCTTTGTTATGATCTGTGCTCGGGACTAAAGTCTCCCTCTGGGACACACATTTCACTGAGTCACATAATGAAGATACAAAATTCTGCATTATTTACGATGAAGGGGAAATGTCATATTCTTGATGATGTTTTCCGTCCTTCATGCTAGAGAAAGTCAACAAGCCAATATTTCTATCCAATAGATCTTGACCTCCATGAATATATGAAGCACATTTCTGACATTGCCTGTTTAGATGGTGATTCTTTATTTGAAGGAATATTTAGCTGGTTATTACCGATGTCGGGCTGTAGCACCTCGCAGTGAGAGGCTGATCACACAATGAAGGCTTTGGGGAAAGCGGGTACTGCTTTAATATCATTTGTGAGGTTTGATGCGGTGCAAGAAATTGTACTGTTGTTCTGATACTCAGCTCTGTCTGCGTAGTTCTCCATCCATCAACACAGTACTTCTCAACAGTGAGGCTAGCTGCTGGAAGTCTTACTAGCAATCTCATTGTCTGTTTAGGACGTTTTCTGTTAGTGTGTTTGCGTTTCTTTTCTTAATGCAGTATCAAGTAGCACAGGACAGAGGAGGATAGACAATTACTGTGACTAAATCGAAGACAGAGTTTAGATGGGGAGACAAACAAAGAAATGCTGAAATACACTATCACAAAAAAAAAACAGTATAGCAACCACTGTGTGGCTGTGTATGCACCATTGCTCCTCTGATCTAAATTTCATGAGACTATTAAAACAGGGAGGGATGGGGAAATTGCGCTTGCTCCCTCTACTGCTCTCCTGCTACACCTTCAACCGCTCTCCTCCTCGCTGTGAAATAACGAAGAAGCAAGCGAGTGAGAGTGGCGGCCATACTCATCTCTCTAGTACAATGGGCTTGTGGGGTTGACCGCTGAAATGAATAGCTGATGTCTGTAATGAGTTGGCGTGCCTGCCATAAGCTCCATTCCTAAGGCAGTAGCTGTACTGTATACTTAAGAGTAGATCGCTTGTGGTAGAAGAGAAAATATGGGCTTCTAATGGTCCGCATGTTTTTTTCAAGAGCTTGTTTTTTTAAAGAACAATTTTCTGATGTCCATACTCTGCACTGCCTGAAAGGGTCGCGCTAATGCTGATGACGGTGGTGGCGGGTTTGTGTCAACAGAGATTGTATACATGATTCAGGTTCATGGGGGTGGGGGGTGGGGTTGCTCTCTTTGGTTGTCATAGCAACGCAGTCATTTCTTTCCCCCAGCTACATCTCCTATCACTTGAATTCATGTGTTTTGTTTCTTTTTTATTTCATTTTTTCATTTGTAGCCCACACAACTGTGTGGGCTACATATGAGTAGAGCTGCAGATCATCATTAATTTCTAGTGGACTGGATATGTAAACTAATACAAATGCGGTTAGTCAGTGGTGCTAATTGTTCCATTGTTCCCCCTTTTGTAAGAATTAAAAAGGTTAACTTTGATATATAGTTATATGCATTTAATCACTAGCTAAACATTGGCTCATTTGAGAACAGATGTTGTTGCTGTGGATTCCTAAGCAACATCCTTAAACACCACTGGTATATTTAAAGGCATGTGGATTTATTGAAGTGCTGTGTAACAATCAGAATCGTTTTCTCTCGCTGTGCTCAATGTTGTCTTCTGTCTTGTTTGTTCTTTGTTTGTCCTTGAGAAGCAGCGGCATGTAGCCTAGTGTTTGTCTAAGGGCACTCTGTGGCGCAGCGGTGTTCATTTCACACCACATGGATGTCTATTAAGAAGAAAAAAGTTTAAAACAATTCTTCATTTTTTTTAGTTTAGTCAATTTATTGAACATGTTAAAAAACAAAAAAAATAGAGGATGAAGACTGGATGTGTATTTATTTTGTATGTATTCTTTCTAGTTCTATGCCGTTTAAGTTTTTTCTCTGTGTTGGTTGATCGATTTCCAAATATTATTAATGTTGTTTTGATTAAATTCATTGTTAGCTCATTTTCATCAAACCAGAACTTCATCCTGCTCAATTCCTTTTCCATAATATCCAGAAGCTTCCAGAAGCTATCATTTAATAAACAATGTCTTTGTAGACATTTGTGCAATTTTCCAAATACACCATTGTTGGGCCAGTAGTTGCCTACATAGTAAACTAAGATACAATTATTGCTGCAAAAAAATAAACAAACCATTTGAGGACTAATGAGTAATAAAAATAACTGTGTGTTGCAGCACTATACAATTATGTATTTTTGCATCTGTAAAGCTGTGTCTATCCATACGTGTCAGTGTCTATTTGTTTTGTTTTTTTAAAATCTTTTTAGATGGAAGATGGCCAGACACTGTTTGATTATAACGTGGGACTCAATGACATCGTCCAGCTGCTGATTCGCTCACAGACTGACCCTCCAGACAGCCACTCCACCAAGGACTCCTCTGGTGTGGCCTGTAGTTCAGGACTCCCCCCTGACTCCAAGTCAGAAAGCCACAACTCCCCAGCTCCCGCCTCCCCCGCTGCTATGGAAATCTCAACAAATATAGACAATGACAGCAGCAGCGTCACTACCCGCACTGTTAACGAAACCAAGCCGGACACCAGCGCTACCAGTAACTCATCCAGTACCAAAAATGGGTTCAAGTCCTCCAGTCCAGCACGGGACACCCAGCCCCCTACATCCAGCAGAAACACACTAGTCAACCCAGGAATTGGTGTGTACAAGGTGAGGATGATAGTGTTAATATTTTGAAAGTATATGCAAGGTTTTGCATGGAACAAGTCAGACTCTTAAATTACTCTCTAAATTACAGAGCATTTAATGCCCACCAAGCCAAGTTACTGCCAGAGATTCTCGGGCGGGCACTTTTATGTATCTTGTGCTCCACTGCTCCAAACTCCAAATCACTCTCACTGAAGTAAGGAGTGGATGGGTTTTATTCCTTTATATCCCTTTATAGATATGTATTTAATATTATACAGTTAATATAGCAGTTTGGAATAGTGCCATTTCGAACAATAATAGGACTACCACAACTATGATTTGAGTTTCCCTCGTGCATGTGGTGAATTCTTTTTTTTTCTCGATTTTACTAAGCAGTTCTCCATTACTTTCTCCACTGTCTTGTGCTGTAGCACCTCAGCCTGCTTTCATATAGTATTCCAGCCAATCAATTATTCCATTGTCATTATTTAACTGCTCTGTCTTTAGGTCAGATACCCTGCATGCCTTTAATTTATTAGGACTAATGACATTTGCACAAACATGCAGCAAACCTAGCCAGGGAGGCAGATGCCAAACCACACATAAGAAACAGGTCTTTACAACTCTGTCACTAACCATCTTACAGATTATAAATAGACAGCAGTCAAAACCCATACGTTTGTGAGTCTACTCTACTGTATTCTACTTAGCTTTGCCGGCTGTCTGGCCCACATTTCTGAGAATTATGTGTGGGACTGGACACTTCTTGATGCCAAAAGTCCAATCCAGCATGCAGGAAGATCAATACTGTAACTAAGTAGATTGTAAATTAGTGACATGCCTTTACAGGCATTAACCATTCACTGCAGACTTTTCACAGAGGAGCCACACAGTGCCACAGATTAAATTTATTTCAAGAATGCATCTCAAACATGTGTGCTTACAAGAATTTAAAGAACATCATGAATCTCACTAGGATGATAAATGTTAAATTAATGTTAATTACTCTAGTGTTTACTGAGTTCTTTTTAAGTCCCAGGATGCTGTTGGTAATGGTTCATGTGACTAGTCTAACATTCATTTGCAGAGATTTTTAACTAGCTTAAAATATGAATACACCTGTTATCAATATGTGGTAATGTAGTTGGTGACAAAATATTGACGGACAAATTTTCTAATAGAGTCTGAAAGTTGTTTTTCAAACTGCATTGACAACTATAATAATTGGCTCCCCAGGGTAGGAAAAACATTTTAAAAATCTGATACTTTAAATAAAGCGATACAGAGTATTTGATGTGTAGCAAATGGGCTAAAACATGGTATGTTTCTTTGAACAACTGACAAATGGGATCAAAAGGGACCAGGTGTTATTTTTGTCTTTGTGTCTTCTCAGATTAACGAGCTGGTGGACTGCAGAGACGTCAGCATCGGTGCCTGGTTTGAGGCCTGCCTTGAAAATGTGACACGCGCTCCCAAAGGACAGATAACGCCCACCAAGGGCAAGGTGGGCCGGCCCCCAAAAAGGACTAATGGAAAGTTGGAGGCCGAGCAGGGACAGGCCCACAGCCAGGGCCAAACCACAGACAGTAACAGGAATAATGTTGTGTTAGGCTCTGCGAGTAATGGAGCCTCCACCTCACAGACAGACTCTACAGCAGCAACAGAATCCAAGGAGAGAGAAGAGGATGTCATTTACCACATTAAATATGACGAGTAAGTGATGGCTTATTATGCTGGGGAGTGTGTTCCTACTGCAACTGAACTGATTGCACAGTTGAATTTTGTATTTTAGCAGACATCTGAGTGCACCAAGAAGCCAAGTGTCAGTGCGGCAGCGTTTTGGTCTGGTGAACAAAATCCTTTGTAGATGGTAAAATGCTGTTGAGAATTGGAATGTGCATGTACTGTGGCTCAAAAAGGATAGTGTGAATGCGTGCCTTCATTGCATATGCTGTTACAGCACAGTAAAAAATAGGGTTTTGTTTTTGCTAGTTATCAATGTATTTGCTTGTGCTGCTGTTGTGAGGCATTCTTGATAAAAACACTGTGCACCATCGCGTGTGTGTGTGTGTGTGTGTGTGTGTGTGTGTGTGTGTGTGTGTGTGTGTGTGTGTGTGTGTGTGTGTGTGTGCTAATGCTATTGGCTGCAAGCATCAGTAATGGTGGTTTGGTGTTTTGGGAATTGCAGCCTCTGCCTTCTCCTGGCAGTTCAGGGGATGAGAGGGGGTTTGTGTAGTTGGTGCTACAATTTGGACTCTATCTCTTACACTCTCCTTTTCCAGCAAATTCATTCAGAAGCCGATGTTTCCATGGTAACTCATGAGTTCTCAGGAGCATTACTTCTTTGCATGCCTCCTTTAGCTTTGTCTGTAATTGCTGTGAACATGCCACCGGTGAGACGTAGCCTCCTCGCTGCAACTATCATCGCATGTGCCTGTGCGGTTTCTGTCATGGGAGGTTGTGCCAGAAAATTTGTATCAAGGGTTGTTGAACAGTAAATGTGTGTTTCCCATTTGACTTTCCAAAATCCTTCAAATCCCTAGCATTGTGGTTTGCTGTTTCATCATTTGCAAAAGGGACAGGAGTGTTTCTACAGGGATAATCCAATAATACACACCATTTTGTTTCCCTGTTTTTATTTATCTGTTTGTTTGTTCATTCAGATTATTGTTTTTGCCTTATCTTACTGATTCACTTTATTTGATAGCTGACAGTCAAGAGAGGCAGGGAAGGAAACAAGAGTGAGAGACAAATTACAACAAAGGTCCAATGCCAGTTTTCACCCCGGACATAGCTGTAATATGTGATTTGCATCTTCACCAACTGAGCCACAAATACAATCACAAAAGATAGTCGATAGCCGTGTTTTAGTGACGGCTTGTTTAATATACTCTTTTGTTTTTTACTAAATGCGTAGTATCCCTCTCCGTCCTGAGCGCCATTCCAGGTTTCTTCCATCATTTTTGCCAGAGAAAAGTGGAGGGTGGGTAAGGTTTCTCTGCCTTCCCAGGCACACATATGCACACATTCTCCCCATCAAACACCTGCCTGCATAGTCTGAGAATTGTAAAATCAGCCCTACAAAATGAACCGCCATTTTTTTTTTTTGCATGAGGCTGTTGAGGCTGTTCTGGACAGCAGTGAGTGAGAGAGAGAGAGAGAGACAGACAGAGAGCATAAGAAGACTCAGATATGGTTTCATGGTTAAATCTGGGCTGAGCTCAACATATGTTTAAGATTCTCGGTGGAGAGAGTAACAAATATAGACATAAAATAGGCAAACATAATTTATGTTCATGTAGCTTTCAAGTAGAAAGCTTCAAATGTCCATATTTTGCAATATGGACATTTGAATAAAACAAATGTCTAGTTACATTTAAAAAAAAATATATTTAGCTTTATTACTTAGCCGTAGTGCAACCATTACACAACAGGATTAGTCCATGACAACATTCAGACAAGTGTTCAGAATCCACGGTTATTAGTAGCATTATTGTCCCCTGAGATTGTGGTCCCATGGAAACCAGTTTCACATGTTACAGTAGGAAAGGCACAGGTGTAAATAGTAAAATTGATAATGGCTGAATTAATTCCATTTAGCAGCTTCAGTTTCAGGGTCCTGGTATTGTGCATGCTGGCTCACTGTCACACCGTCTGGTTTACTGGAACCCTTGAATATAATGTGGCCATTTTCAATGTTATTAGTAACACCTGTGCTTTTCTTACAATAGCAAGTAACAAAAAGGCGTATTGCTATCTGAAGCTCTTCACCTCATGTGAGAAATACAGATTGATAGTCCAGATAGCTGTATAAACTAAAATTGGTGGTTTGGAACGGTTTTGCTTAAAAGAGAGGCTTAAGCGCTTCTTAAACGGGCTCTGTCTTCTAAATAGCCAGGATCAACATATGCAATGGAAGAGATATTACCAGCATCTAAAGCTGGGGCAGTTGGCCTGCCCTTATCTGAGCACAGTTGCTATCTGAGTGCCGCTGAGAGAGATTTATTTGCTGCAGTTAATAAGTGACAATGAAATAAAATCTTATTTCAGTTTAGTTTCTCTTTCTCGCTCGCCCACTCTCCATCTCCATTCCTACACAGAGCAGTCATTGTTTGATGAGTAGTACCAAAATACGAGATAGAACTGTAATTAAACATTGTGAGTTATGGGTCTGAGATTTTTCACAGAGGACATTTTGACCTGTTAAAGTAGAAATGGCACAGGTGAATTTAATAGAATTTAATGATGACTGATTAGCTGATTGTTAATGTTAATAGCAACACCTTTGCTTTTCCTACTTTGACACTAGGGCTGCACAATTAATCAAATTTCAATCACAATCACGATTTTGACTTCCCACGATCAAATTTGCGTGATCGAGAGATTATTTTTTTAAATGCCTCATTTCATAGAACGCTCCGGTTTTTTTTGCATAGCGCATCTACCGCTCCGTAAACCCCAGTCTGCTCATGTGCCAGTCAGTTGTTCCCTGCATCGCGCAGCTTAGTTTCAAGATGTTGACAGTCACAGAGGACAGAGTAACAGGAGGAAAATTCAACAGATAGCAGTTGTTTATACGTCGGTCTCAAGGTTTACCAGTAAACGCAACATTTTGTCCCGTCTGTTATTCAGACAACAGCAGTGAGCATGCCACCGCAGTGCTAGTCGGTGGCGGTGCTAGTTAGCTTCTGTTAGCTCACAGGCTCTAAGGCGCGAGTAATATTTTTCCTCTAGGACGCACCGGTGCACATAATGTCCTCTCATCAGCTGCAATGTTGTTATATGGATATGGTTTAATTTTGCGTTACATGACCCATTCCTTCTGTAAAGCCGTGTCTGTGTTTGGGTCTCTCCTCTTACTCTCCGCGCAGCCCTGCCACACAGCGGCCGCCGGTCCACACTTCTGACATTTGTCTACAGTTTTAATTGTTATTAACACAGCTCTATATTGTTAAATATGAGGAGCAAACCTGTATTTGTACAGGTGATTCCGCTGGTAACTGCTATCGCGGCCGCCACGGCGAAGAACACAGTAGAAGTTATTGAATGCAACTAACTTCAGTTGGTAGAGTAACAGCGTGTGAGACGGAGCTGCTGGACCTGGGCCAGAGATGTGACCCAAGGCCAGAATATCATAGTTCATAAAAATGCAGCGCAGTGACGATACAGACATTTCATACACACGATGTGTGTATCCGTCGTTCGACCCATGCTGGACCCGTTCATAATGAGTCAGCCGTCTCTCTGAGCCTATGTGACAATAAAATTTGTTTTGGTTAAAATCAACAAATAATCGTGAGAATAATCGTGATCCCAATATTGATCAAAGTAATCGTGGTTATCATTTTGGCCATAATCGTGCAGCCCTATTTGACACTGTCACAAGTTACTGCTATGAAAAGGTAGTTGGTCAACTGTGTAAGACCCTGCCTCATTGCATGTCTTTTTCACCACTGTGTTTACCATGCAATTAGAACTTCTACATTTTAAATGCTACACTAAACAGATTTAATAACCAAATTTGAGAAATCATTTACCATCAAATATTTATATCTTAAGCTTAAAAAAAACATCCTTTAGGCTCTAGTGTTACAATTAGGTAATGCCTATGAGTTATGTTAGCTTACATGGATTTTGGGGAAATGGAGATTGGAGTGAGTTGGAGAGATTGCTGTTGTCACATTAGAATAATAGGATTCAGGTTGAAAATCAGAAAATTTGCCCTTTTTAATACCTTGTTGTGTTCGGATGTCTGCCACATGAATAAACTTTAAAATTTCTATTCCTAAGATTCAAGTAATTAAGAAACATATAAACCAAAAAGTTGCAGCTTTACATTTTGGCTTCAATTACTAACAAAGCGGAGGTTAAGTATTTTAGTTATTTAGTTTGTTTAGTGTCAGAGTATTTCTAACTTGCCTGCTTATCAGCAAATTGAGGATTTCTCATTATCTCCGTTGCCTTTCTCCCTCTTTACAGGCACCTCAGCTAAGCACACAAAGCGCTAATGATGGTTTTGTAACAGAAGAGACTATAAGAGCTGTAAGAGCTAGATAAGTCATGTCTTTATTTCACTACTGATGAAATAGGTGCATTATGCATTAATAAGAGTGTTGCTGTGATTTTGTTTTCTTGTTTACCTCTTTTGCACCTGAAAGTGTTTTTCCTTCTTCCCACAACTGCAGTGACACTTATTTTGGGAGTGTGATATTTGCAGGTGGAATAGCTAGCAGTGTTTCAGTGGAAAACAGTGTATCCTGTTGCTTAGGAAAGCAGTATGGCCTGAAGGACCAAATGCTCATGCATTTTACTTGTCAAAAGTCTAGTAGATGTTTTGGAGTTTGCAAGAATTTATTTCAGAACTACCAAGACACTTTTCTTAATGATATAATTTTATTGAGATGTATGAGTGAATATTTTATACAAAAACTAATCCTTTTGTATTGAGGCCAATATGTTTTGTTGCAGATAAGCATTTTTTTTTGTAGTGAGTACTCAGGCGCTTTGCTACATAAATACCTTCATTAAAGCCAGGCCGACAAATTGACTGATATTAGCTTTTTTCAGATATATGGCGATATATCTATTAGTTTATACTGTATGTCGACGATAAGTAACAAGAAATTGCAGTACAGAAAGACT
The DNA here is from genome assembly GCA_026937815.1 of Etheostoma perlongum. Classification (NCBI taxonomy): domain Eukaryota; kingdom Metazoa; phylum Chordata; class Actinopteri; order Perciformes; family Percidae; genus Etheostoma; species Etheostoma perlongum. The sequence goes on from CM049386.1 coordinate 12,517,601, forward strand.
AAATGAGGTTTTAGGTCATTTAGAATGAGTAAACCACCATACACAACTGGTCATACCAGACCAAGTAAGGTTGTAACAGCAAAACCTCTAAAGGTAGCCTATTTAATTGCACAAGGGGACATTTTATTGCCTATCGTCCAGAAATGGTTTAAGGGACATTGAGGTCAACTGAGATTAATGGGGTGGCCACCACACCCCATATTTGGGATGTCCTTGAAAGCAACATCCTGAGATAGTAGCCTCCTTCTACCCATCAACCATGAAGTACTGATGTCTCTTGTTGAATCACTGCCATATATATATATATATATATATATATATATATATATATATATATATATATATATATATTACTACAACATGCATGCATGTTTTTCAGATGCAGGACACATGCCTTGACAAAACTAGCACAGGCTTTTAAATGCATGTATCACAATGCAGGGCCTGTTTAATTGATCCAAGACAGTGGAAAGTCATGGTTCCCCATCAAGATGACTGTAATGCATTCATTATGAGATTCTGTTGCCTTACATGTGTATAATTAAATCATACTCTACTGTCACAGTCAGTCTCTGTCCCTAAATGTCCACACTGACTAAATAAAATGTTGTTTATTTTATAATAAATCAGACTTCTGTAAGGTGTTTGAGTTTGCAATATTTTTTTATTTTAAATTATTATTAATTTAATATAATTATTTATTAATTTACTATCCGTTAGTGGATGTTCAAGGGTCTAAAGTAAGGCCAGTGAACAACAGTACAGAGTGTGAGCTTGTGGGGTCTTAAACTCTGGTACTTTTGCTCCCTTTGTGTTGCTCCGTGTTCCCCCTTCTGTTCATGCTGAGTCCCATTGTGCTCTAAGGTTGATGTTCCTTGTGTGTGTGTGTGTGTGTGTGTGTGTGTGTGTGTGTGTGTGTGTGTGTGTGTGCGTGCATGTGTGTGTGCGTGCGTGTGTGCTTGCATGTTGGTGTGTGTATTGCATGTATTGTATTCACCCCACCCAAGCCTACCCAAAACTGCAGTAATCCCTTGGGCCTCAAAAATAAAACCCCTACACTGTGCCCTGGCCTCCTCTTCCTGGGAGTACGATAGTTGTGTGCTACTCTTACACTCTGTAGGCCCTCTCCTGTTGATTTACAATGGTTTAAAATATGCAGCATAGGCTTGTCAGTAAGAAAGTAAAGCATAAGTAGTGCATATTTGGACAGGATAAAATCTTCAAATGTCTGGTATTAAAGTTCATTCATGGGTATCATTGGTACTGTTTCAGTGCAGAGCAGACTGTCTGAAAAAGTACCCAGTTTAGACACAGGTTTCCTTTAAAAACACACACACACTGCACTTCACAATCAATTAAAAAAGGTTGATTAATGGTGTTCGGTATGAGCTGAAGTGCATTCAAGTAGTCATTAAGTGGTGATTGAGGTTAAAATGATTAAATCCTGCAGGTGTGAGTTTATCTATTGCAGCAGCTTCAAGTGTTTCTCTGCCAAACAGAAATGAGGGTGTGGATTTTTTTTTTTAGTTTTTTTACTGAGTAAGATCCCACCCTCCATTTCTGTGTATTGCATATATTGCTTATTGGAACTAAACCAGCAAAAAGCTAAACCTGAAATTGACTGACAGCATTTCATAACCACTTTTTTGTTGCATCTTTCTGGTATTCGTTAAATTTAAATGTTTAAGTTAGTACAACATCTCTCTCACTCACTCTCTCTCTCTCTCTCTCTCTCTCTCTCTCTCTCACACACACACACACACACACAGCTTTTCACCTCCCACTGTGCAAGCGAACCCAAGTGTGCCAAAATGTGCTACTGGTTTTCCTGATAAAATTTAATTCTTGTGTATTTGTTGTCTAGTCTTAGTTCATAGTTCTGAATTCATACCAGTCTAATGTCTGTGTGGTAAATATGAAGCTAGGTAGCAAATAGCTTAGCACAAAGACTAAACAAGAGGAAATTTGGCTCTGTCCAGATGTAACTAAATCTGCCTACTGACACCTCTTAAGGTTACTCGTTAGTTTATCTGTTTATCTTATATGCCAGACTATTCCTTGGCCAGAGGCTGTTAACTTTCTGTGGTCTTTGTTGGATGCCTGGCAACCTCACGTTGACGTCAAAATGGCAAGAGTAGCATTATTATTTTTATAAGGAATTAATAATCTCAAAACTCCTAAACAAGTCAGATTTTTCAGTTTATTGTGGGTTACACCCCAACGAAATAGTTGCTCATATATCATCATATGATGCAGTCATGTAGTCATCAGGGAAGTTTGAGACAAACCTTCAAAACAGTAAAAGATATGTGGCTGTTTTGTTCCTCCAAATTCTGACATTGCTACATGTTTGTTTATTTTGTATGTTGGTCATCTTTAGTCACCTCACCTTTTGTCTGCATAATTCTTTGCTCCAAAACCCCCCACTATATTAGGTGTTAGACAGATGAAGGAAAATCAGAGGTCTAAATTCACATTTGAATAAACTTATATAGGTCTGTAATGCAAGTTTCTTAAAATCAGCATTTGGCTTTCTGTGCATGATCCAAATGTATTACAGCTTTTGCCCCTGTGTGCTTGTGTGAGCTTCTGCCAACTTGCACAGAGGCATATATTACTTATCAATGGAACAGTCTGTGCCTTAATGTATTGAGCAGTTTAATAGTATTAGTAATAGTAATATTCACAGCCATCTATTTTTGCAGAACACACTGTTCTGAGTTGCTGTTTTTTGCTGAGGCTTTTTACACCATTCACTTTTGTTCTCAAAGGATTTAATCCTTTAACCATTAAAACACAATTGATAGAAGTGCTCAGTGGTAGCTCAGCCCTTCCCATGGCCCATGTAGCTAAGGTACAAAGAAGTGAACACTTTTAAATTCTCAACAACATGCGGGCTGGGTGAGAAATGTGGCTGTCATGAAATGCATTTTATACCTAGAGTAGATAAGACAACTGTGTGAAAATCGAGGTGCATGCATACAGATTTCATGAACCTCAACCACTCTTGCTTCTCTTCTTTCTTCTTCAGTTACCCGGAGAACGGTGTGGTTGAGATGCGACCGGTGGATGTGCGGCCCCGTGCCAGGACCTTGCTGCGGTGGGACCAGCTCCAGGTGGGCATGCATGTGATGGTCAACTACAATATGGAGACACCAGATGAGAGGGGCTTCTGGTTTGACGCTGAGGTTCAGACCATCAACCAAGCCTCCCGCACCAACAAAGAGCTCCGAGTCAAGATCCTCCTGGGGTGAGGATCTTCCTTCCTAGGTGGGAGGGTGATGCGTCTGGAATAGGGGGATTTTCTTTATTAGAATATTAGCTTGGCCAATTATTGTTTTTGTTGCTTACCAAGATAAAGTGTAACATTTGTCTTTGTGACTTCTTTCCATCTCTCTGTAACATGCTCAGTAACCAATCGTTTCATCTTCCAAATCTGTTTTCCTTACAAACATCTCTCTTTCTCTGTGTATGTCTCTCTCTCTCTCTCTCTCTCTCTCTCTCTCTCTCTCTCTCTCTCTCTCTCTCTCTCTCTCTCTCTCTCAATTCTCACCCTCCCTCCAGTGGTCCTGGAGATCTAATCGGGGATTGTAAAGTTCATTTTCTGGATGAAATCTACCAGGTGGAAAAACCAGGAGCCCGTGCACTCTCTGCTTCAGATGGACAATTTAAACGTATGCACTAGACCACACACATACACTCATGCACACACAGTGAAAATAGTGGCAAAACATGTCCATAATTTCTTCCAAAAGGTATGCAGGTATGATTGTTTCCTTCTTGCAGGGAAGAGCGGGCCAGAGTGCAAGCACTGCAAGGCTGACCCCGAAGCAGAGTGTCGCTTCTGCTCCTGCTGTGTGTGTGGCGGCAAGCAGGATGCTCACATGCAGCTGCTGTGTGACGAGTGTAACATGGCGTTCCACATCTACTGCCTCAACCCGCCACTGTCCACCATCCCAGATGACGAGGACTGGTGAGACAGAGTGTAACTCAGCAATTAGTAAAGAAAGTTGATTAATGGTGTTTGGTATGAGCTGAACTGCATTCAAGTAGTAATTAAGTGGTGATTGAGGTCAAAATCAATATAAAAATATAGCCGCAAGCGGTGATTCACTGGTTTAAACCTTTTTTCTCAATAGCGACTTCAAAGTAATTTCACACATGTGGTTCAACTTTGTTATAAAACACATCCTGCAAGCTTTGTAGTGATTGGACAAACAGTGCACTTTGCTTAAAATATCTACAACAGATTTTTCAATTTATTTTCAATTCAGTGTAATATGTAGCTCAGTCCAGGTCACAGCAATGTGAGAAAAGCAGATGACCAACACAAAAACAATTGCTTTAAAAAGCTGCAAGCTGCAATTCCAAGCTCAAAACTTGATTTGTGTCATTGCAAGTCCAGTTATTGTGCATTTAAAGCGCCCCCTAGTTGTCAATTTGAATGTGAGTTGCAGTGTATGTGTGAGGTCATTATGTAGACATTTCCTGGAGGTTTTGTGTTGATTGGACAAACATTTAGTCATTTATAGCCTGATTTGTGCTATAGCATCTGCAGTTTGCTTGCATTTGTTTGCAGTTTGTTTGGACATGCTTTTTAGAACTTTTAATAAGTTTGATCCATTGATGATTCACTTAAAAGTTGTTGGCAATCAGAGCTACGGTGTAGGAATTCTCAAAAATGTATTTTTTTAAAAATTCAAAATGGCGGAAAAAGTTTCTAGGCGGCCCTTAATGGTCCTTGAGGCTTTTTGTAGAGCACAGTAAGCTGCACCTGTGTGGGACATTTCAAGTCAATTGGACTTACAGTGTGGGGGCGTGGCCTTACAATGTTTGCATTTTGAAGCCTTAATTACAGCGCCACTATGTGGCGAATTGGGTTCATATTTCTATAGAAGCACATGCACATCATTTCCAGTTATTCCCCCCAAGTTTCATGTTTCCAGCTCATTCCAGCTCACTGGAATTTGAGCCGGCGCGAAAGATAACAAATAATAATAATAACTAAAACAGACAAACATAGAAGGGTTCTACCACTTTGTGGTTTGAAACCTAATAATTACATAATGCAGGTGTGAGTTTATCTATTGCAGTGGCTTCAGCTATTTCTCTGCCAAACAAGCCCAAAACTGCAGTAATCCCTTGGGCCTCAAATAAAAACCCTACACTGTACCCTGGCCTCCTCTTCCTGGGAGTACGATAGTTGTGTGCTACTCCGTAGGCCCTCTCCTGTTGATTTACAGTGGTTTAAAATACGCAGCATAGGCTTGTCAGTAAGAAAGTAAAGCATAAGTAGTGCATATTTGGACAGGATAAAATCTTCAAATGTCTGGTATTAAAGTTCATTCATGGGTATCATTGGTACTGTTTCAGTGCAGAGCAGACTGTCTGAAAAAGTACCCAGTTTAGACACAGGTTTCCTTGAAAAACACACACACACTGCACTTCACAATCAATTAAAAAAGGTTGATTAATGGTGTTCGGTATGAGCTGAAGTGCATTCAAGTAGTAATTAAGTGGTGATTGAGGATAAAATGATTACATAATGCCGGTGTGAGCCAAACAGAAATGAGGGTGTGGATTTTGAGTGTAAAAAAAGAGTAAGATGCCACCCTCCATTTCTGTGTATTGCATATATTGCTTAATGGAACTAAACCAGCAAAAAGCTAAACATGAAATTGACTGACAGCATTTCCTAACCATTTTTTTTGTTGCATATTTCTGGTATTTGTTGAATTTAAATGTTTAAGTACAACATCTCTCTTTAGGGCACTTGTTACCAGAGTTTAGTGTCTTTGCCTTCTGGCTAATTTGGATAAAAGCTTTGTAGCTGCTCGTTACACACACACACACGCACATACACGCACATACATACACATGCACGCACACACACACATCCACAGAAATGATTGCCTCTCATTCTGCCAGGTACTGTCCCACCTGCAAGAACGACACCAGTGAGGTTGTTAAGGCCGGAGAGAAACTCAAAGCCAGCAAGAAGAAAGCCAAGATGCCTTCTGCAACAACTGAGAGTCAAAGGGACTGGGGAAAGGTGAGACACTAGGGTACACACACACACACACACACACGACTCATCCTAGTGCCTTGATGAGCAAAAGTTATATATAAAAATAATACATTTGTGGGAAAATATTATTCAGCAACATTAATTTTCCAGATTGATTTTCCAAAAGTCTGCAATTAGTGGGCACATGTAGGCTCAAGTAGCCTGCACATGCTCCGGACAACAGATTTACACTGTAACACTTGCCACAATCATTCAGTATATACATATATCACACCACAACCAGATTGCTGAGAATAGGTGATAATCATATGGCATACATTTTTGAAAAGCTACTTTATCCTATCTGAGACTGGCATTTTGGCTACCTTGCCTTGCCTGGGCAGAGCACCGAATGGCTATTTAACTTTGTGACACTTTTCACAACACAATTCAAAATAATTAAAATTACTTAAAAGAAGAAGGAGACCGCTTCCTTAGGGTTCAAATACATTGCATTTTCTAGTATATAATGTTTTTAAATTATATTTACATGTACAGTTAAAAAACAATTCCAGAGCTGGAAGTTGTCGGGGCACGCAAAAGAAGAAGAAGAAATGGCTATTTCTATACCACTAACAAAATAGCACCACACTTCCACAGTAGCATAATGAGGATCCCTACATGTAAATCATAGCGATTAGGAACTTTGTAAGTGTACAGACATTATATTAAGAGGTAGTTTATAAAGACGTATCATGTATACAGGCGGGCGCCATCTTGGGAAAACAGTCATGACCAGTCGAATGCCGAAGCTTAAGCACGGCGTTTGACATTTTGATCCTTGTTAGTAGTATAGAAATAGTAATTTCTTTTTACTTTAGCGTGCCTTAGCGCTAAAAGCTAATTAGGGGTTTGCACTACAACTGGTCATTAGCATAACATTGGATTAGCATGAAAACATATCCCAGAGAACAGGCGACTCGGTGCCCATGTGTTATTACCCCCAAGGTTCATTTTGTGCCGGGATTGTCATTTAAGTGCATTGATTATAACATAAATAATCATAACACACTAATTTACTTGCCATTTACTTCCTGCAAACTGGTTTGTTTTGCAGTGTATTTTTTAATATTTTGTGTGAGTAAGTAATCTGCTCTGTGTGTTTTACTTGATCAAAGATAAATGGCTTGTTTAATGTGAAGAGTTATGTGTGTCCCTTCTTTGAAATTGTTTAATACTGCCTGAATTAGAAACAGCTTTTTTTTCTTTGCTCAAATCAAACGATCACATTAGAAGTTTTTGATCCAGTCAATAATACTTAATATCAACAGGCCTCTAGAGGTGATTATTAATGTTGGTTTGAGTCATAGCACTTTTTTACAAATGCTTACATTTTTATAAATATTAATGTGTTATTGATAATCAAGCTCTTACATACTCAGAACATAACTAATGATCTCTTTTTTTCTTGCAAGCGCAAAATTATATTTAGATTTTTTACTTGGCAAAAACTAAAATAATCTCATGCTAGCTGCTGAGGCTCAAAACGAGACAGAGGAAGACTGCTGACATGTATTTAAAATTGTTTAAAAAAAAAACCCATCTCAGTCTTTTCATGGCAACACTTTGAGATATTGTGTGGCTCAATTCCATCCGGGCCTGGCTGTCTCCCTGACGCTCTGCTCCATGGTGTAATGTGAACAATGCCATTAAGCATGACTTAGCCACTTTTCCTGGAACTGCCAATGGAAAATAACTTGTTTCTTTACGTGAATGCTCCCTTTCTCTGTGGACTAATTGAAAACAGTCTGGCTTGTGTGTTTGGGCATATTTAAGTGCTGTGAGTCACGCAGCATTTATTCTTGCAATTTTATAAACCTTAAATGAAATACTTCTTTCTTTGTCTTCTCACTTTTGAAATCCTGTGTACCTCCTAAATGGAATTCTGATAATTTTCTGAATGTAATACACATCAGCAGCTCTGCTCCTACATACTATTTGCATGTGATGTAAAGGTATTTGCACTCATTTGGACATGCTATTGTATTTCTGTGCATGCAGCTTACATTCTTTGTTGTTGTCCTTTATGTGATTGTAGGGTATGGCCTGTGTGGGGCGTACCAAGGAGTGCACAATTGTTCCTTCGAACCACTATGGACCCATACCCGGTATTCCAGTCGGAGCCACCTGGAAATTCAGAGTTCAGGTTAGCCGTTTGTATAGTGCACAAATGAATTCTGTATACTCTGACCAGTGATAAAGCAGTTTGTGGTGGCTGATCCTATACTTAACTTTCAATATTATGACGTTATGGATTGTATTGTCATATCTTTCTGTAAAATGAAATCTGAAATGAACAATGGCTTTCCTCTGTCCACTTCAGGTGAGTGAGGCAGGTGTTCACAGGCCGCATGTTGGTGGTATCCACGGGCGCAGTAACGATGGCTCCTATTCGCTGGTGTTGGCTGGGGGCTTTGAGGATGAAGTGGTGAGTTATTTGTATTTTTCACCAAATGTTTTATTATTCTCCTCCTCTATTGTTACTCTGGTAGATTTAGATAAGGCAAGTATGAAGTAGGGGGATTTTATGAGAGTATGCCAATCACTTTGTTATGGTTACAATAACCTGCTGTAGGACCGGGGAGATGAGTTCACCTACACAGGCAGTGGGGGTCGTGACCTCTCAGGAAACAAACGGATTGGAGAGCACTCTTTTGACCAGACCCTGACACACATGAACAGGTACGACATATCAAGAAAAAAGGAAAGCTAACAGGTTTTTCTGCAGTTTTAACTGAAACTTCTTAACAATCAATAACTGACATTTTCATCAACATTCCTAATCCTTAGTCAGACTTGATGAACATAATTCTGTCTTGTCTTTATAACTCTTGGATCCTGACTCCTGCAGGGCGTTGGCCTTAAACTGTGATGCACCTCTAAATGACAAAGACGGGGCAGAGTCTAGGAACTGGCGGGCAGGAAAGCCAGTAAGAGTGGTACGCAGTTCCAAAGGTCGACGCATCAGCAAATATGCTCCTGAAGAGGGAAATCGCTACGATGGTATTTACAAGGTACAGCCACACAATTTAGTTTTTATTATTTTGTAGTCTATAACAGATCTGCTCACTTCAAGTAAAGCCACTACAAAGACGTCTTTACAAATATGGACGGGAAACAGTGTTATTGTATCATGTCCAAAATGTAGGGAAGCGGAGCAGTATTTAATGTTATTCTGGTGTGTAATGTGTGAATTTTAGGTGGTAAAGTACTGGCCAGAGATTGGGAAGTGTGGTTACCTGGTGTGGCGGTACCTCCTGAGACGGGACGATTTGGAACCAGCACCATGGACACCTGAAGGACTGGAGAGGATCAAAAAACTGGGCCTTGCTGTTCAGGTGTGTGTACATGCGTGCGTGTGAGATGCACAAGATAAAGCTGTTTTTACACTTACAGGCAATTTGCTTCTTGTTCGTTGCCTTTAAACGTTCAATTCATTTGTGGCCTGGTTAGCTTAGTTGGTAGAGCGGGCGCCCATATGTAGAAGTTTACTTTTTGACACAACATCCGCGGGTTTAACTCCAACCTGCGGCCCTTTGCTGCATGTCTTTCCCCCCTCTCTCTCCACTTTCATGTCTTCATCTGTCCTGTGAAAATAAAGGCCTCAAAACGCCCCTAAAATAAAAAAAATAAGTGCGTAGTCTCTGTGGAGCGTAAAATTAAGACAGTCTTCTATTTATATATTTTGTTTGCAAGGTGTGTGTATGGATCATAAAGTGTCTATATTTCATTTGTTTCATTTTGAGAGTTTCTTTTTCTATTTCTTGTTTCCCTTACCTGCGTCCTTTAACAGCTGACAGTAGATTGAGTCACCACCCCCCTGGAAAAAATCTGAGGGGGATTACTGTGTAGTATGTTTTTTTCATGTGTTTTACTACATTGTCTGCAGTACCCACCCGGCTACTTGGCGGCCATGGCTAACAAAACAAAGAAGGAGGCCTGCGCCCGACCTGGTCGCGGGGGCCGGACTAAGCACTATCCCGGGAGAGGGAGGCCACGGAGACGCAAGATCAAGGAAAAGGAAGAGAATTACGAGGAAGAAGAAGACGAGCAGCCAATGGCCAGTGTGTATGAGGAGGAGCCACAGAGTAATGGAGAGCAGAAGACAACCAGCGATAACGGTGGGTGCTTTTACAGATAAATCTCTGAGTCTTGTAAGAAGAGGACAGGTGAGAACCGCGTGAGCAGTGAAACTTCTTTTAAGATGACTCTTGATATCCCAGATGGATATTTGATATCCCACCAGCGTCTTAAATGAAAATGTTCATTTACATTATTGTCTTTAATTCTCCAGGAGTGGCTGCATATTTCAGTCTTAATTCTGTGTCTTTACCAGAGTCACCACCAGCAGCAGAGCCTCCCTCTAAAAGGGTGAAGATAGAGGAGACTTTCCAACTGTCACAGCAGCAGCAGCAGTTAATCCGGGAGGACACAGCCAACAAGAAACTCTGGGATGAAGCCATGGGATACCTTAAAGAGGGACCGGTATGAATCCAAGTACAATGCAACATTCTAACACATCTCAGACTCCTCAACACCGTTTACAAAAATTCTCAAAGTAAACGCACTTTAGCAGTAGCTACATGTCACAGGCAGACAGTGTGTTGTTAGCAGTGATTTTAAAGAGTAAGGACCATACCAGCATCTAACTGGATCAAAGTGACATTTACAGGTTTACATGCTGTTTAATGTGCTGCAGCTAATTATCTATCTAGCCTGTAAAAGGGCAGTATCAACAACATATTTGTAAAAGTTGTTTCCGCAGTTGTTATATGTATTTTTCTGTGTTTTTCCTTTCTTCCATTATCACCTTCATTCCTTTTTATGTTTTTCTGTCTGTGTACATATAAAGAATTTCCTGCGGAAGATGGAGCAGATCTTCATGTGTGTGTGCTGTCAGGAACTGGCCTACCAACCCATCACCACCGTCTGCTCACACAATGTTTGCAAGGTGCGTACTGACTGAATGTATTTATTTAAACAACTACTTCTCAAAATTCCTATTCTTGTATTTGTGTGTAAAATTCCTCATGCCATCCTCTCTTCCCAGACTTGTCTACAGCGGTCGTTCCGAGCGGATGTGTACACCTGCCCTGCATGTCGTCACGACTTGGGCAAAGACTACATCATGACCCAAAACGTGACGCTTCAGCTGCTGCTTGACCAGTTCTATCCGGGCTACAGCAAAGGTCGATGAGATTGAAATCACATTTATAAGTAGAACCAATACATACATCCATTCTGTGCACCCATGTATACTGTCAAGTACCTAGAGCTCCACTTTAAAAATGCATTGCATAAACATACTGTACTTAACCACGGGCAAATGTTTATTGCATATACAGCCATTTATGTATACAATCATTTACACACAAACAACCTCAGTAGACACTGACCTCATCTGTCAAACCTGGACTTTCTCTATTAACATCACCAGCCTGAAATTCAACCAAGGAAACTTTTTAACCTCCTAACCCCTACTCCCTACAAACGCACAAAAGGAGCCCCAATTCACACCCACTAGCCACCTCAAGATATTAGCTTTTTTTTGTTTGTTTGCCCTTCCACTGTGTTTTTCACACATAAATTGACATTTCATATCATGAAATCAGCCCTTAGACTCCTGCCAACCCGTATGCATTTTGTGTACCATGTATGCAGTTTTACACCAAAAACACTCAGCTGAGCTGTTTCATATATGTGCATTACTTTAGTCAGCTGGAAAATAAAGGCGCTAGTTGAAATATGTTGACAAAAACAGCAGGACATAACACCCCCTGCAAAACATTCAGAATGAGCAAGTATGTTGGGACTGTGAGTTGGCTTGTTAAGGCAAGGTAAAATCAGGAAAGTCAAGAATGAATATGTATCTATACATTAAAAAAGAAGCACACAACGTTTTATGCCTTTGAAGCACTTTATCAATGATAACGGTTATTCAGGAGCACACGCTAGCATTCTGCGAGCTGCTCATGTCACTTGGAATTATGCCATTGCCATACCTTGAGCTAATAAGAATAGCAAATGTGTCGCCAGAGGTACTTTCAGTGGATCTGCAGAGAACAATAATTTGGCAGCCCTGTTGGGAAATGTCTGGGTCCAACAAAACAGCATCCATATAGTGAACATAACAATGATCAACATGCACAACTCTGATTTTATGAGTAAAAAATAAATAAATGAATAAGGCAATTACTTCATTAACATACCAAAGACATGAGGCTGTAGAGCAGGCCGGGGACAAATACCTAAAAAAATCTGCTTTGAAGAAAGTAATTTCTGGTGAAGAATCGCGCCTAAAAATTAAAGTCTCAAACAGGACCTTAACCAAATTGTCATCTTTCTTAAGCAAGGCACTTTTTGTTAGCTAAAAACAAATGTACAAGAACACATACTACTAGATCTCTCTCAAAAGTGTAGTTGAATGCTCTTACAATATTGCAAATATGTATTAAACATCTATGTTAAGACATTTATAAAGGAAGTTCTCACATTTACTGTATGTATGTACTCTCATTCATGGTTCCACTTCTTCAGTTAGATGACACCAACTGAACTGTTCTCATACATTAGATAAGTATGTTCAGTTTTTTCCCCTTTTAATTGATCTCGCAGAGAAATTATGTAATGGAAAGTAAAAATGTACATGTAGCACACTGATCCCTGGTGTTACCAAGCAACCACAATCAAGCAGGACTTTACACAAAGATGGTTAGCATATTTTGCGCTCAGCAGATATTCATCTGTTATTTTTCTCTCTGTTATTTAGTATAATGTTAACTGGAGAGCTCTAGCTTTCCAGCATGATCTGCTTCTCCTTCATTTTTTAGAAAAGTGGTCTGACGGATGATTGCACAGCCAGGATGATGTGAGCTGTTTGTTGTCACATTACATCCAGAGGACACTGAACTTTAACACTGAAAAGCGGCAAAGACAGGAAAAGGAAATGTTTGAGCGATCAGATCTGATTGTTGGCTGTGCTGAATACGTAGATCTTAATTACGTAAATACAGACACAGATTTCTTGACATAGACAGTTGGTTCCAAAAAGAGAGAACTAGTTAATTTATGTTGGATATGCTCGATAACAGTGTTTATATGGTTTCACATATAAAATTGACATATGACAAAAGCATTATCTTAGCCTGGAATAGTGTTTTTATGGTTTGTAAGAAGATTTGTGTTGATTAAATGTGTAACCTAAGAACAAAACTCATTTGTTTCACCAGATCATAAGGTCTATCTTACCATGGTCCATGGCTGAAAATACAAATGAGCAGTAGTTGGCAGCTGTGAACTAAATACAAACAATAAGTTGCCTTGAAACACTACTTTTTAAGCTACTTTTGTATGCTTACCTTATCTTAAATGCAGGGCCATGTGGAATCTAAAGATGCAGAATTCCACAGAATTTTCTGCAGATTTTTAACAAATAAAGAAAAGAAAAACTCAGAATGTTAACAGAAAAAAGGCTGCTAAATTCCACAGATTTTTATTCTGGATCATCACTGAAAACTGTTTAAAAAAAAAAATTATTATAATAATACTCTGCCGATTCTGTTTGGGTCTGTTACTATCTGAGAAATCAGCCTCATCAGTGAGAAACTCCTCCCTCCATATATTGGAAATACACTTGGAAGCTTAACATAAATTATGATTTAAGAATTTCTTCACAACAAGGAAGATCAAGTCAGACAGTTATGATCTTACAGAATAGGACTATGTTTTCTTAGCTTTTATCCTTTTATTGCATTTTTTTTTACAAGACCTTTGTTGTACATAATTTCTCAAATATTTTCATAATCTTTTTTGACTATTGTTTAGCTGCTGCTCTATTGCCACAGGTTATGTAACAACTGGGCAGCTAAAAGCTTATTGTTACCATGTGATGATGTACATTGCACCCACACATGCTCAGTTATCTTGACGTTTTATCTGTTTTATTTGAGACACCATCAAATATACAGCCTGAGTTAATTTTTTCTTCTTGTTTTCTATCTTGAGTGGCTGACACAGATTTGCATCTTCTCCGGTGCTGTTATGGTACTTTAAAATGTCCAGGGTTGGCAGGTCTGATAGGAACTAAAACAAAAACATCCCACAAGATCTGGACAGAGGTCACCATAATGCATTGGAAACAGTTTCAACACTTGAGTTGGTTTTGTGGGGAAATACAGCCCTCGTTCATTGACTTCATCACGTTCACCTGTCAGAGCCTTCGAGGCGTAGCCATGTTTAGTGTAGAGCTGGGACAATGGCAGATAACATGCTGCTTTACTCCTCAGTTTCTTTTTGTTCTGTTGACATTCAGATCCCCTTTCATTGGTTGGCTGTTTGTGGTAATGTCCTAGTTTTTGTTCAATCATTCAGGATTTTCTTCTCTTTTAATCAACATGCAAGTACAAATGCTACTATGGTCTTTAAAGCTAACTGTGATGTGCATTACTTCCACTGTTGCTCAATCTTGTTCAAATATTATTTTCTCCCTGCATTGACTGGCAAGCTTATAGTCCTTATTTCTCTGCTGTGACTTTCTCTCTCCCTTTCCTCTCTATCCTCTTCCCTCCGTGAACCTACAGTACTAACACTTTTTTAGACGTCTTGTGGACGCTTGGCTTCAGTGCTGTGTTTTTATTTTTATTGCACTCTATTGAAGAAAAAAAAGTCGCATTTAATTTTTCTAGAATGCTTACTATTATCGATGTCTGTATGCCATTTTTCTACCATTTTAGTTGCTTCTCTTTTATTTTAATCAGTCATTTTTATGTGGCAACCTCAAACATTTGCAACATATTCCAGTCTGAGGAGTTTCTTTGCTTCATATTGTGATCTGAAATTTTATACATGTCATAATACTTGATATGTAACTAATTAAATATTTGGATTCCAGAAAAAAAAAAACTGCTTGTAATTTTGTCCTGTATCTTAAAGATTTCATTAGGCTGATGACTTCTATTTTCAGTGTAAAATGTGAAGTCTGTTACAATGAGTGACACTAATGTCTGCACTATGAAATTCTAAACAAAGTGGTCAAGCAAACCATTTCTACTCCTAAATTAGTGATGTTAATCACAGCTTCCCTGACTAAGCTAACAACTTTTTTCTCCCATAGATTAATAGTAAAATTCTCCAGGAAAAGCATTAGACTTCTACTTTGCAGAAACTATATACACTAGATGTGTCTGGTGGCAGAGTTTCTTTTGATAGCTATGAGAATTTCTCATTTCATGATCTTAATACAAATGGTATAATGTCTGTCCTTGATCTGTTAAGTTATTTTTTCAAGTTTACCATCTGTCAAAAAAAAAAGACATTTCAAATAAAGCAGGTCAACAGACACTGCCGACAGGGCATCACAAGCATGTACACGTTACATTTCAATAGTTTCCAATTAAACAGCACTAGCCCGTAGGTAGGTAAAACATGGCTGACTCCATTTAGCCGTTTCAGGGTCCTGGTATTGTGCATGCTATCACACTGGCAGTGTGGTGAATTGAACAGAGCCATCGTTATTTGCAACACCTATGCTTTTCCTACAAGTCAAATGGCTGAAAAAGAGACCTGTAAACAATTTTGCCTTGAGGTCCTTCCTTATTGCACTTCTGCTCAGGTTGAAGGTACGCAAATGTGGCAAGTAGTGAAATATGTACTTATGAATACTAAAAGGGAACTAACTTAGGAACCGATACCACCACCTGGGGACTTGCACCCTAGGATGTTTAAAAAAAAATAATACTAAGGACACAGGGTCAAAACTGATGAGGCAGAGACAGTAGGTAAAACAAATGTTTTTTATTAACAAAGACATGAAAACTAACAATACTACAACTTCAATGAAATACAATAAACTTAAATCAGTGGGCTGGGGCTTCAGTGGGGGCAGACTACGAGAAAAAAATACCCTGTCTCCCTTGTCTGGGAGAAAACAAAAAACAAAACATGCACGAAGAATCCCAGGGCCTACTTGCATGCAATGGGAGCGAGGTTCCAACACAGTGCCTAGCAACCCACCTGAAGACACACAGGCTACACCAATAAAGCAAGGGGGCAAAAGAAAGACACACCTGAAACAAAACAATAAAAAAATTAAAACAAAAAACAACCCCGTAAGTAACTAAACAATTTCAATAATTACACTCAAGCAAAACTAATTTATTCAACTAAACAAACTTGATTAAACTGAAGAAACAAAAAAAAACAAAAAAGTAAAGCAGAACAGCAACAGGTGAACCTAAAACACTAAAAGGCAGACGTCAGTTGAGGTGAACAACTTTAAATTACCAGGAAAGACTAAGGCTGAATCTCATTTCTCTCTTACCCCTACCCCTTACCCCTACCTCTAGGTCTTGCACGTTCACGTGAGACCTAGTGCTGTCCCAATACTCTTTGATTGAGGGGTAAGGGGTGTATGGCCCTTGGAACCATAGACAGTGAATGAAAAAAATTCAAGGGAGAACATGAGCTAACTTCAAACCGAAGGGTAGCGATAAACATTGTGCAACAGGCAACAATGGCTGCCGCATCGACCAGAGAGACCCATAAATGTAAGTATTTTCGGCTTAAATAATTGATTTAAAAATTACAACAGTCTTGTTTTGTGGTCTATACAGTCCTGTGCATATATATACTTACTAAAGACAGATTTGTTAACAAAATGTAAATAAGATAACTGAACTGAAAAATAACTGAAACAGATATACAACACACCATGTGTTTGTATAGACATGTATTGCAAACAGACTGAAGTACTACACGGATAAGAAAATCTGCCTCTGCACCACCAAAGTGAACAAAAAATAACTATAAAATATATAAATGCATATAGCACTGTTATCAAAACCCACACAATCAACAGACAGACACGGAACTTCAGAAGTTTGTGATCAATACTGTATGGTGATGTAACCAAGTAGTGCCCCATTTTGTAGGGGTGTGTTTTCACCCCTACCCCTTAACCCTTGGTTTCAAGGGCCAAGGGGTAGAGGTAAGGGGTAGGGGTAAGATGGAGAAATGGGATTCAGCCTAACAATAGGGACCTTACTCACCACCTTAAGCTGGGAACCACCACCAGGGACCTGCAAGAGGTAAACTAACCCAGCTGAGGCCTTTTATAATGCACCTGGGCAGGGGGAGGAGCTAAGGGGGGAGTTTTGCTGGACTACTGGAGTTCCATTAACAACACCACACCTCACTGTGGTTCACTACACGGAGCAATGTTGGCAATAACATGAGGTCATTAACTACTGTAAAGATTTCAGTTGTAAGGTGAAACAAAGCTAACAATGGAAGACCAACCCTATCAAGTACACTGCATACATACAAAAAGGTCTAACAAGCCAAATCGGGCTCCGTCAGTTCATAGTTCAGGCTTCCTGGTGCCATGCGTTAAGCAGCACGTGTGTATGACAAATGGATGTATTAAGAGAACGACTGCACATCTTACACTGATGCAACTTTAAAATCAGCCCTGCTGCCCTTTTGTAAAAAACAGCATTCTGGTTAACAATTATCCCACGCCTCAACCTACAGCAGTCAGTCTCCACCGGACAAAACACACTGATCAGAGCCGTTTGATTAGTGACTAGCGACATCTAGCGGCTAAAAGTAAGTGATGCCTGCTGCTGAAGTTTACTCTGCACGTGGACTTCCCGTGTCTTCTGGAATTGACAGACACTAGCGCTGAAGTCATGAATGAGATTTTCCTGTCTTTCTTTAACTGTAAATGGACTTTACAGACTTTGCCGATAATGTGCAATATTTTCATTGTTTTAGAATGACCGCTATCTCGAGATGCTCCTCTTTCAGTGATGATGCTGACACAATCACAATAAGGTTTATAAGTGTGTTATAAGTGTGTGTGTGTGTGTGCGCGCGCGTGCGCGCACGTGTGTGTGTGCGCGCGCGCCGTCAGCAGTAGTTCCAAACCAAAATAACAATTTGGTGTGAAATGCGATCAGACAGTTACGTCAGGCTGCGCACATTTGTATCGGAGGCACGCAGGGTGGAAGTGAAGTGAACGGCACAGCAACGTTAGCTAGCCTTTAGCTAAGCAAGCCAGACAGAGTAGTCGGTTGTCTTTTTATAAACTATAAAGTTCAGATGATATCTGACACATGGCGCAAATGTGTCTCTAAAGTGAACCTAGATTTTTTTTATTTGTCTGGTTGTCAACTTGCAAACCTAGCTGGTTAGCTGAATGGCTAGTGATGATGAACTGTTTTGTATTCAGATAATCAGTGTTACTTCGGCTAATGCTCATTTAGCCATCTTGCTGTCACTGACATCACTCGGTGCGCTCACGACATGAGATGTCTGCATACATTTTTATTTGCTAGACATTTAATTGCTACAAATGATTCATTATGGACAGCGAACGCAGCAATTGCAGGCCCCAGATTGGAGACAATAGCAAGCTAACCTTGCTAGCAAGCTGTCGTTGCTGCTAAGCTTGCTAAAAGCTGTCTTGTCTGCAGTTCTACTGACAACGTCGAGGTATGTTATTTAACCAGCCAAACTCTGCCTCTGGTCAGTTTGTTTTGATCTTAATTTGCACGTAACAAGAGACGGGACATGAAAAGGGAGTGTGCTGTAGGTTTCTCTATGACCAAGCGTAACAAAGTTTGTTTACTTATTGTTGTTTCAACTGCCTTTAGCTAGCTGGCTAACGTTAACTTCAAGCTAGCTCGCCATTGACCCAGGGAAAAGGAAAAGTTTTCAAAGATTAGGTAGGCATATAAAGTGAGTTTAACTGCTTGTAAGTTGTTCAACACAATCACATTATGATAAATATTCCAGTGTGCGTCGTGTGGCTATAATAATGTGAGCACCTGCCATGACAGGAATTGTAATGTCACCAAACTTAGCCTAGCGATCTTAGTTATGTTATGTATGAAAACTCCATCTCCCTGCTGTTATTTCTTTTGACCTTGCAATATAAAATTCTTAGTAAGCACTGTTTAATTGTCTTGGTTTAGTTTTTCCTTGCATCAAAACTATGTTGGTGTTTGCAACATCAATGTTCACCATAGGTGACACCTGTTACCCACTTCAGGTGCCTGCACCATGGATCAGATGGATATGACAGACCAGATCACAGCATCTTGTAGCCACCCGTTGTTCCACAACCAAGACCTGATTGTGACTGACCAAAACTCTGCACCCCAGAAGCCAAGCTCTGACATCATGTCAACACAATCCAAATGGATGAGCAGCTGCACTGAATACAGTGACTTGATCATAAAGGAGGATAGGCTTAGTAATGGCACCAGTGAAGTTGAGACTACGGCAGCATTACACTGTACTGGCTACAGAGGAGATGTAACTGCTGAGGATGACTGCCTTGCACTGAGCAATGATGGCATGCCAGAGTTTTCTAACAGTGACCTCTCTCTGCCTGAGGTGTGCATTTCCACCAACAGCAATAGCTTTGAGGAGGATATGAACTATGAGGTACAGCAAGCGTATAGGATATTCACTGGCTTTCTCTTGGACAAGCACAAAGGGATCACCAGTCCATTCCTCCATCCCATTGGCCACCAGGAGGCCCAGCATGGTATTGGAGGGGTCCGGGGACGGGGTCAGGCACAGCTCAGGCAGTCCATGTGCTTGCGGAGGATGGAGGACAAGTTTATCAACCAAGAGTATGAGACCATAACGGAGTTTGTTGCAGACTTCAGGATGATGTTGGAGAACTGTTATCGCTACCATGGGGTGGACCACTGGATCTCCAAACAGGCTCAAAAGCTGGAAATCATGCTAGAGCAGAAGCTTACATTGCTATCCAGGTAAACATAATGCAATTACACTGTTGAAAATATTGCTTAGCTGGCAAATGTATAAACTCATGATACAGCAGCAATAATACAGGGCCTAACAGGTCTTTTCTTTGTCGTGTGCATCATTAGTTAATGTTGCTGGGCAACAAATGTTTGTCTGGCAAAGTTAGCTCAGACACATTTACTGTAATATAAGATGCAGTTTTTGGAACTAGCAGTATGATTACTTTATTGTCACCTAGTATTTCTACATAGCATAAATGTGAAGTGTCTGTAATAGGGTTACTATAGATGCCTATATACTATACATAGTATTATAGTATTTATTATTATCAATGAAAGAATGAGTCTTTCAGCACCATACTATGATCTCACAAAGATGATTTGGGATTTACTCAGTAAGTTCTTTTAAAATGGCAACAAGCTAATTCTTTATGCATTTTGAACAAATATTTGGCTGTTGGGTTAAATCAGTGGTGTAGATATTTTTTTCCCCTCTTCTGTCAAACCAGGACGCTGCGAGAGAGGACAACCTTAGCAGTGACTTCTAAAGGACGTTTTGGTGCAGAGGAGGAACGGGGTTCAGGGGGCACCTCCACAAGGAGAAGGTTGGCACCTCGTAGCCTGGCTACCATCATTGTGGGTGGGCATGAGTCTATCATGGTCCAGGCCCTACGGCTTGAAGAACAACAGAGGGTGAAGGAGGAGAAAAGGTAAGTGAATGTTTGAGAGAGAGATTAAAAGATGCTGTCTTGCCAACAATCTACATATGTTTTCTGACTTTTCAGGCAACGTGAGCTTGAAAAGAAAGAGGCAGAGGAAATGTCAGCCAAAGAGGTGGAAGAATGGGAGGAGACTTTGCTGTCACAGGCTTCCCCCCACACTGTGCACACACTTTGGGAACTCCCTGCTATAGGGCACTTCCTCTGTCTGGCTCAGACTGCCCTTAACCTCCCAGAGATTGTATTTTTCGATCTGGAGCGGTGTTTGCTGATGCCCCGCTGCAGCTCCCTCCTGTCAAAAATCATGTCTTCCCTGCTGTCCCCACCCCAGCGTAGGGTCACTCTGCACCGCCGACCTGCCCTGCCTTACCGCCGTTGGGAGTCAGAACTAAGGCAGCGGGTCATGGGCTGGTATCGAGCTGTTGGTACCTCCAATAATCAGTCAGGTCGGGCTGAGCAGCTGGGACTCTGCCACCAGTTTTTCAGCACTCTTGGGGAGGTGAGTCCTTTGGAGGAGAAACCGTTTCACTTGCTGCCCTTCTACCAGCGAGTATGGCTTCTGAAGGGGCTGTGTGATCATGTGTATGAGACACAGAAATATGTGCAGGATGCTCTCCTGGCCCAGCCCATCCATGAATGTAGAGAGTCAATTTTGGGCTATGACAGCAAGGAGAATGCCTATATACATTTTCCACATTTCTGTGGAGCAGACCTTAGGATCTACTGCCAGAGCCCCAGCACACCCCCAGTTTTCCCTTTCCCTTCTGTATGGGTCAAACGGGTTGATATAGAGCCAGAGACAGAGGAAGAAGAGTCAGATGGGATGAAGGAAGAGGGGGTTACAAGTGACAGGGGGTGTTATGGAGGCTCAATGGACAAGGAAGAGCCTGCTGATTTAGGAAAGGGGAGAGCAGGGGCACTTGGGGGTTTCAAATTGGAAAATGGGGATGGAGAGGAAGATGAAAGGTTTAAATTGTGGTCACTGAAGAAGGAGGAAGGGTCTGAATCAGAGTCCACTTATGGAGACTTAAAAATACACAATAACTCCTTATCCCTTTCACATACTAGTCCTATTGGAGGAAGTGGTGTGGGAATGATTATGAAGGAAGAGACTGTAGAGTTGGAGTATCAATCCAAGCGACTCACATTAAAACAGGAGCAGGGCTTCTCGTTGGGCTCAATGCGCACCATTAAAGCAGAGACACAGGAGCCCTGTCTAAGTGTAGGGGAGCACAGCTACACAGGCAGGTCACCTGCTCGCTTTGTGAATCTGGCCTCCCCAACCAAACCAATCAAAATGGAGGGAGGAAGTCCCAGTCAGGAACATCACAGGTCTTCCTGTGTGGATTGTTGTAAAAGCAAAACTAGTAATGTTAAATCTGAGGAGCACGACTGCTGCTGTGGCACATCAGGTCCAGCAATACAGTTGTCTTCTGAGAGTTCTCAAAACTCAAGTGAAGAGAGGGTGTATGACAAAATCTGGACTAAAAAAAAAAGGCGGAAGAAAAAGCAAGTGAGGGAACAGCTGCCAAGGGTGAAAGGAGAGCAGAAGCAGCTGCACGTGGATAGGATGAGGCTGTCCCCAGCTGGAACTACCAAGTCTGCAGTGCGGAGAGTTGCCACAGCAATCAAAAGAAAAGACAAGAAGAAAAAACATAAAAATGGTAAGAAAAAGTGATGAAATGATCTTCGATTAATAGTTTATTTTGGTATAAAATCAAGCTCATTTGTGTGCATTTATAGCCACAATGCCTTATTGGATATTATCCTAATTTTCTTTAATGTTGCATTTTTATGTTTTTCAGTAATAACTTGTTGGTTCAATGGTTATGTTGGTTATCTTGTTGACAGAAAAAAAGCTTGAATCTTCAAAGAAAATTAAAGATGAACCTCCAGTTGAGCCACTATTTAAGGTAGTCACACATGCTGAAATAAACACTTATTTATTTAACAGTCTATTTTAATGCTGTGTCTAATATATAAAATGTATAATAACTAATACTTTAAAGGTTATTTTATAGTCATGATTTAAGTCTTGCCATTCTTCTCTACCTCTTTTTCCTCCAGTTTTTTTTTCTCTCTTTCTCTATCAAGATTTTCTTACTTAATGTGTTATTTCTCCTCTGTAGTTGGTATGCACCAGTCTTGAGGAGTTGCGAGAGCTGATCAGTAAGACAGAAGATGAGCTTGATGACTTGGAGAGCACTAAAAAGAGATTGGTAGGTGGCAATCGTAGTTCTACCAAGAGGATTTACTCATATGCTCCAAAGCCTTCTGTATTTGATTCAAGATGTTTGTCACACCAGTTATACAAGTACAAATTTGTGAAATGCTTATCCTGGGAGGCTCCATTAAAGAAAAACAGTAAGTAGTTAATGTAAAGGTACATATTAAAATATAATCAATTATAGTATAACAATTCTTAGAGGCAATGAAAGAAAAACAGTAAATATAAATAGACATAAAATATAATAGAATGAAAATATGTAACAAAATATGAAAAGCAAGAAAAGTTATATATATTTTGAAGTGTGTGTACACATACATACATACATACATACATACATACGTACATATATTGAAGCTATGTGGTGAAGAGTACGATGTGGTCAAACATTTTCTCACATTTTAATGGTGGTGACTTGACTAAGGTTTCTTTTGCATGTTTGAACTGACAGGGTCGGTGGTATTATAGGAGAGAAGCAGTGAAAGACCTCCACAGCACTCTAATCAGACTACTGAATGAGCTTTCACCCTGGGAACCCAAACTTGTTAAGGCCTACCAAAGGAACAGGTACAACTCATTTATCATTTTAAACGATAATTTAATCAAACGACCAGAATATATATATTTTTTTTGTCCTGATAATAATTCTTAGTCTTGTGCAGTTTGAGTTCAGCTGACCATCACAAAGCATAATGACCAGATTTTTGATTAATTAGCTTTTTGTGGCATAAAATCATTACTGGACTGTAGAAAAATTCTTTTAGGGCTGCCCTCTCTTAGTTGTTTAGACTAATCGGTTGTTTTGGTCTTGGTCGACTAAAACGTTTTTAGCCGCATAGTCACTACTTATGCTTTTTTTCATACTGAATGACTTTTTTACAAAACACTTCTTTGGTAAACCCAAGATTTAAAGATTCTTTGTGGAGAAACTCAGTTTTACAGATTTGTTGACAAAATCAACTAATCTATTAGATTACAAAATCATATTGTAGTAGTAAGATTTTATTTTATTGATCACTGCCCTACAATCTCTTCTCTTGTGTCTACATCAGGCTTCGTTTGAAGAAGGAGTTTGATGATTTCAAGAAGCACCCAGAATACAATAACTTTGTGCGTGAGGAGTGTATTTCATCATCATCATCAGACGACGATGATGATGAAGATGAAGAGAGGGGTTTCGGAAAGGATGTGTGTTCACTCTCAGATCATTATAGAAGATCAGAAGAGGAGGACCTTGAACATATGGTTCCTAGAGGTCTTTGGAGAGGAGGTAAAGTAATTAAATTAGAATCTTAACACTTGAATTTTAGTTGCTATAATGTAGTAATAAAAAAAGTTCCTAAAGGCTGCATTTACACAGTTTGAGCTTACAACTGTCCTAGATGTATTTAATGGATTATTTATGGATGTGACTACCTGTCTGTTGACCCTGTATAGATAATTGATCAGTACATCCCTAACAGCCTATTCTATTATGTTCTTAGCTAGTACCAGGGACTATGTGGCTGAGTCTGCAGGAGAAAGAATGGTGACCTACGTACCTCCCAACCACCTAAAACACACTCTGGCCAGCACAGAGAAGCACGTCAGTCTGCTGCCAAGGAGTCAAACTGGTAGCAGTAGCATTACTTTGACCCCTGACTCTGGGCAACAGTCCAGATCTGAACTGAGACCATCAAATCAATCCAGGG
The DNA here is from genome assembly GCA_026937815.1 of Etheostoma perlongum. Lineage (NCBI taxonomy): Eukaryota > Metazoa > Chordata > Actinopteri > Perciformes > Percidae > Etheostoma > Etheostoma perlongum. The sequence continues at coordinate 12,542,083 of CM049386.1, forward strand.
ATTCAAACTCAACATGGGCAGCAAGGGTGCCACCCCAGGCTTCACTATCACCCAAAACCCCCATCCTCTATCCCACCACTGGACTACCTAAGGGCTACACGCCCATCCCCACCCTGCTGGCTAAGAGTGTGGGAAACAAAGTGACCTTAATGAAACGGCCTGCTGATTTTACAGGGATCAACAATGTAGATAGACACAGCAAAGGTTCTTTGGTCTCCCTGCCTACCTCTGCAGTGACTACCACAAAACCTTCAAAAGCACAACGTTCTCCATCCAAGTCCCAGCAGAACCCCCAACAAATGCAGGCACAAGGACTACAACAGACAGAAGTACTAAGACAGCCAGGAATGGCTACAGTCATTGCAGCTCTTCCTAAATCACCACAAGCCAAACCAACCCAGACTGTACCAACAAAACCTGTCCAAGTGGTGTACAAAGTACCTGAGAGGCTGGGTCACCTTGTAAGGAAAGACAGCAGCAGCCCGGTCAAGATTCATCCTGTTGTGGACCAGAACACAGGGGAGAAGATCATGCAGCAATTGGTGATCCTGCCGTCTAACCTTCTCATTCACAAAACTGATGAAAATGTGTCTTCTTTACATAAACAATCTAAGGGTATTCAGGTCCCAGTTTCTAATGTGGCCAGCCCCTTCTGTATGTCCACCAATGTGCCTGGGTTCACTATTCCCGAAAACAGAATCCCTATTCAGCATGTGGCTCCCCTAAAAGATCCCAGGACAGTGAGAACAACTTCTCCTTCTGTTTCCCCTCATCTGAAACAGGGTGCCCTAAACACTGCAGGGCTAAAAGGCGTACAAGTCTGCAGTCCCCAAGTTAGCACACCACAAGATATCCCGCCAAACCCCTCACCCATCACAACTCCCTTTAGTGCAATTTCTACTGAGCCTCATGAATCTACAGACCCTAAACAGGAGCTTAAGACTGTGTGTATCCGTGACTCACAGTCCATCCTGGTAACAACTAGAGGAGGAAACACGGGCATTGTCAAAGTCCAGACATCCTCAGACCAGAATGCGCTTGGTTCTGTGCCCACCAGTCCAGTCATCACCATCTCACCTCAGTTTAAAGCCTTCCTTGTATCCAAGACATCACAGACTCTCTCTCCTTCTGCTCCTGCTCAGACTTCCCCTTGCGCCATCCCAGCAGTGACAAGTATCTCATTGGCCCAACATCAGAAGCAGGTTCCTTCCGTATTAAAGCCCCCTTCCACTTTCACAACTCCCATGCTCACTGCAGTCACTGGTAGCATTCCTGTTATAGGCCCAGGAAGCCAAAATGCAGGCACTACCGTTGCTGTTAGTCAAGGCTCCAACACCTCAGCTGGTTCTACAGTTGCAACAAAGATTGGCCAGCCATCACAGACACCTACTGCTGGTTCTCATTTCCAAGCTTCATTAGTAAAAAACACTGTTGTTGTCCCATCACTAAGTAGTTCTGGTGGTGTAAAACGGGCCAGTACAGATGAGAGATCCCAAGTGACTAAATTCATTCTTGTTTCTCCCTCGTCTTCCTTCGCCTCAAATGTATCCCTTTCAAAAGGTACACCCTCGTACACAAAATCACTTACTAGTTCAAGAGTCATGTTCATCAGTCAGCCCACAGCAACATCATCCACCACCTCTATGGGAAGCATTCCAAAGCAGGCAATAACATCAGTGGCTAATGGACAGCTGCTGACCACTTCATTATCAAGTCAGACTCTAAAGATGGGATTAAGCACAGGCCAACCTGTTGTCAACTCAGAAGCATTGTCCAAGATCAAGAACATCACTCTGCCCTCAGGTGGGTTTGTTTAATCTCATGTCTGCTGCATGGCCGCAGGAACTAGGGGTGTGGAGGATGCTGCAGCCTGGTGGGTCATAACACGAAAGGGCATTTTGGGTTTCTTCATAAATCAATAACAGGCTAAAAAAAACAAATAGATCTGAGTCAGAAAACAGCAACTGTAACTGAAAGAAGTAGCAGCAGCACCTCTACACCTGTCACTCCCACAGCGACCCTGCTAGCAACAGACAACGAGGCAGCTATCTTTTGATTTAATTTAATTCAGTGATGTGTTTTATACCCATGTATTTTGTGGCTCAGTGGTTGAGCTTATAGTAGGCCTATTCTGGACCATTGTTGTAGCTTTGTGCCTATATCCTGTGTTACCGATGCCTAGTTTTGCCCTGTCGTGTTTGTGTGGACGTGTGTGTGTGTGGACGTGTGTGGACTTTGGCTGAAAATGTCACTGTCGAAAATTTGTCAGCACCCCCAACTCAAGATATGTTCCCGCGGCCATGGTCTGCTGTGTCTTGATGTCAGATCTTGTGTTTGATTCAGTATGGAAAGATTGCAACAATGGGACATTATCAATGTGTACATTAATTATAGAATTCATAATGCAGTTGAAAGAATGTGAAGATGCTACAGTATTTAGTAGTTTAAATATTGTTTTAAAGCGCCAGTAGTAATAGCCTAAATTCAGCCCCATTATCAATCTATGTAGCTATTGAATAAAATATATCTCTTGTGCGTCTCTCCAGGGGTTCAAATTCAGTTGTCAGGGAAGACAACAACCATTGGACAGACCATAGGTGCCCTGTCATGTTCTCCTTCCAAGAGCACAAGAATGTCCGTCTCAGATACAGGCCGACTGACAGCCACCACCATTGGACTGTTCCCGGTTACAAGTTCAGATACCATCACAAGCTGTTCTGCCCAGCTTGCCTCTTACGCTTCTCCAACTACCAGCTTTCAGCTCCAGGGTATCCCTTCCTTTAACATGATCTCCCAAACATGCTCTTCCACATCCACCTCTACTGCTGCCACTTTGCCTGCAGGAAACGTGACCAAGAAGGAACTTGGTAGGCCTTTGAGTATACTGTCTTGCAACTCTCCTGGTCAGGTAACTACTACTGTGCAGAGTAGCCCAGCCCAAACCTCCACATCCACTTTTGTCCAACAGCTTTCAAATATCCAAAGTGGCATTGGTGAGGAAACCATTTCCTTATCTTCCTCTCAACTTGCTCTCAATAAAACCCCCACCTCCTCTGCAACAACTGCCAATACCCCATTCACCACTTCTGCTACTGGAACAATCCAGCAGAGGATAGTCATCAACACTTCTACGCCCCTTGCTGCTGGCACACAGATTCGTCTTAACAATGCACGCTTTGTAGTCCCTCCCCAGGGTTTGGGTCCAGGCAGCCATGTCCTTATTATCTCCAGCCCTGCACCACAACAAGTGCCTACTGCCACTCGATCATCAGTACCTCCCCAAGGGGTAAGTCATGTCACTGTAGCCCCTCAAGCACCAGTGTTACCCCAATCACTAACCAGGTTGCCTGGTGTACCAGCCGTAAGGTCTCCTTTTATAGCATGCACACCTGCTGTTGCTCCATCATTGCTAGCAACCACTACAAATGTCACGCCAATTCAACTAACAGGAACTTCTGGCGTGGGCTCAACGTGGTTAACCAGTAAAACAAATGTAGTGTCTGCTCTGCCTATACCCATGCCTGCTGAATGTTCATCCACCATTTTGCCTGCATTGTCAGCCCCTCTATCACCCATGCCTGTTTTACCCAGCCCAGCCGCTGTTTCCCTGCACAACCCTGTCATATCAGTTCCCACACCCCTGTCCTCAGCTGTATCTCCTGTGGTAGCAGGCACACAAGCTTTGCATTCTTCTCTTCCTGCCCAGCAGGTGGTTTCGGTGACAACTCCGGGCCCAGGCATACAGCCTCAGCCGACAGAAGTTGATATTGCAGCACCCTCCACTGCTCTATCACAGGCACTAGTGCATATGGGACTAGGCAACAACACATTAGTCAAAAAAACAGTGCCTGCCTTAATGCAACCAGTGCTTGCCGGCACAAGGAAACCGGTATTGCCAACAGTTGCTGTCCCACCAATTGTAAGTGCAATGTCTAGGATGCAGATGTTGCCCATTGCTACAGTTCCACCAATCGAAAACACTGTCAATACCTTGGAAACAGCACCTGTGGTCACAGGGCCTTCATCCAGCAGCACTGTAATAATCACTCCAGCTCAACCGATCACATCATTGAAGATAAACGACACCATCCACCCACCTGTCATTCTGACCAATCAAGCACTTGGTAAGCACTCTTTGCAGACCTCATCCTTAGGTATGAATACCAATGTAGCATCCAAGCTACTCATTAGTCCTGATGGCGCAGTTTTAAATCCAGTTCAGTGCCAGGGCAATGCAGTTGAGCTGAATGCCGGCCCTAACCCGATGGATGCACTAGTGGTTTCCCCCAACAGTTCCACTGGAGCACTACACACACATGATTCCTCTTTACAGCCTTCACAGGCAGACAGAAAGTAAACCAAACTGAGACTGTGCCAGTGAGGACTCAGACACGGGCTTTCAGCTGCTTAGTTTTGCCAGGGCTCATATCCATTGCTTGTAGTAATCCTGGGTTTAGTTAAAGAACTGCTTTCTAGCTGTAGTTTGACTTGTAACATTTAGGATACAGTAGGTTATACACTCTGGTTAGATCCTTTTTAGGCAAACTGTATGCTTATTCAGACATACTGGAAATGTATACTGTGATGGTTTTCTCAAGTGAAAACTGGTGAGGTTGCCCTGAGACGAATGTTATAGACTTACTGACTTTTTTTTACTTTATGGCCAGTAATGGCACCTGTTAAAACAAACTTTTTTAATGCGTTGCAATGCCATTAGCTACTGCTTCAAGAAGTAATAATTGGGGTACTATTCATTAGGGGTGGGAATCTCTGGGCACCTCACAATTCGATTTAATTCCAATTCAGAGGCCAACGATTCGATTCTAAACCGATCATCAATGCATCTCAATGCAACATTTTTTTATGTACATTTCCATGTGTGATTAAAAAAAATACATATAAATCTGAGTTTGTTAGATTTTGACATATACAGTATTTGTCACAAGTTTTAATGAAATCTTTTTAGTCTACTGGGGGTTTTATTTTGTAGTCATTCCATGCTTAAGCCTTAAACATGCTTGTAAAAGTCACTTTCTCTCACAGTAATCTTCCATGTCAGAGGCTCAGTCATCCCATCCTCTTTCAGTCACTTTGTTTTCTGATTTGTAAATGTCTGGAGACAGTAACTTTTAAATAAAAAAAATATATTATTTTTTTAATAATCAATTATTAACTCATCAGAATTGAGCATTGAATCGTTCTAGAGAATCACGATTCATCTAAGAATCAATCCCCCCCCACCCCTACTATTCATTGGTACAGCTAGCTCTACTTTGTCAATTTGAACAATACAACTGTCTGTGTCATATTGTCCTTTTTTCAACTTTGAAAACTACATGTTACTTTTTAGAAATATAAATAAACTAATAGATGAATTTGTACTACATGTTTGAGCCCATATAAAATGTTTTGAAGTCACATTTATTTATTTTTACCATATAGATTTTTCAAAAATATTTACTAGGTACATTTTCATTGAACAAATGTGGACGTTATTGCATAGGAATAAACAATGCAACTGTCCCCAACAAGTGTGTTTGAGCTGCTTCCTTATACACCAACTCTTGTGAAAGTATTTTTTTTTTTATTGATACATCCCACAGTATATACATTGTGTTTGCTAATGTGAATAATTTTACATAGTGAGGGATAGAATAGTTTTACATACTGGTTTATTTAGCTACAAAACATAAGGAACCATATTGACAGTGACATTAGAAGAAGTTTAGAGGTTGTTCTTCAGTGTCTTCCTTTTTGTCTTCAGACATCTGTCCGTCTACTACAGAAGTCCTTTACGGGGAATAGGGTGGAGGCAGCGGCCCTGAGGATATTTTTTCATAGGCTGGAGGAGCATTTGGAACCTGGAGAAAAGAGGAACAAATTTATCCATATGACATGGCTGAACATTTTGAGAATTTCCCACATTAATAGGGTCACATACAGTACTGAATACTCAAAATTATTATTATTAACTATTATTTAAAGGTACACATTAAATTCAGCATCATTTCTGGAAACTTTTGGGACTCTGTGTTTTTTTAAAACATTTTTTGGGGCTTTTCCCTTTTATTAAAGCGACAGTGGATCGACGGGGAGAGAAATCGGTGTCGACACGCAGCAAAGGGCCGCAGGTCAGATTCAAACCCGGGCTGCTGCAGGACTCAGCCAACATGGGGCGAACGTTCTTACTGGGTGGGCTAGAGGCTGCCTCAACGCTGGGTTTAAATAATCTTTGTATTGATGGACTCAACACATGGATACACATACCTCCCTTGGGAATGAAACATAATACCTACTCCGAGTCTGGTGACACAATAATCCCCCTTTCAGGCATCCATTGCCTCAGCCTCACATGCTCTACACTGTGTTCAGAGCCCTAAAGCTTTGTACTAATCAAGGATCCTTTGTCGGGTACCGTACAGAGTTTGTCTACCCAGTAGTAAACTGTTTATTGGTGATATTTAAAAAATGAGAGCTACAATTTTAGTAAGCAAAATAATGTACTTTCTGTTTTTTGACTCTTAAAAAGATTTTTTCCTGACATAAAAATACTTGACTTAGGGACAGGGAGATATAATAGAGGGCCAGTAAAGTCAGTCATGGGGTAACTTCTTGTTTCTCACCAGAGGTCGAAAGCTGCCGAAGTCTGTCAGAGCCATCTTGTTATCGGCGGAAGATCCTGCCTCTGAGTACTGGCCTCCAGTGTGACCCGGTGACCCCGATCTAGGGCTCTGCAGGAGTTGATGAAAAAAATGAAAAAATGAGTTTAGGGTGATATATTGGGAAAAATAGAGAAGAGCAGAGTAAAACAGTATACTAAAAGGAAAAGATATTCAAAATAAGTTGTAAATCAGATTAAGACAGCATTTTCACATGAATATAGCATATTATGTCAATGGAAATCACTTTATTGTATGTATGGAGGTTTGCAGAAACATTTAGTATGTATTTTTACTAGTTAGAATGACAGATCAATGCTTTAAATATAGTTTAAATTAAGTGTCGAAGCTATGCCTCATTAAAGGAGTATGCTGGCCTCACCCTGATTATTTTGTAGCCACTCCTCTTCTTGAAGTACCAGCATCCCAGGATGAGGAGAGCTGCCAGGATGACCACCAGCAGAACTATACCCAGTGCCCTGTGGTTCACAACATAATTCATAGAGCGAGATTTTTTGTTTATCTCATAGTATTTTTGCATGACAGTTTTATGATATACCACAATATAGCTAAATAGATTCATATAAGGAAGATGAGAATACAAAAAGCTATAGTACAACTAAGGCATTGATAACTGATTTCCACAATAAAATAAATACACATACTCCTCAGCTCTGACGTATCCTCGTCTGCTGCTAGCAAAATAAATGTTGAATTCTCCACGAGGCATCCCGTCTGTACAAGTAGGCGGCATCAAGCTGAAAGTGAACAGAAAATTCACTTATAAACTAACCAAGTAGTAGTAACATAGTGAACAGTTTTATAAAACCATATCTCTTTCAGCGCATCAAATCATATTCCCGTAACATCAAGTAAATAAGGTTTTGAGTAAATAAGAAATTGAGTATGAATCAACAGGTTGTAAGGTAAGATAGACTTACTTGATCACACATGGAAATTTTAAAAAAAATAATTGGAATTTGAAAACATCACCTGTTGTAGCAGTAAATGTAGAGTATTAATTGATGCCATGCCAGTCAGTCTACTGCAGCCTTAAATCTATTTGTCCTGTCTGATCAAGTAATAACAATTTGGATTTCAGCTGGCAGTAATATTCATTAAAGATAACACTGCAATACAAACTATTCAATGAGGCTGCTAGAAAAAAAACACACACCATCATCTTACCAAATTGGATAATTAGATGGCAGAGAGCAGTTCCTCTGGTTGGGATTCCTTCTCAGACAGACGTGGTCCTTGAAGCTTTGTGTTACACTCCTCAAATATCTTCCCTCAGTATGCCGGAGAGCAGAGAGGGGCAGAAAACCCTCATGACCGTCACGGGTTAGAGGCTCATGGCTTAACCTATTGAAGCAGAGTAATTACCGTGAAACCCCGCGGCCCTGAACGCAACATTATTATCCACTCGTGAAACTACAGGCATCAGCTGCTGGCTTTTCAGGAAAAAAAAATTGTGTGCGTGTGCGCGCGCGCGTGTGTGTGTGTGTCTGTGTGTGTGTGTGTGTGTGTCTCTCTCTCTCTCTCTCTCTCTAGCGCATGTGTGGTAGTGTTATTCACAAATATCCTCATTTAAGAGCTACAGTAAAATTATAGGCTTAGTTCCACCCAATAAATAATAGAAATAAGGGGAATAAGAAATAAGAATTCTGAATGCCAAATTTAGTATGCTATAGCTTGATACTGATATGAAAATAAAGATTGTATCCTAAAATATAGACAAATACCATAAAAACACTATTGGGTAATGGGCATACTGCACAGTTAAAAAAAAACTTTATTTAAGCTATTCTCTTGTGAAAAACTGAACAAATTAATATACATAAAATATTAGACCATGATATCTAAGTTATAGGCTATCATATTTTGTCTGCAAACAAGAACAAAAAGCAAAATACTTTCCATACACTAAGCAATAGACAATGTTGTCTTTCCAAAATAATTGTACTATAATCTTATCTTCATAATATTTCACTTTGATACACATTATTAATTAAATTCCAAAAGATAAATATTAAAGAAATGAATGGTTATTATGATCCTGATCATTGCCTAGACAGCTTGCCAAACCCTCAGTCTACTGGCATATTATAACTGAGACAACTTGTAATAGTTTAGTGATATAAAACCAGATCATGATTTTTTTTTTAAATGAAACTTTCTGTCCACACTCTCATAAACAATGCTCTTGCTCAAGGCAGTTGCTGTTGCATATTCATATATCGAGCAGTTTAGTGGCATTGAAATCTCCAAAAAGTAAGGTCTCCTTTCTACTCATTCAATCTTTGAAGTGTAAAGTTGATATGGAGTAAAAAATGCTTAACTGTGATTGGTACAAGATAATAACTCATGTCACTCCATTTCAAAAGACGAAAGGATATCCAGATGACTTTTATTTCCTCAGTAGAACATCCTGAAGGCATCATTTTGTTTGATTGTGTCTGATTAGGAATCAGAGTCTCATACTTCCTTTGCTCCTGGGTAATAAAGTCCATCCTCTGACTCGTGTTGCAGCAGCTCATAATAAATTATAAAATGGCTCTTATTGTTTCTGTTTGTTTTCATCCTTTAAGCTGTGCAACACAAGAACTGTTAGATGTTTTTCTCAGATGATCAAAATAGAAGTGTCACAGTCTGAAAAAGTGTAAGCTGAACAACGAGGCATCAGAGACATCAAGTCTGGAAGATAGGAAAACTTATCTTTAGTCTGCAAAATTATTTCAATGTTTCTCCACAAGAGGGAGACCAAAGCCTGTTTATGGAAATTGAGTCAGTATGGATTTGTCTCAAACTGTAGTCCTACTTCAGTGCTTCACCCAGTAGTTCTACATGTTGATCTTAATCTTTTATACTTCAAAGATACTTAAAATTAGTGAATATTTCCAATAGACCTTCGTGTTTCTTCACCACTACGTTCCTGAATAGTTTGGAGCATGTAAAAAGAAAACATAAGAGGAGGAGACGGCTTTAGGTAATGCTGGGTAAGTTTTTATGAGAATCAGTCAGCTGATTGGCCGATTGTTCTGTGTTGATTGTGATGACAGTCTACATACGTCACTTTTCAGCTGACCAAAGATTCTCTAAACCGTGTCTGACAAGACCAATTTAAAAAAGTGGAGAGAAAAAATAAGCTTTTGTAGGTCAATGTGGGGGGGAAATTACGTTTGGTTTTGTAAACACCACAGACCAAAATGATGCTAAACCTGAAGAACACTATTTTATCATTACAAGATTTCATAATTTTTATGTAAAAAACTTATTTTTGGAAAATATGATGTACCACCGAAATAACACTCAATGATCCCAAGAGGTTGCAATGGTTATAACCAATGGTCATAAACGTTAACGCTAATAACGCTGGCTCCTCACCGGTTTAGCGAGTTATTCCCTTTCCCGGTTGTTCCGGTCGGCATTTTGAAAGGGAGAGAGAGATGGGGGGTAGGGGGATAGACAATGTGGATCCCCCCTTTACTCTGTTCCTCGGTTGTTTTCACTCTAGAAAATTAACCGGTAACGTTACCCGCAAACATAACCTCCACAGTCTATAAAATGCTCGCCTGATAACGCCGGTTGCTCCCCCCTACCGTTACCCAGTGAATGTTCACCGTGAGAAAGAAGAAACCCCCCACAGTCCTCCCGACTCAAAGGAGCTGTTTGAACAGTGGGACGGAGAGGGAGCTCGAGACTCTACACCAGCTCCAGCTCCAGCTGCCATCCTACTCCTGCTCCTCCCCCTCCTGTTCCTCCTCCACCAGAACCACTTCTCTTTCTCATCACATCCAGAGCAGAGGTAAATAAGCCAGATTCAACAATAACAACCTCTAATCAGACAAGTCGTTTAGCTTCCTGAGTATTTCCGGTTTGTCAGGCACACCGGGCAACCGTTGGGAACCGTAAACGAGATCAGAATCATTCTGATTTGTGATGGGGTCTTTGCTTTGTACCCCAGCTGCCTCCTTGGCGTTGGGTCGGGGTTACGCTTCCTAAGGCAAGTCCGAGGTCCGAGGTTTGTGAGCTAGAGAGAGATGCGTCGACGAAGGCCATAGTAAGTGTGAGGTGAAAATCTAAATCCATACACAACCTGTACGGTAAAAAGAGCGATACTAGCTAGTATGCTAACTGGTTTTGATGCACTCACGGTGATGCTAGCTTAGGCAAGTTGCAGCGCCTTGCCAGTTAGCATACCTTAGCTAACTAACGTTAAACCTCCAGTTGTTGCTAGCCGGCTAACCCCGAGTTGATTTTAGTCACTTTAACAGACGCTGCTCTGCTGCTAGTCCTCTTAGCAACTCTAACGTTATACAACGTCAAGCTAGTAATAAATGAGTAATAATACAGTCACATCTGTGTTAAGATAAGCTAACGTAATTTCGCTGTTGTGTTTGGACATCCCCGGAAACCTTAACTGACACTGTAACAAAAGAAATTATTTGAGATAGAACTACAAGGTTTCTAACTTGCCTTTTGCTAGTAACGTTCGGTATCAGCTACGACAGACCTCTCAAATACGTGTAGAGATGCGGTATGTTAGAGATACACACAGAGAGAGAGACAGAATCATTGTAACTTGTTATCATTATTAATTTTATCAGATACCGAGCAAGCTAGGTTTGTCACCACTCGAGTCAACTTGCAATGCACGACATACTGCATTCTTAAGAGAACTACTATTGTTGATTGTATGTCTCTGCAGTCATTATATGCTCTTAGGCAGGTTGAAATATCCCAGCCAAAAATGCACACCGCTGTGTGTCTATAAAGAAGTGTAAAGAGGAAAAGGAACCAGACAACAAGATGGTTTAGGCACCAGAAGCTGCTATAAATCAATAACTTGTAAAGACATGCCCAGGCTTGCTATAAGGCCGGTATAAATTGTCTAGTCAGAGGTGTAGTTATGTTGATAGTGTAATAATACCCATGAGCTGAACATTTTTAAATCCCCATCCCATAAAACGCACACTGTAGTTATATGGAAAATCTTTGGCTATTTCTTAATACTCATAATCCTAATAAACAGTGCTGCATGTAACGGCAGCCATACCTTGTTGACAGTGTACATTCTATAAAAGTGTATGCTTTTTTGTCTTTGCAGTATTTTGGAGATGTGAGGAATATAAAGAGATTGGTGATATTGAGCAGCCTGTGCATTGACACGACCTCTTGACCTCATCTTCAGCATGAATGGTGATATGCCTCATGTTCCCATCACTACACTTGCTGGAATTGCTAGCCTGACAGACTGTAAGTGCAACATCATCTCTCTCTAACGCTGTTCACACAGCCTAAACACTAACACTCAAACCAAGATGTGGCAAGGTTAAAGAATACCTCACTGCCAAAATGTTATACTATGTGTAGTGTTTTTTAGTGCTTCTAGTATAAAGTGTAGAACATACACGAAGCTAAACACTCGTAATTGTGATGCTTCTCACTACTGGGGATTTCAACGCAGACAGAAGTGAAGTGGCTTATGTTCCTGAAGATAAAAGTGATAGGCTCACATACCCACAACCAGTTTTGAGGAAAGAAAAAAATAATATCTGTTAAAAGAACATTATACATTTCACAAAAATATGATTTATTGCAGAACTATTGTATCTCATTGCATTAGATCGTAAAAATGTAACCACCTAAGCGTAGAGGTCAATGGACCTTTCTTCACTGTAATGTTGCAATATTGTTACAGCCTTTTGATAAAAGATGTTTATTATATTATAAAAGTTTTTTTTTTATATCATGTGCAAGTTTGGCATGTATTCTGAGGCCTTCAAAAATGTTTTTCTATTTAGAAATGTTGTAATGTTTACCCAAAAATTTACATGTAAAGTATATCAAGCTGAAGTTAACCTATCCAAAGTGTACATTATCTAAAAAAACAAATATTTTCACATACTAATTTTTTATCCGAAAGTCTTTTTAAATATGTTTTCCTTATACGGTTATCTTTCTTTTTTCATCCAACCAAACTTTTACATCCATCATCCTTTTAGTATTGAACCAGCTTCCATTGCCTTCTCCTCTCCCTGCTACCACTGCTAAGAGTCTGCTCTACAATGGAAGGATCTCTGAAGAGGTCAGCAGCCTGCTGGTGTGTCGGGACGAGAATCTGGTAACTCAGCTGGCACATAGTCTTAACCAGGTCTCTACTGAACACATGTAAGTAACACTCACTCTCATTTCACATCTTTTGAGAATTGAAATTTAATAGAGGAAAGCTTGCCAATAGCTTATACTACTACTACTACTACTACTACTACTACTGTACATTAGGTTTGAAACTCTAAACTCTAAAATTAGTTTTGAATTGGGGGAAGAAATCATTGTTAAGTCAACTTTGTTGACTTAACAATGATTTCAATATAGTATTAAATGTAAAATAGTAAATGTTTTACAAAGCGTTGTTTCACTGTTTACTTTAACAGTGAATTCAGGCATTGATGTTTTAATTTATATGATTACATTACTGCCACTGCTTTACCAGATAGTTCAGCTCATGTTCTGGGTTGTCCAAATCATGAAGGGCTTGTCTAAACTGCACTGAAGATGGTAATTGAGACTGGTAGGAATCAGAATGCATTAGTCAAAACTGGATTTAGGTCCAGTGGGCAGCTATTGGCTGCAATATGACTGTGGACTATACTTTTCTTTGCTTTCCAGAGAGTTGAAGGACAACTTGGGAAATGATGAACCTGAGGGTGACATGCCAATGCTTCTACAAACTTTGCTGTCCATGAACCCCAAAATCTTCAGGGACAAAAGTATGCCAATTCAGTACAAGGTTTGGGGTGGTAAGGAGGAGACAATGAGCTGCGGTTGACTCTTCAGTTGAGCCCATTGCATGCTCTTTCCCTGGCTGTACTCTTGGTTTTCACTGTAACTAGTAATTTACCTAAACATTTCCTGGATCAGATGCACTACTGGTGCCTAGTTTTACTACACTTGTGTTTCCTTAACTGGGGGCAGGAAAAACATAGAGTGAAACTTAGACCTTTTTAACCCATTAAAATACAAGATCCACATAAACCTGCACCTTGGTAAACTCATCATTCTCCTGCAGCTTTAACATCATCCTTCAACATGCTGAACTCCAAATAATGTTTGTGGCAATACATTTTATTTTCAGAATAAAAAGAATACAAGATCACACCACATCTCCAATTATATGTATACATTATAGTGTATATATTACTGAAGGATTGTGTAACCCTATGTCACAAAGTTTCCATTCCTGAGGTACATAGGCAAGTTTTGTTGCTGCGGAATTGTGTATGACCAGCTCCTTGTTTGTATGACCTAAACAATAGATTTTTTTAATTCTTTTATTTCAGGTGTAATGCAACAGCCAATGATGCAACAGTATAAGATGTCCCAGAATCAGGTTCATGGGAGTCCAGGATCAAACTTTCAGCAAACCACTGTCCCCCAAAGCCCTCCTGGGTAAGACAGTGCCAGCATACAGTCAGATGATGAGGACTCAGAAGTATCTGTACTTTTACTAAGACTACTTCTTACTCCTTCACAGATGCTTTACATCCCCACAGTCTGGATCAGGTGCTCGGTTTGTACAGAACAGTCCTATACCCAGTCCCTATACTCCTCAGAGTCCTGCAGACTACATGCAGTACAATCCACCTAGTTATTCTCAACACCAACAGACACAGCAAGGTAAGTACAAAGTCAAGTCAAAAAAATGTGTCATTAGCTGCGTGCCACACCTCTGTGAGGAACAGCAAATAGCAAAGGGTTGATTTTAATGAATATCATAGAAGAGTTGTTGAATCTTCATTATCTGTGCATTTGTACTGGTTAAAAGAAGCCAAGCTGGAAAATATTCAGCAGGAAAAGTAGCTTGTAATGATTTATGAACAAAAAGCCATTCACAAAAGACTGCATACCTTATAGTACATATTCAAGGTGTGGCTCTGATGCGGAGATCACACATTGTTGCCTGACATAGGGGATACGCCTTATCCTTTAGCTATGTAAATGCCTACAAGTTCCTCCCACTATTCTTTGGAGGAAAACAGTTATTCTTTTTAAGATTATGTCTTTGGCATTTTTACCTTTTTATTTGACAGAGGACAGTGTATAAATGTGGGAGAGAGAGGTCCCTCAAAGGTCCCAAGGCCAAGATCAAAGCTGGGGCTTTGCCGTTATATGGCATTCACTGTAACCATCGGCTACAAAGACGCTCCACAATTAATTTTTTTAAATGACACCACTTGTATGGGATTTTTGATCAACCTAGCAGGCCACAAGTCAACTGCTTAACTAGTCCTTTAACATTACTAACTTTTATACACACTTATGTAGATTCAGGTAATAAGCTGACCCTTTCTTACTGTAAGAGGGTAAAACTACAGCAGAACAGGTGAAAAAGAAGGCATCTGTCAGAGAGATGGGAGGCATTGCACATCACAAATAATTTAACTGGATATTTTATTTCGCTCTCTGTTTTAGTTAGAAACATCCATGACAACAAGGTCTCTGGTCAGCTTTCAAGTACTTCATCTAATCAGAATGCGAGACTAGGCTCAGATGAAGACTACATCAACATGGCTCACAGACTGGGAAATGAGGTAATGCAGACAATCAAGATATCTTGAACTGGATCTTAAACTGGCAGATGGGGACTGTTTAAAGGGATGATAAATGTCTTGTGCTCCAACAGGAGAATAACCCCTCCATGAGGGTTGCCGCGTTTCCAGTTAAATCACCACAGTCTGTGTGTTCCCCTGCTGGAAGTGAAGAGACCGCAAAAAGTATGCTGCCTTACCAACAAGTCAATTCTTCATTTGGTGGACAACTCATTCTTTGCAAAGATTTATTGTGTGTACTGATTTTTCCTTGAATTTATTTGTGTTTCAGAAGGGTCCAGGCCTCCCCTCATCATGCAGTCCCCTCCACTTGATGTGCCACCAGGTGCAGCACCTGACCGGCTACTCACCTCTGCCGACCGCAAAAAGAAGCAGAAAGAAAGGAGTAAAGAAGAAACTGAGCAGATGGACACAAATGCCTCGTATGACATTGTTAGTTCTCCATCAAAAGAGTCTGCCAGGCTGACTTTAAAACTGTCCCGAGTGAAGTTTTCAGACATGGATCAATCTGCAGAACTTCCTCTTAGGCCACGTGTCGACTCAGACCATGAAACTGATTTGATGAATAATAGTAATCAATTTTTAAGGACTGTCCAGGACTTATCACACACAATTGGTGCTGTGGAACAGGAAAACTGTCAGCAGGTTCCTGTTCTGCAAAACACCAAGGAGTCTGGAGTCGTCAGTGGGGTTGTGTTTGATGATGCTGAGATAGACACACTTGCAGAGATTGAGAGAATAGAACGTGAGTCAGCCAGTGAGAGAGAACGGTGGTCTAAAGAAGTCCAGGATAAAGGTATGGTGTGTCTGCTGTCGCCTTGTGCCTTCTTGCATTTTAGGCATGGCTAGATTTGTTTGTGTTAGTAGTAGATATAAGCTACATTTTTCTTTATTGCAGATAAGCCACTGAAGAAACGGAAGCAAGACTCGTATCCTCAGGAATCCGGAGCTGAGTCAAGTGACGGGCCTACTGTACAAGGGGGAAACACTGACAGCAAGTTGACACCCAGGAAGACGAATGCTGCAAGTAACGGTGCCAGTCGGCCTGCTTTGATGGTCAGTATTGATCTGCAGCAAGCTGGCAGATTGATAGGACAGCCTGTAGTGGTCTTGGAAGCACAGAAGCTGTGTGAGGACCACCTACGGCAACTAAAGTCAAAGACTGATGGAAAGATAGATAACGTTGTTGAAAACAAACCTGGGATCATCAATCAGCATGCTGAGAACCCCAGGAAGTCTGGCTCAGATGGGCAACCAGAAACCCCCAAACAGAAGCAGGAGAGTCGACGTGAATCCAAACACAGACATGACAGCAAAACTATCAGTGGCAAGGGACATTCAGTTGACAGATGGCCAGACGCACCACGTCAGAAACATGACAAGCATTCGGACTTGCGCAACAAAGAGGAAAAGAACCACAACAGTCACCGATTGCATGTCAGCCAACTTGAGACTCCAAAAACCCTGAGCAAGATGGAGCGTAACTCCAAACATGGAGAAGACAAAGTCAGGGATAGAGATAGGGCTAAGGACAAAGATAGAGAAAGGGATAAGGACAGAGATAAAGATAAAGATAGAGAAAGGGCTAAGGTCAAAGATAAAGAAAAAGATAGAGATAGGGATAAGGACAGAGATAAAGAAAAAGATAGAGATAGGGATAAGGACAGAGATAAAGAAAAAGATAGAGATAGGGATAAGGACAGAAATAAAGATAAAGATAGAGAAAGGGCTAAGGACAGAGATAAAGAAAAAGATAGAGATAGGGATAAGGACAGAGATAAAGATAGGAATAAGGACAGAGATAAAGATAGGGATAGGGATAAGGACAAAGACAGAGAAAGGGATAAAGACAGAGAAAAGGATAAAGACAAAGATAGGGATAAGGAAAGGGAAAGGAAGCACAAGATGTTGAGGGAAAACTGCAACAGACACTCTCCTGACCGGCATACTAAATCTGACAGCCCTAGAGTTAAGCAAGATGGAAGCAGAAAATCCACTGACCTCAATGGTCGACAGAGGACAGACACTTCCAGCCTTCAAAACTCCCAAAATAAGAAAGAGAGGAAAAGTGGGGATGGCAACATTAGCTGCCCAGCTGGAAACAAACCGCAGTCTTTGGAGACAAATCTTAATGAGTTCCCCTCGTACCTGCTGGGTGGCAAGTCAGGAAGTCTGAAGAACTTTGTGATTCCTAAATTGAAACGGGACAAAAAAGATAAAGATCCCCAACTTCCAGAGCAATTGATAGAGGGCTGGAGCATTCCCCTGGTCAGGCTGGAGAGAGTGTCATTGGTTGATAACTTAAACAAAGGAGCTAAACCTGTTGTTGTGCTCAACAAACTCAGTATTGATGAGGTGAAAAGGATCATTAAGGAAAGCAGGCATGCACCCAGCTCCAGGTCCAAGAACTTCTTTGACAAATCAGGGAGAGGTATGATTTACTTTTGTTTATTAAGTATGTACGCAAAAAAGGGGATGGATATGTGCAATGTGACTGTGTCCAATTTTCGGATTGTTGATTTACTTTAAACCACTGTTTTTTAATTGTATTTCTTTTGAAGTATAGATTATTCTGTGCTGAAAACTAACTTACCTCTTGTGTTTACAGAGATGTTTTTTTGTGAGAAGACAAACAAACGAAAGCACAGCATGATCAGTAAAAAATCCAAGTACACTGAGGTGGATGAAGATGAAGATGATGAGAACGATGATGATGACTCTGGCAATGAGTGTCAGTATTAAACGCAAAAAAAAAAAATCAAATTTGTCGAATTCATAAGACACTTTTGACCGAGTATATTTTACCATGCACCAATCCTGAAGATTAAACAATATGTACCACTAAATACTTTATATTATAGTTCGATTTATTTATTACAGCAATATGTGGTGCTTAAAGAACTTGATATTTTCTGAATTAGTATTTCTTTGTTATTGTTACAGCTGCAAAGAAAAGGTATAAGAAACATCACGACAAGGCATGGAAACCGGAAGAGAGGAAGGGTTCTGGAGATCACCGGGGTAGTCGCCACCGTGAACCAAGTGATTCGGATGAAAGCTGCCCACCACCAAGCCTGAGTGACGGTACCTCTTTTTTGCATAGGCTTGCCAGTGGGCATAGGCAAAAGAAAATATATAAATAAATGTTGTTGACAACCTAGAAAGTGTTTGTATTTGTCTCTAAGAAGGCAACATTATTTTATGTCCATTATACACTTAGACAATAAACACCAAAATGATCATTGTATTAGAGAATGCAACTTTTGATTCCTGTTTCTGACGGCTGTCATTCAGATTATTGCAACTTGAAACCAGTGATCAGCTAGACCTATTCCCTGGATGGTTGGATTACTACAGTCTTTCCTTATTAAATATTCACTGCTTTAGGGGGGGTTGCTGCTGCCAAGGATTTGACTAATGTTGTTTTCTTTTTGTTCAGCTGCCAGAAAATCAAAGAAAAAGGAGAAACAGAAAAACAGGAAAGCGTATGATTCCAAGCTGACAACCGAGGGTATTGTGTTACCACTTTGAGTTATTTTAAAATATGAATGCATTTTGAAACTAAATATTTTAATGAATCAATTTGTTTGCATTTGTTTTACAGAAAAGGTGGATTCCTCCACATTTAAGAGATTTACAGCCAGCATGGACAGCATTATCGAGAGCCTTGAGGACGTGGACCTCACTGCCACAAGTAAACATCAAGTCCTGCACAGTTTCTAAGGTTCATGACATTTGCTGAAGTGTTGAGTTCAAAAACGTTAACTATATAACTTTGTGCCCTCAAACAGATGAGGATGAGATACCTGAAGAGCTCTTACTTGGAAAACACCAGTTAAGCGAGCTAGGCAGTGATTCTGCTAAGATCAAAGCTATGGGCATCTTTAACAAGGTTTGTGCACATGATTACACTCAAGATTGTTTTTTAGTTGTGAAGACCATCAATTCACAGCTGCATTGTTGTGAAAGTAATAAATCATTTGTTATACCCATAGCTTTCGACTAATAAACTGGTGAAAATGTTGAATATCCTGGAGAAGAACATTAAGGACAGCGTCAAACTTTCCACACTAATGAATCATGTAAGTTGCCAATTGGATATTATTTTTTAGCAGCAGAAGTGATGTTGTTTTTCTTACCTGATTTTTGGTTTGAGCTTTCCAGTAAGTTTTGTCCTTTTGTTTAGTTTTTTTTTACTAATTGTTTTTGAAACATGTAGGATAATGATTCCATGGATGAGGAGCGGTTATGGCGTGACCTTATCATGGAGCGGGTGGCTAAGTCTGCTGATGCCTGTCTGACTGCACTCAACATCATGACATCTCCACACATGCCCAAGGCTGTTTATATAGAGGATGTGATTGAGAGGGTGTTGCAGTACACCAAGTTCCATCTGCAAAACTCTTTGTACCCTCACTATGACCCGGTCTACAGAGTGGGTCAGCACAGTTTTCTTCTGTTCTTCTAAATTCTACAAAATATTGCAAAGATCTTGATCTCAACAAGTTTTGTTTTTGTGTGCGTAAAGTTTGCAAATTGGCAAGCCTATTAGGCTCGATCCATGTTGATTATCTTTGCACCTATTTAAAAAATAGCTCTAAATAGGGGAGCACCATTGTTAAAAATTGGCGTTGGTAATTTGCTGCTAATGGTTAAAGTGGTTTACTTATCTTTTATTCAAGTCTTATTTTCCCTTTATCTTTCTCACGTAAGGTGGCATGTATACTTCAAAGTCCAAGAGAGCAAAGAGTTCCACCCACAAACAGAAGGTGGTAGTCATGCTCTACAACAAAGTGTGTGATATTGTCAGCAACATCTCAGAGCTCC
Organism: Etheostoma perlongum; assembly: GCA_026937815.1. Taxonomy (NCBI): domain Eukaryota; kingdom Metazoa; phylum Chordata; class Actinopteri; order Perciformes; family Percidae; genus Etheostoma; species Etheostoma perlongum. The sequence goes on from CM049386.1 coordinate 12,562,184, forward strand.
TGGAGATCCAGCTGCTAACTGACACCACTATTCTCCAGGTGAGACTCTTAATCTGGTCTGACGTCATTCAAATTCATGACCCCTTTTACCCTTTGACTCTTGATTTCTAACATACCTGACTGCTTTTGTGCCTGACTTTTAGGTGTCCACCCTGGGTATTACACCTTTTTTTGTGGAGAATGTCAGTGAACTGCAGTTATGTGCAATCACACTAGTCACAGCAGTAAGTGCCATGGCATTCAATTTTCCTATTATTTTAGCAGTGACTTGTGCTATTGCTTCAGATTGTTTTGTTTTTTTCCGATAACATGCTCCTGCACATCTTGTTATGTTTTGATTAACTTCTTTGAATTGTACTCTTCCACAGGTATTCTCTCGTTACGAGAAGCACAGGCAGCTCATTCTTGAAGAGATCTTCACCTCCCTGGCTAGACTGCCTACTAGTAAACGCAGCTTAAGGAACTTTAGGTAACTACATCTTAAATTAAAATTTGCTCAATGAAAATTGCATGAATTAAGAAATTGATCAGTGATGTCCTCTGCTCAGTAAACCTAACGATTTGATACGTCTAATAATCCCCAGGCTCAACAGCACTGATTCGGATGGAGAGCCCTTGTATATCCAGATGGTCACAGCACTGGTTCTTCAGCTCATCCAGTGTGTGGTTCACCTTCCCTCAGAGAGAGATGCAGAGGATGAACATAATAAGAAGGTTACTACAAAGGATTAAACTGATATAAACCATATTTATCTAATAAGGTGTTTCGATTCAGAGATTGTTTTTCATATTGGGTACTTTTTTCTAGATGGATAAAGATGTCATTATCACAAACACTTATGAAACTGCCATGAGGACAGCTCAGAACTTCCTATCAGTGTTTCTCAAAAAGTAAGTAATTGATCTGAAGACTATTAAAGGGGGACATTGAAACTGAGTGTCCTTACACTTTCTTCTGGTGTTCAAACACATATTATAATAAAAGATTGTATTGTGTTTGTTTCAGGTGTGGTAGTAAGCAGGGAGAGGAGGACTACAGGCCGCTGTTTGAGAAGTTTGTTCATGACCTGCTCTCCACAGTCAACAGGCCTGAGTGGCCTGCAGCGGAACTGCTGCTCAGTTTGCTGGGCCGGCTGTTGGTGAGTAGCACCCCCCACTCCAAAGTGGCATCACCCATCATCTGTCCAGCAGAAAATGTTTCTAATGTTTGTTTTTGTTGTGACACTTCCCTCTCCACTTCTTGTGCTCCAGGTGCACCAGTTCAGTAACAAGCAGACAGAAATGGCGCTCAGGGTGGCATCGCTGGACTACCTCGGCACTGTCGCTTCTCGCATGCGTAAAGACGCTGTCACTAGCAAAATGGACCAAAAGGCTATTGACCGCATCCTCAAAGAGGTAGACTAGATAATTACTGACTTATTTTAACAGATGCAAAGTAACAGATAGTGTTGAACTGCTTTTGAGATGCTCCTGTCTTATTGATCTTATAGACTGAAGGTAGTGATGAGATCCAGCAGCTCCAGAAGGCCTTGCTGGACTTCCTAAATGAGCACATTGAGACGGATCCATCTCTAGTGGTGAGTGTTTAATTTTTGTATAGCTGTGTATTGATAATTTCCTAAGGGCCAGAATGCTTAGTTTACACATGCAGTAATATGCACCCCTTGTACTCCTGTTACTTGAAACTGCCAAATGATGTATTCCTTGGTTTCTTGGTGTCAAACTGGTATTGAACTCTATCGTTTGCCTTAAATGTTCAGTGTTTTTGATTACATATGTATGCATTTGTTTCATTTAGTTTTCCAGGAAATTTTATATTGCCCAGTGGTTCAGGGACACTATAAGTGAGGCAGAGAAAGCGATGAAGTCTCAGAATGACGATGAGGACTTAAAAGGTCGACATCATTCCATGGACGATGACTCAACTGAGGAGATTATGCAGAGGGCTGAGAAACGAAAAAAATTCCTCCGCAAGGTCATGAAGACGTCCACATCACATTTCAGTTCTCTGGGGTAAATACTACTTGAGTCTGGATCGCTACACAAATTTGTTACACTGTTTGACTTTTTCACCAATCCTGGTATTAAACGGTCCTCTTAACTTTTCTTTCAGGATAAACTCTAACACAGTGGACTATGAGGACTCATGTTTGATTGTCAGATATCTGGCCTCCATGAGGCCGTTTGCACAGAGCTTTGATATTTATTTATCACAGGTAAGAGGATTAATTAAAATGAACGTCTGTGAAAGATTGGATTGCTTTGGCTGTCACAAACTTTTTTCTCTTACTGTTTCTCTTGTCTAGATTCTGAGAGTGCTGGGTGAGAGTGCCATCGCAGTCAGAACTAAAGCCATGAAGTGTCTGTCTGAGGTAGTAGCTGTGGATCCAAGTATTCTGGCACGGGTAAGTCATCCTGTATTGGCTGCTACACATCACTCAGACCACTGGATTGATAGCAGTAGCACAGTTTTTTTGTTTGTTTTCTTTTACTGATAAAAACACAATTTAAAGTAAAATAGATTACATTTTTATCTGTCCTACAGGACATTCTGTTATAGCTTTTAGAGTGTTAGGGTGGTGTTGTGGCATTACCAGGCAATTATGCCAGTTTACCACACTTGCAGCCATATGATTTAGTAATGTTTACCTGTGGTTGACTAATCTTCCTTGCTTTGCAGCTGGATATGCAGCGCGGGGTTCACTGTCGCCTCATGGACAACTCCACCAGTGTGCGAGAGGCAGCCGTGGAGCTACTTGGTCGTTTTGTGCTAAGTCGACCGGAGCTTATTGAGCAGTACTATGACATGCTCATTGAAAGGATATTGGTAAAAAAAACAAATAAACTTCCCTCTTTACTTTTATTTAAAACCTTACTGTGAGCTTCTGTACCATACAGAAATGTAACCATTTTTTACCAAGTAGTAAAGTTAAAATTGATTTGGCCACATCACTGGCCCTCTTAGGGGTTTGTGGAAAGAAATAGGCAACATGTATCATAAGACTGACTCCAGTGGAAGTTAACTTTAGCAAACTGACAAAAAAAAGTTGATTTAAAGTGCAAAAGTTCAGCTGAGGTTAAATAATATTTCTCCCACACTGCCACCTACAGATCAAATTAAGAACTGCAACCATTTGGCAGTTAAAAGTACAATTGCGTAATGTATTTATTTTTGTCTATGTTGAGCTTCCCATTTTATCTTTCCACAGGACACAGGTATTAGTGTAAGGAAGAGGGTCATAAAGATCTTGAGGGATATTTGCCTGGAGCAGCCAGACTTCCACAAGGTCACCGAGATGTGTGTCAGGATGATCCGAAGGGTCAACGATGAGGAGGGGATCAAGGTTTGTGTTTATTTATTGTGAATGCTGCTTACAAGTGTTAGTTATAGTTTTTGATATACAGCTTATATACATAAATATGTTTTACCATGCAGAAACTAGTGAACGAGACATTCCAGAAAATCTGGTTCACCCCCACACCCAGTCATGACAAAAATGCCATGACTCGGAAGATCCTGAACATCACAGATGTGGTGCGTACTACCTAGGCTTGTGACAAAAAAAGTTCATTGTCCAAATAAGAAATATTTTGGTGTAATTTGACTCGTGTTTTGATTTCATCCCAGGTGTTGGCATGTAAAGACACAGGCTATGACTGGTTTGAGCAGCTTCTCCAAAATGTGAGTTGTTTAACTTGTATAGCTGTTTGATATTTCAACATCATTTTTTGGGTCATTATGATAGCTAAGCTGGTATGTGCATATGTTGTCAGGCATCTTATCTAACTTCTGCATGACTTCTGTTTAGCTACTAAAGTCAGAAGAGCAAGCTTCGTACAAACCTGCCAAGAAGGCCTGTGTTCAATTGGTGGACAATCTAGTGGAACACATACTGAAATATGAGGAGTCTCTTGCAGGTAATAACAATAAGTGTAATGGTACAGTATGTTTGCTTACAAAATTTGTATTACATTGTTATTATGTACATTACTCTGCTTCGACAAATGTCAATGTTTTCTGCTTTAATGTTTTAGACTGTGAGGACAAAGGGGATAACTCAGGCCGTCTGGTAGCATGCATCACCACTCTCTACCTGTTCAGCAAGATCAGAGCACAGTTAATGGTCAAACATGCCATGACTATGCAGCCCTACTTGACCACCAAGTGCAATGTAAGTGCAATATATAGTCTGTTGCCCACAGGACAGAAATTAATAACACCAACTTTTATGTTGTACTGTAGAGCCATCTAGTGGCAGCTAAATGAAATCAACACAGGATCTGTCCCAATACCCAGACTTTTGCGAGTAGTGCCTACTTGTGTGACATGTTAAGATCACAACCGTTATGGAGGTTTGTCTGAGCTCATTGGGACACATTTGATCAATAAGGACATCTAATCGCTCATGCAAGTGCTGGACATGGCACAATTAAGGTCAAAGGTTTTGCTGAAACAAATCAGTAGTATCAACCATACAGTATTACAGGTACAATCAGATGATAGTAAAACACACACATTCAGGAGCTAAGGAGGAATACAATTAATAAAGCAATTTGTCGTGAAACGGAAGTTATTTTCCACCTCAGCTTTGGACCGAGCAGCTGTCTCTGTATTGACATTTCAGACTCAAAATGACTTCATGGTGATATGTAACGTGGCAAAGATCCTGGAGCTGGTCGTGCCTCTGATGGAACACCCAAGTGAGACTTTCCTCACTACCATAGAAGAAGACCTGATGAAGCTCATCATCAAATACGGCATGATGGTCAGTGTCATTTATAGCTTACAGCTTTCACAGATCTCTTAAAAAACATGAACAATGTGGATGTAAAACTACTCCTCTGAGCATACAGATTTTATTTGAACATGATGTCATTTTTTGTGTCTGCTTCCCAGGTGGTACAGCACTGCGTAAGCTGTCTTGGTGCTGTTGTCAACAAGGTCACGCACAACTACAAGTTTGTCTGGGCTTGTTTCAATCGCTACTATGGTAAGGCTTATGTACTGTATATACATCCATTTTTAATATAAACATAAATGTTCTTATACCACAATTGTTATAAACTTTGATATGGAAAATATGGAAAGTGTGCACCAACATTTTTGATAACATGTTGATGGGGCTTGTAATTTTTAACCTTTCCATTTACCTTCAAATAAAAGGTTACATTATGCTCATGTAACTGCATTATACTCACATGTATTATTCTATAGGAGCGCTGGCAAAACTGAAGACACAGCACCAAGAGGACCCCAACAGCTCCACTCTGGCTGCTAACAAACCTACTCTCTTACGCTCACTCTTCACTGTGGGGGCTCTCTGTCGGCACTTTGATTTTGACCAAGAGGAGTTTAAGGGTTCTAACAAGGTAAGCACCAGCAATCTGATTAAACTATGTAAGCAGAACTAACTGTTGAACCTGTTTTGATGACTGACTCACTATCTTCCACTGTGTCTCTTAGATTGTCATCAAAGACAAGGTGTTGGAGCTTCTGTTGTACTTCACCACTCATAACGATGAAGAGGTCCAGATCAAGGCCATTATAGGTCTAGGTATGTTGCACCTCACGTCAGACAAACATAAGCACAATTACTGTGTTTTATACTGTAATTTCTTGTTTTCTTTTTTTCTCCTTGGCTTAAGTTTTTCCGAATTGATTATAATAATTTTTATTTCTCTCAAGGCTTCCAGTTCATCATGCACCCAGAGCTCATGTTTGTGCAGGATGTGAAGGTTCTGTATAACAACACTCTGTCAGATGAAACCAGTTCGGTCAATCTGAAGATCCAGGTGCTAAAAAACCTGCAGACTTACCTGCAAGAGGAGGACTCTCGAATGCAGGAGGCCGATCGCGAATGTAAGTTGAAATCCATTTTATACTTAGGTGACTAAGGTTAGAACTGTGTGTTCAGCAGTGTTAATCTACATTGTTTATCATGTAGAACCTCCTTAGAACGATTAAGCTGATTTATTTGTTTATTTATTTTTTTATTCAGGGAAGAACCAATCCAAGCAGGAGGATCTGAAAGAAATGGGGGATATCTCATCAGGCATGAGCAGCTCCATAATGCAGATTTACTTGAAGCAGGTGCTGGAGTCTTTCTTCCACTCACAGTCCACTGCTCGGCACTTTGCCCTGAATGTCATTATACTGACTCTCAGCCAGGGCCTCGTCCATCCTGTACAGGTATGTTCACAGTCTCACCCAAAACTAAGATATAAAGTACCTCTTACAAGCAAGATCTGGTTGTGATTTTTAATTTTTTTTTAACTCATGGTGGCAACTTCCTCTGGTCTCTTGAATGCATCATGAGCTGTTCACAGATTTGGAACAATTGTTTGTTTTAGTGTGTGCCGTACTTGATTGCCATGGGAACAGACCCTGAGCCAACGATGAAGAACAAGGCTGATCAACAGCTGGCAGAGATTGACAAGAAATACTCAGGCTTCATCCATGTGAGTGGCTTGCTGGTTTATGATTGCCAAGACAAGGTGTAAAAGTGTATAATGATGGTTTGCTTTAACAGCATCTATGGGCAGTAGTGTGTATATTTTATTATGGTGGGAGAATTTTAAACAGTTAATGCTTCACTACACTTTAAAAGGAAACATATTGTTACTTAATGTTACAGAAGCATATAAACATATTTCTTTATATATGTTTCTGTTATGTCATTATATAAATAAGAAAACATATATAACATCTCATATTGTACTGTACTGTAGTTCAACTTCAACTGATCCTAGACCTGTAGTCTGATAAAAATAAAATACAAGCTTCACAAAAATCTTATGTATATCTACATACATGCTAAGTTGTATCTCTCTTTGAATTCACAGATGAAGGCCGTAGCAGGGTTGAAGATGTCTTATCAGGTGCAACAGGCCATAAATGGTTCTAAAGACGCAGTGATTCGAGGTTTTCGTCACGATGACTCAGACTCTGCTCTCTGCTCTCATCTATACACTTTGGTCCGTGGGAACCGACAACACAGACGGGCTTTCCTCATTTCCCTGCTCAACCTGTTTGATGACAGCTCCGTAAGTTCACCTTTCTCTTTCTCTTTCTCTGTGTGTAGATGTGTAGGCTTGTGTGTCTCCAACCAGCCACTATCCAAGCTTCAATACTGATCATGAAGTTTTACATTTTGTACCCTGTAGAAAACCGAGGTGAACATGCTGCTGTTCATAGCAGACAACTTAGCCTACTTCCCCTACCAGACCCAGGAGGAGCCTCTTTCATCATGCACCATGTAGACATTACTCTGTCTGTCTCTGGTAGTAATCTGCTCCAGTCTTTCAAGGAGGTGAGAAACTTTGTTAAAATGTGTATATGACTTATAACTTTTAGTTGTTTTGTTCATCATGGAATGAAAATCCAAACTTGTGTAATATATCCGCTGTATATTTGGTCTGTGTTTGAGAGGTTTTGTTCTCTGTGCAGTCTTTACGGAAAGAGCCTTTACAGGAGGAAAAGTGCATGGAGACAAAAAAGAAAAAGAAGAAGAAGAAGCTTCAGAGGAGAAAACACAGCTCTGATGATGATGATGAAGATGAGGATGACGAGCAGAGCAGTAGCACATCCAGCAGCAGTGATGAGGATGATGAGGTGGTCCACAGGCAAAAAAAAACCTGCGGCTTGTGATTCTGACGGTGACATGGACGATGAGGATGCAGTGATGGATCGTCTACCCGAAAACTCCATTCCTCTGCTGGACTTTGCCAGTTCTTCACAGGGCATTCTGCTGCTGCTGGTGCTAAAACAACATCTGAAGAATCTGTATGGCTTCTCAGACAGGTAGGTCACAGCAAAAATGCCAGTCAATAAATCTTTCATCAGCTCTTTCTTATTAGTGGAGTTGTTTGCATGACACAAACTCAACCAAACTTTTTTCTTTGCGTCACAGCAAAGTCCAGAAATATTCCCCGACGGAGTCTGCCAAAGTATACGACAAGGCAGTTAATAGGAAATCTAAGGTGCACTTCAACCCTCGACAGACACTGAATTACCTGAAGAGTGACCTAGCCAACATGGATCTCAGCCACGACACCAAGAGGAACATTGTGAAACAGTATTTGGATGTAAGTGTTCAGCACTATGTTATGAGTTTATGTATGTATTTCTTTCAGTCTCAGAAATATGAGGATTATGTCTGCTTTTATCTCTTAGTTCAAGGTTCTGATGGAGCACTTGGATCGTGACGAAGAGGACGAGGAGGGTGAAGCAAGTGCTAATGCCAGAAACAAAGCCATTACATCACTGCTGAAGGTCCCAAAATCTTTGAACCACAACCACAATAATCACTCTGCTCCAGCGGAGACAGACGAGGAGGAGAGTGAGGATGAAGAGCCACCTTCGGTAGGAATTTTAAAACTTTAGAGATCACCCATAGGATTTCCATGTTAGCTCACCTGTAATCAAACTATTTCTGCATATAAACTGTTAACTGTGGGCATTAGTGAGGTCATGTGGATATCACATCCCATTTAAGGTACATAGCAGAAGGGTGGATGCGGGTTAATAAGACTGAAAGGAGAAAATGTTTTATTCAGTTTTAAAATATATATATTCTGTATATCTAAACATAATATGAATATGACATGATATGACCTTCTAATGCCTATGAACCTTCACAAACATCATAACGGTGCTTATGGGTTTTACGTTTCTCGTCATTGTTGCAGAGAGCAGATCAACTCTGCTGGCATTTCTACTACAGCTGCTGTTCACGCATTATTCCAACATGGAAAATGTCTGTAAGATTTTTGTGTAATGCTTCCTTCTATCCACAGCGAAAACCAAGGAAAGGCAGGGAGTCCGCAGAGGATACAGGTCACCTGAATGAGAGAGTAAAGGCCATGGACGTCATTGCCATCTGCTGTCCCAAATACAAAGACAGACCACAGATTGCCAGGGTCATCCAGAGGATCAAAACTGGCTACAGTATACACTGGATGACTGGATCTTATTCTGGACCCTGGGCTGAGGTAAAGAAACGGGACGGTCGCAAAAAGGTGCCTTGGGTTGACACTATCAAGGAGTCAGACATTATTTACAAGAAAATATCTTTGACAAGTGGACACAAGCTGACGAACAAAGTGGCACAGACGTTACGGGCGCTATACGCTGCCAAGGACGGGGACTAAAAGAATGAATCAACTGAAATTACTTAGACAGACTGCCCAAATCTATGTGGATCCAATATGTTACAGAGAGAAAATGAAACATCTTTAGTTTTAAGGACCAGATGGAGGAAAGGTATTGTAAACACTGATCTGTCCTAATACAGACATGTTTAAGTTAAACACAAGAAAAACACAAGAAGGAAATGTTTAGGAAAACATTGTGTGGGAGTTCCTTCGCTGTTGTGCAGCAACTTTGTTGTTTGATTTTTACTCCCACTGTATCATAGTTTAACTAAACACATGTTTATATCTGAACATAATTCTGTAAAAAAAAAACAAAAAAAAACTGAATGTTGGAAATTAGTGTATTGATGATGATGTTCTTAATAAAGTGTTTTTGGAGTTTAAACTAACACCAGATGGATTTATTTACTATTCATTGTTGACCTGAGCTCCAGGTCAATAATGAAGCACCAATCTTTATTTTTATTTTTTTTTTTTTTTCCTTGCTTTGAACATTTTGTTGTTTACCCACACTGTGTAATGAAGTATCTTTGATATCATTTATTTATGTCAAGAGCAGTGCAGGGTAAGTTATATTGTTTTTAATATAGATTTTGATGTTATAATGTAGAACATCACAAGAAAAAAATTATCCCTGCTCTTCTGGTGGAACAAATACTGCAATAAATTTTTCTTATGTCTTTGTTACTTGTTTTTGCTTTTTCCCCTCATCTGAATATTTATTGTATCATTTTCAAAGTCATGAGGTTTATTTCGTTTGGGCTGTACTGTGATTTCCTCACCTGTGTGACAGAGATCAGGGGGAGTAAAGCAAATCCTAAGATTTTTTTTTTCCAGTTCTAATTGGATGGCAAACAGGTCTATCTGTGGCTCTTAAGAAATAATACCAGATCTTCTTGACTGGTTACTTAAGTCTTTACTTACAGGGCAAAGTTTGCTATAACAGATAAAACCAAAAGATCATCTTGCCATTGTGATTATGACCGTGAGGATGTGAACATCTAACACAAGGTGGCAGGTAACTCGGATTTTGCCCCACACTAGTGGTTGATGTACTGTGCACAATTTCTCTTTTCACTTTAAGATTTTCTGCATTTTGGTAGAGAATGATAGATCTAAATCATACGGTACTATTAACGGAACATACAGTATAAGTTGCAAGCACCACATCTTGTAAGAATGGTTCCTATATGAAATCGAGTTTATAAAGATTCATTTTGAACACTCTATAACTACGGGTTTATTCTATGTATTGTATAATACAGACATTTTTAACATTAACTTAAACATAAAAAAGAATGTGTGTGTGTGTGTAGTAAATGAGAAGCAATGTAAAGCACTTTGTCCGGTAAGGTAGAAAAGTGCTATATTAATACAGACCATTTAACAGTAACATACAACAGAGTAAAACATACTATAGGTGTTACATATATGTCTTGTTAGGGTAATTATATTTTTTGTATTTTTGCTGCTTTATAAAAACTAACTGTATTTTTAGGAATGGAAATAAATAATGTAAGATTAAAAATTTAATGTATGATACATCTTTACTGCATTTAGGGCAATTGGGTAAATTGTATTCTACTTTATTTTATGTATATATATATATATATATATATATAGTATATATGTATTTAATATGGTAATTTTAATACATTTCTAAATGTATCTTTTAAATAAATGGTGTGGTGAATACTTCCGATAAAATTACGTTGACCGGTGGGTGGCAGCACAACGTTTCACTTGGCCCAGTCTTTAAAAAATTAGAGAGACGAAGAAGGACAAGAAATCGTTCACATCCGCCGTTGTGCATGAGGTTGGCGGGCTGCTAGTTGTACATATTTGTTTAAATTCTGGTACTCAACTGGTGAACAAGACTTCTTATTCAAATACCCCAGTATCACGCGGTATCTTTTTAGTCGGGTAAAGCAACGAGTTCACTTTAAAACACTTTATTTTACACCTAGCTAGCATTTAGCTTAAGTGCTAAATAATAAGGTTTCAATGCTAGTAACGTTAGTCGGCTAACTCACCGGCATTATTCTACCATCAGCTTTCTAACATTAGCTAGCACTAAACAGAAGATTTAACTTGCTATGAAGTTCGCAGGATATCACTCCATTATTTACGTATGACGCCTCGCCTAACTTTGCCTAATGCTCTTGTTTAACTGTTTGAACGGTTCAATGTGTAGGTAACGTTAACGGTGGTAGCTCAGCCATGCCGTCCATCGCTGGACCCAATATCCTCGCCGAAGCGCTGGAAAACTCCTCCCGGCTGATTGACAGACATCTGCAGGATGACCGCTGCTTTCCTGACCTGTCGGAACTGCTCAGCGTCCCATCTCACAGTACGTTATGTGCAGGAATTGAGCAGAAGAGAGAGACCTAACAGTAGCTATCAAACTCCGGAGTTTCTGTTTACACTAGGGCTGCCATTCCAATGTAAATGTTGAATAAAGTAGGAGGCGGGACGATGTGGATTAAAGCAAAAATCGCAATAGTTTTTTACCACAACCTTGATTAAAAAAAGAAATTTGCAGACAACAATGTCACTATTGGTGCTTTCAAACAGATATAAGCACAGCATAAGACATTTCCTGAGTAACGGAAAATGATGACGAAGATAGAGATATTCACAGTCCAGTAAATTCTGAGAGCAATATGATTTAATTATAATGCATCAAAAGAGGCAGTTACCATTCTTGGACGAAACAGTGTGATATGGCTTAAAGAAAGCAGTAGTTACAAGATATATCAATTTATTTTCCATTTATTGGCTCACACATTTGAAATAAGTAGCCCTGTAGCTCAGGTTATGCAGAGGATAAACAAATTTTACCTGAAGGAATACACAAGGTGCAAAAAGATGTCCCTGTCACTTTTTTTCACTGTTTGCTCGATGAGGGAATATGTTTGTTTACAAGAGAAATGTATTATGATTGCAAAGTGCGTAATCAGACTTTAACTTTGTTGTTTTTTGATTGTGTTGATAGATATGCCGTCCCTCTCTGGAGTGTCAGACATGGACTACCCCCTCCAGGGACCAGGTTTACTTAGCGTGCCAAATCTCCCGGAGCTTAGTGCAGTCCGCCGAATCCCTCTACCACCTGAGCTGGTGGAACAGTTCAGCCGTATCCTTTCGGTCATTGAGGATAAAACTAATTAAACTTTCACCCCATTTGTTTTCATCATTCATAAGCCATTTTCACAAATTAACTCCGGGGCAATGTCCGAGGAATCAGGTCCTGACACAGTTCAGAGTTTTCCTTTAAAACCTGTAGCACAGTGCAGGAGATTGCCCATGTCAGATGAGTTGTCACTTAATTGAAATACTTTGTTTGGTTTAGACTAGGGGTTGTGCTGGGTAGAGCGGGCAGCAGACAGGACATGACACGGATTTCAACGTTCACGGAGCCGGAAGTAATTTGGTCATAAACAGCAAAGTCTCTTGCTGTTTGTTGAATTTGTCTCACAATTTTGGCCTTGGCCCTTACCGACAGAAGTTGCATATTTTTGTCTGTCCAGTTAGATATTTTTGTTGCAGTCTTCCTCTAAATCACCCTTGTTCTTTACCCTTGGGTGCAAGCCGCATGTAACATCATTAACACAACCCCATGATTGCAGTGTGAATTCTCACACTTGGGGCTCTATCTGAGATTACATGGATTTTGTACAAGGGAGTTGGCAGGGTAAACGTTTCATATCCAATCCAACGGATTCAGACATTTGCATTCTCACATACAGCTCCACCGGGTGATGTCTAGATAAATTCAGTGCATGTGTGAGTGCTGCTATATATAATAAATGTTAAGTTGAATGCTTTTGTTAGGTTTTAAGTTGAATTTGAGTTTCATCTTAACAATTTTACAGATATGCAATGTAATTGCATGATGGGAGTTTTTCCAGAGATCTCTCGAGCATGGCTTACTATTGACAATGACATATTTATGTGGAATTATGAAGATGGGTGAGTACATTTACCTTACTTGGGGACTTTGTGACAGTGATCATGATGAGCATACATGAAACCATGAAACCAACTGAAGTGCACACACAGTGCACTTAAATGCATCATTAGTATTCCCTTTTAATTGTGAACTTCCACAGATGATGAATCCAGAGTGCAGACAATTATTTATTTTCTGCTATATTCTTTGCAGAGGTGATGTGGCCTATTTTGATGGCCTTATTGAAACCATTCTGGCAGTGGGACTTGTAAAACCAAAACAAGGTTTGTGTAAACGCTTAGTCAATATTTATTAAAATGTTTACATTTAATTTGAGTACTGTTTATGAGTTGTGTTTTTCTTCTTAGGAATATTACAGCCACACATTCACTACCTCTTAGTATTGGCCACTTCTGTGGATGTAGTAATCCTCGGACTGAGCTTCCCCAAGAGCCAAGCTGGTGAGTCATTCCTTCATTTCTTATCACAGTGACACTGCATTTGACTTGTTCCCTGTGGCATGTGGTTATATTGATGCCAGTGAGAAATACTCTCATTACGCTCATTAATTGAAATTTTAGCTTTAAGAGTTTCTCTTCTCTTTAGAGAGTTCCTCTTATCTTTAGTCCTCTGGGGAATTCTGAAACACAATCGTATCATGCTGCATTTCAATAAGATGTCCAACTGCTTTAAAGCTGCAATTAACATGCATAACATGGCCTCTCGCAGCTAAATATGTTGCCTTACGTAGTTAAGTGCCAGACATTTATAAGCTAGGCAAATGCTGGACAGATAAGTGCTGTATTTGATTGATATGGTACTTTTGTAGACATCAGGCAGAGATATGGATATAACTCAGGTGTCACATCCTACATTCCTGCTATGTGTTTGTAACAATGCTATTAATATAGTCATGTACCTGTATTGGTTTATCTGGGTAATCTTTGTGTCTCTTTCTTTTGTTATAGGTTTGAGTGACAGCATGTCTGGTGGGATGCAGCTGCTACCAGACCCCCTCTTCTCAATTCCCACAGACAACACCTACATTCTGTCCATCACCTCTACAGATCTGGGACGCATCTTTATGGCAGGAAAGGACGGCTGCCTCTATGAGATAGCTTATCAGGCTGAGGCTGGATGGCTGAGCCAGCGCTGCAGAAAAATCAACCACTCTAAAAGCTCTCTGTCCTTCCTCGTCCCCTCCGTGCTCCAGTTCTCCTTCTCTGAAGACGGTAAGGAGAGGGACACAGTTATATTTGAAAAATGTTCTTAATTAAATTAAACTTAACGATAGTTACGTAGGTAACTCCAGATTCTATGAGTATAGGCGTAGCCCTCTAAGGGCTACGCTATTGGGTTTATCCCTTCGCGCATGCGCAGTCGTGAAGATTTTCTTTCCCGCCCTTGCGTCCAGCACGGGCCTCAACTACGTCCGCATTTACTGTATATGTACACAGCGGACCCGTTGTTCGTCTCCCAAAAACATCAGCTTTTTCTTCAACCAATGTTCTAGGAGCAGGTGGCCCCGGACCTTAGAGGGTTACGCCTATACTCATAGAATCTGGAGTTACCACGTAACTATCGTTCTATTTCAGTATAGGCTTCGCCCTCTAAGGGCTACGCTATTGGGTTAGGGCGAAGCTGATGTAGTCAATGCCACCTGCGACACCGGTATCGGTCCACAAGCCGAACATAGACCACATTTTCCCAACAACAATGTACAGAGGCTCAATCAGAGTCATTCTTCTGATAAAGCCTGCCATGCTAACGTCGTGGCCTGAAAAGTTCATAAGGCCCACAATGTGATGGCAGTAGTTCAATGAGTAATGAGAATTGTGCGTGATTGGCCCTGCAAGGACGCCCGAGGGAGGACCGTATGCGGGCGAAAAAAAATCACGCATGCAACGGAGTGACATCATCATATCCGTGCATGTAACATGATATGACAATGTATGACATTAAGGACTGCGTCTCACAACCATACTCCAAAACAGGAGAGGTAAGACAGCAGAGCAAGGTTGCTGCGGCACCACTTAGTGGCATAGGGGTGCCTGGAAGTAACATGGTTATGAAACTACAAGAAACTGCGTCTCACAATGCGCCTAAAACAGGCGAGGTGAAGACAGCAGGGTGAGACTGCAGCGGCATGCACTAGGTGCCTTAGATTGAACAATCGGGCATCCGCTTCTTGTCCTCTTAACGCACATCCAACGCAGCATTACACGTTGATTGTGGACAGAACATATACACATGTTCAGACACATCTCGCACATAGAAGCGGATGAAAGGGCACGGGGAAGCCCAGGAGGCTGCCATGCCTTTAAATAGAGCCGCAGGCGCCGACAGAGCCTTCGTAGCATGCCTTCGGATGTCGCGTAATAGCCTCGCACAGCCAGTGAGACAGACGCTGTTATGAGAGGGCTGACCCTCGGGAGTGCTCTCTATAATGCACAACCAGCTGTTGTGTTTTCCTGATATTTGCCGTGCGTAAAATGTATTGAGACAGGGCACACACGGACACAACCCGTGGGAAGCCACCTCTGCCTCGTTGACGAGGCGGGGGGAAAACCCTCGAGGGAAAAAACACTCGACCGAAAATAACTAGTTAGAATCTTCGGTGTGAAGGAAGGGTTTGGCTGTAATGTGGTTGCTCTCCGTCCCCTCTAATGGAGAGGCAGGACGGAGAAACCGACAGTGCACATAAATCACTCACTCTTTTGGCCGACGTTAGGGGGCAAAGAGAGGCGCCGTTTTAGCGACAGCATTCTGAGAGTTGGCCTGTGCCAGAGGCTCAAACGGGGGGCTTCCCCAGAGCCCGGAGCACCAGGGCTAGGCCCCTTTGGGGGGTGAGGGGGCGAACAGGCGGTTTTGACGCGCCCCCTTCAGAAAACGCTTCGCCGGGGATAGGCAAAAACTTCCCTCTCACTCTAGCCTTCCTGGCAGGAGAGGGCTGCTGCGTATGTTTTGACTGTAGATGGAGTCAAATCGCTATCCACCAGAGTTTGGCGATACGTCAGCACGAGAGGCAGGGGACACCTATGGGATCCGCGTCCCCCCCTGTGCGCCAGTGCTGGGGGACAGACCAGCGCCCTGCGTAACATGCTGTGTTAGAAGGGGCTCTGGAGCCCTGGATGGTGCGCACCACAATCTCTGTAAGCGTTACCGCTCAGCAACCAGCCCCAAAGTCTCTGGGTTATAACTGGGTGATGACAGATCGAGCTGTTCAGCTGCGACAGTGCGTCTCCCTGCCACGGAATTTGCTAGGGGGAGGATCCACCAGCAGCTGAACAGGGTCGGGAACCAGGGGCGCTCGTGCGCTCCGGTGCCACCAGAGCCATTGACAGATTCTTCTCCTGGATGCGCCCAGGAATCGAGGGAGGAAAAGAAAGCATATAGGGAGAAGGCGCCCACGCCAAGAGGAGAATTGTCCCGCATGCTCAAGGAAAAAAACACCGAGTGCACTGTGTGTTTTTCTCGTGGAGCGAGCAGATCCACCTCCGCTTCCCTGAACCTGCTCCATAACATTTGAGCAATAGTGTGATTCAATCTCCACTCGTTGTGCCCCCCCTCGACGTCCAGGTCGGCCGCCGTTTCGAAAGACATCGGGTTATAGGCCTACACTGCTTCGAGAGACAGCAGGTGACTGTGCGTCCACAGCGGGAGGGCGTCAGGCTATTTCCACTAGCTGGGCTGAGCGTATACATGTCGCTCTGGCGGATTATGAACGCTGCCGCCGTGATGTTGCCTGTCCGCACGACGACATGTCTCCCCGACACCACTGGGGTGAAGTGTTTCACACTTTCACTACCGTGGACAGCTCCAGGCAGTTTATGTGAGAGGGAAGGAGGCCAGTCCCCCCACCACCTGTGACTCACACATCCCTCCCCAGCCAGTGAGGGACACGTCTGTGTACACCGTCACATATGACGTCACTCTGCCCTGGGGAACCCCGAAGACAGGATCCGGAGGTTCCCTCAGTATGCCAGGTCTGACAGGAGTGAATGAGGGATGGACAGCATACGCCATTTGTGGCGAATGTGATCGAGCTGTCCGCGAAGAAACTACCATTGGACTTTCCTTATGTAGAAAAAGACCCAGGGGAACCACCGTTTGTCCCAAGAGACATTATGCTCGGGAGCCGCATCACTGACAGCGATGACACTGTCGGGTGTGGCCTGAAGCGGGACAACAGAGAGGTCAGGGCGTCCTGTCTTGGTGCTGACAACCTGGCCCTCATGGTGATCGACTTTATGTCCACGCCCGGATAACCTATCGATTATGCGGGGGACCAGAGCGGTCTTTCGCCAAATTATGGCAAAACCCAGCGTTTGCAGCCGCAGGACCTCTATAGTCTGCAGCGCCGCTTGCCCCGAGAGGAGGCTACAATGAGCAGATCGTCCAAATAAAAAGGACTCTGATGCCCCTCTTCTGTAGCGGCTGGAGCACCGTTTCCATGCACTTGGAAAATGTGCGAGGGGGGTAGTGAGTACCCGAACTGCAGCCGGTTGAGCCGGGCCCATTGGAAGGAGAAGAAGGGGTTTCCTGTGCCCAGGAATGATTTAGACGTGAAAGTAAGCTTCTTTCAGATCCACTGACGTAAACCATTCGTGGTGGCGCACACATTCCAACACGTGCCTGATGGGCATTTGGAAAAAGTGCGCTCCATAATGTATCATTTGAACTGTGACAGGTCAAGGATGGGACGCAGTCCTCCTGACCCCTTCGGGGTGAGAAAGTAGCGAGAGTAAAAAGACCTCGTTCTCCTCCCCTTGAAGGACGGGAAAAGGCTCCGCTTGTCAGCAGCCCTTCTAGCTCTGACGTCATCACGCCTGACTGTGCTAGAGATGATACCGTCGCTTCCAACACACCCCGAAAAATGAGGCGGGGGAGGCGAACTGGAGTGTAACCCGATTATCGGCTTTGACATCCAAGAGTCGATGTTTGTCAAGCCAATCGATGCTGCGCTGCACCCTGATAGCACATGTCTGAGTGTTGTTCACCGGCATGGCTAGCGGGGAGCGCAGAGCCCACCCTGTCGCTGGGCGACACGATCACTGTCCCGGCCAGCCCGTGGTAGGGCTTTTAGAAAGGGCAGTGGCCGGTCACCGCCGTGTGGGGCGGAGCGGCCACTGGGTTACTGTGTGTCCCACGCCCCGCCGGCATCGCCGTGGGGAGGTGGTTCATTGAGCGGCGTCATCCACAATGGGTGGGCGCATTCCCCGCTGCCGGCATTACGAGGAGGCCGTTGCGCCCGCGTGTGGCAGCCTGTGCTTGTGTGGGGAACGACTGTCATATCAGCGCGTTGTTCAGAACAAATAAGGGCTGTATGAATGAGGGGAAAAAAAAAAACGGCTGTTAAGATGGGAGGGAGTGGCCCTCAACATGCCGTTGTGTTTCCGACTCTCAGCCGAAGGACAGACGATCCCAGCGTCCCGTCATTGCCACCGTCCGTGCCGCTCGCCGCTGGGTGGCTCGCGAGACGGATTGGACCCGGTGGGGGCCGCCTTCGCATGGTTCTCCGACCTCGTGCAGCCTGCCGACCGAAGTTTATGCCGGCTGTCGCTGCGGAGGGGGACCGGGCCCAAAAAGGCCCGTCTGGGGCTATAGGGCCGTACAGACGCATAACCAGCGTCTAACTGTCGCGGGCAGCTGAGACATGTGGATCCAGGTGTTTCGCTGGGCCACAGTCTGCCAAGCCATGACCCTGGACATCGCCACCGTGATCAGGGTGAGGATGGCGGTGGCTATGTTGTTAGTGCCGCCAGCCCCTGGGAAAACCCCGCATCCGTGTCGCCTTGAGCCGGTTAAACGGGCGTAGCGAGAGAGCCTTCAGATTCCTTCAGGCTGGCTGGGAGAGAAAAGCCTCCTCCACAAAAAATGTCCTTCTCTGTGAAGCGCAGCCAGAGTGATGCCCGTGGAAGTGGTTATATTGGGCAGTGAATGTCCCCGCTCAAAAGGCCGCGGCGGGGCTGGCAGCTCCGCCCGGGAGTGCTATGCCTCTCCGCTTTGCCGCCTTCCTGATGACCTCTGGCAGATCAACGAAAGAGCTTTGCGGCATTGGAGGCTAAGATGTTGAACTGGGGAAGGCTGCAATTAACATGCCCATGGCCTCGGGAGAGGAAATCCAGTGGGTTGCCGATCGCCGTCTCAGGCCCAATCCCCCAGGGGGGGGGATTCCTCCCAAGGCAAATGCTGGACAGATAAGTGCTGTATTTGATTGATATGGAACTTTTGTAGACATCAGGCAGGACTCATGGATATAACTCAGGTGTCACATCCTACAGGGTTCGCTATGGTTTGTAACTGTCTGCCCCAATATAGTCATGTACCTGTATTGGTTTATCCAGAAAAAATCTTTGTGTCTCTTTCTTTTGTTTAGGTTTTAGATGACAGGCGGGGGGATGCAGCTGCTACCAGGACCCCGTGGCGGGTCAAGGGCCCACAGACAACACCTAGGCATTCTGTCCATCAAGGGGGGTGAAGGTCTGGGGCAGGATTTAGCCGGTGGCAGGAAAGGGCAGACGCTGCCTCGCTGAGAAATTCTCAGGCTTGTCTGGATACTGAGCCAATTGAAGAAAAAGTCAACCAACTAAACGGGTCCGCTCTGTCCATATACAGTAAATCCGTGCGTCCAGTTGAGGCCCTGCTCTCTGAAGGGCGGGAAAGAAAATCTTCACGAGCGCATGCGCGAAGGGATAAAAATGTAGCCCTTAGATTAAATTAAACTTAACCTTTTGTTGTCCTTGTGTTCCACAGACCCCATTGTGCAGATTGCTATTGACAACTCCCGCAACACACTATTCACACGCTCCGAGAAAGGTGTCCTGCAGGTATGACGTTTAGTAAATGTCATGTCAATTTTGTGTGAGGCTGTTTCTGATTACCTGAGAAACAAACCGGTGGTCATTGTCAGTGTGCTGAAATAATGAACAATTTGTCTGTGTTTTAGGTGTACGATTTGGGGGCTGATGGGCAAGGTATGAGTCGGGTGGCAACCATGTCACAGAACTCCATTGTTGCAGCTGCTGGAAACATAGCCAGGTATTTCCTGGTTTGTTGAACTTCAAATGTGTTTCTTTTACATCTGTCATTAATTCTCCTTAAAGGGACGTACAAATGTATTTTCTTTCTCTTTAAAACTTCTTCTTTTGCAGGACAATTGATCGTTCTGTCTTCAAACCTATTGTGCAGATCTCTGTGATTGACAGATCAGAGTCCTCAGATTGTCACCTGCTCGCCGTCACTCATGCAGGTAAAGATTAGTGAAGATGACTGAACCGTAGGATACGTGTAGTGTAAAATAAAATGTTTAAACTTCATGTGTGCCTGTACATATTGTTTCTGTAGGTGTGCGTCTCTACTTCAGCACCACACCTTTTACCCTTCCACACCAGAGACATATGGCAGTTCGCCCTAGCCTGCTAGCTTTGGTCCATGTCCGTCTGCCACCAGGGTTTTCTGCATCCTCTACCCTTCAGAAACCTTCAAAGGTCCATAAGGCACTACACAGCAAAGGTGAAACTATTGTCTGCTATTCATCAGTTTACCAGAAATACCCAATTGGAGTCAAACTTAAAGTTGTTTTTTTACTTTAGGTTAACTTTCAGGTCAATGGCGTCCAGGCCTACCAATGGTAATTACCTAGATCTGCCTGTAATACAATTTAGTTTTTTCTTTGTTTGAATCTTGCAGGTGTTCTGTTAATGGCTGCTTCTGAGACAGAGGACAGTGACATTCTGTGGTGCCTCAACCATGACTCCTTTCCCTTCAAGAAGCCCTTGATGGAGACTCAGGTTAGGACATAAGTAAATGTACAATAAATGAATTAACATTGTAGGTGTCAATTTAAGGTGTTTTGCTACCATTGGTTGTTGCTCTGTAGTGCAGATTGTGTAAACATGTGCTTTTTGGTCAGACCTTTAGTTGCAGATTGTTTTACCACCAAAAGCCAGGCTACGCTGTTTTAATAGAAGCCCTACAATATGTCTGTCTTTCTATTGTGTTCTATTGCAGATGATGTCTAATGTAGATGGACACTCTTGGGCTCTTTGTGCCATTAATGAGGAGAGACCATCCAAGATATTTACTCCTCTGAACAAGGAACAGATCCCCATCACTGATTCACCAGTGGTTGTACAGCAACACAATATCCCTCCGCAGAAGTTTGTCCTTCTCTCTGCAAAGGTTAACTACTGCTTGTATGACTCATCATGTTGCACACATCTTGTTGTCTGACAAAACAATGTCTTAATGTTGTATACTAAGTGTAGACTCCTTGCTGTCTTGCAGGGCAGTCATATCTTCCAAAAACTGCGGCCGGTAGACCAGCTCCGTCACCTGCTGGTGAGCTGCGCAGGAGGGGAAAGTGAAGAGGTTGAGCGTTTCTTCAAGCTGCACAGGGTACAAAGCCAAGATCTTCACTATATAATCTTTCAAAATTCCCATATCATCGCCTGCAGCTTTAAACGTGTATGACACGCATGCATCGTTTTAGGCTACACACTGCAATCTGGCAACTTGCATGAGACACAAACACCATAACACAGGATTAAGGCATGCAGCCACAGACCAGTTTTACAGACCATATTTTACACACACGCACACACACACACACATTGTATAAATTTAAGTTGTTGATCTGTTCTGCACAGGAGGAACAGGCTTGTGCCACAGCACTAATCCTGGCTTGTTCCAGCGCTGCTTGTGACAGAGAGGTTTCACAGTGGGCCACCAGAGCCTTCTTCAGGTCAGAAAACATTGTTTATACACACAGTTTTACACTTACTCACACTATACACAAACTAAAAGTAGTTTCTTTGTTGCCACAATCAGATATGGAGGAGAAGCACAGATGAGATTCCCTGCAGCCATGACATCTCCCAGTACTGTTGGACCTGTGATGAGCTCTCCAGCACCAGGTAAATTATATGTACATACTGACCTGACATTGTGTAAAGCCTTATTTGCAAGTATTTAACTATTTGGATAAATGGGATACAAAACCAAATGTATTGTTAAAATATTTCAAACATTACATTTAATAGTACTGTCATAAAATACATGTGTAAACTTACTTACTCTCCCCTCAGGCATCGTGCCCCCAGCTTTGGCCACACCTTTCACACAAATGCACTCTGGGTCTGCCCCCATCACACCCATGTCAGCTGGCCCAGAGGTGATTTTCTCAGGGAAACACAATGGCATCTGTGTCTACTTTGCTCGCATTCTCGGGTGAGTAAATCCTGTCATTAGTTGTCACTTTTTAATCTGTTTTCTGGGTAAGAACAAAATTTACTGAAAACAGTTTTCTCCCCTGTTCCTTGCTGACCTCACTCTAACAGGAATATTTGGGATGGCAGTCTTGCTGTTGAGAAAACCATTAGCAAAGGAAATCAGACTGTCAATATTGTAAGTATCATAATTAAACCAGGTTTTTTTACAACCCTTTAATAGTGATTGTATGTTTTTAGAATAATGCTAGTAGTGGTTAGTTTAACACCAACTGTTATGTGTCGTCTCCACAGTTGGAAAGCAGCGTTGGTTCGATTGATCTGGAGTCAGTACTTATGGAGCTCTGCGGTCTGCGGGAGTTTCTTGATAAAAACTCTCAGTTCAGTCCATCTGCTCTTGGTGCTGCAAGGTAAAAGCTCCTTCTCTGCTTCTTTAGTCTTACATTTTATTAATTGGTGTAATAATGCCTTAATAGGTTCTGCTAGTGCTCAAACATAGTGGCACACACTTTTCCTGACCCTTGCTCAAGTGTCATCACATGATGTACAGGACTTAAGAGTGATTATGAAAAAAGAAATCCAAACTACATTTTAATGATGAAGGCCTTCTCAAACTCTTTATTACATTACATTACATTTAGCTAACACTTTTATCCAAAGTGACTTACAATTTTTATGTATATAGTATGTCAGATGGCAAACCTCTGCTCAGGGATGCATTGGTTGACACATTGGTTGATGTATTGCAGTGTGAATTGAACCCAGGTCTCCCACACCAAAGGCATGCGTCATATCCACTGTGCCATCACCACCACATGACTGATGTCGCAAAGTGAAAATAAACATTTCTCATATATTACTTACTACTACTTTGTCACTGTTAGTTCTTTCTACATGCAAGTTGAACCTGCTAAGACGGGATTCAGATCTGCAAAAACTCTTACTGTAACTGTGTCTTGTTTCCCATCCCCCTGAATAACATAAACTGTTATGCTATGTTAGTTTCAGCTCCCCTGCCAACCTGCAGCAAAGGCTGCTGGGATTTATGCGTCCTGAAGGAGCCAATTCTCAGCAGGTCCAGCAGGAGCTCCAGAGGAAATATCACAGTGAGTTATGAGTGCAGGTTTCTGAATATTCTTATGAGAATCAATATCCCAAATACCAATGATATCATAAACCAAGATGAATAGAGTAAATGTGGAACTTTGATGTACCAGCAGAAGACGAAGAAATGTTTGTGTTTCCATCTTTGTATCCAGCCAAGGCTCAGGTCTATGAGAAAGTATCGCTGCAGGGCATCCAGCAGTTAGTGCATCGCTCCTATCAGACTCTGGCCCTTTTGAAGCTTCTCTGTGATCATCAGTTCAGCCTCATTATGTCTGAGCTGCCAAAGGTACACCTGTGCACAAACATTTCTCCTGTAGACAACCACATATGCTCATGTGTCATCACTGCGGTATTCATCCACATGCCTTAATGTAATCTTGTTTTTAGCCAAAAACCCAGTGTACAACGTGAGTGCTTCGCTCATTGGTGACTCTGGCACCTTTTTCTGTGTTTTTAGGAGTTTCAAGAGCAGATGAAGGGAGCAAGTTTTAAGGATGTAGTGATCCGGGGCAAGGAGCTGTCTGGAGCGCTCATCACAGCACTCATTAATGTCTACATCAAAGATAATGCCTCTGTGGAGGCAATCAGCAATCACCTCCGAGACATCTGTCCCCTGCTGTATAGCAGCGATGACAGTGTTTGCTCCAAGGTACAAACACTTGGTTTATTAAAATATTCTGAGCTGAATTATCATAGAACCTTAGAAGGTTCTAGATATAGGTAAATGTCTGTCTTTATTACAGCTTAAGGTGTCTGCAATTTTAGTTTTATTGATGTCTTGTCTTTAGATTTCTTGCAATCTTCAAGATAATTTTTTGGGGCATTAAAGGTAATGATTTATACATTGATTAATGTGTCTTAAAGCTGAATTTTTGCTTTTGTCTCCCACTCAGGCTAATGAGTTGCTGCAGAGCTCTAAGCAGATTCAAAATAAAGCAGATAAAGAGCGAACACTGAGGGAGTCTCTACGGCTCTATCAGCAGATCAGTCAACACACAGATCTGCCACTGGTCTGCTCCCAGTACAGACAAGGTAGGGACACACAAGACACGCGTTCTGTATTTGTGCAGCTAATATATTAAATAATGCTGTTATTTATTTTTTGCTATTAAATTGTCACAGTGCGTTTCTACGAGGGAGTCCTTGAGTTGTGCCTCACAGCAGCGGACAAGAAGGATCCACAGAGACTGGGGCCCCACTTCTACAAGAACGGAGAACCTGAGGAGGACGGAGTGGGACAGCAGGCCTTCCAGGAAAGGTAAAGAAAGTACAAAGAAGAAACACACAAATATACATCATTAATGGCCATTTTAGCCGAATGTCACAAACATTTATCACCCCTCCTGTGTCTGCTCCAGACTTTCGTGTTATAAGTGCATCACAGACACCATGCAGGAGCTGGTGAACCAGAGCAAAGCCGCCCCTCAGTCCCCCAGCGTCCCTAAGCAGCCTGGGCCTCCTGTAATGACCTCTGACCCTAACATGCTCAGTAATGAAGAGGCTACAGCTCATGTAAGTAAGAAGGTGACCGTGAATGCTTATTTCTTGCCACAGCAGTGTACATGAGCTGCATAATTGATGAAAATATGTTGTTCCCTTGAAGTTTGAACAGATACTCGGGCTGGCCCAGAGGTCTCAGGACGAGCTGTTTCACATTGCTCTGTACAACTGGCTGATTCAGGCCGACCTGACTGACAAGCTGCTACAGGTAGTATATCTTCTGAGTACTAATCTTCCAGATTTGATTGCCCCATACACCCACAAATTGTTGTTTTCTGATTAATTGAGCCACTTTAAAGGTTTGTATAATTACATGCCATCTGTCTGATAGCTGTCCTTTTATTTGTCCAATGTTGTTCAGGTGAATTCTCCGTACCTGGAAGAACATCTGATGCATATGATAAAGCAGGATCAGAGTAAGGTGCACAATATGGACCTGTTGTGGCGCTACTACGAGAAGAACCGTAACTTTGGCAAGGCAGCTCATGTACTGGCCCGTCTCGCAGACATGCACAGGTTTGACACACATCTAGTGGATAATTTATTATTTATTATTATTTTAGTTTAAGTTTTATTCTCATAGACCAAGCAGTCGGGCAAGAAATAGTAACGACGGCGGCTGACTGTGGCATTGCCAAAAAAACTTGAACACACTACAAAGTCTACAGCCGACGGCTCGTACCTTTAGCGGCAGACGGTTGTATGTCCCACTGTTGGAATCCTCTACAGTAAAATACAGTCACACTTTTACACCGTTTAGATGTCAGCATTTTAACCATTTTGAATCCATCTACTACTGTAGCTACAGGTTGATATTACCTGCTGCCTAGTGTAACGTGTTGTTAGTGTTTACTAGCGTGACATGTGTTGATATTTCTGTTGTCTGTTTCGGAGCATCAGAGAGCAGCACAGCCATTTAAGTGGCACCTTAACGAAGCACCGAAATCCCTGTTGCTATGCCATCCGGTTTTAACATGCGCCATTTATGTCAACAGAAAATTTGTGTGTGTGTGTGTGTGTGTGTGTGTGTGTGTGTGTGTGTGTGTGTGTGTGTGTGTGTGTGTGTGTGTGTGTGTGTGTGTGTGTGTGTGTGTGTGTGTGTGTGTGTGTGTGTGTGTGTGTGTGTGTGTGTGTGTGTGTGTGTGTGTGTGTGTGTGTGTGTGTGTGTGTGTGTGTGTGTGTGTGTGTGTGTGTGTGTGTGTGTGGAAAGCAATCGCACAACAGCTGAAATGTTGGGTTGCACACTGACGTAGTGTTTAAACTTTACGGAGACAACCAAATAAAATATTGCCTTCTTTGGAAATAACATTTTCCAGTTTGGGTTGCCAAAGGGGGGCAACCAGAGGCCACAAAATGGTTTCCAATTACCTCAATATGGTTGCCAAGGGCAACTGTTACTGTCGAGCCGTGCCTACACAAGTTATGTAAGTTATTATGTTATATTATTATGTATGTTATCTTGTAAGTTTGGCAAGGGCAAGTTTTTTTTTTTTTTTTTTTTTTTTTTTTACAAGGAATATTCAACTGTTATTTTTGGCCCTATGTGCATTGGATTGATCAGATGAAGATGAAACAGTAGAAGAGCCTTCTGTGTGTGTGTGTGTGTGTGTGTGTGTGTGTACTAATTTGCTTAAGGTGAATAGCCAGATGGATTCCTAGCACAGACGCAGCCCAAAAAAGGCAGACAATGGCCGAGGCGTAGCGACAGTGGACCGACAGCCGACAATGTCCTTGGTGTGTCAGGACCTTAACATATCTCCAGAAAATAAATTTACAAACAACCTCCAACACTGACTCTTCAGCAAAGCCTGGTTACCACATATACATTTTGTATACCTGGTATAGACTTGTCTCTTGACTTGACTCTTCCATGGACTTTTTTTTAAATTGAAGACTGTAGTCTTTGCAACCACCTGCATCACATGACTTTGTTGATTCTCTTATTATGCAGCACTGAGATCTCATTGAAGCAGCGTTTGGAGTACATCGCCCGAGCCATCCTGTCTGCTAAGAGTTCCTCCTGTATCTCAGCTCAGGCATCTGATGGAGAGTTCCTTCACGAGCTAGAAGAAAAGATGGAGGTACGTATGTATACATTGGTGATCATGTTGAAAGTAATCTAGGAGGGATCTGTTATAATCACTCAGTTTCTGTGTTTGGTTCCCCTTCCCAGCTGGTGCGTATTCAAGTACAGATCCAGGATACCCTGATCAGACAGTACTCCCATCATCCCTCAGTAAAAAAATGTAATTTCTCAGTTGGACTCTGAGCTTATGGACATCACCAAGGTAAACTCAGCAACAGAACAATAAGGATTTGGGGATTATACGTAAGTAATTTTCAAAGTGAATGGAAAATCTTTTTAAATGCTAAATTAATGTTTTCTGGTGTAGCTCTATGGGGAGTTTGCTGACCATTTCAAGTTGTCTGAGTGCAAGCTGGCCATCATTCACTGTGCTGGACACTCTGACCCAATCCTGGTGCACTCACTGTGGCAGGAGATCATGGAGAAAGGCAAGTGAAATGTCAACAACTCGCAAAAATGTACCCCTGCCAAACCTTTTCAACAAAGCCCTTCCCATGCCATATATGATGTTAGTGTTAGTTATGATTGCTTTATCTTGTCTAGAACTTGGAGACACCGTGGCTATGAGTCCAGCAGACAGGATGAGGTCTCTCAGTTTGAAACTGGTATCACTGGGAAAGATTTATGCCGGAACACCAAGATATTTCCCTCTGGGTAAGCATTCATTCTAGTGATTATGTTCCGTTTTGCTCTCGTTAGATTTTTCCAGCTAGCTGTTTACTATTTTGTTAACATTAACATAATTAGACTTCCCCTTTGCATCATTTATGTAAGCATGTCTCAGTGGTACAGGCCTGCAGGGTCATGCCGGTGCTCTAGCTGATTGCTTAATTATCATCTCATTACAAGCAGCCTGATCAAACTTGTCTTATCTTTGGAGACAAAGATTAATTTTTTATACAGCCTTGGTACTTTCACGCATGCAGGGTCAATTATGTCAGATGCAAAACATTTTTCCACAAGTAAAGAACAAATTGCTGAGTATGCAATGCTAACAAGTGCCAATATGTCCTCTGATTGTAGAGTTCCTCGTAAAGTTTTTAGAGCAGGAGGTGTGTCGACTTAACTGGGACGTGGGCTTCGTCACCTGCACCATGCAGGAGATTGGAGTACAGTTGCCACGTCTTCTGGAGGTCTATGACCAACTCTTCAAAACTCGGGTACATGCTTCAGAAAAAAAGTATCACTTTTGCCTAAACTGATGCATATAATTATAAATAGCATTTGCAGGGTTTGTGGAATGAGGATTAAATGGTCTCTTACTTAATCCACCAATCTGTCTCATTGCCTGTAGGATCCCTGTTGGCAGCGGCTGAAGAAACCTCTCCACTTGGTGGAGTGTATCCACGTGCTTCTGTCAGGATACGTAGATGATCCCAGCAGAGTACCAACCTATGACAGGTAATCACTGGGCACTGGAGGCTTGGCCTTGTGTTTACAGAGTCATGTATATGCACATTCATATGGTCCCTGGTTAATATCCCTGTAACAGCTAATGCTTTTTCTTCCAAAGTGTCCTTGAGCAAGAGTTGCTCACTATATTTTAAGCTGCTCAAGATAAATACCTGAACTGTAGATAGACAGATATAAAACCTTACTGTGAGCTTCACATACCCACAAATGCTTGATGCTTATTGATTGTGTCATGATAAATACTGAGGTCTGAACTTCTCATCACAGGGGGTTATTTAAAAGTTCAAATTTATTCAAGTCTTAAGTCTCATTACATACATCGAAAGGTTTATAGGTTGCTGTAATTGTTCCTCGTGTCCATACTGGCTGTAAAGAAATCCCTTCATACGCAAATTCAATTTAAAGGTCCCGTGACATGGTGCTCTTCGGATGCTTTTATGTAGACCTTAGTAGTCCCCTAATACCATATCTGATGTCTATTTCCCAAAATTCAATTCTCTGGGCAGTCAAAGAAGATAAAGGGGAGGTAACCTTGCCCCTTGTGACCTCATAAGGAAATTTTGGAACAGCCCTGCTTGATTTGATTAACTCACATTATTAAAGCCAGCCTCATAGTGCCTAGTGTGTTACTGAAACTATCTAAACCTGCAATAAACCTACGGTATACTTATTTTATCTCCATTTCAGACGCAGATTCACTAATGTGTGTCTGGACAACATCTGTGGATACCTCGTGGAGCTGCAGTCTCTGAGCCCAAACTCAGCGCTCCAACAAACCATCGGCAACTTCAAGTCACTGCAGGCAAAGCTGGAGAATCTCCACTGATGCTGGTAATGAGGTTGTTCCACCTCTGGATCTTGATGCTTAATTAAATGGTATTTGAGGTTGATTCATCAGGACAAGATTTGGAGTCCAGGTTTGACCTCCTTCAGGATCTTGCAGATGTTGTAAAGTCTTCTTAAAATTAAATAGACAAATTTTATAACTTATTTAATACATTTTGATTTAAAGAAATACCATTTTGTGATTCCATCAGCACACAAGATTTGATTGTAGTCCACTGTAGTTTGCCTCGTTTCTCCTTCAGTCTGATAAGTGCTTGTTGTCGTTTGACAAGGTTGGATGTTGTAAAGTACAAGATAAATTACGGAGTATACTGAAGAGACAAATTTTATAACTTATTTAATACATTTTGTTATTGGTCTAAACAATGCTGAAATACCATTTTAGATCCAAGACACCAATTGTCGTTTGCATTGTGTGCAAATAGCTGTGAAAAAATCACCTCAAAAAGACAAGATATTGGAGTTTGTGTTTATAAAAACATGAAATCACTCTGAATTTTGCAGGTGAGTTGTCATAAATGAAAATGCAGTTATCAACGATTAATTTGGGATATTTTCATATAAATCTCCTTGGTGAATTTACTGGACTAAAGCCTTTTGATCACAGGAATAATGTTGATTGTTCTACGTTTGCCTCCAAACTAACAGTTCAGTGTTGGATGTTGTAATTATGTACATAACTTGGCCATAATGTTGTCTTTTCTGCCAAAGGACCTTTTCCCCCCCATATATATTATTTACAGTGAGCATTTTATCTTCTTGGTTGATGAATGTAACTGTGCTTTTGTAATTGTTTTGAATTTGAAACACATTTTTAACACGGTGTAGTTCACAATACTACACTGAAAACTTTGAGGGAAAAAAAAACATTAAACATTTTTTTTATAAAGAAATAAGTGTTGCAATTGCTTTTGTGGATGTTTTGAAAACACTTTACAGACACTAGTTGTCACCTGTGAACTAACAAACTTGCTTTCTGAGGTTTAGTATTGTGTTAAATTTTACAAATGCATAGACAGTTTGCTAAATTGCTGTGTCGATAATGTGACACTGCAGAGGGAGTGCAATAATGGACTTAATGTCTACTGTTTGTGTTGACATAATTATCTTTAATTGGAAATGGCACTTAAGGTTTCTCACAGTCATCACCAAGGCAGTAATTGCTTAACATTGTTTTCCAATGTTAGATTCCAATTAGATGTGCACACAACAATTACAGTTTGCTAAATTTTTAGACTCATGAAAAATAAAATATTTTTTTACTTGATGCCGGGTTGATTTCTCTTAATTACGCAGTGCCAATAAAGTATACCATGCATAACCAGACCTATCTCCTCAGTGCTGGAGAAAAGTCTGGCTGCACAGATTAACACAGATTAACACATCTCAATCGTTTTGGGCGGCACTCAGCCCCGTTTGCAGTATAAAATAGCAGAAGGGGAGAAGAATGCTGGCTGAAATAGTTGGCCAATGCCAGGGTTTATCCCAACAGTACACAATCTGGGAAGTTGGACTGTACCACATAACATTTACCAGATACAACTAATATTGGATTTTCTGTTGACAATCCCACCTCTTCCATCAAATCTACATTCCCTTTTAACGTTTGTGTCTTTAGGCATCTTTGTGCACAACAGGTAGAACACATTTTATGTTTGCTTTTTTAATCTGCAGTGTGAGCAGCAATATTGTATTTTTAAACTATACCTCTACCATTGTTGTGTGTGACCAACAGTCAAAAATACAAAAATATCCAGTTTACCATCTCATAAAACTAAAACTAAGGAATGTTTATTTTACTTAAGAAATTACTTAAATGAATAATTGACTATCAAAAAGTTAAAGGGTTAATTTCCTGTTGATGGTTTAAGATAAAGCTCATCGATAAGCTCATAATGGCAAATAAGTTTTGCACTTGAGCCACATGTGTTCATCCCCATCTCTTCTACAGTTTCTTGTACAAGTAATGCATGCTTTTTTTATCAAAAAAGGCCACTTTTAGCAGATTTGGATCTATCTGTGATGTACACCTTTCAACCTTTTACATGAGCAAGAAATCCTTTTCATTCCAAACAGAAATATGTAGGGGATGATGCAGGTGTAGAAGGCTCCAATATAGCTGGCCAACGTCATTGCAATTGAGGAGGTGTGAATGGTGTTGGTGATGCGCACAAACAGATGAATCAGCCAGCAGACCAGGAACACGCTGGCTACAGCCAGCACACTCTTGGCTGCTCTCACCTGAGTGGTCGAGCTCGGACTAGGCTTAGCTGGCGTTTGGCTGGGCCTTGGAAGATTTGGTGGAGGTCCAACTCTGCTTTCAGTGTTTGTTACCCTGTTGAAGGGAGAGCTGTGATCTGACAGCCCTCCATTTGAACAGGAAGAAGCAGAGGCGCCTATATAAATGTGGGTTAGGGATGCAGAATCTTTGGGATTTTTTGCGGTTCCTGGACAAGAAACTGTGCTGACATTTCTGTTTTCAATACTCTTTCTTTCATCCTTAACTTTCTCCTCGGTAGTGTTAGAGGTATGACCATGTATACGTCGCAGGTTTTGGAGCAGTGTGATGAAAATCTCGGCACTGGTAAAAATAATTCCAACAATAGGGAGAGCATTAGCAAAGGTTAGATAACATATGTCAAAGATTTCGCTGGCAATCCCATCAGGGAAGATCTCTACACAGTGTTGATAGCTCTCATTTCTGGACTCCATTGCATCAAAGAAAAAGTGTGGGATGCTGAAGAATATGGATAATGTCCAGCTCCCAGCCAGCAGACATCCCACCATGCACAAGCTGTCCAGCTGCGCCGGTGCACCTCCGCGCTTCAGGGAGCCGACGAGCTTCTGGTGCCAGAAAACACAGATGATGAGGGTTGTGTAGATGCTGCTGGTTTCAGAGAGGTCGGAGCAAAAACGAAACGCGAAACAGAAAGTTTCCCCAAGGAACCAATGTCCAGCTAATTCTGCCATGATGACAGGAAGGTCCACCAGGTAGGTAGAGATGAGGTTGGAGAAAGCCAGGTTGATGAAAAGTACCTCATTGGTGCGGATGCCAGATTTCTGCCCATGCATTGCGCATATAACCAGCCAATTGTTTCCCAGGATCCCTCCTAGTAACATGAGTACTCTGATGAAGGATGGAATCCATTGATCTGCTCTCATTGTTTCACAAAATCAAGTGACACCACTTCAACTTCACTTGATCTTCACTATTCTGTCAACTGGTCTCACAGTTTCCCAAGTTTGTAATGTAGGATGCTTTGGTCTCTGGACATTTAATAAGGAGGGGGAGAAGCCAGACCCAATCACACTGTAGGGCGTGATTCACCGTTATTCCTGCGCTCTGGTGCAGTTCAGTTTAGGCTTCTTTGCAAAATATGACAGACCAAGCAGATCACTTGCAGATCTTACTTTCATCTCAATTCTTTTTTTGTGTGTGAAAAGGAAATGCATCATCTTACATCTGCACAAAGTGAGGCCCCCATTATTATCTAATGCCAGCAGAACCTTTGGTACTACTTTCATTTTTCTTTTATAAAAGTAAAACAGTAGCAACTAAGTAAGGCTATTATTAATGGTTAATGAGCATAGGATGAAAGTAAGTACATTTAATTTAATACATTTCATATTTATTAATACATTTTAAGTATATTTTCATTCTAATACTTTTGTACGTTTACTAAAGTAAGATTTCTATTTCGAATACATTATTTGTAACTTAAGTATTTCTACACTGTGATATTGCTACCTTAACTTAAGTAAAATATATAGGGTCTAAGGATGTCAGTTTTCTTAACGTTCTGGGAACGTTCGTTTATGGTTACAGCGAACGTTCCCCTAACGTTCTCTAAAGGTTGCAACGTTAAGGGAACGTTGCCGTAACGTTCGCTAAAGGTTGCAACGTTCTTGGAACGTTCGACTAACGTTCTCTAAAGGTTGTAACTTTGAGAGAACGTTAGGGGAACGTTCTCTATAACCAAAAACGAACTTTCCCAGAACGTTAAGAAAACTTTCCAATTAACCAACAGACAACCGAAATACAACCAAAACAAACCTTCAGGGAACAGGGAACGCCAAAAACGAACGTTCCCAGAACGTTCTGGGGACCAAAAATTGTTAGCTGGGAAGTTAGGTATTGATTTTGATGAATTATGTTATAATACTAAAAAGTCATGCTGGAAGAGAATACACACCTGCCAAAATGATTTTCCATAACATGGCTTTTAAGATTTGTTCTTATTAATGCCTTTATTATGTATTAACCATTGATAAAACAATGGGCATGCGGCTGACAAGTTTAATGGGGGACCAGGAAATAACACTGGGTAATGACATCCTATTTTTTTTGCTTTTTCTTTCCAGATTACAGCGGGGTCTCAGTGGAGAATACTGCTCACCATTTTCTCGAGTCTGTGATTTATGAGTAAAAGCTCCACCTTTAGGATAAACCAGAGGCGGCATCTGTGCGCTGCTGCCTATACCGGGACAGACGGACAGACAGGACGGGATGCGGCAGTGAGCAGTCCCGCTGCGGGGTTTGGCTTTCAGATTTCTTTTCTTCTTTTTCCTCCTTTTGATTATAATTTTAGTTTTCCGGCGCTCTAAGGTTGATGAAGGGCTTCGTCCGAAAAAAGATACACAAACAAACAGGTGTGTTTGCCGTCGCTTTCGTTAGAATGAGACCCTGATGAGTGCGGAGAGGACAGGATGCCCGCCAGCGGCGCCGACTCACTGAAAGCCAGCGCCTTCATCCCGGTGTGCACGGCCGCATGCCTCCTGCTCGGCTCTACCTCCCTCTTCTTCGTCTTCACGTAAGTGCGATCGTGCGCGATGTAAATGAAAAGTTGAAGACATGCACTAATGGTTTGCTCCACAGAAAATCCATCCATCCACCTATTAATCCAGACACCCATATCACCTTATCCACCATGCATCAGGTATTCTTTCATTCAAATATGTTTATATTTTTGCATGTTGGATTTTTAGTACAAAATGTTAAAAATGTTGGCCATTCTCTTCCTCTCTTTATTGTCACTAAAATGAATATAGTAGGTTACGATATTAATCCCATTTTTGAAATTTAATTAAGTTTCCATTTCTGAAAAGTAAAAGTATTTCAAATAACAAATGTACAAAAAAGAGCACCATTTCTTCTTCTTTACTGACTTCAACCTGCTGGCAGAGCTACCAGGGGCGGCTAACATCTGACCTGGTTGGCTCTAGTCTGGGCTAGCCTGGGTGCCTGCCCAGTGCACCCTGAGGACTCAGAGTAAGCACAGTTTAGGGGATAAGCTATCCACAATCAACATGTACCAAAGTGTCATTATGACCCACATGTGTCATACATTTTAGCTATAGGAAACCAAATACACACACCTCCACAACAGTGTGATTCGTGTCAAGATCAGAGAACCTGATTTAAAAGTGATGTTATACAACATTTGGTGAGTAATATATATATATATATATATATATATTTCAGCATTCTAGTTATGACCCATTTGTGAGGAACTAGTGGGAGGCTGAAAAGACTGCACTCAAGCCAACGCTGGCATGCAGGAAAAAAGGAAATATATCTCATAATACCCTAGAATACATTTTAAGTGAGGACTAGTTAGTCAGATGTAGATTCAACCACTGTCCGATAATAAAGTACCCTTCTTTCTAAATGAAAACCTCTGATATCCACTGGTGACTAACTGACTGAAATCTTCTACCTCATCAGCTCAATGCCAGACAACTGACCCTTGACCTCCATTGCTGTAGTCGCCCTAGTTTTTCCGTGGTCTCCAGCAGTGTCCGCTGCAATCTGACACCAGATTGGGAGTATGGGGATTAGGATCCTCTTGCCTATGCCATGTGATTCCCACACATCTGCGATCTTTAAATTTGCTATTTGCTGCTAGTAGAAATGAACCGTACCCTTTTTGGAGCTACTTTCACTATGAAATACATGATCAATCTGAAATTTTAACACTGCTCCATTGCATTTTGCTGAGAAGTACTATTCATTCCATACTATTAGTTTTAATATGCAAAGAACGTTGAAATGTAATTCAATGACTTAATTCTTTATCATTTACACATTTAAATTCACAACGATCTAATAGCTGAAGTCATGAGACCTTTGGGACATATAGACAGGCTCACAGGCCAGAAAAAGTAGAGAAACCCGGATGAACCCCTTTTTTATTCTCGGTAAGAAAAAAAATCAATGGCCTGCTGACGTGATAGATTGAGAAGAGACTGCTTAATTGAGACTGCATTGCTAAACCAGCAAAACCGGGACACTGCACATGATTGAACGAACAAGTGATGAATCTGCTGCTTCTTATGGGACAAGAGTTGCCTTTTACTGTATCTGCAATGACCTTATAACCTAAAAATCTTTTTAATTAACACAGCCCATTAGAATAGAGCTCATGGCTTAAAATGAACCCACAGTGAGTCTCTGCATTCCCTGGCTGCTATATAGCAACCTTTAAGGAAAGAAGTTTCAAACCTCAGTGTCTGACGGGCCAGTGAGGGTTTTCACTAGCTTCGTTTGCCCTGATGGAGCGACTTCTTTCCTCCAATAGCAGAGATGCAATAACGTTCATGCAATTATCAGTGTGTGTGTGCATTAGTTGTGCAAGTGTGCGTGCTTCCATTTCTGATTGTGCTACTGGTAGAATTGGTAGAGTTAGAAACAACCTTTGAAATTGTGGAGGCTCTTTTGTTTTCCTTTGCCTGATAAAATTCATTAGTTACCGGTTTCCTGCTTTTGTTCCTCTGACTGTGAACTTTTGTTTAGGCTAGTTCTTAAGATTTTGTGCATTGTTAAACTCAGGCTGGTTGCCTACGCCCAACAAAGACTGCAGACATCATGAGGGAAAAAATGTCCCTTGTTAATTAAGGTATGTTTCATTCTGCCCTGACAAAGGCAACAGTTTCAGAGGAAAGTGAAAAAATTGCAGCTGCAAACACTGTAGACAGGTTAGAATATCATTCTTTGCATGTGAAATATTGTACAGGTGTTGCAGTTTAGGTTGAAACACTTAAAGGGACAGTGCCCCCTAAAATAAAATAAAACGTTTTGCTCTTACCTGTAGTGCTAATTATAATAATACTTATCTAGATTGTTTTGGTGTGAGTCGAACTGTTTTAGATATTGGCTGTAGAGATGTCTGTATTCTCTCAAATATAATGGAACTAGATGGCACTCGGCTTGTGGTGCTTAAACCGCCAAAACTACATTTCAAAAGCAGCAAAAAATGATGTTCCCGGTTATTAAGATTAATTTACATACCTGGTTGTGAGCAGTTTCATGTAGGAACTATTTTTTTCTACCAAAGTACACCTGCCAACCATGTTATCTGTCTAAAATTGGCTAACATTTGATGAAATGTGGATGACACAAGTCCTGGATTACGTGAGAATGCTTGAGCCCACGACACTGAGCACACGCCATGAGAAGATTTATTGTAGCCTACAGTCTGTGGGAATTTTCTGAACTGATGTGGTGTCTAGAAATCTGACAGATCACATGGCTGTGATGGCATTTATGCAAACATGACAGTATTTCACAAAAGGAGCCTTGGCTGCCAGCAGTAGTGAACTTTCTGCTTGACCATTATTGTGTGGCGTCTGCTGTGCCACTGACCCACTGCGATGATGAGGGCCGTGTGCAGATTGCAAGAGCAGCTTACTGTTCTGTGTGATTTAATACAGCTCTGTCAGGGCTGTTTCATTAGGTGGGGCTTGTCTTTGCCACACTGCAGTGTAATGAACTGTTTCTGCCTACAGTCCAGATGGCCTCAGAACGATAATGGAGGCTTGCCGTGCATACAGAGGCGTCCACACAAGAAATCAGTCAGATAAATCTATCTATCTATCTATCTATCTATCTATCTGTTTATTTGAAGAGGAGAAAGAGGAATAACAAGATCTTTTGTAGAATGATAAGTAGAGTGATGCAAGTTACCAGCTCAAATTACACAGATTAATGTATCTGATCAACTATGACAGATTAAGCACATGTCAAACATGACCATGTTTAGTAAGAAGAACTTTGACACACATCTTGAATAGTAGAGACGGGAGGGGGGCTGGGGGGTGTCATGTTATGCTCCTTAATCTTTTTGTCACATATTTACTGCCTCTTGAGGTCCTCATAATTTTATTATGATAAATTTGCTAAATTTGTCTACAAAGATATTCTTGTCCTATTTCCAGTTTTTCATCAGCACCTGTTGTAAGAGGGAATCCAGTCCCACTACCAGTAGAGCATCGATTGGATTTATATCATGATATACAATATATAGTTGAGTGCTGTGTGATATGGTGAC
Organism: Etheostoma perlongum; assembly: GCA_026937815.1. NCBI lineage: Eukaryota > Metazoa > Chordata > Actinopteri > Perciformes > Percidae > Etheostoma > Etheostoma perlongum. The sequence goes on from CM049386.1 coordinate 12,599,794, forward strand.
TGCACGATCTGTGTGTTTAGTATGTAATATGAGGAATTCACTGGACTGTCAGAAATGGTCTGTAATCCTGAGATCCTAATCCAGGGATTACTGGGTTTGCAGCTGGCATAGCATCAGCAGGCTTTCCTCTCGAGGGGTGGACCCCTCCCCCACTGCCTGAACTACCGGGGGTGTTGGGGATTGGAGCTGTGCTAGGATTAAGTTCATAATTGAGGTGGATGAATCTTAATTTTGTCAGATTTTTCACTTTCGATTAGACTTTTTGTTTAAACACTCATATGTGTTCACGGTAATTTGGCCTTGGAGTCCTTTCTGAAAGAAAATACATGGAATATTCTATGCAATTCAACAGTCCCATAGTACATACTTCTTTTCTACCTATACTGGTACCATACCAAAACAATATTATCCAAAAGAAAATTCCCATATAGTTTATGTATGTAGGTTAAACATGTGATGTTCAATCAAACACTGTTAATATAATCCAGTGAATCTTTTCCTCTGTGTCTACCACTGTAACCTGATTACACTACCCCTTCTTCTAATCTCACACAGTAGAGACAGAATCATACCCTATTCAGTATTTACACATACACACACACACATACACACACACACACACACACACACACACACACACACACACACACACACACACACACACAAAGTCTGTTGAACAGTGATGGTTCTTGAAGAGCAGAAACGTGAAAGATGTTATTCTGGTTAAAACCTCTGAAAGGACACGTTCAATAATGTGATAAATGTAATAGTTAAAAAATAATGTTATCAGTTTAGAAGCATCTAAATTTAATTTAACACCAATTCCACAAATTTTAATTTATATTCTTAATTTCGTCTTCTGGCTCATTCACTCATTTAACGTTTCTTTAACTGGACAATTTAAATTATGAATATATGACTGCAGTTTATGATAAGTGCAGTGATAATATGCAAACAACAACAAAACCTCTCAACAGTTTATCAAAGTCCAAGGCGACCTTTTAAAATGTCTTGTCCCCCCTCCCACAGTCCAAAATATATTCTTTTTACAATCTTATAAAACAGAGAAAATCTGAAAATCCTTACATTTTTCGGTAAATGTTTGGCATTTTTGCTTGAAAAAATACTTTGGATTAATTTTCTATCAACTGACTAATCAATAGAATTACTCAATGAAGCTGTGAGATTGGGATGACTTTTGCTGGTTCAAAGTTCTTAAATGTCAGGATTTTCATCTTTTGTCTGTTTTATATATCATTGTAAGTTGAATATGTAAAGTTTTGGACAGTTTTTTTTGGATAAAACGAGCAATTTTCAATGTCACAATAGGAATAACAAACTTCCACATGCGTCTTTTATTATTGACTGACATATTATATACAAAAATGAATTAATCAATATTAAAAAAGGGTCTGTACTTGAAATTCTAGAAAAAAAAGCAGGCCTCCACACGGCTCTCACAGACTATTCCCCAGTACCTGGCTTCATTCTCTGCTCAGGACACCATTACTCCACTAGATCTTTACATAGCAAATCTTTGTTTACTTTTAAGTGTCCAGATTTGCTCAATTGTGCAACACAGAAACAGTTAGCTGCATGTCTTAACTGCCGGGTGCAGAACCTCTTTGCCAGGAGAGACCCCGTCATTTAATCCTTTGTTGTTGACACTGTTGAACACACACTAAGAAAAGCTTATCTTTCACTGTAAAAAATTACTTTTGTGATCCACCGCTCCCATGGCAATGAATGGCATAAAGAGTATCCCTTAAAATCTTTGTTATTAACCTCAGCCTCTAAGGGATGGATGCTTGCAAGGCTTAAAAACACTGTACAGTAAAACATTTAATTTTTCTGTGTATTCAGATGCCCATGGCTGGCTGTGACCATCAGCCCTGCTGTGCCACCATGCTGTGCCATCCTCTTCCTTTTTGTGCTGGCCAACTTCACCATGGCAACCTTTATGGATGCTGGTGTGCTCCCAGTTGGTTAGTAATCAATGAGATGTTATTCTTACAGTATTTCTTTTATTTGTGAAGGTGTGCTATTTGTTTAAATTTCACATATTGTTTTCCAGCAAACGAGGACGAAGACAAGGATGATGAGTTCCGCGCTCCACTGTATAAGAACGTGGATGTGAAGGGCGTCCAGGTGCGCATGAAGTGGTGTGCTTCGTGTCATTTCTACAGACCTCCACGCTGCTCCCACTGCAGCGTCTGTGATCACTGTGTGGAGGTCAGTGCATGGACAGATTCAAAGCCGAGAAGAGACATGGCATTGGCACTTTTAGTAAGAAAAACTACATACTAGGGAGGAAACAAAACAATTTAAATGGGGGAAATGAGTATCGGGAAATGAGTGAAGGGCATGAAAGGACAGCTTGGGAGAGAAAAGTGAGTAGTGAGTGAGTGTAGCGGTGTGTGTGTGGGGAAAGTCAATAAAGGGGATTTCTGCAGAATAAATGATGACTGTGATGGAGGGAGAAAGATCTCAATAATCAGGTTAATCCTTTTCTCAGATCCTTTGTAGTCTCAATATTAATGCAATTTGAAAAAGGCTCAGACAGCCTGCGTTAAACAAAGTGTATTTAGATTTAATGGATATTCCACAAGTTTTTAACCAATACAAGACTTTCAGTTCTGCTGATTATTATTCAGTGTGTCATGTGTATTTTTCTTTTGCCTCTTTAATTTTTTAATTGATCTTTTCCTGCAATCTCCCTTTAGGACTTTGACCATCACTGTCCCTGGGTGAACAACTGCATTGGGAGGCGAAACTACCGCTACTTCTTCCTGTTTCTGTTGTCACTGACAGTTCACATGATTGGTGTCTTCACTTTTGGCCTCTTATACGTCCTGCACCACATAGACGCATTATGGAAGCTGCACTGCACTGTCACGTATCCTTATACACACATAATACTGCATGGGTCTGTGCGTTGATCTATGCATTTATCCATTTAAATGTATACAATTTTTGTCAACTGGGACTAATATGAAGCAGTTTTCCTTAACAGAATATACAGTTTGGTAGTGATCAGTATATCAGGGCTGTTTCTTATCCCGGTCCTGGGTCTCACTGGATTCCACTTGTACCTGGTGTCCAGAGGAAGCACCACCAATGAACAAGTCAGTTTGATTTGATTGAAAATTATATCAATAAAGCAGATTTTTAAGACTTAAAAATTGTGTTATTTTGATGATGTTTACATCTGTACAATAATGAATTATATATACAGGTGTATGTTTATCTTTTTATGATCCAACAGGTAACTGGGAAGTTTCAAGGAGGAGTTAATCCTTTCACACGAGGGTGTTGCAACAACCTGGAGTATCTGTTTTGCAGCCCCATCTCTCCAAAGTAAGAGCCATTTCTTCTACTTAATCTTCAGTTTGTCAGGAAGCCTTATAACGTATTGGCTGTGTCCCTGTTTGTCATGTGGTAACAGCTACACATCAAGGCCCTGTAAGAAAACAGTGATCCACATTCAGCCTCCATTTCCTGAGACCAGAGATTGACAGGCAGAGGCTAGTAAAAGGCAGGGACAACGGGATACAGAGTCAGGACCTCCAAAATAAAGTATGCATGAACAAATGACATGTCAAATTCAAAGTTGAATATTCTCTCACACATTATCGAAGGATTGTGACATCAATTGTCAAGATGTGTCATGTTTCTTTGTGTTTCTTTCTCCTGCCAGCGAACCTCAGCCGGAGCTGTCGAGCTATCGGACACCGAAAAACTGAAAACTCTACCAGCGCTGCCACCAAAACCAGACCACGGCCTGCTGAAAAGCCAACTCACTGTTATGGATGGTACTGTAGGATGATGCATACATACTGCGATAACCATACTTGTATAGAGGCAAAGATAGGAAACATTAAGGATAAATTCAATTTATCTGCAGAGTGCAGATAACTTGATTGCAATTTAAGGATACATCTGGGGAGATTTTCTATTTTTCTTATTGTTGAAAAATCAAATGAAAATACCAAAACCAACAATGAATTAATCCTAAAACCAAGTATTTTTTATTTATTGACAATAACATAAATATTGAGCGTCGCCAGCCTCATACTTACAGCTGAGCTGTTTCTCTGGATTCAGTATGCATTTTGTATTCTATAAGTCACTCCACAAGTGTTTTCTTTTCCAGAGATGGGACACCATACCAAATCTATCATTCCTGTATCCATTCCCACTGTGCCGCAGCTAAGGCCAGTCCTGGAAGCCATATCCAGAGGCTCGTCCCCCATTCCTCCAGACCAGGTGCTTTTCAGTCAATACATTTTTTATGTTGTTTGAGCGTGATTCTCAGTATTCAAGTCCTGGTTTTGATCCTTGTCTGACAGACATTGCCGTCTGTTTTTTGTTGTTTAGTTGCTGAAGACATCAGAGCAGCAAGGAAACCACAAAGGTTCTGACCTACGTTCTGAGACTAAGGAAAGCCCTGGGAGAGGCAGACAGCAGGCTGGCCTTCCTGTCCATACCAAAACCATCTCCAGCTCGGTGGAGCTCAACTCTCTCACGCTTAACTCCCGCTCTCTCACCCTCAAACACAGCAGTCGCCACAGCAGCAAATCCCAGCTACCTGCCATGCATGGTGACAGTTTGGGAAGCAACCTCCCACCACCGGGCATCATCAGCTCTTCCAGCCTGCTGGCCAACCACAACAGCAGCCTCTCCTATGACCTTATTAACCCTGCAGACCCTCAGTTCCTGGCTCAGAGAGGGGCCCCTTCAACCAGCTACCATCCTCACTTCATGGTTCTGGGCACAGATGGGACTGTGTTGCAGCGGCCCCCTTCTCACGGATACAGTCCCGTGTTTAGGGGCGTCACCAGACAGTCTCCTCAGCCTCGAGACCCATCACCGTCTTTGCAGGGCCTTACCTCAAGGGATCCCTCACCTTCCTTCCAAGGTTTCATTGAAAGAGACTCTTCTCCTGCTTTTAAAGGGCAGATACTGAGAGACCACGCATCCCAAAATGTAACATCCCGAGACCTCACCCCTCCTGGTCTTGCAATGCGAGAGATGACCTATCAATGTTTTCGAGACAGCCTTCGCGATCTCACTCCACCGGGTTTGACACCTCAGAAGTCTGCCACTGCACGCTATGACAATTTTTCAAAAACTATCATGGCATCTATCCACGAGAGACGAGAGATGGAGGAGAGGGAGAGGATGCTGCGTCTCCAAGCCAGATCCCAGGCCCTCTACGGCCCAGATATGGGGATCTATGACATCCCCAGCAGGAGGAGTCTACCACCAGATAACATCCGACCTCCAGGCTCTCGTGGACCAACTCCTCCAGCCTACGGCTCCCGGGAGTTTCTGATGAGTACAGGCATCCTCGGTTATGGCATGAGGACCTCACCTCTCTCCAGCTCCTCTACATCGTCTCTGACCCGAGGCCCAAAAACGTCCAGCTCTCCTATACAGAGCAGCAGCAGCAGCAGCCTGCAAAGCAAGGGCAGGTCTTCCTCTCCGGGTTACTGCCCTCCTGACAGACATACTCAACCACTTCCTTCCTCTACATCCACTCTGCCCCGTTTACCCTCCTCCGCCACCTCCTCCGCCCCTTCATACGCCTCCTATGCCACCGCGAAACGATCCTCACTCCCATATTCCTCCGAGGGGAAGGACTCGGTCACACTGGGACCGCTGAAATAAATAAGAATTACTCTATGTTTCTGATGGTGTGAATGAATCATCTATGCAGTGTTAGTCTGTCTTCACAGCTCCAAAATACTTTGTAAATAAGAGGCCATATGGGACATTTCTGTGTGGGAGGGTGTGTGACTATACACAGTGAAGGATAAACTTAGAAATAATGTCATGCAAGTTTGACCAAATACAAAAAACGGTGAATCTCAGGAAAGTCGTGCCTCCTCTTACAAACAGAGCGAGCTCTATAAACTTAGTCAAAGCAGAAGAGCTATTTGAAGAATACAGATTTAATTATTTTTTGTTTGTATGTGTTTTGATATTGCTTTTGTGAAACAATGTAATAGCATATCATAGCAATATGTCTCCCGCTGCAAAGTACCCATTTTAATAGAATTTTGTAGTTGTTTATATGAATAAACTTATTTTGTAATTTTCATTTTTGATTTTATTTTGCTCTTTTTTCATGTGAATGGTTGCCAATGAAGGCACCCACAAAGTGCTGCAATAGAATTTAATGAATGTGTAAATGAGGCTTTACACATTTAAAGCACCTGCTGCTCTAAGCAGAAGGAAAATGCATTTTTATGTTGGTTATCAATCTTTCTGCAAACATATTATACTTGTGCTCAGTTTTATTTTTTCCAAATCACAAGATAATTTAAGCTCATGGCAATAGTCATTTCAATTTAAAACTGCTACAATGCATAGCACAATGCATTTGTATAGCAGTGATGAAAGCACTGCTGAAAGAAATGAAATGATGACACATAATGGGGAGTTTAATGAAATATGACACTGGGGTAGAATGATTCACTCTGCAATGCAGTTTCTGCATTGAATTTGTGTATGGCACCCTCTAGTGAACCGTTTCAGAAGGTGGTGTGACGTTGGTGAAGCAGACAGATCCAGTAGATGATGCTATTGTGTGCAAAATATCAGAAAACAGCATGTTGTTGATCTCAACGGCTACAAGTAATAGAACAGACCAAGGGAGGCTTTATAGTGTGACCTATATTCCAAAAGGTCCATTTCACACTGCAGTTTATTATCACTACAGGTAGTTTGCAATAAAATAAAAAAAAAAAAATCAAGAATAATGTAAAAACGTTGTTGGGGGCAAAAATCTCCTGCCCATTTAGTATACTAGAGGAAAAAAAGCATCTGTGTAAAGTTGTTTTCCATGCGTCAGTGGGGTCAGATGAGGAGTCCAGTGACACATTTTGCATTTGTCTTTTGGTTGGTCTTCAGTCCCAGGACTGGCTCATGAGTCATTCAGGGTCTTTGCTACAGAAATATATATTTTTAAGATTATTATTTGGGGCTTTTACCTTTATTGAAAATAGATAGACATAAAAGGGAGAGAGAGCTGGGGGATGACAGACAGCAAAGGGCCAGAGGTTGGATTCGAACCCCAGGCCGCTGCCAACATGGGGGGGACTGCTCTTACTGGGTGAGCTAGAGTCCGCCCTGTCGAAATATTTCTAATAACAGGAACTTTCGTTACCTTGTGCCATAATAGACAATCATACATTTTTTTGTTCAGGCAAGAAATGACCAGGCTTGACACTTTGAGGTTGAACCTTTTCATGTGAGTTATTGCTGGAACTTATAGCAGGTGAGAAGTGCAGATTTGACAACAGGAAAGGATTGATGGATTTAAACAGGAAGGAATTTATAACTCCGCTTTATAACCAGCAGATATCCCACCAGACCGGTAAATTCAGTGTGATGTATAAACGACTCACTCGCACATGGCTTAGTTAAAGACCTGACAACAATGAAAGATGTAGAGCATGAATAAAAAAGTGTGACTGCCAGAGAGCAACAAGTAAAGTGTAAACAACATTGTTCAGGACTTATTGGAGCAATTGTTCTTGCCAAAAATGTCTAACAAGATATTGGTTAATACAACACTGTCTTTTCACTCACGAGATTGTGGAAACAGTTCAAAGGAGAGAGATGAGGACAAAAACAAGGCGTCCAAAGCATCATTAGAACCTAAGAGGGATGTGAACAAGCTTGCAATTTACATGAGTCATTGATGTTCTCTCCTCAAATATCTGTGAGTAAGAATGCAACATATTTTTAAAAGTTTTGTTTTATTTCTAATCTAATCTTTTTTTTTAGAAGAAAAAGTATGCAACATTGCCTACAAACCACTGCAATCATTGTCTAAGCTACTGCAGTTTGCAACATGTCATTATTAAAATACACGAAGAAGAAGAAAAAAAGACCCCCAAGGCACCTAATTTCCAATGACTACATGTCAGATCCCTCCATAACTTCTTCAATATGAATGTAAAAATATCCTATATCCTATTTCCTTTATTAAAGGATAGAATCCCAGTTTTTCACATGCTCACAGATTAGCCCTCACAATACATTGGAACAGTTTTTGGTCTGTGTAAATGTCATTACAGTGGATACATCTTAAAGATTAAAAAAGATTAAAAATTTCACTTCATGTATGAGTTCCCCCCAGACTGCCTATGGTCCCTAGTGGCTGGAAATGGCAAAAGGTGTAAACAGAGCCCAGGGTATCCTGCTCTGCCTTTGAGAAAATGAAAGCTCAGATGGGCCGATCTGGAATCTTGTCCCTTAAGGGGGAAGGTTACCTCCCCTTTCTCTGCTTTACCCGCCCAGAGAATTTGACCCACCCATGAGAGAGAGAGACATCATGGCTTTCAATGGAGCAAAGTGGCAGTTGGTATAGGCCACACCCCCAGCCTCCACCTTGCGCCCCCCTCCCCTCTCCTCCTAAAAAGTTACAGACTCAGAAATGGCACATAATAAGAAAAGCTCATTGTGGGACTGGTTCTAGTGGCTGTAATTCTGCACCAAGGCTGAATTTTGAGAAAGAGACTTCAGATATGGCATTAGGGGACCACTAAGGTCTACATAAAAGCATCCAAAGAGCACCATGTCGTTGGACCTTTAAAACACTGATTTAGGGTTTTAGTGAATATAGGTGTATTTGCACAATGATTACATAAGACAGCCCAGTAAGGTTTGACAAATGGGTGACTTTAAAGATAAAAAGAACTTTACAGACACACATATAACTTTTAAACAAAAGTAAGACAGAACACTTTTCTAAATCCATTATTTTCTATATCTAGGCATTTGGTGTATATATATATATAAATATATATATATGTATTTATGTATCCATGTATGTATATATGTTGTTATTTTGTAATGTTAAAGTAGGCTACATTGTTGTTTGTTTCAGGGAGGTAATGGTGCTGAAATGTTGAAATGACTCTCCTATTTTAAATCCATCTCAATCAACCCGTTTGCGATTCAGTGTTTACATCCACAGTTTTGATCACCACTTGATATCTTCCAGTTTGCTGAAACAAAGCCAATTTTGTTGAAATGACTCTATGTCAGGATATACATTTGCATGTTCTGATATTTTTCTTCCTTTCTCTCTTCTCTGGTTGTTTTCTTGTTGTTTTTCTTCCTCCCTCTCTTACCCTTCCCAGTGTTTGTAGCCAGGGGTAAAATGGTAATGCCGGTAATGACAAGGCTGCTGTGCACAGAGGGATTGCGGGTCATTGACTTAGAGAAGAGTGATCAAAAGTATTCTGCGCAGAATGTGCTGTCTGAGAAGCCCTCTGTCTTACATCATGTTATTTTTACAATTTGTCTCCATAACAAATTCATCTTAGAAGAGACTGGTTGCCTCGACATTTGTCTCAGATATACTTGAGCTGAGCCCCTGTACTGAACAAGAAATGAAATAAACAAACTTGGCTGACAGAATTGGGCAGACAGTGTTTTGTGGCATCAAAAGCATGTGTGAGGTTTTATATGTCTGAGTTAGACATATCAAGTGGGTGTCTTCTAATGTTAGACAAAGTAAGTATGAATTTCATATTAAAAAGTAAAATACCCACTTGGACTGTTGATTTTGTGCTCAATCTCTTACAGTGGAAACTCATCAAGTGCTGATGACTTCACAGCCAGTCTGGAGAGGAGGAATAATTACAGCAACCCATAACTCTTCCTCAAGACAACTTGAAAAAAGGTGAACTTACCCTGTGAAATAGTTCCACCCCAGATATCTCAAAACCTAGGCAAACGAGACAAAGTGAGATTTGTTTTCTTTTGTATTTGTGTGAACTGTCCCTTTAACCTACTCATAACTTTACATAGAAGCAAAATTGTTATAAAATGTAACCTTTATGTTTATTCTTAACCAAGACTAATAAAAACAACATAATAATCAATGATTACCATCCGATAGTTCAATCATATTCAGTTTTTTGGGATTTATCTGCATTGCCATGGTTCTTCTTGTAGCTAGATGCATGGTATGATAAACAGAGCAATAAAATATGAGAAAGAAAATGAGCAAATAATAACATGAGGCTTCATCAGAGGAATATGGACTCATACATAACTTTGAGTTAATTTTATTCTGATCAATCTTCCAGTCCTCTAAATCTTTTAAGATACTTCTAGATGCTGCAGACTGACCTACATTTGTGCCTCTCTCTCTCTCTCTCTCTCTCTCTCTCTCTCTCTGTCTCAGTCTCTTTCTCTCAGCTCATTGATATGCCTGATCATCAGAGGCATCGCTGAACTGGCTGATTGTCATTTTCAGCTGCAGTGCCACTGATGCATTTCATTTCCTCCCTGGGCTCTCTGTTGGTGTGATTAAGCACTTGCTGCAGTCAAACGAAGTTGGATTAATAGCACCCTGGTTTGTTTATTGCTTAGAGGCAACCTTTATAATATTTACACTATTCATCAAATCACCGCAAAAGGATGTATTGTGGGTCTGCATTAGGAGAAGTTGTTCTATTCTATGTGGGTGATTCTGATTGCTATTGCTGTTCCTATAGCTCACCAAGGGGGTGCAGCAATAAGTCAATGTAAAAGTCAGGACGTCAGGTGTTGCTTTGTCATTTGTAGTCTGAGGGCAAACTCTCAATCTGACTGGATCCTTTCCAGAAGCACAGATTACACCGATTTCAACTTTTGGCAGGCATATTTAGATCATCTTTGAATATTTGAATTATGAAATTGAGATGTGACCTTTCTCTTCAAAAACCGAATTTGGTGACCTTTTCTGGTATTTCCAGTATCATCATGCCCCCTAAGTGTGATGGTGCCATATGAAATACAAGCAGCATTCAAACCAGTCACTGCTGGCATGCACCCTAGTTTTTGCTAAACTCTTGATAGATGTTGTGTCTCCACGTTAAATTGAATTAGACGGAGCTCCACATGCCAGCTTGAACAGAGCAGAGGTGGGCAGTGTGGGGGTTTAATTAGGACGACAATCTGCACTGACTGTGCCTCTGTGTGGCAGAGGAAAAGGATGTGAAATGCCCGCTGAGCACCAAAGACTGTGTGGGCATTTCATTGCAATTAAAACAGCACCATACATGCCGTAATATAATATGCCTTTTTTCTATGTGGGTGTTTGTCAACAGATCCTGTGTATTACACTTTACGGTGCCCCCTCTCCTCATCCTAGTGTGTTTAGATAATGGGCAGCAATAATTGCATTCATCTTTGTCACATGGTTGTGTTAATGTATGATGCAGTTACTGTGGTGATGACAGCTGCGATAAAACAGCATTTACACATAAAGCCGAGGTGTGTGGTTCCAGAAATGTGTGTCTCTTAAGGTCAAGTTTTTCTTGCTCTTTCAAATTCATCAATACACTCAGTAGAACAGGATTTATTTTTGCTGTTTATTATAGAGAAAATAGTCTCCTACGTGTGTGTGTGTGTGTATGTGTATCTGTGTGTATGTGTGTGTGTGTGTTTTAATGGTATCAGGCTAGGCAATAGGAGCAGAGAATAAATCACAGACTGTGGAAAAGCAACAAAATAAAAATGTTTCCTGAAATAATAGGTGTCTAGGAGAACATGGCCTCAAGTAAAAACAAAAAACATTTTAACATTTTAATCCCAATACAGAATGTCCTTGGTGGCATGCAGAAGAGTAGTCACTGCTTGTCCTTTAAGGCATTTTGGTGCCTTTTTATTAGTTAGTAAACAGATAGTAAACACTGGAGAGCACTATGAAATATAGGGGAGAGGGGGGGGGGGTGATAACATTTAAAATGGTCCCCAGCTGAGGACGTTGCACATGAATACAAAATACACAGTATGCACCTTTTAGACTACAAAACCTCCCAACTTGCCCAACTTCTTTCATATTCTGTATTATTTCAGGAAAAGAACATTCCTTTGTACATTGTATACCTTCTACAAGAACTTCTGAGCAATTGTTTTTGAACAACCCTGCACAAGTTACAGAGAAAGAAAGATAAAGTGGAAAAGAAGGGAGAAAGAGCAACAGCAAATGCCACAGAAGGTTACATGAGGATATTCCACAACAACCTTTTATTAAATCTACAGTTTGCAGATCCTATCTGCTTAATATTTCTACATGTGTCACACATACTGTACATACAGTACACAACCAAAAAAGTCTGCAAGATTTGGGTGTTACAGTTTTGCTCTAGGCCAGTTGATCTTTGGTTAGTTTATTTTTTTTATTAGTTTATTATTTAATTTGACCTTGTGAAAATTTTTGAGCTCTTTGTTCTTGTAATTACCTAATGTGTTTTTGTTGTCTTGTCAAGCATGTCTATCCTTGTCAGTCTGTCTTTGTCTATTCATGTTGTCTTGTTGTCTATTCAGTTTCTTTGTTATTTGTTCATGGTTGTGTGTTACCCGTGTTATTTCTGTGTTCTCTGTTTTTTTTCCCCTTGTTCTATCCATGTGTATTTTTTATGCTTCAGTTTCCTGTTTTACTTTGTAGTGTCTGTTGCTCCTGTGCTGTGTCTTTCTTTACTTACTGCCTGTGATTGTCTGCCTCGCCCTGATGTGTTCCACCTGGACTTTTTGGTCCAAGCCTGGTGTTTCCTCAGACATGACACTGGGGGGTTCTGTTATGGTGTCAGATGTCTTCTGGGATGGTTTGAGACTGCTAAAACCCTTAGAGAGTAAAGTATTCTCAGTGAATATAATGTCATGTTGTATTATCATTTTCATCCATGGTGAGTTCTGTAGGGTACTGTAGGCAAATGCCTAGAAGTTAAAAGCAATTCAGTAAAAATGACAGAGCCTGCAGGCAAGACACACTTACACACTGGAAGATGTGTGTGTATCAGGTGGATAAAGATTTTGTGTCACACTATTCAGCCCGTGGAGCCAATGTAGAATATTATGGTTTATTTAACTTGTCCATGGGTGAAATTTGTTGCAAAAGGGGAGCTTGCATGTGAAGTGGTAGCACGCAAAGTTTGCCAGCCAAAAGTGTAAAGGCTCATAATGAATTGTAAATCAATTTTGGCTCACAGATCTATATCGCTGACATTTTGTAATATTAAGTGCAATAAACTCAAAGTAATTTCCGAAAATCTACACTCTGAGGAAATATCAATCAATCCTGTATGATTCATTTTAAGTATAAAAAGGTCTCATAAATCATGAGTGACATTTTCAGCTCTCACACTAAAAGTGTTATTTCCCACTATCTCACCCAGACTCCCAATCACCTGTGTGGGTTTTGTTTTAGTTTTTTTTGGGGAAAAAAGTATGGGGAAAGGAAGTACGGATACTCAATTTGGTAATGTAAATTGTAACAATTTCAGACAGAAGTGATGGAGCTTGCTTGATCAACCTTGATCTTAGTGACCGTTGAGAATTTACAGTATTAAAACCCCAAAATACATTTGATATGGTGAAAAAGCCAAAGGCTATAGCTTACAGTGTACCTGCACTAATTTTTACATCACAATCATTAAAACACCAAATCAGCATTGAAAATGTTGTATTGCCACAATGAGAAAACTTACTGTATGTGGAATTTCCCTTGGTGAAAGGTGTATACATTAACAAACATATTAAACATTAAAGCTACAAGCAGCGTTGGACGGGTCCCCGCTCCTCCCGTTGTCCCCGCATTAGGGTTACTGGCGGACTCCGCTCCTTGCAACCGTGCATTTACTAAGTTCAATGATACCTCACACAAGACTCTACGTCATACAGTTTATTAGCTGTGAAAGGGGGCATGGCAAACCTTTACCAATAAAAAGACGAAGTCTCTGTTGAGTTCATTAATACTTCACATAAGACTCTACCTTAAAGGGGTCACCAGTTATAAAAAGGAGCATGGCTACACCATGGGGGGCGGGCCAAAACATCACCAATGAAGAAGGAATTCTCTGCTGAGTTCAATGACACCTCACACAAGACTCTACCTTAAACAGTTCAGTATCGGTCAGTATCACATGTAGACCACACATTATAAGTTTCATGTTAATTTGGATGATGTTTGTCATACAAGGCAGATTTCCTATTTCCACTAAGGGGCGCTATGACTTTGACTAAATATCGGGCGTCAGATGTTGTCAGGGTTGGACTGTTGTGAATCCTGAAATTTTTTTACCAAGTTTCGTTAGTCTACGTTAAACATACTGCAGGGGCTTCATTTTTATAACTTTGTAGGGGGCGCTACTAAGCCATTTTTATGCGCTTTTCCCAAAACCCTTAAAATACGTATATTTTCACCAGAATTGATGTGACCACTAATTTTGGTGAGATTTTAAGAATGTTAAGCCCCTCAAAAAGGCAATTCATTTGGAGAAAATTATGATAATTCCTTCAGTTTCTATAGCGCCTTTACCGCTATAGAATAGTGCTTTACGGCACTCGGGCCCTAATTAATGTAAAATAAAGAAATACAGAAACAAATATATACATACAAAGTAAATGTTTCATAAGAAAAATGCTGAATGGGTTAAATGCTACATTTTCAAAGAATGTATGTGCAATGAGCAGATGTAGTTCAGGAAGAAGGTTAGAGGTTAGTGTAGTGAAGGAGGTGGGGGGGGGGGGATTTTAGTGGGAACAAAAATCCTTCGTTAGAATGTGAAGTCGTTTAAAAAAATTACTTAGTGTGATGAAGCTGCTCTGGTGTCTGTCCAAAACCATTAAGACATTTATTGTTGGCCTTTTCTATTTGATGGCACTTTGAGTATGGAGATGGAACAGTGGCAGAGCAGTGAACAGCAGTCATAATATCTAATGAGGAAACATGCTGTTTCACAAGTGTTGCTTAGCTTTCATTCTAGAAGGATTAAAGATTTTTTTTATTAAATGAGATAGCTCTTTACTTCAAAGGAGCTTTTTAACTGGTTTTCTGATGAGATGTATCACTTATCTGTTGAAGTCTGAAACAACGAATTCAAGGTTCTTTAAGTGTTACTTCGCCGCTGTTTGTTACTGTACTGCTGTGTACAGAATTATATTATCGTGGAGGTCTCATAAAGTGAAAGATATCACCAACAAGGGATTAGATTAAATGAAAATAAGAAAAGGCTAACTGAACCGAGGGGTTTAATGAAACAGACCTTAAAAATGCAAAGGTGTTAGCTTAATGACTAACTGCAGTCTATTAGAAAAGTTTAGACAAACCAGGATAGAAGAAATATGGCAAGGGCCAATGAGGATTTGAACTGCTCCAGGATCAATGATATTCAGGGGTGCTCTTGAATCAATAAGAGACAGCTGAGAGAGAGCACTGGTCTGTGGATGATAGCAGATAATTTTGTATTAAGGTAATTTGTTAACTTAGGATCGGGAGCAGGGCCATGCCTAAACCACACCTCTAATCAACAGACAAACCTACATATATCGTGCTGCAAAGCCAGCCTTGTGTATCTCTGATTGCGTGATACAAGAGGGTCAGCGTTCTACGATCTCCGTCATGGATCCAGAGATGGACCCTTCAAAGGTTCCTCAGCGGAAAAGGCATTCCCTTCTGCCGCAACGACGATAAAACTGCATTGTTCCGCCTCTACCTTGCCTCCGTTGCTGCCCATAGACAGTTAAAGAAATGGACCAACAGATCCCTTTGCTCTGGACAGAGACCAGTGAAGGATATTAGAAACACTTTTCCGGTGATAGCTGAGCGCAGCCTCCAACTGAGCTTGACGATGTAGATGTGACGTGGGCAACCTGTCTGAAAGTTGTAAGTCTTCTGGTAGATGTGCCAAGAGAAATCGCAATCATTCCCAATCTTGCAGAGAAGGAGAGCGTAGGGAGATAACAAATGCACAGGCTAATTATTGCTAACTAAAATGCTAGTTAACATTAGTAATTAAACCTAAACAGCTAAACAGTAAATGGAAACTGTCTGTCACACCTGACGTCACAGGGCCTCAACAGCCACAGCATGCATCACCAGCTCCCACTGGCGGGGGTCAGGTTGTATTTCCCCATGTGCCTGCTCCCTCCGTGTCTGTCATGTCTCAGGCGATCTCTGCCTTCTTTTCATCCCTGTGTTCGCAGGCTTCACAAGACCCCGTGCACATACATCCTCATCCCTTCATCCCTTCCTCTACCCTTCCTTTAGCTGTTCCTGGCCGTTCAGCTTCTGCTCCCTCCCATTCCAAGTTTGCCGCACTGCAATTCCAGTGCCCCATCCAGCAGCTCAAAGGGACCTACCTAACATCGTGCTCGACAATCGTCAGCCTTCTTCTTCTTTCCAACTGGTCTATCCTTGATTTTCTTGTCACTCCTCCATCCTCACCTCCTCACTTAGGGCCACATACTCTTATTAATGCTTTCCACCATCTCACCATCCCCTCTCTCCAATGAGAAAACATCTGGGCCTAGCTTCTCCATTGAGTCCTTGGGCATTAACCTGATTCATTGTCATTCTAGGTGTCACAGCCCTTGGAGAAAGTGCAGTGCATCACTCTGCTCCTGTCAAACTTTCTTCTCGCAGTTAGATGCACCAAGCTCCCGTAGGTTTTGGTGGTTACTATGGGGGAAGATAGTTCGCTTCTGCTTGGCCCTCACAGAATCCGGGTGTCCTTCAACAGTGCTCCATGAACTATATCCCATTGTTGTGGCTGCCATTCTTTGGGGGCATGAATGGTCAAAATCCATACTCATTCACTCCAAAAACACAGCAGTAGTAGACATCTTAAATAAAGAAATTCAGACACTCTGCTCCAGAATCAGACACACACCCCACGCCAGTGCTACCGTTTTCAGCCACAACGTTCAACTAACACACCAGCTGAGAAACCTCTCTTACGCCTCACAAGATGCCATCATCAACAGTCTTGTCCCAGCACTCTCTCAGACTGCTTAACTGGCTGGAATTGCTTTAAGGCACATTAAGCCACATATCAGCTGCCATTTCCCTCTCTGGACGTCACGTCGATCTGCAATTTCATCATCCATGCACATTCCATTCAAAGCTTTTTCAGCTTTTGAGGTGTTTAGAATTTGCACTTCATCCGTCTACAATCCTTCTTGTCACCCCAGTTTATCAGACATCACCATCCACAACTCAAACTCTCTCATATTCACACTTAGAAGAAGTGAAACGGATCCGTTGGGAGTTTCTTTCCCCATTTACATCTTCCACCTCAGCTCCTACCTCAGCCGCTACGAGCCACTAATCAAATACATCGGCTTAAGGTACACCGCCAAGGCATCTCCAGAACATCCACTTTTCATAACCAAAACAGGAAACAAAAATGGCCACTCCATTCTGGTTTCAGAAACACCTGAACAGAATTCTCTGCATTTCAGCCATACCACTCAAGCATTATTCCAGCTATGCTTTCTGCATTGGCGCAGTATCCACAGCCGCCAGATCAAGCATCTCCAACAAAACCATTCAGGCCGCTGGTCATCCCAGGGATACCAAGTTTACATTCACAACAATCTCAACGATCTCCGTCAAGCCCGCACACAACTCAGTTCTACATAATCTGACTCTTTTGGAGGTCTGTAAACTATTCGGGCAAAAACTGATTCTGAGTCTCCTCCACTCAGTCATACATCCTCCCTGACCAGCCATCAGACAACATCCACAGCTATTCATCTATCTGCACATTGATAATGGTCATTAAATATTTAACTAACACATTGTTGTGTCGTGGTCCTTGCTAGTGAAACTTGGATTACTGCTCAGTCTCTGTGACAGTGGTCTGATGGCAAATTGGAAGATGTCCTGGAATGTTGCTTTTTTATTGAGAAAGCAAGGACTTCCATCATGATCTAGTATTTAGTGCAGTGATTTTGTGTCAGTTCATGTGATTATTTTTAGACCACTTCACTAAGACTCCTTTTGGAAATGATGTAATACCTGCTGCACTAGAAAACGAAACAACCACAATGAGTAATTTCAGTTTTATGGTGATGACATCTAAAAAAACACAAACAGGTGGAGCACTTGCCTATCAATTCCCCGTTTACTGTACACAAATCCTTTAGTTTTATTTCTATGCTTGTACCAAATAACAATGCATTGAGTAGGTGCTGTATGAAGATGTGTGGGCAGACAGACATGAGGGCTGATAAGGGGATTGATTTGTTTGGTACAGTTTGCAGAACAAGGCTGGTTCAGTATGGGCTGTCTCTCTCTTCCTGGTGCTGCATACAGTGTTTATGCACCTTTCCATTCCTCACTCTTTATTATGCTGCACATGGGTGACACAGGACCTAACTAGTGCGGGCTGCTCCAGCTGCATCTGCTTGTGAGCCCACTGGGAATGGTGTGTGTGTGTGTGTGTGTGCGCATGTGTGTATTCTGCCTGTGCACCAAGGCTGTCAGAAAATATGAGGAGAGCACAGGGATTGCAGGGTTCTGCACGTACCTAAGCCTTTCACAGGCTCAGCATCACACAGTTGATTCAGCACCTTGCTAATAGCACACACATTAACTGCAGCACAGATCAGAGGAGAAGTGCAGTATGAGAGAGAGCCCAGCGTTTATTGCGTGTGTGTGTGTGTGTGTGTGCACATCTGTGTTGAGCAAATGTGTGCATGGTGCGTCTAGTGTGTGTTTGTGAGAGAAATAGAGGCAGGGAGAGAGTGAGGGAGAGAGAGAAGGAGAGAGAGAGAGAGAGAGAGAGAGAGAGAGAGAGTGGACGTGTGTTAGTGAGAGCTGGGAGGAAGGATGGCTGCTCATGTTTGAACTGCCTCAAATGCTCAAAGGGAGAGTCCAGGCAAAAAAAAGCAGAGGCAGAGAAACAGACGTCTCACTTGGGGACGCATCTTGTTCATCAATTGTGGGGAAGCAGAGAAGATTTGGCAATGCCTGCTGAAGTGAAAGAGGTAAGTGTGTGGTGGAATGGCTCTTTTGCTCTGTACCCTCCATCAGTTTTTTTTTCTTCCTGCAGAGAACTGTATCCCTCCACAGCTTTGCATTCTGCCTCTATCATGATGAATGAAGGAGGCATCAATTGCTTCACCTCCTTGCCTCTCACTGCTGTTCTGTGCAGTCTCCTTGTGTGCATGGGGACATGATGCTAACATCTTTATTGCGTGTGTGTGTGTGTGTGTGTGTGCACGCATACATGGGTGTGCATGTGTGCAAATGCATAGGCAAGCTTATATGGGGAATCATTTTTAATTAAATTTTTTACATGAAGATAATTGTTGTCCCTTCAGGGGAAAATTCTGCACACACTCTGTTAAGTGTATTGTCATGATGTATCAGAGAGACGTTAAATCTGACCATGCAGCATTTAACTATTTGAGGATCAGTGACTTGAAAAGATGCTCCAAATTGAAACTTTGAGAATGAACACCTTTTCCTTTCTGATTTTCAATCAGCATTTTCTCTTTTCTTGAATTATGACTAAAGAAGATGTATTGCATAATGGACAATGGTGTCTCTGCAGGAAACAAGTCTTAAGTAAGGGAATCTTTTAATGCATGGGTCATTCCAGTGCCATTTTGATTCACAGTGTACAGTGACATTCTGTAGATTTACAGCGACCAATATGAGCATCACTGATTCAACAGATAGTGGCGAAGAGATGAGTTGTGACAAAGTTGTGACTAACGTCTTTTGACATCAGTGGGATGATGTCATGCTTTATTATCTACTGGAAGTATTACTCTTTCCATCTCACAGTTTGATAAAGACAAACTGCCTCTTAATTGTGATTTATTCTAAGTTTGATCACTACAAAATGACTTCGCTCCGCTGATTCAATTGCAGTGGAAAGTGCTCATTTTTCAAACATGTTTTTTCTAAAATGCATTTGTGACCAGTTTGAATCATGGCTTGTGCCTATTGTGCCCTTGAGCTGGTCACCAAAATCTGAACTCACTCTGCATTAGATCAGACTCTGTGTCTCCCAAAATAATACTCTGGCTGCAGCTGGCCTCAATACTCAGAGTTGACAGGAACAAGATGCTAATCATGTCATTCTGTCTCCTGCATCACTGCACCTAACATCTATATACCTCACTTTGTTTTTGTTTTTAAAGCTGAAGTCAGATTCAGAATCATCATCTCGACCTATTTGGCTCTGTGAGCACACTAACTTAGTGATGGTGCAATGAGTTATTTAAATGAGCTTTGACTCACAGCAGCCGAGCCTTCCCTGGAGCTTGAATCAGATGGGGACAGCACATAGGGCCCTGTCCAGCCTATTATTGCCCTCCGAATCCTTAATCAAGCTGTCTGTAGAGGAGAGTAGTACCCTGTCTTTCTTGGCCTGGCGTTCATTTAGTGCTGTCTAACAGTAGCCAATCTACCTCACCCAGAAGTGTTCAAGCCAGGATCATCTCCCTGCTGCTAATTTCTGCTGTGTGCCCCTTTCAACTCTTCATCCCTCTGACACATTTTGTACATGGATGAGGGGCCCTTGTGTTTGGTGAGGTGTTTAAAAAACGAATCAAACCCTCTACCTCCACATTCAGCTGTTCACTGCAGCCATCTGATTTAATGCAGTGGAGTTGAGTTCTCAGCACTTGTTCGGTTTAATGCCGCAGCCTCAGAAAGAAGAGAGTTTGGGGAAATTTAGCAGCTTTTACATTTTTTTTTTTAAACTAAGCATCATTCAGCATATTGTGTCTGCTGTGTATGTGATATTCTATGCATTTGTTCTTAAAACGAAAATTGATTTAGAGATTGGATACACAATTCAAACCGTAAAATAGGTTATAAACAATGCAGTGGAATTGATTTTCTCCACAATAGAACCCTTTAATTATACTATTTAATGTTTTGATGGGTCAAGTGTGAAAAAGGTGTATTGGATATTGATTGAGATCATTAGAGCAGCAAAGCAAATTTTTGTAGACACAAATGAATGTGAAGTTTTTTGTTTTTTTTTTAAAATCAGCAAAAAATGTGTTTATAGTCAAACACTGCCTCCAGTTCTTTCTCAGACCAAGATGCTGAATAATTAATCCACTCTGGTTGATGAAACACATTTTGTTGAAAAGAAAAAGAGAATTTAAGTTCTATACTTGAAATACACAAGTGGAGTTTAGAGAAATATCAACATGTTGTACCAGAGGAGCAGCTGGGTTATTGATTCAAGTGTCAGTTTTGGTAAATCAGGTCTTGCACTAAAATAATGTAATGCTCATATCCAGTCCCATCCCAATCTTGCTGTGTTTTGTCAAGTGGTTATTTTGCAATGGGGAACGTCAACATCTGTTTAGAGGGATTAAAGCATAAAAATATGTCTATGAAATTACCAGTGTTTGCAAAGGTCTGCTCTTGGATATTTTGGCCAAAACAGATAATGATACAGATGTTGCTTGTATTGTTTCATCATGTATGATGTTCCCACCCGTTCAGTCACTAAACTGTAACTGAACTAAACTAAACTGCGGAGCCTGGTGAAGATTTACACAAAACACGGCTTTACCCCATCGTGATTTATTACCAAACCCTGTTTGTGTCTACATTTAGTTTTTTCTCCTTGGTTTTTTATACAGCAGTCTGATCTGTGTAATCTTCCCTGTATGTCTGTATTTGTACATATCAAAAGTAAACCTGCTCCCTGAAATCATTACAAAGGTTTTAAAAAATTAACTCTATCAATTCAAAACTGGCCAGTGAAAATTCAAACAGAATTTGAGCCAGAAAGTTGTATTAACAAACCAATCATGCATGCTGATATATCAGGAATACTTTCTTCCTTATGTTCTACTAATAACATTCTTTGAAGAAATGATAACCTGGTAGAGATAAGCTAACTGATATATTGTGCATCCTAGTCTGCACATGAGGATATGACACCGGAGAAACCCTACAACCACAATTAAATATGTGTTAAATTGCATTACTCATCTTTTACACACATCTGTGTGTATTTCTGTATACACATGATCCCTGGCTCTGCACCAGCTTGAGTACAGTTGTCCTATACTCAGATTACTCATTAGATTACAGCTCATCAAATGGCTTAAACACAGAGAAATTGTCTCTGAGTTCCCAGACATACAGTATATTAGTCTAATTTAAAAATAAGTGTGCATATTGGCATTTTACAGCGTGAATTCAGCAGATTGTATTTTACATTATACAAATTATAGGATAATGAGTTCTCAACATTGGAAATGAGTTCTCAACACTGACTTTGCTCACAACCCTTCATCAACTGCAGCTCCCTCATCCTGCGGACAGCTTTAATGACATGGTATGCTTTCATGGTGCTGTCTACCCTATAATCATTCCCTTGTTGTGTATAATGTAAACATAATGTATATGCTACACACAAATGATGCTGCTCAGCGACAGCGCCTTACTCATTTCTGTCTGTGTGCTTCAGGAGCAGAGTTCAGAGGGGCCTCCTCCACTATCTTTGTCTCAGGAGGCTAAAGAGGCAACTCTGGATAACCCAACCGCCAGTGACGACCTGGACACGCCCACCTCCATTGCATCTTTGATGACCTCGACCAATGAGAGCTCCACAGAGACCGACACCCCGCATCAGACGGACACTGAGGTGCATGATTTTATGTTTGTTCACACTTTGTCACCACTGAATTCCTACAGTTTGTTATAACAGTGTTTAAGTCAAGTTAAAGAACACTAAAAATAACTTTCCAGGATGCCAGGATGATAGATATATTTTTAAACTTATATGACTAAATATGGCATGGATGTTTTCTTTGAATGTTTTAAAAAGAAATTTCCAGATTCACAACACAATACACACTATAAGCAATACCGTATGTGTCTGGTCACAGACAGGGCGTCACACTGAGTTACAGTTACATTACAGGCAGAGAACATTTTTTACCTATGAGGAAAAAATACCATGACACTGATCGCAATTGTGCTTAAAATAATTTTGCTCACACTCCACTAAGAAAGAGTCAAAACCAAATTCAGTTTACTAAACCAGACAATTAAATTTCCTGCAATTTACCCAGCATCTAAACAGTTGCTGGACCTTAAGTTGTTTCATCAGAGTCCAATCTAAACTCATTTTCAACATGAGTAATTCATTATTGTTTGGCAGGAAAGGATAATTAATTATTTACTGGTGGCTCAAAAAGCCAAGGAAGTGCTGAAATGATGATGATTGATCATTGCTATGAGAAATGAGCTGGGGTGGGCTGTATAGGTTAAATGATAAACAAACCCACACTGTACGTAACAGAAACATGTTTTGTCTATTCAGTAAATTAAGAATAAATAGTTCCCGCAAGGACTGTAAACATACCAATTTGGTGGCATTTAATTGGAGAGAGGAAACCTCAGATAAATGGGATTTCCATTTCCATTTATTTTTCCATTTATTTAACTAACAGAGGTTCCTATTAGATTTTTGCAGCGATAATAGTTGTGGTGCATCCATCCTTGTAGGAGTCCAAGGCCGTGGAACAGGAGGGCGAACAGGCCCCCAGTGAGACCCACAAGTCCTCAGAGACACAGCAGGAGAACTTCCGGACACCAAACACACCTGATCTCACATCAACTCCAGAGGTCCAAGATAACACCGCTATTGAGCAACCTATTCCTGAAGCAAACAGTAAACCCATTGAGTCTGTTACAGCAACCCCGCCAACCAGCAACTCAACCACAGCACCCCCACAACCTCAGGTAGTACAGCAGTCTGAGGAGCCTCAGCCAGTGAACTCAGACAGGCAGAGCAGAGTGTACACCCTCCCTGACAGTTACAGAGGCATTGGGGGTGACTTATGTGCAGGGTATGGAAGCCTGTCCCGTGCCACCCTCCACGGCTACTGGCCTGCCAAGAACTTCCAGCCCGGGGCTCACTACACCTTACCCTTCCTCAGGGACAGCTATGCTCCTGCAGTCCTGAGCAGCCAGACAGAGGAGGACGGCCTCAGTGACCGGGGAGACAACCCTCTGGACATGAAGACTGACCATCCAGCTGCCAGTTACCCAACATTGGGGGGAATCCACCAGTTCAGGCCAATCACCACTATGGAGCTCCTCAGGGAGCCCTCGAGAACCAGGTAAGAAGATGGTACATTAGATGAAACTTGATTGATCCTTTAGGGGAGACTATGTAAATGGGTTTCAAGTATGTTTGTGGTTTCCATGGTACCTAGATCTAGGGGCAAATATAGATCAGTCCCCACATGTATTTAGCCACTTTAAAAGGGCTGTGGGAAAATGAATGAATTTAAATGTGTGTGTGTTGCTTTTTCTGTTTATTAAATGTCAACCTTTGATTCCATTACATGTTTTCTTTTGCTCAAAATATTAATACGGTCCCTGATGATGGGAACACCTTTAACAAAGGCTACCAGACAGCCAATAGAAAGCCAATTTACTTTTGACATTAATAGCATAAGTAACCTTACAACAGTTACATTTTTGTATCACTGTTGCAACAAATGTTATAAGTAAATGTGACCAAAAGCCTTGACACCAAGCTATTTAACTCTATGGTGCATCTCTGTACTTACAGACTGAATTTCATGAATTTCATTCCATCAGTTCAGATGATATGGTTTTTAAAGCTTTGAATTAAAAGATGTCTAATCTATGAAAAATTACATTGCAAAAAAAATCTAAACATAATGTGTGGTCCACATTTGGCCCAATAAACTAACCGACTTGCCATTTTGTTTAAAAATATGTTCTTAAATCTGAACTGTGGAGAGAGATTCAGAAGTCACAAATGAAAGAAGAAAAATTTAAAGAAAGCGAGACAGGTTGTGTACAGTCCTATAAACTGACACAGTAAGGCAGCAGTAGAAAAAAAGTACAAATCAACACTCTAACTAAGGCTAACATTATCACAGCGGTCCTGCTGTGAAAATTATATATCAATCTTTGTAGCTACACAGACACCCTATAGTCACCTCTATCTTGGTCCTACGAGTCAGCCTGCACAATAGAAAGACTATGGACAGCAGTTAAGTAACAGCTGATATCAATCAGGAATGGCAGCCTGCTGCAAAGTCTATAAATAAGGAAGTTTCACCTGTTATCGCCTGCCAGAAGCTTTTCCTTATCCCATATAAAGTGACAGAGGTGTTCACAAAAGACACAAACAACTCACTTATGATGTTAAACTCCCTGAAGCCTAGTCCCCAATCCACATGTTTTACTCAACCTGTTGAATATACATACAATTTACAATATAAAGGAATAGTTTTTGAAAGTATACTTGTTCACTTGAATATTAGATGATAAGATCAATACCACTTTCATATTTGTCTTTTAAATATAAGGCTACAACCAGGATATGGTTAGCTTAGCATTAAGACTGGAAGCAGAGGAAAACTGCTAGCCTGGCTATGTCTAACAAAAATATCCGTCTGGAGCATTTTTATAACTGTTAGGCAACTCCATGATGTCACTGTCATGCCAAGAATTAGTGCAGCATATACTACCCTCCATAAAGCCACAACTTTTAGCTTTTACACTCTGTTTTTTATACCTATTAAACAAACAAGAAATAAAATATTAATTAGTGAGCTTAAGAGGTAATGGCACGTGTATTTTCTGAACCTTTGAATAGAGCCATGCTCGGATTTACCCCGTTTCCAGCCTCTATGTTAAGCTAAGCTAATTGGCTGCTCTCAGCAAGATAGCAAATTAATGTATCTCCCAAAATGTTGAGTAACACTCAAATCTTAACATTTTAAGAGTAGTGGTTGTGTTTATAGTCCTGATCCCATTATGCATGCATGATTGTCTCTGTCACTTCAGAGGTGGATATGACGATGCTTTCATGGCCCAGCTGGAGGGGAACCTGAATCCTTTCTTCCAGGCCATGTGCCGAGCACAGACCCTGCAGTTCCCCCACAAACGCAGCAGCATGGTCAGCCTGGACAGCATCCGCAGAGACCCGCGCTGGAGAGACCCCAACCTGAATGAGGTGATCTCGATGCTCAGCCACCCAATGGACCCAGTCAAGTCCAATGCTGCCGCCTATCTGCAGCACCTGTGTTATGAGAATGAACGCATCAAGCAGGAGGTGCGCCAGCTTAACGGGGTGCCAATTTTGGTAGAATTACTGGACCACCCGAAACCTGAGGTCCACCGCAAGGCCTGTGGTGCTTTGCGCAACATATCATATGGAAAAGACCACAATAACAAAATGGCTATCAAGAACTGTGATGGCATCCAAGCTTTAGTCAGACTAATGAGGAAGTCTAGCAGCATGGAGGTCAAAGAGTTAGTCACAGGTACAGCTCAATCCCTCACTCTTCCTGCAGCCATTACATGCAATCCTTAATTTCATCTCTACAGCATTTGTATTGTTTCCTTTGCAGGCACTCTGTGGAACCTATCCTCCCATGAGCCACTGAAGATGATGGTAATCAACAACGCGCTTCAAACACTGACCGATGAGATCATCATCCCACACTCGGGCTGGAGGAGAGATTCAGCTGACCCCTCCAAACTGCTGAGTGTTGACTGGACCACAGTTTTCAAGAACACCTCTGGATGTCTGCGGTAAGCTTTGCTTCTGTCATGGAACAAATGACATCCAAAAGCTGACTTGTCATGGGCCAGGTTCTTGCAGCGTTGCTAACAAAGTTGTTTCTGCAGGAACGTCAGCTCAGATGGGGCGGACGCTCGACAGAGGTTGAGGGAGTGTGAGGGGCTGGTGGACGCTCTCCTTCATGCCCTTCAGTCAGCAGTTGTCAACAAGGACACTGACAATAAGGTATGCTGAAGTCATCACAATGACTTAAATGTAGAGAGTTTAAGCTTTAGTGCATAATGTTTTGATTGCCAATGTGAGTTAAACAAAGCTAATTAAGACTATGAGCGCCACAGATATTAAATTCAAGTCACCAAAGTAATCAAATTACAGTATGGTTCTCCAAAGTCTGACATTACTCAGAATTTCAGAATTTTGACAAATAAAATCATTGATAGGCCAACATTTTATTCTGAAAAGTCAGTGTAAACACTCGCATGACGTATGACTTCTGATTGAAATCTTCTGTCATTATCCTCCATTCAGTCAGTGGAGAACTGCGTGTGCATACTGCGAAACCTATCCTATCATGTTCACAAAGAGATACCAGGAACAGAGCGATTTCAAGAACCCCATGCCAATCTGAGATCAGTGGGGCACCAGAAAAAGAAGAATGAACCTGACTGTTTTGGAGGGAAACGACCCAAAGGTTGGGAGGCCATCATAGAACATCACAATAATCATTACAGATTGTATTATTTCAGTTTGGGTTTCTTTGATTGAAAACATTTTTTTTCCAACTATAATTCCGTTTCTCAGGTTAATTCATTTGCTTATTGACAAATCAAAACCCACATGTGTTTCTCAAGATACAGAGGACAATGATTAACCTCCAAATTAAAACTTTAATATGCTCTATTAAAGATTTGAGATGTCTGATTGTAAAAGCATTTTCAGAGAGTTTTAAAGTTTGATTTGTTTTAGTCTTCCTCTCCTCCTATAACACTCCACATAAAGTTTTTAGTTTTCAATAAAATCAGTTTTCTTAGTATACTTTTCTTCGAGCATTGGTTTCAGGTTTCTTGCCCTTTTTTATGCCAATTAGAGCCTGAATATTTCATATCCCTGCACTTGCAGTAGCTGATGATATAATTAGTTCTGCCGGAGGAGTGCCAGGTTCCAAAATTTAAAAAAACTGCTTTATACTTGTACTGTTTCATCAGATTTTTAGACCATGCAACCGAGGAGGAGGTTTTGCACTGTGAAAAATCTTTGGTAGGGATGCTACATAAACCATATAAGTAGCAATTACAATTACAGCTGAGGAATAGTAACTAATAGGCTACAGCAGTTTGTGCTACAGAGCACAGCCCAATGGAGACAGAATAGGGTTAGAGTTAATTGTGATTTAAAGTTTTATTGCTTTTCACCACTGCTAACCTTTCAGCTAATTGCACAAAATTGACAAATGCCTCTCTGAGCCAAACATCTACCTGATACTGTCCGTTCCCCAGTGTCTCACCACATGGAGCAGCTCTGTGTTTTCTGCTGCTGTATAATCTAATCCTTAACATTGTTCTTCTTTTTCCTTGAAAACCATATTCATCAGAGGAGTGGTTCAATCAAGGTCAGTCTGCTTGTTACTGCTGAATATTTTCATGGTAGTAATATTTTGATTTAATACCACACTGAATTTGACATTATCTGAATGTCTACTGATATAATGAAAACTGTTTGTGTGCATGTATGTGTCTGTGATGTACAGGTTGGAAAAATGGATTAATGGAAAGGAAATACGGTACATTGGATTTACCAAAACGCACAGAACAAATGAAAGGTATATATATTTAAACGATTAAATGATTATTTAAACGATTAAATGATTATTTAAACGATTAAATGGTAACTTTGCATAAGACAAATTCTGATTGTGGCATGACTCACAGTTACATTAGGAATTAGGTGGGCTATACATTAGGCTAACTAATAATATAATAATATGCAGACCTTCCATCAGTACCTGCTTTCTGTGTTAGGTCATTTGCATTGTTTGTATGGCGTTGGCATGGCCTGGAAGAAAATTCATTTAAATACATAACTGCACTCCAGCACCTGCACCTTGAGGAGAGCTTCATTACTAAAACAAAATGACCCTCCAGCTGAAAGCCAATTTTATCAGGCAACATCTAGAGGAGGAACATTTCCTCTGGCGGGCCCTGGAATTTGCTCAAGATACTGCCTGACCCTGATATATCTTTATTTACTACGGCTAAACTATTTTACCTTTTCTTTTTAGCCTTCTTCATTCTGTACATGGAAACTATGGGCACTTTTTACGACTGTAGGGCTGAATATCATATATTTGGTTCTGGCTGCTGTTTAAACAAATCAAAGCTAAGCTCATGCCTCCAACACTCTAGCCAGTGAATGCAAATAAGTATTACAAGCATGTTTGGGTCCGGGGTCAGCAGCTGCCACTGGCTCTCTACAAAAGAACTCTGCAGAAGTCTGAAGAAGTTGTAATTTTCTCATGTAGGATTTATTTAATTCATCAATAACCCACCTATGTACTGACTTAAACTAACCTAGATAGAAGAAATTGTGGACCAAAGTTGATATGTTTGTAATTAATACTGACACTGATAACAACTCCATCATTGAAGTCTTTAGCTGCTGATGGTCATGCAGTCACTTTGCCACTGCTCGAATATCATCCTTGACTGTCTCTGCCTTTCTGTTAAAGGCTTGGAGCTGTTGTACCAGCCAGAGGTGGTGAGGCTCTACCTCTCTCTTCTCACCTGCAGTCACAACCACAACACCCTGGAGGCAGCTGCAGGGGCACTGCAGAACCTTGCTGCGGGACACTGGGCTGTGAGTAGATGGAATAGTTTTTTTACACTCATCACTGGGTTGTGATTGTTACAGGGGTTGTGATTGTGGCGTGCATCCAAACATGAAAATGGTCTCTTTGAGTCTTGAAATGAGAACAATTTAAATTGATGTAGTTCAGGCTATAGGCTCAAACTCTATTGAAGTAAGATGACGGCATATGTGGCAGATCCAGGATTTGTTTCTATATGACACCATCACTATCGCTCTCTGCTCTCAGCTTATGGAGAAACTGAACATGAGGTGTACTGTAAATATTGTGTAGATATATTAGCCTTCTAAGTCAGTCTGCACTGCACAGGGTCAAACAAGACAACCTCCCCAGGCCCTCACATGGGGGCCTCCATGATATTTTTTTTCTGGACTGGTTGGTTGTATTTCTGATGCTGCATCAATGTTACGGTGTGCAGAAGGAGGAAGATGTGGGATCAATCATCTTAATTCATCCTCTCTCTAGATTGACTTTGTCACCGCCCTTTATGTTCAAAAAGTCACTTTTACTACTATGTACCCCAAGTGGATCCATAGGGCTGTCAAATAATGTGCTTTGCCAAGATATACTGCACCATGAATGTCACTATAATTTAACCTCAACACTGAGGCCACGCTCACATTGAAGGGATTTTCGAAATCAAGTTGCAGAACTTGGTTCATGGTATGTTCTTAGTGCACTTGAGATATTTTGTAAAGGTAAAGCAATGAGTGGGTAGTTAAGATATAAAGAAAAAATAAACTACTCCCATATACTCCCAAACATAACTCAGCTGTATTTTGTGTTTGCTCTTGTAGTGGTCTAGCTACATCCGGGCCACAGTGAGAAAAGAGAAAGGGCTGCCTATTCTGGTGGAGCTGCTGCGCTCAGATGTGGACAAAGTGGTGCGAGCTGTGGCTATTGCTCTCCGCAATCTGGCGATGGATAGAAGGAATAAAGACCTAATAGGTACAGGCTTGTGACTCATCTGCATACGCGTCTCCACACTTGCACACTAACTTTGTTATGTTGTCTCTCTGTCATTACAGGGAGCTATGCTCTGAGGGACCTTGTCGGTAATCTGCCATGTGGGCAGCAGCACCCAGCAAAGAATCTTGAGGGGGATACGGTGGTGTCTGTTCTGAACACCATCCATGAGATCATCACGGATAGCCCAGAGAACGCCCGGGCACTCATACAGGGTCATGCTGTGCAGAAACTGGTGGCCATCAACAGGTCAAGGTACTTTAATGTCTTTAAACTAAATTATAAATTCCAAACCTTTACACAAGTTTCTAAATATGTACTGCATTCCAAATTAAACGATACAATACAATGTTTATCAAATATTAAAGGTACAGCTTGCTAAACAGAAATCCAAAGTCAAAGTTTAAGATATTGTCCGTTTTTTCAAAAAAGATTTTAAAAAAGAACAAAGAAACTGCTTGGTATGATAGTATTTGTTACTGCAACTGCTTAATATCTGTTTGCACTGCAGACACAGCCTCGATGCAATAGCTCAGGATATTATAGGCACCAAATCCTTGGGCAATCAGATATGGATTTTAATCATCTGGACAGTATTGTCTCAGGGCTGTCCTCTGTGGTTTAAAATAGTGTCTAATGATTTGTTGTCAGCCAATCAGCAAGGGAGACCAAGGCTGCTTCCCACGTGCTCCAGACAATATGGGCCTACAAGGAACTGCGAAACGCTCTGAACAAGGCCGGTTGGAACAAGAGCCACTTTAAGGTATTTGTTTCTATTTCCTAAATGTGGCATGACCATACAAACCAATTTACACCAAGTGTGAGTTGAGAAATAACATTTGTTAAGAATGCGTAATGAAAAAACAAACAAATGTTCAACTGTGAAATCTGTCTTTTGTCATATAAAAATAATAGTAGGGAAAGTGAGATTTGGTCTTGATCTGTACCCAAAAAATCTTGTGCACAGTAGGCTGTAGGCCACTGAGGGCCCTTTATCTTGTTGCATTTAAAACAGGAAGAAAAATACAATGTGTGTTACTGTCCAACAGTCAGTACAAGTTTTTTTAACCAAAACCAATGTAATACCCTTTTATAAAATTACAGGAAAGCCTGAAATTCTTGTTGTCATACAGTAACGTTATTCTTTTTTGTCTTTCAAAGCCAACAACTACTGGAGTGACTAAAAAATCCAAGAGTGGAAAGCAAGGCAGCGATGACATCACCTTGCCTCTCATGGACAAAAACCAAGGTCAGCAAATCGTTGCATGCATTCTCTCAGCGAAATGCTATTTAACCATCATCTAAATTAAAAACAGTGTCCTCTGGCTCGAGTAAGAAAACCCGTTATAATACATACTGAGGTTCTTGTCATGTCAGGGACAAATACATGGGCATTTCCAGTCCCAGACCATATTCTTCTAAAACATAGCCTTAAACCAATGATGTGCTGCCAAGGTTATCAGTGCAGAGACTTGGCTTATTAGCCTGAACAGGCTCTCCCAGAGGCAGGGCACACTCACGCATCACCAGTCACATTTAATTTTAACATACCAAAAGGACACCCGCTTTCCCACATATGAGCGACCTCTAGCTTTGCACAAAACAAGGATTTTCAGTGCTTCTTTATGAATTATGAACATAAACACCCTTTGGACTATGAACTACTTTCAACTAATCATTTCTTTGCATTTGCCTGTTTCTCTTACTGGTGTTTCAGTCTAAATTAATAGCTTCTCCAATGTGAGGACTGGCCTGTTGTTGAATTACTGTTGTTGTAGAGTGTATAGGCTTCTGTAGACAGCAGTAAAATGAAAAGCATGTTTTTTTATTTAATTGTTTTTCTTTGAAATGTTTCAGAAATCGGTGGTTGGAGTGAAATGATCAGATAGACCTTACAGGCTAGAATTGAGCCACATGCAGGCCTTATTGAGTAAAATGAGGGATAAATCACACCACGTAGCATGCAGCTTCACTTACTGATATTGTTAATGTTAGCTAGCATTACTGTTAGCCAAGCTCCTTGGGTTCTTAATTGAACCATTTATTAGATAAATTAAAAATTATTAAGAGATGATTTTATTCTAAAAATGATTGAATTTAGATTCCAAAAGCAGGCTTTTTACAGGTTGACAAAGGTTTCCCTAAACGGATTTACATGTTCTTTTTCTCTACATGTGTAAGACTCATCTTTGCCACACCTTTGCCATATTTTGTACTGCCTGTATAATTATAATTTCCATTGCAGATGTATATTCCAGTTTAGAGCCAAACGACAGAGTTGGAGATGGAAAAGGGCCTGTTGTGGAAAGAGACACTCTCCAGGTAATCTGCCATTTCAATGTACTGAATTTGTGGGACTTCATGACCTATTCCTGGTATGGAGGATGAGCAGGAATTGTATCTATTGTTTTACAGAATTTATACAGAAATATGTTTAAAATGATCCCTTTCCTGACTTGCGTTTGTAACTGTCAGTGTTTTTTTTTCATGCAAATTGACTAACACTGTCTGCATTTTTTTTTTTTTTTACCCAGGCGATAAGTGAGAGAAAACACTTCATCAGAGCTGGCAGGCCTGCAGTGGGCCTCATGGATAACAAACCTCCACCACTGGACTCCTGGGTGTAAACATGACAACAGGGCCAGTCAAACCGGTTAAATCCTGTAGAGACACTTTACATTGGTAAAATATGGGTTTGTGCCATTTGCTCATTCTTGTACAGAGAAACATGTTCAGTTAAAAATAATTCCATTTGTCTACAGGAAATAGTGTGCCAAACATTTACATGTAATTATTATGGAGGTTATTTGGCAAAAGATTTAATAGATTTTGTCATTTAAGATGATATGTTGTATGTCTGAAACTCATTATGGATTATGTATGACATCTGAAATAGCCTATATATGCAAACTGTGGTGACTCATGACTCCAAAGAATATATGACATGTAAATTTGAATTTTACTGCTACATGCTACACAAGTATGATAACATTTATAATACTTGTAGTTTTCCAAGCTTAAGGCCTAAAGTCTATTATATTATATTGCTGTCCATCCCTATGGGTTCTGGACTGTAGAAGATTCTGATATAAAATCATTTTCTAACATTTTTTGGTCAGTGTTTGAGATAATTAGGGTTAGGGCTATCATCGACCTATTCATAAAAAAACATCCAAATAATTTAGAATTCAGTTTATTCTCGACAAAATTTGCCATCCGACTAGACTGAGCGGTCGTTAGAGAATCCTCTCTATTCCATTTGTTTCATGATAGGCAAAATGGTATTGTAAATGTGTAACAAAGGACTGTTAATATTCTAAATGAAGGTATTTATATTGTAATATTTATTGTAATACCCATGTTATTAATTAAAGGTTATTGATGTGCATTAGCTAATACCGGTAAGTGATCCTACATTCTATACAACTCTGCTTTGCAGTGGTTCTTTTTGCATTGCGATGTTGAATGAAAAATAAAAATAAATGATGTGCACAATTTCTCATTTTTATTTGTATTTTCTTTTTGTATTACGGACTGAATTTTATACCCTCTCCTATTTGACCAGTGAGTACTTGTTACACAGCACTCACTGGCCAGTTAAACAACCCCACTTTTATGTGTTCTGAACACACTTAGATTAATTGGTAAAGCAAGTGTCCTTGTAGGTATCTTTATTAGTTGTCCTTATGAACTGTGAACCCAGATTTAGTTTGGATTTGTTAAAAGTCATATTCATCAGTAAATCACATTTATTTTTTGCAATAATGCACTGATTATATGAAGCAGAGATAACTAAGGATGTTAAGTTTCTGTATTGGATGGGCGGGGTCATTTGAACTGTTCTGCACTGACGTGTGCAAAGGCTCATGGGAGAATAATAAGTGTTCTGATCGATTTCTGTCCTTGTTAAAGTAGTAATGTTTTGAGTGCACATTTATGTTATCTAGTTTGGTATGGTTGATTTAGTGTATCAATATTATAATATTAATATAATAAAATATAATACATAATATAATATATGTAATATAATATTATAATATTAACAATATTAGCTTCAATTATTGTCGCACAATGACAGAGACCCAGGCGGGCAATGATCACTTCTAGCCAGTGTGGAGTCATAGGTGGCTGGTACAAAGAATGAAAATCTGTAACTGTGTAATATCATCTGTGCTGTTCTGCTAGATGAGTTGTATTGAATATATTGTTCTTAAAAGAATACTATCAGAAGGAAAAAAAGCATTGATGTAAAGAAATTATTTATGTATTAGTGATAAACTGTGGCCTGATGTTGTCATACACAGATTATGATCAGAACATTCAATATTCTGACTAGAATTTGAGTATGATAATGTACATTATGCAATTCATCTATGAATTGTTTAATGTTTTAAATTTATTTTTCTTTGCATGTTTAAAACTATAGTGCGTAATTTGTGTCCCTAGTTGTTTCTGTGTAATGATGCAGTTACTTATAGCCAAGGAAGATACGTAGGATTTAAAAAACATGGACTCTTCAGAAGAGGTAACTATCTTTAATCAATTTTCTGCATGTAAAAGTCACAGGACAACACCAGTTATTGAACATACTGAGAAATACAAAGAGTTTTGTGACTTATTTGACTAACACGTTTATTTTAGACATGACTCTTAGTGATGATCTTTACTAATGTAAACTTGATTTTTCTACTGCATAAACTTACTGCTCTATGTTAACTTGACCTATTAAGTTATACCTTCACATTGTGTTGGTTGCTGACTCTCAACACTCAAGTGATATGCAGTTTGTCAAACCTCTTACCTCACAACAGAACTCCAAAGAGGCCATAAACTGTGTCAAAGTGCAGGTGCATTGGCAAAAAAGAAACAGACAAATTAATTTAGTTATTCAATGGGAACAGTTGGAAAACACACTAAACTGTTGAAACTAAAAAACAGGAATATGTAGAACTTTAAGAGAGGTTTAACAAATATGTAGCTAGTTATTTGGCTTGCAACCTACTATAATATGGCCTAACTCTATAGCAGATATTGCTGTAGTGTTTAGATTACTTTGTCTACCCTCAGTATGTATGCCCAATTCAAAATTTACAATATTGCCTGTAGAATAAGGATATGGGATACAAAACATTGCTTTGAAACTTTGATATTCTCATTAAATATTTAATAAATCACATATTTGGCTTAAAGGGACTAAAACAATATTTGGTTTATGCAAAATGCCTTACAAAATGCCTTACATAACGCATCTAGTGATCACATTTTTTCTGTGAACATCTTACTTTGTTTATATTAACATTTCTCTCTATTTAAGACCAAATGTTTATTGAATTTTCCACCTTATGCAGACCCAGACAAGCTGTCAAGGCACAACCTCTAATCCGTAGTAGCCATGGGGAGTGATTGTGAACTTGTATGCTGCACACAGCCACTGAGAGGGCTGAAATGTGTTGGCATTAGTCATGTTTACTTCTGCAGGCTGCAGGGCTCACTTGCATAAGTGGTGGCATTTGAGATGCATGCATGTAGTATGGGTTCACATATGTCAAGTCATTATATGTATATGTCTCATGTCAACTTGCTACTCTGTTTTAAAGGGACTAAAACAATATTTTTATTTTATGCAAAATCAATGACTGTTACCCTTACATAAGGCATTTAGTAATCACATTTTTTTCTGTGAACATCTTACTTTGTTTATATTACCATTTAAGACCAATTGTTTAATGAATTTTCCAATTTTTGTACACCCAGACAAGCTGTCAAGGCACAACCTCGAATCTGTAGTAGCCATGAGGAGTGATTGTGAACTTGTATGCTGCACACAGCCACTGAGAGGGCTGAAATGTGTTGGCATTAGTCATGTTTACTTCTGCGGGCTGCAGGGCTCACTTGCATAAGTGGTTGCATTTGAGATGCATGCATGTACTATGGGTTTACATATGTCAAGTCATTATATGTATATGTCTCATGTACTGTACATTGATGCCTTGCTATGGCTGAAATGTTGTTTGTTTTCCGTCACAATCATCTAAAATTATATATTTTTTAAATTACTTTTAATTACTTTTTACTTGTTATTTGTCTGTCTAAGTAGATGTACATTGACATGATGACAATGATTGCATATGTGAACCGTCAGACAGCCGCTATTAGAAAACAAAACCAGTGATTAGCTAAAAGCATATGTAAATTAGATCAAATCAGCCCCCTTCACCACCTAATGAAAATGTTTAATTTAAGATAAGGAGGCTACGCTAGACTCTTGTGGAGATCACAAAGCATAAATTAACAAAAATGTTAACTGGTAATAGATTTCCTGCATCAGAAGGGGAAAAAAAGTACCCGCAACATGATTTCCATGTTCATATTGTCTGTACTTTTGGTGACTTAATTTGCTTTCTCATTTCTAAATCCATCGGTATTCTTTAAAAATAAATCATCATGGCTGAATCTTCTGATTTTAGCATGGTGATTTAAAGCAGTTGTCAGTCTTGTCATGTCATGGCTGTCATGTTAACCTAAGTCACTGAAGGTGAGTTGTGTGGTTTTGTGGTTAATCAAGAAAAAAGCATGCGTCAAAATATAAGTGGAAATTATGGACAGTCATATCTTCCTAGCGGGGAGAGAGAGAGGAGGGCCGAGCAGGGCCTTAGTGACATCTCCAAACATGTCAGCACAGCACATTGGACAGCACAGCCCTGCCCTCAGAACCAAACCTCAAGATCAGCAAGGGCAAAGCTGTTTTCTCATTGCCCCAACAGGAATCTGTTTCCCTTTAACAAAGAAGAGTCCTTCTTCGAAAGGTTAAACCAGGTATTCTCTACAAAGGATCCCTTGCGTCTTCTCATTTGACACTCAATCTTTGGATTTAAACCTTTCGTACACTCAACCATGACCGTTTCAGTCTTCTCCAACCTTGGGTTTATCCGCTCTCTGACTGTCCTACTTCTGATGTTGACTGGTTTGATCTTGAGCAGTCCCATCAGGTCTCCTGAGAACCATCAGAGGGTGTCCGTCGGTAGGGATGTGGATGATAATCAGTTTCTTAATGCACAGGACTTATTGAGCCAGTTTCTGTCCACAATGAATCTCACAGAGCTGAGGAGGCCCCAGCCCAGGCCCCTGGCTGCCCGCAAGGAGCCACCAGAGTACATGCTGGAGCTGTACAACCGATTTGCCAATGACCAGGCTGCTATGCCCTCAGCCAACATTGTGCGCAGTTTCAAGAATGAAGGTACAAACTGTCTTTGTTCAACACCACAAACATTTTGGGAAATGTATGTATTGCATTAAAAAAGTAAAAGTTACACGTAAGCCCCTTTGAAAGATTAGCATTCAAACCATTGGGATCAGGTTTGATATTTTGATAATAATTTAATGATTTGCAAAATTGGATTACTTTGATTTAGTGCCATGAATCTAGAAGTGTGTTAATTGTTTTGAGTGAAACAATGAAGCTGCACTTGAACAAAGCCTTGACTATTTATGAGTAATACAATTCAAACTAATCCAAAACATATATTATGTGTATTTGATTATGAGTTTTGCCCTTAGAAACATACAAAATGCATTGAGACACACTTCTTGATATTTTAATTTCAGATCCCTCCCCCTACAATATAACGGCCAGGGGTGTGAGGATACATCCTCTGCTATTCAACATCTCAATGCGCCACCATGAGCACGTAACAATAGCTGAGCTTCGTATTTTCACCCTGTTCCAGAAGGCTCAAAGACCATATGCTGGCATTGACTGCAAGGTGACCATCTACAAAATACATGAGCGCGTTGTTTGGACAAAAGAGGTGGGGAAAGACGGGAGAAGGCGGGATAAAGAGGAGGTGGTGGAGATGAAGGATTTGGAGGAACTGGTGACAAAGCATTTCCATGTCAAAGATAACAGCTGGGTGTCGTTTGACCTGACGCATGTGGTTGCACTCTGGCGGAAATCAGGGTGTGCAACTCACAGACTGGAGGTCCATATTGCAAGTCTGGGGTCAGAAGAGGAAGAGGCCACACAGGAGGTCACAGAGCAGGGCAAGAGGTTGGTTGAGATTGATATCGACAGGAGCTTGGAGGGGAAACACAATGCGGTGATGATTATATTCTCAGATGATCAGAGCAGAGACCACAAACAGGATAAACAAGAGCTCAACCAGATGATTGAACATGAGAATGACCTTCCTGAAAACTTGGGCCGGAGCCAACAACATTTCTGGGGTCACGTTGATCACAACGCTGGCCACGCTAACCAGGACGAGCTGGACAAACAGTCTCTCATGCAACTGCAGTCCAACCTTATCTATGACACACCTCCCCGAATCCGTCGCAATGTTAAGAGCGAGCCATGCAAGAGGACACCTCTCTTTGTGGATTTTAAAGACATTGGCTGGGATTCGTGGATCATCCAGCCTTTGGAATATGAGGCATATGAGTGCAACGGTGTGTGCAACCCACCCATGACCTCCGAGGTCTCGCCTACCAAACATGCCATAGTGCAGACACTGCTGAGTATTAAGAGTCCAGAGAGAGCATCGCGTGCCTGCTGTGTTCCCACTAAGCTGGAGCCGATGCCACTGCTTTATCATGATAATGGGGTGATCACTTACAACCACAAGTATGAGGGAATGGTGGTGGCAGAGTGCGGCTGTAGATAGTCTTGAAAACTATTACACAGAGATAGAAACTGTGCGCTGACGTTTTAATCATCATCTCAGAAAATCTTCTCATGTGCTTGTTTCCACAGAATCTAGGATCTCATACAGTGGTGTGTAAAGACACAAGTCTAGATTTATAGTTGTAAATTAGGGAATTCTGTGCTACATGATGTAAATTTGAAATTGTATAAAGGTAAATCAGTTATTATTAAGTGTAGAATATGAAGCTGTCTGTCTCATGATTTATTATGATTTTTTGCCGATTTTTGTAAACTTATAATGCTTTTGGATAAGTTCTGTTAATTATATATTACAGGCCATATTCTTGCAAACGTGGCATCAATCCCATTCAACACAGTGATGGAGAAGTCGAGAAAAAAAGAAAGTTCTGATAGTAAATGTGAGGTGAGGAAAAAGGTTTAATACTGCAGCACTGAAATCAGTTACAATGACAACCTTTTGAATACTTTGGAAATATGTGCGTGAGATCGAAGTGCACTTAAGCACAAAAAATTTACTCTGAGTGCAAAGTGTGCACTCTGGGTTATTTTAGTGTTGGAACAGAATATACTTAATAGACAGAATGTTCCACTCGCTGTCTTATTGCAACATCTA
Organism: Etheostoma perlongum; assembly: GCA_026937815.1. Classification (NCBI taxonomy): domain Eukaryota; kingdom Metazoa; phylum Chordata; class Actinopteri; order Perciformes; family Percidae; genus Etheostoma; species Etheostoma perlongum. The sequence goes on from CM049386.1 coordinate 12,639,249, forward strand.
AATGTATTATCGCTGACTTTTCGTCACAGACCTTGCTCAAAACTTCTTTTATTCTTGTACATTTTGTTCTGGCAGAAATTATTCCTTATGCAGAAGTTGAGAAGCTCCAGATTTTTCAAACTAAATAGAAAAAATATATATTTTAGGATAGCCACCAGATAACAAGATACAATAATTTGCACTACTTATAGGATGCAGTTTTTTTTTAAATATGAAAAGTCTCTTAAATAATACATGCTGCAAATTTGTAAATGGTATCATTTGTTTCTGTGCCCTGTGGCATGTTGGAGCTGCTGAAATTATCTAAAGAATGTGACATTTTTCCTCTTATTTGCTTGCCAAATTTGAAGAAAATATATTTTCTCTGGCTTTGACCAGGAGAGGATTTTCACTGGGTGTTGAAGCTCTCCTGGGCTTCTTGCCTAGAACATGAGCAGTTTCTCTTCCTTAACATTGCTGTCAACTGCTGTGAAATCTTTACTCACATCCCAGCCATTCATATCCTGCTTTTGGTTGTTACACCAATAATAATGTTATTGTGGTTGTAAAAAATAAAAGATCTGAAAATAAATACAGTCATTGAGCAAGTTTTGACCTCTTGTACACCCAGTTTCATTGTCAGGTAAACACAGCATTCCCTACCTAACAACCTTAATCCCCATTCCTCTAGCACCACATGCCTGGCGGGCCTCTCTCTGCCTGCTTCCATGCCATAGTGATAACGGGGTGTCAGAGCCTGGAGTCTTGTAGACCGTCACTCAGGATGAGACGCCACTCCAAGTGGCAGCATTTGTGAGAAGGTGGTGTCAGATTCCTGCTCTCCAACGCCAACATGCTCTATTGACAATCCATGCCATTTGGTTGCTCGGTGCCCTCTGAACCCTCCCACTTCCTTTTTCTGACACTGGCATGCTGACAACCTTATCAAGGCCACAGCAACAGTACAAGTGGAAAAAATACATGTCACATCATCACCTAGCTTCTGCTGTTAACAGACGGAAGCAGATAACAATAATGGAATAACACTGTGGAACTTTCTAACTTAATAGGATCCTCACTCGCACATTTACATAGGCCAAGTGTGCAGGGCAGAGACACTGACTGGCAGTGAACAAATTGATTTTCCAGTGCTGAACTAAAGTTTTAATGTGTGGAACATTTTCCTAAAAACAGCAGTATTTCTGACTGTTTTAGTTTAGGGACTGGACAAAAAGTTTGGGGTGAGCAGAAGGGGCGGAATCTTATGTATCATTAAATAAAAATGATATGTAAGAAAGTTTCTCCTTTTGACTTTTACATTTAATTTTTTCAGCTTGTTTTGTCAGATTGAACTCTCTTCACTATATTCACTATGCATTATTGTGGGTTCATTATGTTCTATGTTCTGTTATGCTAAATTTAATTTATGGATAACAGAAGCATATCAATAAAAGATACAAAAAAGAATGTTACATACTCCTTCAAAATATTTAATAATTCAGCATTACAAACCTAAAATTATGTTTATTTTTCTTACAATTTAAACTATGAATATGTTTTTATGAAATACATAAACAAAACAAAATTAGATTTAAAGTTGTCCAAACCTTGGTTCATGTCAACATTTCACATCTAAACATAGTCCGCCATTGAAACACTCCTTAATATCTGTATACTTCATTCATGGTATTGGATTATTAATGGTAATGGATCACCACAAACCATTGTAAGTAATTATGATATTTATGACCTTTTCTATTTGGGTTATAATTTCTTCAAAGGTAGAGAAATTTATGACAGGTCAAGCTCACCACAATGACAAATATTTTCCCTGTTGATGAAAAAATGCAGTAAAATCTGCTTTTACATAACGTCTCATTCCTTTTAACTTGTTAACTAACGCGTAAGCAACAAAGCCTTTGATGTTGATGGGAGAAAAACTTTAAATAATAAAAACCCATGGTTAATCTCACTGGGCGATATGGCAGAGAGAGTGAAAGAGATTTGGACAGGGGAGTGTTTATATTACTGTAATGTCACACTCTATGATAACCACAAGGGGGAGACTTTATATTACAGTAAAAACTATCACACCTCCCCATTTCCTCCAACCTTTTCAGTACTATATGCACTCTGTCTTTAGAGTACCTGCATCAGGTACAGTTCAAACAGCAGACTTTACAGTTTACAGCCTTCAGCCCCAGTAACTAACCTACGCTGAAATATTGCCCATACAACTAGATTTTGATTCAGGAGGACCTCTCTAAAAGTAGTGTCTCAAGATGAGGCAATGTTATGGTGAATCTTAAATGCCTTATCATTTCTGATGATGTACTTTAGGGGCGCATATTCTACAAACTGATTTGAGTTTGAGACTCAGTCAAATCGGGGTGTTTGGGGGCCCGTTGCAGTTTACTTCTTTGAGCAGTTGGTAATCTGGCCCTATTGGTCGTTTTTTAATTGGAATTTAAACATTATGATTGTTTGATTTACTTGACTGTTGAATACATAATTAAACCATGGCTTATTTTTGATCATTCTTGATTAATTGGAATAAAAAACAGTACATTTTCAGAATTACTAAAATATCTGCTACACTGCAGTGCACACTCAAAGTGGCAAATATGTAGCACAGAACTGGTTCATTATAGTAAAATATACATATAGGTAGGCTACTGGCGATAACATTCTTCTTCTAACGTTTTATGGCAGATATGGCAAACAACTTTTTGTGTGTGCATTACCGCCACCTTCTCGCTCTAAAAATAACTTATATTGTGTTATTTATTGGCAAGGGCTTGCAAACAATAGGTGGGTAACGTTAGGTTTCATTTTTTGTCTGCAATAAGTAAACAACAGAGACACGCCTGTCACATTTTAACGAGTGCATGCGCAGTTCGAGCGTGGTGGGTGGAGTAGATTTTTGTTTATTGTAGTGGTTAATGTGTTGTTATATTATTGTTAATACATATTTTGTTACAGTGTAGTGTAACAAGGTCAGCAGATAAACAGGTACAGGTACACATTTAGCTAATATAATATTGTAACATTTCACGAGGTAACGTTAGCGGATTTGGGTCATCATAGAAGGTTAGCCAGCGAGCTGGCGTTGAGGGTCTTGTACATGGTACTGTAGCGTTAGCGTTAGTTAGCGTGTGTGCTAGCAAGCTAGCAAAAATGCAAGCTAGTTTACGCTACCGTTAGATAGCAAATCAACATTTAGCTAGGTAGCTTAAGCAACTCGCTTATCATCTTGCACCACTGGTATTAATGCTACTGCGGGGATAAGTCACTGTAAGTCGAGTTTGTGTTTGATTAAGGTAATGATAGGAGACGAATTCTTTATAAAGTAACGTTAGCTAACAGTTCAGCTAACGCCCACAGAACCACTCAACATTAACGTTAGCTGAGCAATGTTATCTATCTTAATGCTCCTCAACAATTGTATATTTGTTAATCATACGCACTTATTTAAATAGTCGTATATAATTACTGATCATTATAATTTAGGTCAAGTTGGGTTGCACACTACTGAGGCATTGTGAGGAAAGATACCTTAACGTGTTTATTAGTTAGCTAGCTCTGCTAATGTTAGCTACGTTAACGTTACCCATCTGGGCTAACGTTAGCTACGTTTGTTGTAAAAATGCTCTTTAAAATCAAACGTTAATCTAATGTTCATTGTATCTTAATTTTAATATGATAACCCCACTATATCAATAGAGTAAAACGCAGTTTTTGGTGCCATTAAAAACTTTTGTTTTGCATTTCAGTCTTTATTTATTTTAAATTTATTTGCAGAGGACGACCAGTCAGAGCTGTGAATGAATGCAGTGGTTGTCAATTTGTAATGTATGTTGAAAGAAAAAGTTAAACACATGTCACACTAAGATGGGTATATTCGCAGTGTAAGATAGCAACACAACCTAAATAAAATATGTAGGCTATCTGTAGAGTTTTTAAAAGTTGCCCGAAAACCCTTTTCTCTAGTCGCTGTGGCTAAAGTGTTATTTGTCATTTTAAAGGTACATTATTGACCTCATAGAGAGCTCAACATGACCCCTCTCTTCCTACACCTTACATTAAGTCAAGGTGATACATATATTGTACGTTGAGTGTCACTTTATGTAATGCGATGTGAATTTTGGTTGGCATACTCACCTAAACTCATATTTATAGTCTATGGTCATAAGACTCTACTCTTTCTGTTTTAGGTTGCTAAGCTCAGGCAGCATTCAATCAACAGTACTTTCACTTTGACGCTTCTACCGATAAAAGGTATAGAGGATTCCACTTTAAAGTCTCCCCAAGGTTGAAACCTAAGGAGCAAGATGTCAATCACGAACACTCCCACAAGTAATGATGCTTGCCTAAGCATTGTGCATAGCCTGATGTGCCACCGACAGGGAGGTGAGAGTGAAAGCTTTGCTAAGCGAGCCATAGAGAGTCTTGTCAAGAAGCTAAAGGAGAAGAAAGATGAGCTGGATTCCCTTATCACAGCCATCACTACAAATGGGGCTCATCCTAGCAAGTGTGTAACCATACAGAGAACTTTGGATGGACGCCTACAGGTTGGTTTAATATTAAGCTCCTTGTTATTGTACGAGAAAACACTACCTATCTGATTAGATCTTCCTCTCTTTGCTTTAGGTTGCAGGGCGAAAAGGTTTTCCTCATGTTGTCTATGCCCGACTATGGCGATGGCCAGATCTACACAAGAATGAATTGAAACACGTGAAATATTGCCAGTATGCCTTTGACTTGAAATGTGACAATGTTTGTGTCAACCCATACCACTACGAGAGAGTCGTATCTCCGAGCATTGGTAAGTGAGCATCACAGGTTTGTTAGTTTTGACTAGATCTCATTGTTTTTGGTTATTGGTAAAAACAGAATGATACTAAAGACACGCTGAAGGATTGTGGGGTTGAGACAAGTCTACAGAAATTCTAGTCATTATTTAGAACAGATGTACTCCTGATACCTCACATTCTAGTGATAATATGATGCAGTGATATGGTTGAAAAAAGTATAGCCTATGTTCTAATTTTCACTCAGAATATTGACCTACATAAACCGATGAATGATATATCTGTTGTTTTTCATGTTTTTGCAGACTTATCAGGGCTGACCCTTTCAAATTCAGGTAAGGAGGTGCCAAATTGTTCCTGTTTTCACGTTGAAGATTTTGTAGATGTCCATTAGTCTTACCTAATGTCTATTGCCTTCATGTAGGTTCACTCTTGGTAAAGGATGAGTATGACTATGACAACCAGCAATCTCACTCAAGCTCTGAAAGCCACCTGCAGACTATCCAGCATCCCCCGGCAAGACCCGGTCCACAGGAGATCTTCATCAGCCCCTCTCTACTCACCCCATCAGAGGGCAGTGGTTCAGCTTCAACCTCTGCTTTCTCTACCATCAGCGTTGGACCATCAAGTGAGAAACTACAGCGGCACCACACATGCAACACGCAATGGAAGATACAGTCTTTGAAAGTATTTGGCAGTCAGAAATAAAGTTATGTCATCAAGCAAAAAAAAATGCTGTAAATTTTTTTATTTTGTATCCTTATACAAGTAGGTTCAGGCAATTAAATTTATTTTTAAAAGAATTGCCTGTTGATTAATTTTAAATTTTAATTGGACAGAGTTACTTTACACGTAATAACATCATTTTTTTCATTTAGCTTTATAATCTGATCTACCACACAGAATTCAAGTTGGCACAAATTTGGCAACACAACTATTTATTAATTTATATTTACAGACCCTACCGCCAATTGGAGCAGAAATGGCAACTTCACCGCTGCAGTGCCTCAACATCAGAACGGGCATCTACAGCATCATCCACCCATGCCTCACACAGGGCATTACTGTGAGTTGATGGAAAAACAAAATGTTTTTGCAAAACTCACATCAAGCCTTATAAATAGTACATATTCTTTCTTTTATTCAATGGAACCTCCTAAATTGATTTCACTAAGGGCATTTACCAGAATTAAAAGTTGATTTGAAAAATGTGTACAAGTGACGTAGGTGGTGTCCATCAAAACTCTTTTTCCCAGCAGACTTTCTGTTTTTTATATATATTAATGCATTATACATATGCATAAGGGCTAATGCAAGATGTTTTACTGTGGTTGAATTGAACACTAGCCATGCATGTTCAAGATCAGCCTCAACCTTTGACATTTTATGAAATCTGGTCATTTTCAGCACCGTTACTGCAAAATGTGTTCTTAAGAACAGGTGTAGTGTTAGAATTGCTTGTTCAAAACTAATATTGACATGTTCTTGCAGGGCCTGTTCCCAATGAAATTGCGTTCCAGCCCCCCATATCCAATCACCCTTGTGAGTATGGAGTTGCAGATAGAAGTCAATCCACATATTTAACATAATCAATGTAACCCATTTAACCTGTAGTTGTTTGTTGGGTTGTTCCAGCTCCAGAGTACTGGTGCTCCATTGCTTACTTTGAGATGGATGTCCAAGTTGGGGAGACGTTTAAGGTGCAATCCACATGTCCGATAGTGACTGTGGATGGCTACGTTGATCCATCAGGAGGGGACCGCTTTTGTTTGGGCCAGCTGAGCAATGTCCACAGGACAGAGAACATAGAGAGAGCGAGGTACTCCCCCACATACTTGGAGACATATCATAATTTAGTTAGTTTAAGCAATTCATGTTAACTGTATTTCTCTAGGTATTCTAAGGGATTGAAAGTAATGCAGTGTCTAAGTAATGTCTCAATTCAATGTTTACCATTTCCCCCTCTCCTTTCTGTCCTTAGGCTACACATTGGCAAAGGCATGCAACTGGAGTGCAAAGGTGAAGGAGACGTCTGGGTGCGCTGTTTGAGTGATCATGCAGTGTTTGTGCAGAGCTATTACCTGGATCGAGAGGCTGGACGTGCCCCTGGAGATGCAGTTCACAAGATCTACCCCAGCGCTTACATCAAGGTGAGATTGCCGTACAATTGTCATACAATGAAACACAGATACATTCCAAGTAGGTGTTATTCAAATTTACAAATTCCTAAATGCCCTCGGCACTGGCTACATTTATATGGACACCAATAATCCTGTCATAATGCAATTAAGGCTATAATGCAATAAGATGGGGCCATTGTAAAAAACACTCTTATGTTAATGAAATTATGCTCAGACTTAGAGGAGCCATAATTACAATAAAATATGTATAGCATCCCCTTTATTAACATACTTTATTAATCCAGCAAGAGAAATTAGAATTGTTTCACTCTGTTAGTAAAGTGAGAAAAAAAGACAGACAGACAGATAGACAGGTTGATCCAACTCCGATGGGGTTAGACAGTCAAAATGATTGATTGTCCATTCAATATTTTGTCACTTCAATATCAATATCCTGATTTTAACATTTGTCTTGCCCCCTGCCAGGTGTTCGACTTGCGCCAGTGCCACAGGCAGATGCAGCAGCAGGCAGCGACAGCTCAGGCTGCAGCTGCAGCCCAGGCAGCAGCAGTGGCCGGGAACATTCCCGGGCCTGGCTCTGTGGGAGGCATCGCCCCTGCCATCAGTGAGTGTTCATGCTGCTGCACTTACCCTTCAACGAGTGTATTATGTTTTTCCAGACTAATGTCAGGGACTTTCTTACGACACTAGAATTATAGAGCAGCATGAACAGAGGAAAAGCAACCAGCAAGCTTTATTTTTTTAATGATGAAGAAAATAAAAACTGGGATATGGGCGGTATTTTCAATCAGCATATCTTAACTCTGCTCCTTTTTTCACGTTTTCTTATTTATTGCAAAGCTGTAGTTAAGTTATTGATTTAGAGTACACACCAAGCAGTTTGCCTTTCTTTGTCTGTTTTTGTACTTGTACAAAATGTTTTCAGCATTGGCTTGCTCAGCAATGGCAATAAGTTGTAGATGATGAAATAAAGTTACAAATAGCTAACGTCACTACAGGCTAACATTAACACATTGACTGGGCTTTAGCTTGAAGTAAAACATGTGGCCTGATCAGAGTGGAAGATATGTCTTTGACTGTAGTATTTTTCTACTTGGCTGTATGTCTATCTGGTATATGTTCAAACTTTTATTGGAAAAGTAAGTTAGCTAACGTATCTCTGCAAGCTTTGGCCTATAGTGCCACATCAATCTAAAGATTCTTCCTGTAATTCCCTTGCAGGTCTTTCGGCCGCTGCAGGCATTGGGGTTGATGACCTGCGCAGGCTGTGCATCTTGCGGATGAGTTTTGTGAAGGGCTGGGGGCCCGACTACCCACGGCAAAGCATTAAAGAGACACCCTGCTGGATTGAAATTCATTTACATCGAGCTCTACAGCTACTGGATGAAGTTCTGCACACCATGCCCATAGCTGACCCTCAGCCTCTTGACTGAGTTGAAAGACAAACTGAACAAATGAAGAAAACAATCAAGCAACTTTTTTAACAGACCACCCCACCAAAGGCCTGGAGTGTCAAATGACGACTGCAACTACATGGATTCTGATAAGGTTGTAGGAGTACCAACAAGGACATAAAGGCCGGCAGTATACTCCAAACACAATGCTTTTGAGTTGAGAGCTGCGAGCAGTTACCAGTATTATGAGTGAGACTCCAGGTCTGGTGTCAGTGACTTTCATACAGTTGGAACAACATGGGAAGTACACTGGGATAAATTGTAGTACTCTGAAAACATGCTGCCAAGAGGATGAAAAAGGAAGCCAGTATCTTGCCATTGTTTACCAATTGGAACTTTAACACCATGAAGTTTAGGCGTTATGTCTCTCAATCTCAAGTTGATACACAAATACTCACACACAGATATGATAAAAGATGCTAAATGTATTTAACCTTGGTACTACATCTTTTTTTCAGTGTGAACATTTCCCCATTTAAGATTTGAAGATGTAGAGCCCCTGCAACTGACTGATAAAAATCCTCTTTTGGACAATTTAGTAAGAGGGCAAACTATATGGCCTAACACCAGTAAAGCTGAGCACAATGTGATGCCTTGTATTGGATGCAAACCTGTTATTTACCCTGTCTGAACATATTAAATGTCATTTCAGTTGGAGTATACTGCCAATCCAGTCCTCTTCTATTGGCTCTCCGGTGCTTATATGGCTTCATGTAAGTGGAGTTTTTCACCTCACAAATCAGGATATTTATGTAAAAATCATGTTATTCATTATGTTTTTGAAAGATGTAATCTTAATTATTTTTCAATGCTGACCATCCTTATTTGGCGTTAAAAAAAAAAAAAAAAAAAAAAAAAAAATATATATATATATATATATATATATATACATACATACAGTGAGGAAAGTAAGTATTTGAACACCCTGCTATTTTGCAAGTTCTCCCACTTAGAAATCATGGAGGGGTCTGAAATTGTCATCATAGGTGCATGTCCACTGTAAGAGACATAATCTAAAAAAACAAAATCCAGAAATCACAATGTATGATGACAAAGTATTTCTTGCTGAAGGCCTTGGTAGTATCCATGGACGATTTGCTTCAAATAGTTTGCCAGAAATCTGTTTTCATTATCAAACACTCACCCACAGCAGGTTTGAAAAGTGTATTTAGCTCTGTTCTGGCAAAAATAATTACTGTTTGGGACATATTGAGTTGTGGTGTAAGAATGGTTAACACACATTTTAAACCTTGTCTGTGTAGGATGAAACTACTGGGTAAACCTTTCAAACCTAAAGGTGATAAATTTTACTCAGATGCATTTTGGGTAGAATGTCATCCCTTTAACATTGCTCACCACCACCTCATTTTAATTTGAGTATTACTTGGATAACACTTACCGTAATGCATTCTAGCCAACAGCTGAGTAAAGGAATGAACTGTGAGAGGAAGTGTAAGCCATATATATATATGCCAAATATATCCAATGAAAAGGTGATCAGACTCCAGTCATTTTAGTGCTATGTCACTTGTAAATCTTAGTTTTAATTATCAACTGAATGATTTCAGTTGTTGCTCAGCACAATTGATCAAACAATATTTTGTTCCATTTTCAGGAAATGCAAATTCCTTAATCTTTACAATACATTCTGAATACGTACTGAGTTTGAATGATATCGGTGTTGGTATATGTACGGGTCGGGTTAAATAAAATACAATTGGCTAACTATTGTTTTGGATTTTCTTTAGTGTGAAGAGTCAAAATGATGAGAGGACACTTGACTTTGAACAAGAAAACGTTTATTACTGCAAAGACAAGTCACAAATTTTAAGAAAACAACACTAAGAAGCTAGCCTGAGCTGAGATCTGAAATATTCAGAAAACCAAACTACATGTGTCTTTAATAGTTTCTATATTCATCAATACGACACACTAAATGATAATGTCTTTATAAATATAAAAGTCCCCCAATTGTCCTTGTTTTTTATGTAAAATACACAATACAAATCACCCTACACTCGTTGGTTCCCTTGCCAATTTGAGAAGAAAACGGAATGGCACACAGAGGGTCACATGAAATTTGTGTGTATATATTATATCAGATACTATACATTATCCCAAAAAAGGAAAAAGAAATCACAAAAGCACTTTAACCAACATATGATAAAATGTTCACCAATAGAACAAATCAAATAAGACACAAATAAATATACCTTTCAGTTTTTGATATATACATATTTTGTCTAGGGTAAATCAAAATCAAAACCTTCCTCAAATGCCACTGCCAAATGCTTGTGCTTGCATTAGAGCGTGCTACAGATGGCCACGACTCACTAGACTGTCAAATGGCACTTGAAAACATCCAAATACAAATCTCAAACAGGTCACAGCATTCAGAAAATATCATTTGACAAAAGAAACACGATCATTGAGAAAACAATGCATAAGAGCATTTTACTTACAGTAACTCTCCTTGATCAATAACCAGTTATGTACAATAAAAAGCCATCTGCAGATAACGTACCATGTGTAAACTAGTGTCTGTGTGTGTGTGTCTGTCTGTGTTTGTGTCGTCACATCCAGTCAATAAATAGTTCAGTCTGTGGACAGATCTTTATGCTTCCCTGGTATCTTCTCAGTGGCAGCACCTGTGCAATGAAATATCTGTTCTGATAGCCTCCATCTGTAGCCCACCAGAGACCCAATAGTCACCCAGGCCATCTGCTCTGGCCGGGGCGAAATTAAAGGCACTGGAGTCTGCTATGGGTCAGTGAAGCTGCTGTTTTGTCGAGGTGAAGAGGCATCTCTTAGCTTTCTCTCTTATGAAAAGTTAAGGAATAGCTTATGTCTTTTTTCTGGTTGGAAATGGGCTCCTTTGCAAGCAGCTGTTACAAAAACAATCTAACTTCTCGATTTCAAAGAAACTGAGAAATAAAGTACAATTGTGTTGGCAGCATTAGCACTGGTCCAGTGTTAACCAGGCGCGCTTTGAGATGCAGAAAGCTGAATCACTGTCTGGCACGTTAGTCTATGTATAACGAAAAGGGGAAATAACGGAATTAACAAAAAAATCCCAAAATAAAAACACATGATAGGCGTGCAAGACCAGAAAGCACACCCATATTTAAAGAAAACATTTTATAAGCCATTTTAATTTCAGGCACAAAATAAAACAAGTTTACATCTACAATCTTGTACTTCATTTATATGACAAGGGAACTTAAATTCATATTTGAAAAAAATCATTCAGTGGGAGTAAGGTAAAAGGATAGAAAAAGTATCCTGCAAAACCTTCATTCCTAACCAGCACACATATCCAGATTTACAACATAATTTAAAATTTGAAGTCACAGACAGAACCTCTTCCCTTTTTTATAACTTAATTTACAAAAATTCAGTGCATGTCAAGTGAGCTCTTGGTAATGGAGTTCATTTTGTCGCAGTTATGAGAACATGGATTTATATGCAGCTCTGGAAAAAGTATAAGAGACTATCTAGGGCTTACATTTCTGTATGCATTCATTTTTGTAATGGTCATTTTCATTAATTTTCTTTGTGTTCTTCCAATTTGCATTCAACAGTTTAATACTAAAAGTCAGGGAGCGAGTTCATCATGGTCACAGTTTGATGTAAACAAAACGCCTCAGGCCTTACAACTTTTAGCTACTTATAGTTTATTGACCTTTTCTTGCAGACTTTTCTAACTGTTGTTAAGCAATATAATAGGAAAGCTAGGTTTGTGTGCGCTCAACTCCTAAGTCTGGTAAGCCAGACATTTCAAGCCAGCAGACTCAGAGTAAAGCTACAGTATGAGATGTGTACCCTAGGTTTAATAGATGAGAAATGTATCTTTGGGCTTGCTGAATTTACTTAGCAGATTCCCCAAAGTGTCATGAAAATGATTCAGCAAACCATCTGTGAGAGTCCACTGACCCAGTAACCAAAACGACATGCAGTATTTGCTCTCCCACCCTCTTCTACTGCCAAGCACATTTTCTACACAGGCACAAAGAAAAAATTTTGGCAAAGAGTCTGTGTGTACTTCTAGTATTTGAAGGAATCATTGGAGATACTGGTGATAGAGCCTAAAGAAAGAGATTACAGCAAATACAGTACCAACCTGTTTTTTTTTTCTTTTCTTTTTTTAACCTTAATCAACCTACATACATGACTTATAAAGAAAAACAAAACAACAACAAAAACCCTCTGGTCCTCCTGTACAGTAGGTCTGCCGTTTCCAGTGGTGTAATTCATGATTCATACCCATTATAATATTTTGTAATGCGTAAGCATCTAAACCAAAACACAATAAATATCAATAAATTAACATCTCTGCAGAGACATTGTGCAGACCATTTCAACAAGCATGAAAAAACAATAACAAAACTCATTTAGTAACAAAATGTTCCTATTTAGAGGATTAATCTCAATAATCTCCACAACATAGAATGCTATAACAGTTCAAGTATTAAGATGTAGTCTAATGAATCAGAAGTTAGTCCCCATGCCTTTCCCATTTCACAGTCAATGAACTAATTACAGAGGAGCTACAAAAAGAAAACAATCACGTATAAAGAAACAGATATATGTAGTGTATCATCATTATATATACTATACATATATATATCTATATATTTCTTTGAATATCACAAAATATCTACTTTTGGTCCACTGTACAAAGATGATCTTTAAACAGGGAACAAAGGATGAAAGCATTTTTATGGGCTAAAAACTGAAATGAAAATGTATCAGAGGTGAGAGAAAAGCAAAGCAGTTTTTCTCTATCGCGTTGAGAGTTGTGCAGTACAGTGGTGTGTGTGCAATAAGGTTTGGTGACTGTGCTGCACGCGTCAAAGGGCTGGCACCACTGGTTTGAGGTAGGGTGACTGATAGATGTGTTCCAACACAAGCACACAGACACACAGGCTTATATATACATGCACATGAAAGCACATGAAAACACATCTCTCTCTCACTCACTCACACACACACACACACACACAATAACAATAACAAAGGCTAATGCAAAAATAGGCCTCAGGAGGGCAGGAGCAAGGCTAAAGACCATGATTCAGATAAGTAATAAGCTTAGAGCTGATCCACAGAAAAAAAACAACAGTTGTTTCTGTGCCTGCATTCCTTGGACTCGACACTGATGAACCAGCCCAAATCCAGCCACAAGTCACCAGAAAGCCAAAGTTGTGGCTGGGACAATGTAGAGCGTCTGTGGGCTTCCTGCAGCACACAGTCAGGACTACAAGGACAGCTGCATTTAAGGATAAGGCACTATGATAAAGCCGAGGTACATTAAATCCCTGACATTCCGTCTGCTCTGCAACATGGCACTGTGGGACAGGAAACAGATTTTGGGTGGCCCAAGTGGCTCCCTCTCAGCTTCCTCTTGTTGGTTTGTTTTTGGTCCTTTTGTGAACTTAGGAAAATTTCATTAAGACATACACTGCAAAGAAAAGGGGAACATATCCAGTAAGTTGTTTTCAAGATTACAGCTGGCTGGTCAAGTAAACCACTCGACAGAGCATCTAAAATGAAGAAAGGCAAGGGTTATGCACAGAGTGCATAGAAAAGCTAGCATTGAGGAAGTGGTTTTGTACAGCCGGTCTTAATCTCATTTCTATTTACACAAGTAGCAGCACAGATATTTCTTTAGGAGTTTCTTTTTTCTGTGGCTAAAATATTATCAGTGGTGTATATTTTTTAAACAGAACAGAAAAAACTGCCCCATGATCCTGTTTCAAATGCCATAGATACATAGAAAGTCCTCCCCTTCTTTTTTAGCTACATACAATACTCAAAATATTTTGTTCAGCCAAACGTTTATCGGCAGTAGGAATGCATGTGGACATAAATCATGCTAAAAGTAGGAGGGATAAATGGAAATCAAAACAAAACAATAGCACCATGGGTTTGGGGTAATACCAATTGAAAGTACAGCAAAACTATTTACAATAGGTGAAGGTCTTGAGTCAATCGATGACTTTGCTCCACTGGGACTAGTGACATGGATTTGAGCTCTGAGACATCAGTAGTTTGAAAGAGCTGAATTTTCCTTCAAGACAAAACCTGTCTGTGTGGACATACAGAGGCCATAAGTCATGCCTAGGCAGGAAACCTAATTAACGGGTCAAATTAGTCCTCCTCCAGCTGCCCCATTGCGATAGAGCACAGACTTATGTGATGACACCACATCCAAAATCTAAGCAGTCAGACACGGACAGCACATCTTGGCCAGAGTATCATCATTTCAGCACTCCTCCACTGACCGGGCTAGATAGGGAGCAGAGAGCGTGTCCGCACAAGTGCAGACACAGACAATGCATGAAAAAGACAGAAACATCTAGACTTACAGAGAGAAAGATATGTGGAGAGTGAAAACAGGCCAGACAAGGTCCGCTGTGCCCTCAGACCCTCAAACGGAGGCATAGGTGTTGCCTGTGGCGCTGCAGTGGCGGATGGTGGGAGTACCGGCAGAGGGGGTTAGAATGTGCTCAGTGTGGTCCTGCGGGGGCTGGGGCAGCGAGTGGAGGACTCCTGGCTGGACAACCCCCACCACAGGGTGGGACCCGTCCTCTAGTGCCCCGACCTGGATCACCTGGATCACTTCATGCTCTGACTTCTTCTCTCGCTTGGCAAGAGGTTCTCCGGACTCCTCCATGTCATCTTCTAAGTCACTGTCCATCCCACTCATTTCATCTAGACAGGAGACAGCATCACATATGTAAAACACTGGTAGAGACTCAAGAGTTACTTAGAATACTACATATACTAGAATATTGGTTGAGTTCTCAGGCTATTGCGCTATATACATTTTGTCACATACCTTTATCAATATTAGAGAGGGACAGGGTGTTCAGGCTGTCAAACTGAAAACAGAGATGATAATTAGTGTCCATACAGTTTTAATGTTAGATACTACATTCTAATTAGGTAAAACATCTCCTCCGGGCAGATTTCATCAACAGATCCAAAGAGAGGTAATTTTACATCTGATTTATAGTGTACCGCTATATACTGTAGTGTATCACTTTGGAACTATAAAATACTGTGAAGATAAAATGCCACAGTTATACCTCCCCCATGACACCAATGGGTGTCTCTCCAGTAGCTTGTGCCACACGATGCTCCACTAGGTAAAACATGTATTCATCGTAGAGCAGGCGAATCAAGTGGAAGGAACCAAAGCTGGCAGCACTGCGCAGGGTCAGGTCCCTGATCACCATAGAACTGCAGGGACATTAAAAAAAATCAAAAACATTGTGGGTGTTTTGTCTCTTCACAACAAATCTGCACACTCTTAGATGTGTCTTAGTGTTGTTGTTGTTGTTGTTCTTTTGCCAACCTGTAAAAGGACCACTTGAGCAGGAATTGTCGAGCTGCCCTGGGGAAGCTGGGCCGGTGCTCGTAAGGCTTGAGCACCTGAGTGACCACATTTTCCAGCCAGGCTGCCCATTGCTCCAGAGAGCTTTGCTGCTGTAGTGTGGCCTTGAAGTCCTGCTCCAAGTGCTGAACTACTCCCTCTTCACACTGGCACACCCATGATGCCTGCTCCTATACAGCAACACAGAGAAAGAACTGCAGGTTCACACTTGTACAGTGAAAGTAATGCATGTTCTTTTTACAGAGAGGATTATATAGAAGGAATGGTATGGTACACATAGCACAAGCATCACTGCTGAATATCCAAACACAAAGAGCTGTTCTGACCTGTACGTTGGCAAAGTCAACACGATTGAGATCACTCAACATCTGGTTAATCTGTGACGTGTTTTGCAAAACAGCACGTGCCGCCTGAGCCAGGTGGTTCAGAGATGTGTATCTGCGCAGTGTTTGCGCAAAGGCACTAACAGCGGCAATCTGTAAAAAGAGCATAAACAAAAACCCAGGTGTTACCTACTCTAAGTATACATCCCTCTCGAACTGATAGTAAATATACTACTCTTGTGTATTTACATGCATATTTAAGAAATAGTAACAGGTGACTTTTACGTGTAGCATTTTCACAAAGGTAAATGTATGAATACTGCAAGTGTACCTTCGTCTGGATCATTCTCTGTGGAATGGCATTCATGGCGTTATTGAGCCAACCTTCCAGGCTTTTGGCAAAGTTACGAATGGCTTGAGTCAAGGCACCTGAAAATAATTGAATGATTTTATGATTGTGATGTTACAAGCATTAACACAGCAAAAAAGGAAACATGAGAGGTGTCTATGACTGTGGCTCACTGGGAATGGGTCTCAGGACATCAGGAATGAGGATTTCCACAAGGGCCTGGTACATAAGATGGTCACATGTGCTCATCCATTTGAGTACAGCCTCGTTTCTACACAGTTCCAATAGCTGTGAACGGGGCAGCCGTGCTTCAATCTCACTTAAACTGCTGAGGAATGAACAAACCAGACTTAGAAAAATCCCTTTAAATTCTCAGATTGTCTTTAAATTAATTAAGTTAGCTTATACTTATCTTAATAAAAATACTGACAGACTCTGACAGATAAATTAACTGAAACATCAGCTTGATCTCACCTGTTTTCTGTTACAGTGGCACCCTCTACAGAGTCAGGGGGAGAATACCGCCAGAATGTCTGCCACAACTTCTCAATTAGACTGAACTGGAGATTGACAACCACATCCAGGATAGCCTTTAACAAAAGCAGAGAATAAACAAAACCAGTGAATAGCTTTTACTGGAAGTACTTTTTAGAAGAAGAAGAAATGGTCCCTTTGAAAAATGTGCGAAGTCTGTGGATAATCCAGAGGAACCAGGACATTGAACTGTCAAAGTCTTATTTCAGGGCACATCAACACCAAACTAGCTGCATGGCTAGCCACCACTAAGGGCATGTGAATAAATAGGTTTTGTTTTGTAATGTGGGTGAACTGACCCTTTAATCATTAGAAGAAGGCGTATCAGATCATAAGGCCTTGGCCCTCACCTGTGGATTACCTGATCCCTAACTTCTCAGACTAGTATTAGGAGAGGTGTGATTGAAAACTTCGCAAGATAAATAGAAAGGCTGTTCCCAAATGCCAGCAGCTGGCATTTACAAATCTCTGTTACTATAAACCCACATGACCTTTCCCAAAGTTTCCACACTCTGAATCCAGACAAAGTTTAAATACATCTTTTTCAAGATTTGTAAAACTTTAGTTCAGTATTTTTAGTCTTTCAGCCTTTTCTTATTAAAGATTTCTTAAATCAGATTAAACAAGTCAATTGCTGTAATGCACATATACAGTATATGGGTAAAAAAGAACATGGCCTTGATTCAAGGAGAGATTAAGAGGGTGGTGAAATGCAGCTAGTCCATGCAGATCAACAGATTAATGTACAGTCACAATGCCTGCACACTTAGATTGATGATGTATGAATGAATGCTGCAATAGGATAGGATTCCTTTCTTGCTTTTCTCATATTCTTTGAGCACTGAAGAGTGACTCAAACCCCTGTTTCCCCTGTGAATTGCACTTATGTGCCAAAGTGAGTTGTGGTAACATTGCAGTGAATATGAAATGAATGCCCTTTATCTAACCTCACAGTGCTCTCTGTAAAGGGCCTGGAGAGCTTTCACATCCTCCGGACTGATGTTCTCTGTATTGCTCTGTCCCACGTCCAGCTCTACAAAGTCAGGGAGGGCCCGTGATGCATCTGTTGGAGTAATACTTTTTTTTTTAATTCACCAGTGTGGAATAATCTAAAAGCATAATAATAATATTTCAGTGCATCCCATGTGTGTTTGATTTTACATATATTCAGATAAATAGAAAAACAGCGGACCTAGGAACTGCTGGTGGTGTTGACTCTGTGCAATGACTGTCTGCTCTTCTGCACCAGGATGGTGCTGGCCTCCACCTGAGTAATTCTCCCCAGTGCAGCCATCAAACTTCTGCACTGGCTTGAACCTGAAATCACATGGCTCACATCAGTATTTATAAAAAACAAAAAAACAGCGACTTGTGCCCCAACAAAATGTATGCATGCCTAGTTGTCTGTGTACCTCTGCTTTTGCTGAACAGGTTGCTGTCTGAGGGCCATGTACTGCATGTCTTCTTGGAGTCTATTTAGTGGGGAGTCTGGTTTCACACGTATACCATAGTAATGATATTTGGAGTTCCCTCTGCAAGGCAAAGCCAAATGTTTAACACACATTATCAGACAGATAAAGCAGATGAGGCTTTAAGAATATCAAGGTTCAGATGAAAAAAGACCGCAAGAAGCATACAGCCATTAGATGAGCATCCTGAATTGCCAATTTGAAAAAAAAAAGAAGAAAATCTAAAAAAAAGAAGAAAGAAAATAAACTAACCTTGTCCCAAGACGCCTTGTACGAAGTCCCATGAAGATGGAGCGGATGAGTTTGCCAAAAGAGGCTGCATTTACAGGGTCCAGTTTCTGCTCCTGGCAGTGGCGCAGATAATGATTGTAGAGGGTGGATCGTGGTAGACTCACGCCCTCTGCTGTCTCGTAATTGTCCAACAGCCACTGGAGCTACAAGGGAATACATGCCGTTTTACTCTAGAGATTCACACACTGCTCCACGCAAACGGTCTGGAAAGACCTCAGACTGACAGTCTTTAACGTTGATGTTGCAGCCATCACACCTCTGCAAAAAGCATTTCTATAGCAGCCAGTGAATTTAAAAACCATAGTAACAATTAAAACCAGCAACAAAAACAGCAAGCGCAACATTAAACTTAAATGTATACAGAATTGAGAGGCAGAAGTCCTGCAAAAGTTAAAGTATGGTGAGGGCTAGCATTCGTAAAAAAGAAACTTACATGGCTGTTGAGCAGCGAGCTTCTCTGACTGGATAAACCCTCCGATTTTTGGAGTGTCTCAATCGCCATTTCAATCTGATAAACCATGACGCACAGGACAACAAAATGTAAGAGGGGGAAACAAAAAAACAAAAGCAAGAAAAATAAAGAGTTGATGTAGACACATTAGTATCCACTAGCAAAAATAAAACGAATCGAGAAAGGATCCCAAAGCAAGCACCACTAAACCCAAGCAGAGCAGTACTACCTGTCATTTAAGGAAGATCTAGTTGGGAAATGGGGACAGGATCAACTAAGTACCTAAATCGTGTATAGCCGACACAACCTTATAACACTTACCTTATAACAACCATCATGAACAGAGAAAATGTCAAAAGCAAAAGACTAAGGTAATGTGCCAAGATCATTTATGGTAGTAACAGCTGCAAAAACTGGTTCATGTGTCATGGGGAAAGGTCTATTGGGTATTGGCATTTTAGGCAACAGCCTAATATCTAACAAAACGTACAGTAACATAAGCTGGCAAAATGTGATATGACAGAGACAATGTACTGTATACAGGATGGTACGCTGATACGATAAGTTACTTTTGTTTGGTGTATTTCTGTCAAATTAGTGTTGTGTTTCAGTGTACATGTAATTGTTGTTAAATGGTGGGGATTCTGTGCAATGGTTTCCACTTACTAACAATTTTTATGGTTTCTGTTAGATCTCAGGTTGTAGAGATTACCTTTTGTGTTTTTATGCCATACATGTAAAATTATTGAGCCCCAGGGTTGAATACCATGGTCATTCCTCAGCAGTAAATACTGCCCCTTTATGGGTCTATTTATCTTGGGCTAGACAAGGGTGAGCAGGTATATTGTTGAAGCAGTTAAAATGCCCTTGCAATCTTGCACACATTTTGATTTAATAAAAAAAAAAATAGCCATTATGAAATGTTCTAAACTATCTGCCATGACTGACATCCACATGATGTAATGCCAGTCGCCCAGCGTTATTGCTACATTACTGCCAGAAAGCATCTTTAGAGTGGACTTTACAAAAATACCCTGAGGGGCATTCAGAGTATAGCAAAAGAGAAAGGCTCTTGTGGTCCATGCACCTTGTCCTAGCAGGACTCTTGTGAGTGGGTAAGACCTCCCCTCCTTAATACACTCGTCTCAGATTTTAGCCCCTCCTTTCTTCTACACCCAAGTGTGGGGATAACAGACAGATGAAATCAGGGATGTAAACAAAGCCCTGTATTACTTTAACATAAAATATTAAGAGTTACAATGTAAACACTGCTGGCCATAGGCCGCAGATCACTGCAGAAACACAGCCAACACAGAATTCATAAGCAAAGGATCATCGCCAGAGATAAAACACCATACACAATCATGGAGGAGGTGCACACAAAAGTTTCTTCTCTATAATGTGACATGTGTGTACTATGCACACACTGTAATTTTGAAACTATTTAAACTCGCATATTAAGTTTACATATGGAACTCTGCTAAAGAGGCTGGCATCCTACATTTCTGGATCAAACTGTGCATAGATCAATAAAGTACGACAGAAACAGAGCATCTATGGTAATAGAGAGAGTCTAGGCAAACTAGTAGCTGTGTGGATCTAAACAGGGAAGAGGTGGAAGTTACTACCAAAGTCACTACATACACTAGTCCAATGGTCTATCAACAAACACACAAAAGCAGGCAGGCAAAGGTAGGTGAGGGGCCCAATTAGTGGGTGCTATGCACTTACAGTAGCTGGGGAAGCTCGTGCCGTCTGGGTGGCAGGGTGGGGTCCAGTGTTGTCCATGATGTAAGCCCCAGGACTGGTGCTGATTACCTGACCCCCCGCCAGATTCATGCTCATTCCTCCACTGCCCCCTCCTCCATTGTTGGTCATGCCATGAGATGTCACCACAGTGGACACTTGCGATGAGCTGCCCTGTGTGTCAAAGTAGCTCCCTCCACTGTTCTGGCTATACAGCTGCGGCTCTGAGTACGAGTATGTTCTTCTGTTCAGAAGTGAGGTTAGCAGTCAGTCAATGTACCCAAAATAAAACTGAGAAAATAATAGTCCAAGTATGGTTTCTTAGGACACTATTGAGGCTTTACGGTAACAATAACAACAAAGCATACATGCTTTAATTATTGTTTGTGTAAGTACAGTCTAATACTTTCAACAATTGTCATAATGGGGATATCTAAAATATAATAGGATTTGTTTTTCAAAGTAACATTAAATATTTCATTTATATATTTAAATGTGTTTTTGTTTGTCATTTGGGTGACCATTTAAACATAACTTATACATAGTATGTGACAAGCCTGGTACTCAGCTCATGTGTCCACCTGTTTGGTGTATGTATGATTATA
This sequence comes from Etheostoma perlongum, assembly GCA_026937815.1. Taxonomy (NCBI): domain Eukaryota; kingdom Metazoa; phylum Chordata; class Actinopteri; order Perciformes; family Percidae; genus Etheostoma; species Etheostoma perlongum. The sequence goes on from CM049386.1 coordinate 12,660,798, forward strand.
TATTTCTAATCAGTCACATGATGTTTCCACCAGTAGCAGAGGTCACACAGCATGTGTGTTTTTGTGTGTAAATGCACCGATATGTGACCCTGTGTGTATCCCAGTGGGACAAATACAGCTTGGACTTGTTAGTTGAGTGACTATGTAACCCCATTCCTCAGACCCTGGGGACCCTGCTAGTGTAGCATCAGCACTTAAAAGTCAGGCCTACTTCTGGTCATGTTCAGGTGACTGAGCACAATCAAACACACGACCGCAGACCCCTCATAAAAGAAAAACAAACACAAAAAAACAAATGCACTCCCACCAACATCATGTGCTTGTGACATGAATGATGGTTTGAAGAGACTTAAGAGGAGAAAAGAACAGGCTGCAGAGACGTAGCGCTAATATTTGTGGAGTGGTATAAGAGCAGAGCTGGGTAACAGACTGACTCACATGTTGCCATTGGTGTAGACGCCACTGTTTTCCTCCACATACTGCACCTGTGCTGGGTAAACATGCTGAACCTGTTGAACAGTCTGGGCCTGGCAAGACAAATTGCAAGAGTTGCAAATTAATTATGTAATTGACTAAAGACACATATTTCACTGGGAAATAATGACATGCACACACACATGGTACAGTATGCACGCAGGCAGGAACATTCAGACACAAACACACACACAAAGACAGGCTGGATTTACCTGTTGCTGGACAGGCACCTGCTGGGTGGAGCCGGTAGGCTGGACAGGCACGGTGGTCTGAAGAGGGACAGTGGAGGTGGAGTCAGCGCCTGCTTCAGGGGTCTGCATGGCGCCTAAATAAGACAGTAGAGAAAACATAGTATTACTGTAGATAGCTTGAAAATGGTCACAAGCACTGAAAACCAAGAACACTCTCAACCTACTGGTCTAACTGGCATTACAACTCAGTAACAACATAATAATCTTAATGCATCATTGAGACAGTGCTCACATGGAGCATCAAACATTGTAACTCACTTAAACTGAATACATTTACAAATATGGGTTTGCATTCTTCGATTGTTGTAAAACAGACTTATACTTTACAATTGGCAAAGGAATACACACAGACTACCTGTTTTTACCCCCTCTTAGTTCAACTGGTGAAATGACCAGTGACATCCACCTCTTATAACTCAAAAAGTATAAACATCTATCCTTAACATGTGTCCAGAACATACTGCATTTAATAACAAAAGACAAATCTATCAAATTACATAACAAAAGCTTTGTATAGAGGGAAATCAATCCAATAATTATCCTCATGATTTGCTTAGCCCAGGACATAACCTATCCCTAGAAATACTCATCTAGGCATAATAGAAAACATGACATTTAACCACAAACCACTAAGGTTTTACCTAAATCAATGCTCCTGAAGCTGCTCAAGAGCAATTCTACCCAAGCACCTGTTTCTGCCTTGTGGTACTTAATGTACTGAGAGCCTCATGCATCAGTGGCACATGGTTTTGTCTCCATGTTCACAGCCATAAAACAAGTTAATATTTAACAAACTCTAAATAGATGCTGCTTCTTGTTGCTCGGTCAGTTCCCACTTTTACAGGTTTAACGTAACTTGAGATTGGAAGTCCAATATCAGTACCTAGAAAAGTTCCTAAAAACGACTGGAAAGTTATCTAATTTGTGAGTATCTTTACCAGATAGCATTATTACTAGTACTAAAATAGCTGTATTGTTATTCAGAGATTTATGACCATGTCTACAGTACTTACTAACCAAAGGTAAGTGAACTATTTTAAAATTAAGGATAAGACTGTGAAGAGACACTTATTGTAAACATGTGTTTTTGAGTTAATACAAGTATAGCTACCATCACCCATTCCTTCCAGGGGAAGGCCACCTCCTCCCCATCGCAGTTTCCACAAACAAGCCTCTCTTGGTTAATTAAGCTGGGTCTCCAAACAGCTCAATCTCTCCAAGGACAGTCTGCCCCTTCCCTTTATCTTCCTCTTTAATATCATACCCATTAGACCTTTTTTGGGGGAAGAAAGCTATCACTTTATCCGTGTTTGGGTGACTAACCTCAAAGTTGGACTACAAAGCTGAGTCAATCTTTCCTGGTGCACTGAGAGTGTGAGGAACAGTAAAAATCTGCATTTTCCTTCAACATAAAGGGGCACTGAGATTCATTAATGCAAAGCCGTCTTCTTCCAGCATGACTATTTTTAACACCTTGGGGAGGTGGATATGAGTATATAGTATCATTCAATAATGTCAGTAGAAAATAAACTACTATTCAGTTCAAATATTGATATTTTGCAATTTCGAGAAGACACTGTCAATTATGACAATTCACAAAAAAAGACAAACTTATTAGGCATGGGCTAGTATGAGATTCTGACAGTATGATAACCTTCAGCAAAAACATCATGGTTTCACAGAACGTATTACAATTTCAACTATAAATGTATTATTTTTTAAAAGTCTGGGTAAAAAAAAAAAAACTTTTTTCCATTGAACACACTTTTATTTTGAAACACACTTCACACTGGCAGGGACAGGGATTTGTAACCTGCACTTTCTGTCCTTGAAGACTCGTAAAAAACAGCTCATACCTTAGGAACGCTATAACAGATAATGTTAGTGGTTTTAAAACCGTGACTTTTTAAAACCGCGGTATACCTTGAAAACGGCCGGTCAATGCCTAAAAACTATATGCGTCAGACACTACAACACACAAGCAATACCTTTACCCTAAAGTGTGCAGTTGGAGGCAGGCTACCAAAGTGATAAAATGTCAAACCACACAGATGTAGCCTTCAGCTTACTATATACCATTGCTAAAAAAGGCCTTGTGAAGAGAGGAGAATGTAGACTTATATACTCCATAGTGCAGTTTGAAAGCTAAAGTACATGGCCCCAACTAAGCCCACCTAATCGAGGAAAAGTGCCCCTGCATCACAACACACTCGTATTGCCCCCCACAGACACACACACACACCTCACTATTCAGGCACTCCCTTGTGGCCCACTTAAATGCTGTGCTCCACTGAGCAAGTGCAAGCCCTACAAAGACACAGAAGAACAAAAGCCACCAAGGAGGGCAACATTTTGCCTTGCGTTTTTCCCCTATAATTCCTCTTGCTAACATTACAATCAACAAATAATAAAGAGTGCAAGGTTCAGAGTCACAGCTACCAGAAAATACACAGTCCCATAATTTGCCTCACTAATGATCATGTATGATCAAGGTGGAGTTTAATGTACCAAGTAAATAAATAAGAGCTGGTGAACAAGGTTGAACAGTACACCATACGCAAAATCTCTTCCTCTCACACACATACAGTACATGCAACCTCAAGCAAGACAGTAGCATGATCAGATGCTAGTGCAGCAGGAAAAGGCTGAGGGAGATATAAATGTGAGCTGCAGTGGGGTAGGGGGGAGGTATGCAAAGTGCTGTTTGTTTAGGAGTTGAGTTTTCAAATGAAAACTGGGAGTGACATATTTTCAAGGACTGTTGATGTTGATTTTGATGAAAAAAAAGAAGGATCCTATAGCGTTAGTTGTGCCAAAAAAATAAGTGAAAGTTAGTGTTTATTTGAAGACAGGACTATGGGAATCAGATATTTTTAAAATGTGCCAAAATGTCTGAAAGCATAGCGACATTGGTTACAAAGTAAGTCTAACTGTACACTGTTACTGCCAGATGTGGGGTTAGGACAGAAAAAACAAGGACCTTTAAGTCTCATCTTTCAACAATATACATTACTGCACGCAGTCTGGAGGAAAATAACAAACCAAACCTGCTGTATTCTGCTAAGCCATGAAAATGGATGACTGAATAATTGAATTAATCAGCCCCTCTTTAAGTGATTGGAAATGTAACAGGATCCAGGCAGCAGGTGGCATGGTACTATTTCTGGGCTACTGGACTACAGGTAAGTGGTAAGATGATCTGATAATTTACAGTTCCCAACATCCTGTTGTCTGTATGTGGGTTTGAGTTGGGAGGTACAGGACCTATTTTAGGTTATATATGCCAATAAATCAATATATTTGCATTGTTTAACCCTTGTGTTGTCCTCCGTCTGTTTCACCTGCTTATCTCCCAATTTTGCATTAGGCCTACATCTTCTTAACCAACTTCATTCCAACTTCTCACTAGTTTTACAATTCTTGTTAGAAATCATAGTCAACAAACCTCATTTATATGGAATTACACCCAATTTCCGTGTTTAAAAAAACGGAAATTATGAATTGTTTTTCACTAATTGTTAAGATCAGAGAATGTGGAGTGGATAACCACAGACTTTTACTGTATGTCAAAGTGTTATCAGTATTTTGTTTGCTGTTTTGAAACCATTTTATTTTTTGGAACCATCCATGTTATATATGGGCACTTTGGTTAAAAGAAACCCAAGTTTATGATATAGAAACTGGTCAAATTTGACCCGAGGACAACAGGAGGGTTAAGACACCTACAGTATGTGCAAAAATTGTAACATTGGTATTTTAATCTAATTGGTTTCAATTGCTCTGGCTCAGTCAGGTCCAGTTGCTATATCTACAAGAGTAGTTACAGATTCATGGTTTCACAACTAACAATCGAAAAGAGGACCAAATTCTAGGAATGACGATGGACAATTACATTTTATTTACTTATATACTTTATTTTTTTATTTGGTGGACAGAGGCCTAGATGGTCAAGAGTCCCACCACTAATAGAGGTGCACCTGTCCTCCACACACACACACACACACACACACACACACACACACACACACACACACACACACACACACACACACACACACACACACACACACACAGGGAATCAGAGGTCGCAGCTGCACAGGAGACCCAATGGACTCAAAGAATAATTGTGATGCAACAGTAAGAAACCAAGTTCCTTCTTATGAACCCCCACAGGAGAATCCTAAAATGCAAATTTACTATTCCCTTGTGAGGAAAGGCAATATAGTTTATTTGATAGATATAGATGTGACTGACTTAATGTTTTACCCAAACATCAATCTGGCAAAAATAAGACCTTCTTCCCCTGGACAGTGTCACGCTGGATTGAGTAGGCTACACTCCTTTCCTTTCTTGCGCACCCAGAGAAAAACACGCACACACATAACAAAAATACGAAATGTAATCTTCTGTTTGTCAATAATTATATCGGTATTGCAGAAGAGAAATACATCTTTACGTTACCAGCCCTTGTACAGAATGTGCAATGCAGAATAACAATACGATTCGGGAAAAACGGGTAGTAACATTGGAGGTATTTTAATGTTAAATCGGGCAGGTGTTTTCCTTCAAAGCTGAGCACTGCAAAACTTAGCCTTGTGTTATCAAAATAGCTTATCATAGCCATCTGATGCCACAAAGAGAGCTAGCGAAGCTATCTTGCTCCCTAAGACAAAAGGGAAAGTAATGGCTTAGCTATTGTCAATAGCAGATAGTGAATGGAAAGCTAGCTCACAGCACTTTACATTGCTGATGGACGTTATTGATTTTGTATGACCAACAATATTTGAACCACCCAAAACACAAACTTGCAATATCATCGTAACATTAGTTAAAAAAGGGGGATACCAACAGACATTATAAGAGTGCAACGCTGGCGTTAGCAACCTAGCAACAACAGACACCTGCTCCAGCTGACCAGCTAGCATCAGTGACTAGCCAAGACCTATGCTACCACCCAGCATGATAAGTTTAAGCAAATACGTTTCACGGAAATCCGTTTTCTGGCAGACTGACTGACTTTTAGGTCAGTTTTAGCCACAAAGCACCCTTTGAGAGGACATAGCTAGATCCTGCTAGCGATCAGGACCTCTCACAGCTGTGGGTATCTACAGGCAACGTTAGCAAGCAGACTACCACGTCACAAAGAAACACCCTCGCTAGCAAACTACCCCAGCTATTCACCGAGCCTTCCTTTAGCAGCAGACAAAACATAAAACACAGTATTAATATATCCTTCATAAAATTATCCCTTGAAGCGAGAAGGAGTTGAATTTGAGATAAAAAATAGCAAAAAAATGTAGTCAAACCTGAGCTGTGGACTGGTTGATGAAGATGAGGATGGTGGAGGAGGTGGTAATGATGGAGCGAGAGGTTGTTGTTGGTGGGTTACAGTCGCCAGGACTACGGTGACTATGGCGCTGCCTCACTGGGCAACAGTTGCTATAAAACTCACCGGGAGCGCGCAACCTTACCAGGCAGGTGGGAGGAGATTAAAGCGCACTTAATACAGTCTTAACCGAAATAAATTCACAAATATATGTGTTTGTGCTTATTGTGAATATGTTGCAAGGCTGGCAATTCTACTCGAGTCCATGCGTTTAGTCTGATTAATTTGGAGAATTTAAATAAATCAAGAACGAATAACGTGGTTGTTGAAAAGAAGTCATTTGTGTGTATAGTCCTTTTGGGTGTGTCATGGGGCTGGCCCATGCCTTCCTTTAAACCAGGGGTAACATGTGGTATTATGCTAAGCTAGCCTTAGTATGTGCAGTAAGAGGGGACTGTTAGTGGGAACATTATCATTGGCATGTGGGCTTGCATCAATGAATACATGGGTTGTCATTTTATTTAAGTACTAGGAATCATGGTTGGATAAAAGCAACACATACATAATTCATTTCAAGTTTTATTTTAGTTTCATTCACCTGTTCTTATTGCAAGCAGGGATCTGGGTCAAATTGGCAAACAGGAAGTGATAGAGTCTGGAGTAATTTATAGAGGGGAAGATCTGGAATGGCCCAAGTGTCAGCCAGTGCAGAGGGGTGTACAGAGTGTAAAGAGTTCAGTTGGAGAAGCTTAGTCAGCATGTAACATTTCATTTTTTGATGTTATTGTTGATATAGTGTGTATTCATGAAGCCATACAGGTTGGGAATGTTGAATTAACACCATGGGGTTTGATTGATTTTCAATTAACTGTGGTTTGTCTTGTAGGAGGGGCTTCTGCTATAAGGGGAAGAGGCCGAGGCTCCTCTGGAGGAGAACGACTTTGGCCGGGAAGAGTGCAGTTGCTAGGCCCAAATAGTCAGGGCTGGATTTAGTTTTTTTATTATTTTGTTTGATATTAGTTGGGGATGATAATTTCAATAGTTAGTATTTAGTTTTCATGTTTTGTTTATTTTTCTATTGTTTTTCAACAAGTCATACTGGCAATACTGCATTTCCTTGTGACGGCTGAGGAAATAAATCAAGCACCAGGTGAAGAACTCCCGAGTCCATTCCTCCTTTTTCCACTATGGGGCTAAACATTACATGTGGTGTCAGAAGTTAAAACAAGCTGGAAAATGCCTCCTAAAAAGCTCCAACAGCAGCAGATTGAAGTTGACGTGGAAGAAGGGGCCATTGGAGGGATTGAAGATGGCTCCCAGTCAGGAGAAAAACCTGGTACATCTGTTGAATCTGGTCTTGTCTCCTTGGCCAATATGTTTGAGAATTTCATGCACCTGCAAATGGATGGAGAGATAAAAAGACAAGAAAAGGAAGCTGCAAAACAGGAACAGAAATACGGTGTGTTGACTCACCAAGTCACACAACTTCAGTTGGACCTTGAGACTGCCAGGGGTCGCCATCAACCCCCACAATTAGCTGGGGCACTAAAAGGAGAGCCGAAGCTGCAACGACTTGAAGATGGGGATGACATTGAACATTTCATCACTACGTTTGAGAGGTTGGCTGAGGTCTATAACTGGCCACGGCAAGAGTGGGCTGTGCGTCTGATCCCACTATTGACTGGTAAGGCCAGAGGGGCCTTTGTGGCAATGAATCCAGCAGATACAACAAATTATGATTTATTGAAAGCTGCAGTGCTGAAAAAGTATGAAATCAACAGAGAAACTTACCGTCAACGTTTCCGCTCTTATGACACACCGGCTGATGAGTCCCCCCAAGAACTGTATACTCGACTCAAAGACTCTTTTTGCAAGTGGGTCCAGTATGACTCCTGCAGTAAAGAGGACATGATGGAGACAATGGTTCTAGAGCAGTACTTGAAGGTGCTTTATCCAGAAGTGAAAGCCTGGGCCAAGGAGCGTGATCCGACTTCTGCAGCAATGGCTGCTAAACTGGTGGATGCCTATGTGTCTGCTCACAGGGGACCGGGATCGTACCTTTACGCAGGACAACGCAGACTCCAAAGGGGTAAGTCTGAGGGGTTTTTGGAAGGGGGTGGTTCAAGTAGCCATACACAGAGTCAGGCCAGCTATTGGAAACCTACACATTTAGATCAGACGGACCACAGGGTTTGGTCGGGTCGCAAAGCAGAGGTAGTGTGTTACAGCTGTGGTGAGGCAGGCCATACACGCCCCTTTTGTCCGGTTAAAAGCCCAAAACTACAAACCTGTGTTATGTACCAAGACCTAAGGTTGCACTCCCTTCAGAGTCATCTAATTCGCTAACTGTTGAAGTCGGGTGAATGGTAGGTCCCTAACTGCATTGCTAGACACAGGTTGTACCCAGTCTCTTGTCCAGGCCAAGTTTGTGCAACGAGAGCTGTGGAATATAGAGGAGACAGAACCAGTAGTTTGTGTTCATGGCCACAGTTCTGAGGTGCCCACAGCAGAGGTGTATTTGGAGGTGCACAACCAACCTTACCTCATTAAAGTAGGGGTAACTTCTGAGTTGCCATATCCGGTGTTATTAGGAACAGATTTTCCCATTCTTTTTGATTTGATTCAAGAGTGTAGGGGGAAGTTGTGTGGGGTTGTCACTAGGTCTAAGGCAAAGGAACTTGCACCTTTACCAGGGTTAGGGGATCCTGGGGTTGGGTCGCATTCAAGAGTGCTACAGTCAGTTAGACCTGTCTCTCCCGTGCAACTGCCGGCGTGGATCAAGCCTACGTCAGTGGGTGTAGGGGGTTCAGTTTTGGAGGCAGATACTGCAGGGAAGCAAATGATAGATACAGACAGCCACGTGCACTCTGAGCACACTCCAGACCCAGTTGACACATTTCGGCTTATGCCATTTCATGAGGAGCAGATAGAACCAGTGTCAGGAATCACACAGGAGGACAGGTTGGAGGCACGCAGAGAGCAGGTGTGGGCAGGGTTAAGACAGTCAGCTGAACAGCCTGAGCAGGATGTTGAGGCTCCAGGGCTCGCTGAGAATGATGTTTCCTTTCCCTGTGACCTTGCAGTTCACCAGAAAAATGATCCCACACTAGCGGGGTGCTTTACAAATGCAGAGACTAGTCATGGTTCATTTGCTGAGCGTTTTGTGGTTGAACATGGTATGTTGTACAGGCAGTCAGAGTATGGGAAACAGCTGGTTCTCCCTGAGGTATCGAGGGCTGAGGTGCTCAGGGTAGGTCATACTGTGCCGTGGGCTGGTCATTTGGGTTTCATGAAGACTTTCATGCGAATTAGTAAGAGGTTTTACTGGCCAGGGATGTATACCCAGGTTCAAAACTACTGTAAAACGTGCCCAGAGTGTCAGCTCACCGCTGGAAAACATACAGCTCCCGCACCCCTCATTCCACTCCCTGTCATTTCCACTCCCTTTGAGAGAGTAGGTGTAGATATTGTTGGTCCAGTAGAAAGAAGTCAGTCGGGCAACAAGTTTATTTTAGTCATTTGTGATTACGCTACTAGATATCCTGAAGCCTACCCCTTAAGAGAAGTAACAGCTAAACAGGTAGCTACAGCGTTGCTTAAGTTTTTCAGCCAAGTAGGAATTCCCAGAGAAGTCCTTACTGATCAAGGTACAAATTTCATGAGCCGTATACTTTCTCAAGTCTATCAGCTGTTAGGTATTAAGAGAGTGAGAACCACCCCTTACCACCCTCAGACTGATGGACTGGTTGAGCGATTCAATAAAACCTTGATTGGTATGCTTAAAAAGTTTGTGTCAGATACAGGAAAGGACTGGGACAAGTGGCTACCATTTTTGCTTTTTGCATACCGTGAAGTGCCCCAGAGTTCGACAGGATTTTCCCCCTTTGAGCTCATCTATGGTCATCAGGTCAGGGGTCCTCTGGATGTTCTACGTGAAATGTGGGAGGAGTCAGGTCCACCAGAATCTATGAACATTGTTTCTTTTGTCTTGAAGATGCGGGAACAACTTATGAAAACCACATCCATGGCTCGTGACAATCTCCTGACATCCCAGGCTAAACAGAAGCAGTGGTATGATCGGTCGGCCAGGAAAAAGGAGTTTTGCTGTTGGTGATCAGGTATTGTTACTTTTGCCAACATCAGAAAATAAATTGCTGGCGAAATGGCAAGGCCCTTATGAGGTAAAGCAGAAGATGGGTGAGGTGACTTACCAGATCGTCATGCCGCAGCGGAAACAACAGCTTCAAACATTTCACATTAATATGCTGAAGAAATGGGTCCCGCGGTCGGTTCCAGAGGTACCTGCACCCCATTCTCTCTTTGTTCGAGCTGTGGAAGAAGAGGAGGATTTGGTGGAACAATATCTACCAGCTGAAGAGGAGGGGAATCAACTGGATCTCTGCCACCTGTCAGATGGGAGGAGAAACGAGCTCTTGGACATCTTGCCTCTCAACCTTTTTCTACACACACCTGGAAGGACGGGGTGGTATGCCATCACATCGCTTTAAAGGATCCAACCCTCTTCGCCAACCGGCGTACAGAGTTCGGAGCGTCTTTTGCCAGTGTTAAAGAGAGAGCTGGATATGATGAGGGAGATGGGGGTGATAGAGCCTTCTGTCAGTGAATGGAGCAGTCCAATAATTCTGGTGCCAAAGAAAGATTCAACGCTGAGATTCTGTTTGGACTTCAGAAAAGTCAATGGGGTTAGTAGGTTGGACCTGTACCCCATGCCCAGGGTTGATGATCTTATTGAGAGACTGGGCAGTGCTAACTTCATCAGTACACTGGACCTATGTAAGGGGTACTGGCAAATCCCACTCACCAAAGAAAGTAAGGAGGTGACAGCATTCAAAACCCCTTTTGGCCACTTCCAGTTTACGGTACTTCCCTTTGGCCTTCATGGGGCCCCTGCAACATTTCAGAAGCTGATGGACAGGTTGCTGGAGGGCACAGGCTCCTATGCTGCGGCCTACCTGGATGATGTGGTGGTCTATAGTTCCAGCTGGGAGGAACACCTGTGTCATCTGAAGGATGTGTTGGGAAGGATTGGTGATGCAGGCCTGACCATCCGCCCGGACAAATGTGCTCTTGCCAAGCAAGAAACACTGTATCTGGGTTATGTGCTGGGCAAGGGCGTGATTAGACCTCAAGTTGGCAAAGTGGATGCTATCTTGTCCGCTGACAGACCTCAAACTAAGTCGCATGTCAAGTCGTTTCTGGGCTTGGTGGGTTGGTATAGGCGTTTTGTCCCTGGATTCTCTACCCTCTCTGTTCCTCTTACCAACCTGACGAGGAAGAACAAGCCCAACAAGGTGCAATGGACAGGGGAGTGTGAGGAGGCATTCCAGGTTCTAAAGCATGCTCTGTGTACGGAACCGGTATTGAAAAGTCCTGATTTCCAACAACCGTTCATTCTTCAGACAGATGCATCTGACCTTGGGGTTGGGGCCGCTTTGTTACAAGGAGACCCGGGCGATCTTCAGCCCGTGTTGTACATCAGCAGGAAACTCAACAGACATGAAGAAAGGTACTCAGTTGTGGAGAAAGAATGCCTTGCCATTAAGTGGGCGTTGGACTCTCTTCGCTATTACCTGCTGGGACGGAAGTTTGTTCTGGAAACAGACCACCGGGCGTTGACCACATGGCTCCAGAATATGAGGGACACCAATTCCAGGATAACTCGGTGGTTTCTCGCCATGCAGCCATATGATTTTGATGTTATCTACAGGAAAGGGAGAGAGAACTGCACAGCGGATTACCTTTCTAGGACGCCGCAGGGGCGTCTCCGGAGGGTGGGGGAAATGTCATGGGGCTGGCCCATGCCTTCCTTTAAACCAGGGGTAACATGTGGTATTATGCTAAGCTAGCCTTAGTATGTGCAGTAAGAGGGGACTGTTAGTGGGAACATTATCATTGGCATGTGGGCTTGCATCAATGAATACATGGGTTGTCATTTTATTTAAGTACTAGGAATCATGGTTGGATAAAAGCAACACATACATAATTCATTTCAAGTTTTATTTTAGTTTCATTCACCTGTTCTTATTGCAAGCAGGGATCTGGGTCAAATTGGCAAACAGGAAGTGATAGAGTCTGGAGTAATTTATAGAGGGGAAGATCTGGAATGGCCCAAGTGTCAGCCAGTGCAGAGGGGTGTACAGAGTGTAAAGAGTTCAGTTGGAGAAGCTTAGTCAGCATGTAACATTTCATTTTTGATGTTATTGTTGATATAGTGTGTATTCATGAAGCCATACAGGTTGGGGAATGTTGAATTAACACCATGGGGTTTGATTGATTTTCAATTAACTGTGGTTTGTCTTGTAGGAGGGGCTTCTGCTATAAGGGGAAGAGGCCGAGGCTCCTCTGGAGGAGAACGACTTTGGCCCGGGAAGAGTGCAGTTGCTAGGCCCAAATAGTCAGGGCTGGATTTAGTTTTTTTATTATTTTGTTTGATATTAGTTGGGGATGATAATTTCAATAGTTAGTATTTAGTTTTCATGTTTTGTTTATTTTTCTATTGTTTTTTCAACAAGTCATACTGGCAATACTGCATTTCCTTGTGACGGCTGAGGAAATAAATCAAGCACCAGGTGAAGAACTCCCGAGTCCATTCCTCCTTTTTCCACTATGGGGCTAAACATTACAGGGTGCAAATACAACAGTAGCCTAATCATATTCTCTAAATAATACAAATCTGCAAATAGGCTACTCAAGATGATAGACTTTCATTTTCCCTCAGCTGATGCTCATACATTTTAACAAACACCTAACCCTGATTCAGGACCCTCATAATATCATAGGTAATTTTGGAATTGGGCCTACTTAATTTTTGATTAAGTAGTCATATTTATGATTAGGCCAGAGATAATGATGATGCTTGTAATTCTTTTTAGTGTTATTTTAATGTTATGCTACAATGATAGGGTATGTATTTGCATTCTGAGATTCTCAAGATGACAAGTTTATTTAAGCTATGTTTTGGCTAGAGAGAGGTTTTTCTGTAGCCTGGATGCCATCCTAATTTAGCCCCGCCCACAACATTCGAGGTCGGAAAGTTCTGACTAGAATCTGAGTAACCACTTCAGGCTAGTTTTTCTGTACACTGGAGGTTAAAGGCCTGTCTTTAAGTCCCGCCACAAAACAAAATGTGTTTCTAAAGCTGCTGTGTTAAACACTTATTGTCTTTGTCTCTTCACCAACATCTGGGTGTTGCCTTTTCATTCAGTGTAATGAATAATTCAATTTGCCACAGAAATATGTTTATCTTGACATTCACTTTTTAATTTCACAAAATCAGGCACAACTGAACAAAAACAGCAATCGTTTTCCATCATATCACTCAAACCCACCTCTAGTGTTTTTAATAGCCTACAAAAGTAGGCCATAATAATTTGCATTCATTCAGTCATGCACAATCCTCTTAAAGAATTAAAGAATATGGAAATTACAATATTAAATGATGGGAAAATATTTCACTTCGGTCTAAACATTTCTTATGTCTCTGATTTAAGAGTCGAACAAATCACATGAACATCAAATGAAAGCCAGACTTATTTTTTCTGTTAACCCACCTTGTGTGGAAGGATAAAGGAAAGGGCTGAAATAAAAATGGGGGAAAATTGGTCATAGTCACTTAAAATGAACGCTGACTAAATAATTGCCTTACCTGTCATGCATCAGAGTTTTTGTGTGAATTTGTTACCATTAGTGCACAGGCAGGGCCCAGTATTCTCCAAGTAGATGACTGTATAGGTCAAGGGTGCATACCATTTTTCTGTGTATTTATTGACCATTATATTGCATTTTGCCCTGTCATTCTCCCTGTCATGCTTTGTTATAGGAAAGTTAACCCCTACTAATGAATGTGTCTTTCAACCTGAACAGGTTAAATGTTATCAATAGGTGTTACTTGACCATGTTAACAACTGCCTCAGGACTTTGGACATCCTTAATACAAAAGTGGTGGATATTGGTAGGAAACCAATTGCTGTTAATATGAAAAACTAAATATAAAGCATGACACTTATGTGCTACAACATTTTACCACAGGGCAGAAGTGAGGCTAAAATAATGCAGAACTTTTAAAATCGGAACAGTGATCATAACAAGGCCCACATTGTTAAGAAGCTTCCAATGGCATCCAGACCTTAACCAACCACCTGTGTCCACTGCACATCACTTTTTTTGGTAGTACTAAACAGATGCTTTTCGGAAAAGCTGTTGTTGTTGCTAGGCAACTACTGAAACCTCTATATAAAGCATGGCACTCTTTTGCTAAAATAATTATTTTTTAAGTAAAACAGTTTGTCCTTTCAGTTTCAAATACACAAAAAATATACTGCTGTGAAGATTGGTGCCTGCTGGACAGACTTTTCATACTACTCAGGTTGTTTTTGTGTAATTTACTTTATTGCTTATTGCTTCCAGAACTTTTAGTGTACGTTGTTGTTATTTGTGCTTTTTAACTTTGTCTTTTAACTTTTGTCTTGTTTTGTTGAATGAAAATAGAGATAGAGACAGTTAATTACTCCACAGAGAGATACTGACTTGAATAATGAAGTGAGTTTATTTTTGCCTGAGAAAATGTGGTTTGTAGTGTGAAAAGCTGGTGCTTTTTAAAATATTAACAAAACACGTTTAGAAATCCACACTAATTATTTGTTGCATTATTTTTAGAGCCGCAGATATATTGTATATCATTGGCCTTGCTCTTGAGTGACAGATTTTCTTGTCTTTTCGTGAGTTGCAGAGTGGTTTGAGTGGAATTTTTACCTTGTAAATGATCTCTGTGGTAAGCTTAAAAAAAAAAATTTTCATTAGCCACGATGGACCAATCCCCAACAGTTTGGTGCATCTTCATTATCACTTAAAGACACAAAGTATGACAAATGACAAACAAAGGGTACAAATGATGTACTGCTTTTTTTATTGATCCATTCTAAAATATGTGCTAATGTTTAAACACGTAGCACATTTTAGCACATTTACAACAAATCATGTTACATTGCTGCAGATCATGATGAATTTAGAATAGTTTTTATCCTCATGGTCATTTCACTACACTATAAAAATCATGAACTGCAGGGACTTCGGATTTGCTTTTTTGTCATAGTTGTGTTATGGTTGCATGGTTATGCAGCTGAAAGTGCAAACTGGATTGAAAAGTCTTCACTGCATTAACATGCAACAGTAATGTACCTTCACACAAGTTCAAGTACATCTTCATACCATATTGAAATGAACTCAGATGAATAGCTGTAAAAAAAAAAAAAACAGGTTAAAAACTATGTACAGCACTATGCCATGCTTTTAGAAAGAGTCAACTACAATGTGAGCTCTAAGACATTTACAGCAAATAAACTAAAATATGCAAAATCACTTGTATAGTCACCAACTAAAATCCACCTCATGATGAAGGCACAGAAGAAATCACAGCACATACAGTACCATACTCAAATAATAGGTTATGTCTATGAACATTAAAGTGAAATGGTAAGGCTGTCTTGTTACTATAGTTACAATGCCATGGTTCTAAGAAAAACCTTACTAAAAGATCCCTTGCATACTTTGCTTTGATTAAAGTGTTAACTATTGTGCAACATGTCACCAGAAACTACATGAACATTGTTATACACAAGCTGTATACAAACTAAGAAAGTAAACATTAAAATCCTGTTACCTCAGTCATTAGTATACATTGATTATGGAGGCAGAAGCCAGAGTGTTGAGTCAGACAGTACATTTATAGAGATTTAGTGAGAGAGAGAGAGACTTGCACTGAGAATGAAAGTCAATTCCCAATCAATGACTTGATCAAATATAATTTTATTTTGCCAAATGAAACTGCCGCAACGTTGATCATTTCACTTAAATGGAACAGGGACACAAAATAGTGCAACGAAACAAAACCCACAATTGAGTTAATAATCATCCCTCTGTATAGATGCAGGAGACCAGGCTTGTGCAGTGGTCCATTACACTGAAGATATCCCCTCCATGCAATTCTTGATTAGGATCCACATCCTGTGCTTGACTGTGGACATCAAATCCTGCAACACACACACACACACACACACACACACACACACACACACACACACACACACACACACACACACACACACACACACACACACATCACACACACACATCACACATGCATGTATGCACAGCAAGAGTTAAAATCCAATGGCAATAAAGTGCTCATCTTTGAGTATTAGTTTAGACTGTATTTTCATTACCTGTAATGCAGGAAAGAGCTGTTTCTAAGGCGGCCACCCCATTGGGATTATTGACTGCTGGAGCGAGACTGTCACCAAAGGCATCAACTTGCATCAGGTGACTCAAGCTAGTCTGTGCCGTGATCCCTCCATATTGTGGAGGAGAATATAGCATCTTAATCTGCCCTGAGAGTTCTGCAGGGTAAATTAGAAAGCCTCACTCTTTTTATCCACATTGTAAACAACAAAAACAACTCAATTAAAGTCTATAGCTTTTCTCCTTAAATTAAAGATGACAGTAGATAAGCAACATTAGGCCATATAAATGAAGCGACATTTCAGTTTTTTTCAAACCCTGCTCTATCCCAGCAGTTAAAACTACATTGTGTGTTTCTGAAAACATATTCAACAGCATGGTGGCTGTCAAGTCTGCAGGGAAAAGAGGTGATTTCTATTTAAAGGTATATAGTGGAGTGGAGTGAAGCTGCCTGATTCTGTCTAACAAGAAAAATCCGCCACCTGCTACACATCATAGATAGATGACAATATACTGCACAGTTAATGTGCATGTGAAAAAATCTCATTATCTTGTCAAACCGCCCTAACATTTGCTAATAGGCTCTTTGTGTGTGAAAATTACACAAACAGTCTTTTAGAAGAAACATCTATTTGACAAATCTTAAGAATACACTTATGATAAACCTCTTGAGTACCTGGATTGTAATCTGCCAGATCAGGAGGCTCGCTGGGCTGCTTCAGATCTGGGTTGTTCTGTAGGGATGTCCCATTGGGAGGATGCGGTAGGCAGGTGGGAGAGCAAGGCCCACACTGGTCCCCAGAGAGGACTTTTAAGGCTACTATTTTATATTTTAAAATTAAGAAAAAGCCAAAAAACAATAAAAATCCAAGCTGGTGAGGGAGGGATCAACAAACCTGAAATATTTCAGACTGAATTAAATACTCTACTTGTGAAATTAAGAAAAAGAACAATGTATGTTTTTATTGTTAAAAAAACGTAAATGTATATTACATATTTGCATTGTGGACCTTGCAGAAACATCCTTGTACAGTAATGATTTCCAAAACAATGCAATTAAAAAAGGTAGAAAAATTAATTTTGAGTGGTGTTTCATGATTAAAATTGATGGTACATTTAAGGCTGGATTCCATTAAAGCTATAGTGTGTAGTCTCTGTCTTTGCTGTGCCCGTCCTCTTTACTATATACAGTATGATTCAGTGTATTGTGTTTTCCTTAAAAAATCAACAAGACATTTTGTTCTGTTTGTATAAAGATGTAAGAACATAAACTTATATAAAAACATCACCATTTAAGGCTATCATTTTATATTTTAAACCACTTCCTTAAGACGTCAAGTGCCAAAAAAATAAAATATCCAAGCTCAACCTCCATCGTCCTTTTAACCATACTGTACTTTAATTAGAAGGCAGACATTGCACTTTAACACACAATTGTATTGGTGCGATTCATATATGCCCCAGTTTTACACTCCTGGCATGATAACCATTTAGCCGGAAAATAAAGCATTAATTAATCCATCAGGCATTATTGACAGGGGGACAGTTTCATATAGTCTGCGCTAATTCGGCACATACTTCGGCAACCATTCGCACTGTTTACACCTGTCATCCTTAGTGATTGTCTTTAGGCAAACATTTACTCACTTGAATGATGCAAAAGAGATGCACAACGTGGCATGTATATATTTGTTAACCACTCAAAAGAATGTAGAAAGCTCCCTCTTTCGACTTTTACATCTTGTCGTATCATTTTCTGCACAGCATAATTCTTATATAACAATACCAAAATAATAGACATTTTCTGATCTGAATTAAAATTTAAAAGCATATGGTACTGCTATTTGAAATCAATTATAGTTTCTGCACAGTACTTCACTTATCAGGTTCAGGACCACAAGACTAGATTCTCTGCAATTTTTAAGTAGCAATAAACTAGAGGCATTCTATAAATATGTACTTTATACACTATAGCTTGTGCAACACAAGCTCATTCATAGCAATTTCCAACAAAATGGTACAAAGTATATGTCTGCACTTAGATAATAGATCAAGACTGGTCCTTCTGTTTTTAGTGTAAACAGCTAAAATAGGAAGTTTTGTTTAACTTCACTGAAGGTCAGTTCAACCCTATCTGTTGCTTATTGTTACAACATTAAGAAATTCAAAGACACTACTTTCAGGTTATGTAACTCATTGTTAAATACAAAGGATTAATATATTAAATGTCAATATTGTTCAGTGACCATGATAGCTGACACCCCTGCTGTTACTGTTTGGCCAAGTACCACATTTGCCTGTTGCCAATAACAAGAATACTAAAGGAGCCAGAGTTTGTGGACAATATGCAAGGGCTGGGTGGGAACCGACAGGAATCCCAGAGAAAATGGCAACGAGGATTTTACAATCGATTTAACATCTAAAAAAAAGTAATTATAGCATCTCTCTTCTCCCACTGGACCTTAAATGGTATTTTTTACATTTTATGTTTCACTTATTGAATTCCTTAGCTGCTCTTGTTGGTGACTATAGCATCCATTAATACCAACGGTCAAGACCAGTGAGCCAAGGCATGGTCTGCTTTTGCAGGCCAATTGTCTACCCAGAATCCTGCAGCGAATGCTTTGGCCTACTGCTGATATGAGAACAATCAAGACCAGTAAGAAGCCATGAGCATCTGGCTGCTCAGAGCGACAGAAATAGTTAATCACGTGCTTTGAAGTATATAGATGAAGGGATGTTTTCATATAGAATGACTAAGAAAATGTGTTGCTGGCCATCCCCAACCTGTAAAGCCTCTTCCCAGCCGTTTAACCCACCCACGCACCAACAAAAAAAACTCTTTCATCAGGGTAAAAAATAATGTTTTCTTTTTAACTGATTATTCTAATTATGAGCTTATAGTCTTGAAGCCATGACAACCAATGTTTAAGTTGATTGTTTCAGATCATCAAAAGCGAGAACAAAAATTGTAAAGCATTTAAATCAGTTATGGCTAAAGTTCTAACAGCTAGTTCTAACTGTGCCAATGGGAATAAAAAAATCAAAAGAAAATACCAGTTGGCTTGTTGAGTAAAGCTAACGTCTCTGTGTGTTGACTGTTGTTGCTGCATATATTACATACATATATTTTAAGAAGATGAACATGAAAATGCTTTATCTTTTTTGCTTATGAAAGGGCATGAGCAACCTCCTGCCTTAAAATGTAATTGAATATATAAATATAAATAGTCAAACCTGGCACAAAGATCCTCAGTACCTGTAATTATCTTGAAAGGAGCACAACAGAGCCAGGTGAGGATTGCTAGAGGAGTCTTGTGGAGCAGCTGAGGAACAGAGATGACAGATACTTCAAGGCTGTCCATCACAGCCTAAATCTAATGGTTGCAGAAGGAAGTATCTAGTTTTCAAATTAAACATACTAATTCAAAGGGACAAGATTTAGACATACCAGAATAGGACTCATGGGATGCACCAGGGGAAGAGTCTATCCTTGTCAGAGGAGAAAGGCTTGGTTGCAAAGGGTGGATGGTTAAACAGTCTGTCAGTGTATCCTGAGTCACATCAGCAGTGGATTTCATCTAGAGAAGAGGCACATGGAGCATAAACATAAACAGTGGTGAGCAGCATTAGCAGTAATGGGATTCTGGAAGAATGTTCCAGGTGTTAACTGTATATTTTTTATACTGTAAGTACATAATGGCTTTAGCATAATAAATACCCCCTCCCCCCCCCCAACTGATTGATAGCAATTGATTATTTTCTATCAAATAGTGTTTGGGCGCGGCTGGCCGAGTAGAGCTATCCATGGTACTGAAAGAGGGGATTTCATTCTGGAATATTAAATTAGCATTTAACCTTTTGTCTGACAAGTAGGCTTGGAGATTGTTTTCTAAATATTGAAGTTTATAAATATAATGATTACAACATTTTAAAAAATATTTCATTCTGGCATGTTATGTAACCTTTTGTTTTGTTGTGTAAGATCGTATTCCCTCTGTCTGCATGAGGAAAGGACAAGGCAAGGGAGTCAAAATATTGCGCTCCTCTATGAATTGTTTTTTGTTTTTAAATTGATAAAAATATTCTTGCAAATTAAGTGGTTAAGTTCAAGTTCTGAAATTGTTTTATGAATGTTACTGTAAGAAATAACCTAACAGGCTTCGTAGTCTATTGCCCACTGTGGTTTGTAATTTATTTTTTATGAATAAAAACATTTCAAAAGCATAACATCCTCTGATTTTTTTCCCCTGCTTAAAAGGATTTTTATATAGTATATAAGTTAGGATTTTGCCGGGGTCTTGGTAAGAAACAAATAAGACATCAACTTCATCTTGAAAAGCATCAGTAAATCCCAATTACATTAAACTTTTGTTTGAGTTTTAGATGGGGACATCATCCTCAGTAAGCTAAAGAGCATCAATCTTTCATACCCATACAAAAATCTTAACTGCAACACTGCAGTGCCATAATGTAACAGAGTCACCCTGAAGGGAAATAAAGGAGGTATAAACAAGACAAAAATATCACAAATGATGTGTATTTATGTGGCACCTAGCTCTGTCAGTGTGAGCGTAAGTGAATGTATTGTCATCTGTCTGCATACACAACTAGATGTAAGTTAATGAAAGTTCAAGCAAATTAAATTGGTCTGTCAATAGTTTAATTGCAGAGATTAACAGTGGGTTGGAGAGAAAATTACACGGAATATAACGATCAATATTGTCAGCTAATTAGGAGAAATTAAACTTAATGTAGCTTTTCTTTTGTTCATGGTTGTAATGTTAGGAAGACAATGTTGTCTGCTTGCAATTACTCAGGGCTAGCCTACATCTTTTACATATCCAGTTTATTTTCAGTGGACAGCTTATACTTATAAAAATTACTTTTTTTAGTAAAATACATTCTCAAGAACAACAGCAATTGGAAAAAATTGTGAATTGTGTTACAACATGCACTGTACCTTCTTCCGTAACTGTCGTTCTTTAGTGGAGTGGGATTTCACGTGTTTCCTCAGGGAGCTGGGATCAGTGTAACGCTTTGCACAGCCAGGCACCTGGCAAGTGTATGGCTTCTGTACAACCACAGACATATGAAAACTTGTAGGACTCCACATAGAGGCAGACACAACAAACACACACACACACACATACACAAGCTTTGAAATACATCATTCCATCCATAATTGTACGTGTTTGTGCATGGTTGCCACTCACTGTGTCCAGGTGTGTACGCTGGTGCTTAGCTCTGTCACTTGAGTTGCTGAAGGCCTTGTGACAGCCTGGGTGCTGACACAGGTAGGGTTTCTCCCCCGTGTGGCTACGCAGGTGGATCTTCAGATTTTCTAGCCGAGAGAAAGCCTTCTTGCAGCCCTCGAACTGTAACCACATATAAACACAGTTCAAGTTGACCAAGCTGTACATTACCACCAGGTTTCCACGTGTGTATTTTTACTACATTTAAATATAATAATTGAAGTCATTTATTTGTTTTGCTTGCTTTTGGCTTCATCCAGTGCAATGTCCAAGCAAGCTACAAGATGTTACACACTATGTTACAAGCTATGAGCTTATTAGCTGGAGGTCGCTGCAGACAAAGGCCAACTGACCTCAGTGTGTGGGAGGGAGTGAAAGAGGAAATATAAAAATACTTTTGAATAGAAAAAGGGGTAATTTAGTCTCTTATACTCAAGTTAGCCCTAACTGCTCACTGCCATGGTTGGTGACTGTGGGTTCTATTAGAGGATAGGAATAAACGACCTACAGTATATCATTGTATCGTTTGGAGGACTTGTTGCATGGTTGACAGGCAAGCAGCTGTGAAGCAGCAAAGCCCTGAAGGGTAAACATTTGGGAAAGACAGGTACATTTTAGTTTTATGGCAAGTTTATGTTATTTAGTCACAACTCCTGGCTATTATTAGTAGTGAGCAGTCTTTTTGTATCGCTTGTGTCTTCATGTTTGATAATTATACAACTATATTGCTTTTACAATCGGTCAATTCCTACTACACTGCAATTCTTATGTGAATGTATACTTATTTTAGATGACTGTGCCTTTATTATTATTATTATTATTATTTATTTTTCACTTTTGGATGTTGGACACACAGGATATAGTACATCACACTATGAGGAACAGATATCTACTTGAGGATTTTAACACTGATAATTCAAGTTGGAGTGTCATACATAATTGTTTTGAAAGAATCAGCTACGTGGGATGTTTAAATCCCTCTACAAGCACTCTCTTTCTGTGCACACAAACATGAATATAACACCCAAAATGAAATGGTTATGATTTGATCACAGTCATGATCCTGCCTTCTTTTGCCAAGTAACGCTTAAGAGTTCACCATCAATAAGTCAGAACTAGTCTATATGACACTCAACCAAATTAACAGAGGCACACACGTGGTAGAAATACATGGTTTGTTCTCACCTATTGTCCTTTTTTCTTTTCTGTTTTGTATGCACTCGTGTTATAAAAAAGGAACTGTTGTCACACAGATATTGGGATCTTAAAAGTTTTCCCACACATGAAATCATGAAGCTTTAGGCTTTCAAATAATGTATACTTTGAATAAATTGAGTAAGGATTAAACTTTGGGGTTTTGTTTACAACCAAAATGGCAAATTCTATTTAAAACTTAAATAGAGTTATTTTACTCCCCCACTTGCTCAAATTTAACACAAATATAATTTTTTAAGTAACACATTTCTGATGGATGTGTGTGTCACCAGCAGGGGTCAGTGTGTATACACACATCACTGTTTTGTCATCTGTGTTTTGAATCCTTCATCTTGCATCACCTTGACAGCGGCTGGTAGCTATCAATTACAAAACCAGTCACTTGTAGTAGACTATTTCTAATACATTTACAGCCAAGCTCAGACTGAAGAAGGACTACACCATATAACAGCATCAGACAGGCCCTTGCACTTGTACTACAGTACTTCATGTGTTTTAGGAAAAATACCACAGTTATCCAAACCAACAAAACGTCTCTTTTTTTACAGTATCATATGACCACAGTGACTTCACTGATAAAATATGTCTTTCTTCTTGTGTAGGGCCAGGACTTTACTCTCTCCTTCCTGTTCACAGGGGGGTAGGAATGTATTTACTAAGCCTTATTGAGAAAACACACAGACCATGTCCAATTCTTTTTTTTTCACCAAGACTAGATTTCTGACATACTGATACCTCTCAGTCATCACTGCCAATGCCAAATCAAAATGTCTCTGCCCGTTAATAGCTTACTAATAACATTTCTCTGCATTCCACATAGAAATACTTGCCGTTCTTCCTCCAAACAACACAGCTTTTTCCTGACATCTATTCTCAAACACCATCCTGCTTCCGCAATTGAACTAGGAAATAAAGATATTTTGTTAAGCAAAACTGAATTTATTATTTTTACAATTTTCATGTTATGACAATTATTCTTTAAATGTAATAGTATGGTGGTTGTATTCTGGAATTTTTTTAAATGCATAAAATCTAAGGTGACCAGCGCTGAATTACCAAAGGAAAAGCACTAAAGCAAGCACTAAGCAAGCACTTAATTGGAATCCAAAATGATAGAGCAGCACAAAATGAGAAATGACAAAGACATTTCACTCAGGCACTCTTTCCAATTCTGGTCTATTACAATAAATGCTCCTTTATAAGGGAATGGCCTTGCAAAGTTGACCAATCATAAATAAAAAAAAAAGAATTAACAACAGACCCCTCAGATAGAATACCAAAAAAAACTCAGCACAGACAGAGATAAATAGTCTCTCAGAAACAAAGTGGTCAGACAAGTGAGAAGCAGCATAAATACTGCCAAGACTCCAGGACTAGCCAGGGGTGTGTAACTGTGTAACACTGCTCTCTCTCTCTGTCTTATAAAGCTTTTTAGTTTTTCGCGGGGAACGTTTGGGCTGAAAAGAAAGCAACATGGCTCCTCAGTGTAGATCAGTGTTACAGCCAGCTTCTGACAGGTCCTGGCAGGTACTCATGCCCTGGTGGAACAATGACAGCTGCAGTCTGTGCCAACAGAGTCTGTCCAATGCCCAGTCCTGCCTGAGGTCAATTCATTCTGGACTCCGTTCTTCCCTTCTACACCAGTGATATTTCTCCCCTCTTTGCTCTTTTTGTTTTACCTGTTTCCTTATACTGTACATTTTTCTGTCTCCAGTGACTTCTACATTCCTGTAGGGGTGTTAATTAGAACATTAATTTAAATTTAAAGTTTGCAGATGATGCATTTAGCTCACAGTACTGGTGTGCCTCAGACAAGCTTTAGACTATTTCTAATATTATCCCGTTACATATAAGTTGGTAGAATGGGTGCCCGTATATAGAGGTTTACTCAGGCCCGTGTTTGACTCCGACCTGCCGCCCTTTGCTGCATGTCATTCCCCTCTCTCTCCCCTTTCATGTCTTCAGCTGTCCTGTCAAAAATAAAAGCCAAAAATGCCCCCAAAAAAAAATTAAAATTAAAATAACCAAACTAAAGAGGCATCATTACATTGCAACAAATCTGAAATAACTAGATCATCCATCTTGTACCAACAAAGCCACAAGTTCATCAATAATCCACCCCATGGATAAATGGCAACTCTTTGGCCACATGACAAATGAGAAATAATATTTTTCCACAACTACTCAAAGTGTGGGACAAATAGATCAAACAACATGTGTGACATTCGGTCAGTATTTGGTACTTTAATGTTTGAAGACCCTTGTACATGGGACTTTTTGTGTAACTGAGAAGAGTACTGTCACAATGAACGGCTATGTTAACTAATGCAAAATAATGTCACACGCTGTAATGTGAAAGTTTATTCCAGATACTAAAGCATTATCCCTGATGCTAAACCCAAAGTTAGTTTCCTTTAAACAATTGTAAGGATGGCGCTTAAAATGTGGTCAAACCTGAACTCTAATAAGCTTGCTTTCAATGGCATTAGCAAGACTTGAATTACAAAATGCTCATGTAGGGAATTGTAGTGGATTAGAAAGAAACTAAGTTTTTATTTTCACATTATGCAAATGCACTGATTGATCACAGCATAAATAATGCATAGCGAAAGAAGATGATGTACACTTTGACCAATTTTGGCAAAACATTTTCTCATTTTTTTTGTTTTTTTGTTTTTAGCATTTTTAGTGTTGGAGTGGTAATATAATGCATGGCAGCCAAAATGCACAAGATAATAATTCCAAAGAGCAAGCAATTTCATTACTACTCAAGGAGCAATTAGCAAAATGGTAAAGCACATTTTGAAGTTGAAAATTGTTTAAACATCTAAATTAATGTTCTAATTTACAATGGCTGTAGAAATCTCTTGGGATTTAAGTTCACACTGTGCTTTTAAAATCTTGTGTTAAAATCACAGTGACAGAAGCAAACAGACTGCTGAGTCAAGGATATGTTAACAAACTGCTGAAACATCGTCAAACAGATTGTAAGATGACAGGCACAAGCCTGGGCCTGCCCTATATGTTCCCTTTGTAACAAGAGCTACGTCATTGTTCTTATCGAGCATCAGTTTATTCACCTGCCAATCATTTCAGAACAAATGGGTGCTGTATCTGGACAATTGTATAATTTGAAAGGTGGGCTTGTTTAAGAGAAGTTTGCTTTCTTTAAATATTAAAGTGCTTTTAGCTTTTTTGAACTGTTCTGTGAGATTTAGAGTTTTTATATCTAGCATTTCTATCTTTAACTTTTCAATCTCACAGATCTCTCTCAGATTTATGAAAATGCTCATGTACAGTTAAGAAAGAAAAAGCCTGCACTCTTGACATAATGTTCAGACTCAACCACATGGAGTAAAAAAATGTCTCATTAAAGTGCAGGAAAGATATGTCAAGTGTGCTAGCCTTTTCTCTCTTTACTCAGAATTAGCCTGTACTATAATTACAGGACCACAAACACATGTGCCACTTTGTATCAAATTTGATTTTAGCAATGGGCTGTGACCATGAATACTTTCTTCATTATTATTCATGAAACCTAAATCCATCCAAGGTTTTCAGCCCCATGGCAACAGAGCGGCCTTCATATAATAAGTGAGTATTTTGGTACAAAAGGTCGACTGCAGGTATGCATGCTGTTAATAATTGACTTGTTAAAAGCAGTGACATGAAACATGTTTTGCGAGTGGTTTGTCAATTTCTCATTTAAGTCTCAACTATTTTCCCAGTGGGAGTAAGAAAAAACAAAGGAGAGAGTTCAAAGTGGTGTACAATCCATGCATATTTTGAAAGCTATGCTAGCTGCATGAGTCAATGGAATTGCATGTCGGTCTGTCTGTTGGTTGGCACTTTGGTCTAGACTTAAATATCTCAGCAACAACTGGATGGATTGACCTGACATCTGTTGCAGACATTTATAGTCCCCATAGGATGAATCCTACTGATTGTGGTGATCCTCTGACTTTTCCTTTAGCACCACCAGCAGATTTTAATTTTTGACTTTTCGTGAAATATCTCCACAGCTATTTGATGGATAAGAGACATTAATGGCCTCCTTTGGAAGAATTGTAATTACTTTGGTGATCCCCTGACACATTTATCGCCACTATTAGGTTAACATGATTATTGTCCAATACACTGATTTATATACTTGCAAAGCTAATGCCATTTCAATCAGTCTCTGCTTAATTTTTTCATTAGCAACCAATCAATTTTATTTGTCACATGAAATTGTATGGGGTACAAGTCAATTCCAGCGAAATGTAACATGGTGAACCTTGATAAACCTGCACCTGCCTAACATCTGCATATCAGCATTGTTTATTTGAGCATGTTTGCATGCTGACATAAGCATTTAGCTCACAGTACTGGTGTGCCTCAGACAAGCTTTAGACTATTTCTAATATTATTATGTTACATTTAAGTTGGCAGAATGGGTGCCCGTATATAGAGGTTTACTCAGGCCCGGGTTCGACTCCGACCTGCCGCCCTTTGCTGCATGTCATTCCCACCTCTCTCCCCTTTCATGTTTACAGCTGTCCTTTCAAAAATAAAGGCTGAAAATGCCAAAAAAAAATCTTTAAAATTTTTTTTATTTCTAACAACCAAACTAAAGAGGCATCATTACATTGCAACAAATCTGAAATAACTACATCATCCATCTTGGACAAACAAAGCCACTAGTTCATCAATAATCCACCCCATGGATAAACGCCAACTCTTTGGCCACAAATGCAGACCTGCAGAGGGCCAGACTATGGGGCATCACCTTCCCAGAACGATGGCCAAGTTTGTTAGACGGTGGCCTGGCAAGCCCCTGCCGCTGACAGGCCCAGTAGCTACTAGAAAGCCATGGTGCCATGCCATATCTAAAGTGCTAGGGATCCTTTGTGCTGATTTAGTAACTACATAATTGAGTTAACTCTCATGTCAATTATCACAGAGCCCAGCTAATTACCCAATAGCTAAAGTTAAAAAAAGAGAGAGGTGATATTTTTTTTATCTAAACCTTAAACCATAAACACAAAGCACATGAAAGCATTTGTCCTAAAAGGTTTTTTTCCCCCTGCAGCCTGAGGCTTGAAAGACTTACTATATACTGTGGCTTTGAATGAAACAATGAGGATTTAACCCAGTGAGCCCCTGGCATTCATCATGTTCCTGCTTTGACGCTATTGACTCATTCTTCTCATAAATTGGTAAAAAGATATTGATCTAAAGATCTAGAGAGTGCTGTGTTATCTGTGTACTGTTGGGAAGAGATAAGGAATTGTCTTTCCAAGAGGCAGAGAAATATAGTATGAAAATAGACTTCTGTTACATGAGAAGAGACACAGCTGTGATCTGCAAAGTGTACCGTGCACTTGTTGGGTTTTTCTCCTGAATGGACCCTCATGTGGATAAGAAGCTTGTATCGGGCATTGAAGGGCTTGAAGTTGCGTGGACAGCCCACCCAGTGGCATGTGAAATCCTCAGCCTTCCGCTGGTCCACGTGTTGCTTTTCTATGTGCCTTACCAGCTCCTCCCTTTGGTCATAGACTGCTCTGCAGTCTATCCACCTACAGCTGTGGGTCCCATAGTCCTCCAGCTCTCCTTCTTCCTCCTCCAGCATAGGGATCTGCGGTTGAAAGCTCACCCCATGCCTGGGATGAACCATAGGAGCGTGTGAGAGAGGGTCCTGAGAAGGGGGCTTTATTTTACAGTGACGTCTAGTAAGGTGGATGTGTTGGGGTGAGTGGTAGGGTGGTGGAGGCCCATGTACAGTGTCAGCTTCTTGGATAGTAGTCAGCAGGGCTGGCTGAAACTGTGGAGGTGGCAGCAGGTTGTTGATGGTTTGGCTGCAGCTCTCTGAAGTCTTCTCCAGCGCCCCTCCTTCCTCTGGGAGGCACTGCTGGTCCACCATCATGTTAGCCATCTGGCTCTCCAGACCCCCTCCCTCTTCAAGCATCTGCATACGACCATAATCTGTGTGTGGGGCCAAGGCCTGCGAAGAATCTGGCGTGCTGTAGGGATGGGCGTAGGGGATGCAGCGGCCTTTCACACCCAGGAAGTGACCGTAACCCTCTGATTGGACAGGTGAGAGTGTGGGATGGGAGGCTGGAGAGATGCGAGCACCATTGATATACGCCACAAGTGAAGTCGGTGAGGTGCGTATGATGGAGTTGAAATCAATACCCAGGACATCTGACAATGGCGACATGGAGAGAGCTCTTTTCTTAGCGCGAGACTGTCTGGGGCTTCCGGCATCACCTGCAAAGAGGTACGAGGGCAAGGAGGCAGAGGTGCTAGTGCCACCTGATATAGTTGTGCCGGACATGGCCGTGCCAGGAGGAAGGCTTGGCTGCTCACCTCCCTCGCTGGCCTGCGTGGAGCACTGAGGTAGACCCAGTGGAGGAAGCACCCGGTAACCATACGACCAGTCATGTCTGCCACTAAACATCGACTGCGTTTCAAACAGACTAAGGGTAGTGGATGCCAGGGACTCTCTGGACTGTAAGGATCTGAAACAGATCGTTGTTATCCACTTTAGTATCACTGATCACAAGGTTTAGTGAGCTTATCATCTCATACTGTTATTGATATTGCCCACCTGGCATCAGTGTGGGGAATCTGCACACTGTGAGGATGTGATGGAGGGTGTTGTGCTGACGGCCCTGCAGTACACCGTTGGCCTTTGACAAGGGTCACAGGACTGCTGGCCACTGTCAGGTTAGCAGTGGCTGGCTGACCAAGTACTTCCATGGTAGGCCCAGATACAGAGCAACCTGCTGGACACAAACCCACAATCCATATACAGAATATCAATATGGGAGATACCTTATTTAAGTATAAAGGTTACAGCAAAAAGCAACAACTTTTATCCACATTCAATAAAAATGATGTTAAAGTGTTAACATAATGTCACACGACTACTTGAAAAAGACATTAACAACTGCACAGAGAACTGAAATGCATCAATGTAAGCTTTAACAAAGGTTTAAACAGCAGATTGAGGAATTCCCCTTGCCAACCTGATACTTTCTGCTCTGTTAATCACTAATGAGCTTTTCACCTCCTTCTACTTTTCCTCTGTAGAAAATGTAGGGTCAAGCTTTATGCTTGGTTAATTATCAATAAATAAGAACAAGACGTCTAGCAAGAAGACAGCCGGGTTGTGAAGAGCACACTGAGAATAAGTCAAGTATAAAGCTGTGGATAGTAAATCAGTTGTGATTTTGTATACATCATTCTGTCAGACCGATGGGAGGTGTGTGGTCAGAGTTTGTATAGACACTGAATACTGCAGTATTCACATAATGAGTAAAGTCACACCTGCATCTTGCTCACACACCTTTGTTTGTACCTTTGAAGCTGTTGTTCATGGAGCAGCGTCCCGTCTGTATGGTGGATGTAGGATGATAAGTAGGCACTTGCTGGTGTTGGGATGCAGTCGAAATGTTTATTTGTTTGCCGTTGGTCAACACCTGTCTGCGGAGGCTCAGGGTTGGCAGGACAACATGGCTTTCGCTCTGTTTTTCAGAACCCAAGGATTGCATGGCTCCCCTTTTCACTTTCTCTATGCTCGAGGAGGGACTAAGATCGGCCCGTTGTGGGATAGACATGGGTATCCTGATGGATTGGGACTGGTGTCCTCTGATCAAACTTAGTGACGGGGACACGCTGCAAGGAGACACCAGGAGCTGACAACCCTTTCCACTCATGGCTGAAGCAAAGTCATCAATAGCTCTGAGCTTATGAGGAAGTTGTTTCTGCAGTTTGCAAAATTTTTTTTACAAAGGATATAAAAATCCACTGCTCATACCTAGGAAATGATTAAAAACAACAAATCATAAAACATTACAGTGCCCACATAAAGAGTACATTTAAATATGAAGTTAAAACAGCAAATGTGATATTAAACAAACCTCCACCTCAAACCTGTAGAAAACAACTCAACCACAAACAACGTAACCTTGTACAAATGCCTATACAAAATAAAAAAATATTGTCCAAAATAAAGGCTGCTACCATAGGAAATTATATTTTATTAGAATATTAGCATGATGACTGAGAGTTAACATGATATGGTATCAGCATCATAAACATACTGATACCACTTTTAAAGTTAAAGTTTCGGCTATAAAAATCTGTACGTTTTCTAAAATCCATATAGCTTAAACAGCAACTACTAAATGTAATCTTTTCAGAGTTTAATCTAAGAGGTGCTTATTAGTGTATCCTTAAACCGTACAAAATTTGACCTTTGCAGTTCAGCTTTTCATCATAGCTTCCCTCTATTGTCAATGCCTTGTTCACTTACCCATTGCTGTTGTCGCAAACACATTATCCAAAGTTATTTGTCATGTATGAATGGCTCCTTCAATCCGCCGAGCTGTGACTCTAATCTGGATGACACCAACTGCTGTGTGCTGTGTGAGGTTGTGAAGCCTCTGAGGAATCTTTGAGTTTGAACCGTCCCACCTCACTCCTCTGCTGTTTCCAGGAACTTCTTTTCTTTCACACGCTAACCTCTTTGCCCTTGACTCGGTTTATGTGAACGACGTCATTTTAATAGTAAATAATTAAAGTTTTTTGTTGTTGTTAGTTAATTAGTTACGGGTCTTCTACTGGCGCCTATGCGTTGGCGCGTGCGCGTGTGCGCGGATATGGGAGCGCGTGCTCCAGGAGTCCTCCACGAAAAAATAGCCTATGCGTAGTTTATGTCTTGCCCAGTAGCACATTGAAATATGAATATTATTTTAAAAATAATTGTTCATTTACATTTCTGGAAATGTTACTCCTTTTCCACTTTAAAAAACCTTTATCCCGCAGTTATATGCAAATTAGGCATTAGGCTATCTTATTAAGTAGGCTATCTGTTAATTTGCATACATAACAGAACAGATATCTAAACATTGGATAAAGACCGGTTCAACATTCTTGTTTTGTTTTTGTGACAGATTACAAAGTTTTTTGACAGAGGATATTTTGTATATCTTTTTTTTATCAACCCATAAATCAGAAAGTAGCCTACTGTCAACTGCCACGTTTTTAAATGTTACATAAATCAGGCTATGGATGACATATGAACAAACCCTTCTGTAAAAACCTTCAGAATAAAGCTAGGAATGAAACTGGAAGGTTTGGTATGTAAGTGCTATTGAAGTGGAGATTTCTATGAGCTTATACTAGAAAAACTCATTTTGAAAAAAACAGCCTTTAAAGTAAATTCCATAAATTTTGCAAGACTCTAAGTGAATAGGGTAAAACATTTTACTAACAAATATCACCATGAAACGTATTGCTTACTTTAAGACAATTATTACAAGTTTTTTGAAATTTTTTCATTATCGAATGCTAATGTTTAGTGACATCTGCAGGTTTGGTTTGGTAGATCCATCCAAGGCTAGAAAAAAGAATGAATCAATGAGTGAATCAATGAGTATGGGTCACTAGCTTTACGTTATCAATGTGATGTTTGATCTTTGATGTTATATATACATTTTTCTTCTCAGTAAAACTGAGATTGTAAACATCTTTAAAATGCTGTTCTGAAAAGAAGAAAAAATGCTATCAAAATTCTTTTAAATGCAATTATTCCAGCTGATAACAGAGTGGGCCTCGGTTGAATTTCTGTTGATTTGATAAAGTTTTAATTGGGTAAATTATTTCCATTCTTCATGCCACTGAGCATTCCTACCAATTCATAATTTGAACCTGTGACGGTTGTGTTGCATGAATCTGTTTCCTGCACTGCTCCCTACTGAAACTATCCATCTCCTCCTCCTCTCCCAACCCAACATCCACCTCAGCTCAGACCCCTTTGTCAGGGCACTTTTCTCCTGGAGGCTGGAGTGTTTGCTCTGTAGATCCGCCTACAGGTTGCTATGGAAACCAGCGTGTTTATAGGAGGAGGGGCGGTAGCTTTTCTTTCTGAACACACACACGGAAGAGGGTTCTCAGCTCCACAAACTATAAAAATGATGAACTAATAGTTTGACAGGCAGCATCCATTTATTGAAAATACATAATGTGAACAGGCTCTGCTGACTACTGTGTCTTGAGTGGTGGATGACTAATTGGAGTCTGCAGTTAGTCAGAAGGATTGCTGAGAAATTGCATTGATCCAAATGGTGGATTGTAGCTGCATATGGTGCAGTCACTTCTCTTGGTTTACGTGTTTTTGAGTCAATAAGAAGGCCTATGCTCTGCCTGTCTGTGTTAATTATAAACGATACCTGTCAGATTACTGGCTGCATGAAAACCTTTATTTGTGTAACAGGAAAACCATTGATAATGCATTTTACATGGACTGTACATTGATCACTTCAGATTTCAGATATAGAAAATTATGGTTTTGAACATTAAGTAGTAGCCTAGGGACCTCTGGTGGGGTAATATTTAATTACGATGCTTCTGGCCTGTGAAAGCCAGGTAGTGGACTTACATTCATGCAAGTTTTTTAGCTTTAGTTTATCACAATAGTACTTTTCACTCCTATATCTTAATCTGACGTCTTAAGAAACGTTTCACTATTCTAAATACAAAAAAACAGCGATGTACAAAGCAGAAGACTTTTCTATACCCATATGTTTTTGTGTGAAGTGTTCCCTCTTTTGCCAGCAGGGGATACTATTAGTACACCTATGGGGTGGCTCCAATCTGATTAATAGCGCCACAAATTTTCAGATACAGAAAAAAGACAAAGACAAAAAGGGTCTGTAAAGATGTACGAAAGGACAATGTCTGATACTTGTAGAGGTCGGGAAGATGCCCCTTGTTTACATGTTTATATAAAATACTCTTCCCAGGATTTTGCTTGATTCAAGCAGTGATCCACCAGCCCCACTGCGATTTGGCCTCTTTTTCCTTTGACTAAGTGTGTCACGGTGTGTTTCCAAATGTCAGAGTGTAACAGGATGGTAAAGCATCCAAGCTCGAGGCAGAACAACAACATAGATGTAGCCACTTGCTCATCTCAACACTGAGACTTGGAGCAGTGCTTTCATGTATGTTACACTAAATACAATTTACAGTTTACAACCCTGTTGGTCAAACGGAAACAACATGTTCACCTTCTTCATGTAGTCCAAGGCCTCCTTTGCATTCTCTATGTTTTAAGGAAAGGATCTGAGGAAAGGATGTGGGCAAGGTAGAGTAAGGTGCAGCGAAGTAGAAAAAAAAATGTATAAAAGACCAGATGAGATATAAGTGTTGACCATTTGAGAAGAGCTCCATTTGTAGCAGAATTAATGCTCAAATAGACTCTCCACCACTTACAGATCCCCCCCCCTTAATGACAGCATCAGCACTCCTAGAAGTAGCAAGGCATTCATTCTAGTGTCAAGATGAGAAATCATGGGTGATTTCTCTTGAAGTTAAATTACAATACTCACTTAAGGTAATGCACACCCTAGTGGACCTGTGATTAATTAATCTGCTTTTGATTTTGCTAATGACAGTTCAAGTCGAATACAAGGTTAGTGAAGGCTGAGTCAATCCTTTTAGAGAGAACTGTGTTGAGAGTAGGAGATATCAATTTATTGGTATCATTCCTCATTATAACGGCTTCTATTAAACACCTCGCGTACTTACTCAAAGCATATTAGCAGACAAATACACAGAGGTAGCTCTTAGATTGCATTAAAATGTACATAAAATCATATGTGTTGCTTTGTAGCCAACAGTGTTAAATTAATGTTTTGTAAGACGTCTAAACTAAAAAGACTGTAAATAGTGTGCTCTTAGAGATGCAGCACTATCCCGTGTACATGAAGTACAGTAGGGAGTGAGGGCCCATCCATCCATCTCTTTCTCTGCTCCTCTAACTGTCAGTAGCAACACCTAAGATGAAGATGAGTGTGAGAGAAATGGGCTTCTGAGCATCTTCCATCTCCATCCATCAATCTTAGTAGGATTCTCTAATAACCTTTACAGAGAAGTGATGTTTGATGAAAAAAGAAAAGGACAGCAGGGAACACAGGCGCCCATGTCTTCTATTTCCCCTTCCTGCTGTGTTTTTTGAACATGATGACTCTAATGAAAGATTGCTGACACAACATCCTCGTGTTTAGAAGCCCTGCTAGGCCATGGGCTTGTTTTTAATTTGAGCGCACATTCAGGGTAAAGCCTAAGGGTGTGGGTGCTTTAAGCTCCCTCTTTCCTTTTTGGATATTATTAACGCTGCGGCTCTAGAATTGCATCTAGGATGATGAGACCTGAGTGCTGGAGCATAATCGCAGGACATTTCCCAAGACTTCAATATAAACACAAAGAGTGAAAAGAAGCTCGGACAACAAAGGATGTGGCTCAAAAGTGAAAGGGAATTTAATTTAAGTAACTGAAATCAAATTAAATCTGGGTTACTCAACCATAACATGCTTAATGACTCAATGACAAAGCGTATTGGCTAAGGCAATAATAATGACCCAACTTCATGTAATGGCTTTTAAACATTTATACGCAAGACCTGGAACTTTTTCACATTGCCACATAAGAACTGACTCCATTCATTATCTATGGGAAATCAAAATAGGTTTCAATGCTGTAGTTACTTTTAGACAAATAGAATGAATGTTTTCAAGATGACACATCTCTTATTTGGGCGTCAATGTGGAAATATAGATAAACTTATCTATTCTATTTAATTTTGCTCTTAAATGCTCTTCATGCTTCACTATAACAGTTTTATACTTTTAAAGAGTGTGGGAATGGTTTAAGTTTAACGAGACTCATATATGGCAAATCAAAACTGCAGTTATGTGGTGCAGCACACGCTTGTGTGTGTGTGTGTGTGTGTGTGTGTGTGTGTGTGTGTGTGTGTGTGTGTGTGTGTGTGTGTGTGAGTACTTCAATAGCGGTGGTACATTTTCAAGAGGCCTGTTCAAATTTCTTGGTGCCGGTGTGGTGGTGAGGGCTGACAGGGTGCGCATAACAACCTAGAAGTACCAGACAGGAGGGTGTGTCATTAGACCCCTGCCTGGAGCCCCCTGGTCTGATCCTCCCAACATCCGTCTTCATTAAAAAGGTTGCTCTCTGAGCAGATGGTCATTAAGAGCACCCCCCTCTTTATTCTGGGCACCCTCCATGCACTAGGACACTACCTAGAGGACACCCACCGACCCTCAGAAATCCCAGAAAATCTCACCTGAGAAGAGGAATTGGTGCCTGACAAGCCCATGATCACTCTAGGGTCTTCATAAATCTCTTTTTGAAATCTTTCAAAATAACAGCATGAAGTATGGAGATGGCCCATGCAGCAGTATAATCAATATGTCAAACCCTGTGGCACAAGAAAGGGGTGGTCAGAGTGACACAACTGACGCAAAAGTGAGTAATATCATCACTTCTTTCCTTCTCTGTATCCTTTTCCAGTTAAGTGTTTTTTTTGTCCCTGTGTCTTTTATGTGAGGCACATCAATGTTGTTCAGAAAGATGTGGCTGGGGATATATGAGGACATGGTCAGTTTTTTAGGGAAAGCTGGGGTTTTTAAACACAAGATATTAAAGTGACTCAGGTCCTGTTGCGTTACAGCAAGACTTTTTTTAACGTATGGGTTTCTATGTGAGCCTAAACCAAACATACCACTTATTCACTAATGTATAAAAATTCTTACACCAATGCAAATATACAGTGAAACTCCAGTAAAACAGAGAAAGGGGTCACAGGTTGTGAGTTGTGATTCGCGAAATTGTAACTCTTGGGTCCAATATGACTAATGTCAATGTCATGTACATTTTAGTGTCTTCATTGTCAGTATCTCCAGCGGCAGCCACCATGAATCCCAATTATAGCAGTAATCACTCCCTAGCTGAGAGCACGATTTCAGACAGGGTAAAGTATTATCCATCTACATCATATTCATTATCAGGCAGCAGACGCAGGTGTCCTGGCCTCCCAC
This sequence comes from Etheostoma perlongum, assembly GCA_026937815.1. NCBI lineage: Eukaryota > Metazoa > Chordata > Actinopteri > Perciformes > Percidae > Etheostoma > Etheostoma perlongum. The sequence goes on from CM049386.1 coordinate 12,697,456, forward strand.
CGCTGCACACCATTAGTGACTGATAGACAGTAGGACTATGGAGCCTTTACTCCCCAGAAAACACCCACATACGACAAGAAAAAAATTTAATTTAAAGAAGTTGTTGAAATATGTCCAGCATTTTCTGATTGTACATTATCTACTTTTTATCAATGCAGCTAGTTATTGCACGTCACAGACATCAGGTAGACAGGGTGCAATCTCTATAGTACACGGTGCACGGTCAAAGGTCACACAGCAGGAGGTTCGCTGCACATCCGTTTTCTCTTGATTATCTTCTGGTGTCTCTCTAACAAGGAGGCTCAGTGTAACAGACATATAGCATCTCTGTTTCAGGCCATGGCAGTACAAAAAGGTGACATGGAACGGGGGCAGATAGCCGTGGCATGTTTTTCAACCATCCACCCCCCTCATCCACATGGGTGAAAAGGGCAGCTTTCTCCTTGCTGGCATTACCTGTATATATGGGCACCCTATGCAGACCACGCTACAGATATTATGTAGACTCAAATAAATCATTTCATTAGCCTGTTCTCTAATGGGTTATTGTAGCACCAAGCTGACACCCTGTTCCCGTAAAAGCTCATGAGATTTGAAAAGTCAAAAATGCTTTTGGATGGGATCGTTTTCCTATCCTCTGGCACCTGGTCGAGGTCATTCTATTAGGTGGATTGATTTACATATAAATTGAACATGCAGTATTACGCACCTCCTTAAACTCATCTGTTTCACTACTGTATCCCATTATCTGCCTTGCATACTCCAACAGGCATTTAATTTCATCTTTCATATTGTCTTATGTTTCATTATGTTTCAGTGTTATTTATTGAAATTCATTTAGCTAATAACGCCCACATGCACTGCCCCCTTTCCTGCAATGCACCTATTCTAATGGGTTTTGAGCGACTGTGTGTCCTGGGGTAAAATGGGAAATGTTGAAAATTCACTGGGATATGAAAAGCAATCATATTTTCTGTATCAGTAAGCAGGTCTGTGGTAGCTGGAGGTCATTCTTGCTCTCTGCTGTTGCTTGGGGAGGCATTTTGTAAGAGCCCCCAAGGCTCACCTAGTTAATTAAGTTTTTCTGCTATTAGAATGATGTAACTTGTGATTTTACTGTTCTAAAAACACTACATGCCATGAATAGTAACTGGTCTTTCTACCAAAAATTAGTAAAGTGTCAGTAAAGTAAAGAAAAAGTGTCTAAAGAAAATGAAAAAAACTTTGCTGAATACATGAACTATGCAGTGGAGTTGTCTTGGTGATGTTGAGTTTGAATGCAATGAAAAAGGTTGAAGGGAAGATTCAGATATAGAAAAGTGTGGGTGTGTGTATGCGAATTCATCCACTGCAATGAAATAAATTAAGCAATACGATTTGCATGGTGAGGCACTTATAAAAAGCGAAAAAGACAAATTGATTCTAACCAATATGAAAAAATGTAGCTGATTGGTTTTCTGCTGCAACAGTGCTAATACTGCACTATTTTTGCACTCCCTGAGCAGAATCATTCAGGATTTATTTTTCTTCTACTACATTGCTCAATATCTAGACTCCACAAGGTTCGAAGCATGGCCTTGAAAACCAAGTGTTTTCAAAATATTTTAAAACTCATGAATCTGCAAGGGCTTATTTTTTTCTTAGGTGAAATACAGTCATAGAATGTAGAGGAACCAGAAGTATTTTCACTATTATTTCGTTAAAGAAGCCCTGCAAATTTTGATGTTTGTCTATCAAACCACACCGCATCAACAGTGTTTATCCTTGGTTAAAATATTAAGAGCACTGGTCCAAAAATGAGGAAAACATTTATTTACATACAGAATTGTCACTAACCTCTGCAGCTCTAATTTACCATTCTGACCAACCCCTTCTCCAGTTGTATGCTACAGTACCTGCATAGCATCTTACAGCAGACATACAAAGTGAGGAAAGTTGAACTTCTAAATATAAAAAGATATTATGTTAACACAACTTTTTAAAAGATGTTTACATGCCAGGACTGAAAGATATCCGAGAGGTTGCCATAAAGTAGACAAAAAATAAGTGAATACCACAAAAAAATTGTTTTCTATCCGCTAAACAGCAACATTTTGCTGAATGACGAAATTAGACTGGTTCACAAATATTTGAGAAAAACGTGATCTACACTGCAAACCACAAGCCACAATGCATTTGTCACTAATCAAATTTGGTTTGATGTGAATATGGCTTCAGGCATTTGTTGAGTGTGAAAGTGTGGCTGTGGCAAGTATGTAATCAAAACATTATGTGACTGGCATGCTGTAATTAGACGAGAATACATGAGACCATGTAAATGAGTCTACATGGTCTGAATTTGAATGTGGGCTGTTTGTATCATGAATATTCTCTGCAATGTGGTTGCATTTACAACCACATTGCAGAGAATATTCATGGTACAAACAGTCCACATTCTAGTTCACACCATGTATACTCATTTACAGACCTTTACACTATATAAGTTCTCATGACACCTTTAACATTTAGCTTTTCTAACAATTACATAACTTTTTAAGAGATAGAAAATCTACAGTAGCCTTTTAAGTGTGTAATTGGATGTAATTTTTAATACAGGACTGATTCACCCACATTGACTGTTTCAGATCTGTCTTCTGTTCTCTGCTGAAAAACACAGACGAGGCAGTTTCCATTTATAATGTAGAAGCCAGACGCTTGTCAAGGAGACTGAGATCTGTGTCTTTTGACCTCTGCGAATTACATTCATGCCTTGCCATTGCGCAACAACCCACGTCTTAGTGTTGACTTGAACATCAAAATAATTATATAGCCCATTTAGCCTTGACTTCTGCAAATACCGCCATAAACTTGCCCTTTTGACATTTCTGGTCTAATGCTTTGTCTTACATGACAAATCACTGAATGACAAATTATATTTGTAAGCATATAAATATTGGGCATTGCAATATTCATTCAGTGTGGAATCTGTATCCCATTTTGTAAATGAGGCTCAGGGTCTACCAATGATTACTTACCTTATACTAAACAACAATGGCCCGGAGTGGACCACCCATCACAAAGGCAGTGTTTTTGACTTTCTTGGCTCTGACAGTAAGACTAACAGTGACTTGATGTTATTCATTGTAGTTTTGTACTTTCCCAGTTCGTTTGTAGTTCAAGCCATCATATTTTGCATATAAGATGCAGGTTTTCTTTCTTGCTGTTTAGTTCCACAGTAGGCTGAGGGGGGGAAAATATTCCCTCAATGCATGGATAGTAGAAATGAGACACAACACACTGTATTTATTAGAAATTGAGCCTTGGACCAATGATGATTATGTCAATCTCAAAAGATTTAGAGCACATTTGTATTGAAAACTCTGACAACAGACAGCTAACATTTTTTCATGTATGTTATTAATCAGCCACACATGGATTCTGGCCTACAATAAATCCTGTACCGATCCCAGAGAGCCACCCCAGACCTCAAGTTTCAAAGGAAACTAAACACCATACACATACAATAGAGTCTGTTACATAATATTCCCTCTTTGATCTTGGTGGTGCACAACAGATCCTGCAAACTGTGAATGTTAATGTAGGCTGTGTTATCTGTCAAAGGTGCTGACATACTCCTCCATAGGAGGACATCTCTCATCATTCCATCTATCTCTCCTCAACAGAGGAAAGATCCACAAAGCTTTGTCAGCAGAATAATAAGCAGCCACACAGCTACAAGGCAGTTCCCTTCCGGTTGCAGCAAAGCAGATTTAAACACCTCCACAACCTATCTTGAATGTTCAGCTCAAGTGGAATATGCAAGCTGAAGCCTATGACAAGTGTCTGAAAAAAAATATGAAGATAGACGGACAACCCATCCCATTATCATGTTTTTTTTTTTTTTTTTTTACCAAAGCCAATAACGTGGAGCGCTATCAGGAATCAGCTAAGCTTAACAAGGAGAAACTCCGCCTGTGCTCTATGAATCTCATATATCAGGGGTAATAGATTGCAAAACTTGTCTTTTGTTTACACAAAGACATTAAAAAAAAACAGTAGAGAGACAAAAAAAACAATTAATTTTTTTGGACATTATACAGGTTTGTGACTTCTCCATAACCTACCTAATGGGTGGAAACATTTACATGCATAACTATAGGTGCAACCACACGCACGCACGCACACACATTGTGGTGTTAGAGAAGTGGCAGGTAGGGCTGTTGATCAGTACCTTGGATGAAAGTAATAGATCCGTTTAGCGTTAATCAATGTCGCTCACAGGCTCATTGAGCAGTGCACTCAGCATCCTGCTTTTGTGTCAGAGAGCCTTTTAATCTAATTGGACATTAAACTCCTGTCATTATTCCTCAAGCTCTGAGACTTATTTATGGCTCTCCTGCTTGCTTGTATTTTCCTTTTCATTACAGCATGCCATTCTACATCAGCAAACTCATTAAAGGAAATGAATCAAAGGAGAAAGCTGAAGTGTGGCTGAAAAGTGTAATTTAATAAATGTGTGTTGGGCTGCAGTGCTCAGCACATCATTCATGTTGTTTACGGGCTGTAATGTGTTAGCAGGTGAGGGCACTTTAATAATAAAGGCCTTTCACAAAGGCAAACATCAGTGCTGCATTTTAATACATGGACCTGTGGGGTGTGACAGGATTATCAATGCTGAATGCAGTCAGCAGGAATATTGTGGTGACTGTGGTTCAGAAAGTTCTTAAGATCTCATGTTTCTCAGGCCAATCAACTTTCATTATGTGTCTTTACAACAATATGACATGGTAATGTAAATGTGGCTATTGTTAGTATTTGTGTATTTTTATCTTAAATCTTAACTTTTGAAAGACAAAATAGGATTCTCACCTTTATTAATAAATACGCAATAAAATGTATCCTTGCTTAAATCAATACAGGTTAAGCAGCTACAGGCTTTCTTGGTTTGGTATGGCCAGTAGCATATGGTGGCTAATGTTAGCTCATGTGTAAATAGATTTTGCTGTGTAACTGACATTGCTGAGTCAGTTCAATGACTTTATGACTCTTCTCCTCTGTACCATTAGGCTATTAGTAATACCATTATCCTTTACTGTAACTGTCACTTGTGGTCACGGTGGCTGCTCTTCAGCTATTGCACTGTCTTGCTTTAAATCTGCAATGATACATTTTTAAAATAAACAGTAGATTAAATGACTATGTGTGATGTAAAAGGAGTCGCTCGTACTGACACACTCTGTACTGACTCGTACTGTACAAAAATGATCACCCGACTCCAAAGTTACCTTTGGCTTGACAGGCATTTTAGTGTCTTATCCTGGTGTAGTCTCCATTGCTTTCAGCCCACTCATCTCAGTGCCCTCAGGTAGTGGGCGTATTTCTGTTCATCAGTGTGGTTGTATATTTCCATAATTATACACATGCCGTAATATACTTTTAAAGTGGCCTTATGTTGAGGGGGCATCTGGCGCTTGGTTGTAGGTCTGTAACAGACGCAAAGCTGAGGCAGCTGAGGCAGATGAGGCAATGCGCTGAGGAAGAAAGCGACAATTGCACGGCTTGGCGGTCTTAGGAGACTCCCTAGTCATTACTGTGTGCATAGCAGCCGGAGAACACCTCTTCATGGGTGTTTAAGCAAGCACTTTAAATGGAAATGTACTTGACACATTAAGAGATGTAATCATTGGGTATTTGAATTTGACTCAATTCTCCCTTAAATGTCTCTCTGTAACTCCCTATCTCCCACTCTTGTCATTCTCTGGTGCTTTCTCACCTTTTCTGTTTCTCTCCTGTTCACTTTATTTCTCACGCTCTCACCACCCACTCATTCCCCTCGTTCTAAATCACTTGTGTTCTTCACCGCATCCTTGCATTTTACGATCTGTTAGTGTTGTTCTTGATCTGTGTTTGTTTCTGAACTGTGGAATTGTCAGAGAATGTAAGGTTGGGATCTTTTATAGTTCAAGGGATTGAGGTTATTTATTGGAAATTGCTAGCTTCTATTTGCTAAATGTAGCTATTTTTCTATTTTATCAACAGAAAAATTTTGTGTTTTTTCTTGCTTTCATAAAATGCCTTGGGGCATGTACAGAAATTGTAGATGAAAAGAAAAAATAAACAAGTGGAACATTTGATTAGGCAAAATCCCATCATCAGATGTGCTTATTGCTCATCATGAACATGTCACTGCTGCCTAATTTGAGGTTCATGTTTCAACTTCAGTTTAAGTGCAAAAAGGTCCTCCACATTTTCTGAAAAGATTGTTTTTTGGAAGCATTCACCTTATATCACAGTTGTCTTTTACGGTGCTAATTTACTTGTTTCTTTTACTTCTCGTTCTTCATCACAATCTGTTCTCTCATTACAACAATTACAGCCTTTGAACATTTCATTAATCTAATAAGTCTTGGCTGGGGCATACAACACTATTGTGCTGAGCCTACTGTTTTCATCACACTCTCATTGCACTAACCCCTCCCTTCCTGCCAACCTTACCCTGTGCTGTCAACTGAAAAGCAGCAAAATTAATTGTGTGTTTGTCCTACGCCTCTTTACAAATTAACTTATGTGAGTTCCCTTGTAGGGTCACTGAAGATGGCATTGATTTAGATTTGTTCTGCATAGTACCAGTTTTTAGATGTTGGACTGTAATCACTTTCTGTTGAAAAAAATGCATATTAAACCTTTTATGTATTATATTTTTCTCATATTTTGGGAATTATGAACTTAAGGGGCCTTTTTGCAGTTCAGTTTGGAAGAAATGAGCAATGGAACAGGGAGGACACGGTTACAGGACAATTGGTTTGTAATCAAAATGTGGGTGAGAAACATGCAATGAGTCTTAAAAAACAGAAAGCAGAATGGGACACACTTCCTGTCTGCATCAGAATTAAGCTTGTGAAGCTGGACATGCACTTCCCTGCTCTGTGTCTGTGGCCGTTTATTCCCCACCTTCATAAAAGCGTGCAGCAGTGAATGGTGTTCATGTAAGAGCTACTCCTTTGTTCTTGTCCTGTGATGGCCTGTCAATTGGACTTGGCCAGGAACCGTCTGTTTTGCATTAACTGCTTGAGCGGTCAAACCAGCTTGATCATTAACATGCATAAGGAGCTCAGTCTCCCGCCCACATATCTTTTACATTAATATTTCTGTTCCTCCTCCCAGAATTCATGGCTGTGGTACTGTATGTGTCCCCTGTTGAGTAAATGGTCACACAGCTGTCTTTGCTATAACAGTTGTTTATTGCAAGGAGGAAATATATCTTCATTTGACTAATCATCCAAAAATGTAGATTTTATCTGTAAGAAAAATTCTCTCAGTTAAATTGAAGATAATGCTTGCAGTAAATCAATTTAATGTAACATATATTGTACACAATGTAATTAAAATGACAAATCATCTTAAATAATACTATTCTCATTATTTCTGTCACAAATTCATAAATCTAACAATATGGCTAACAGCCAGCTATTTTCTCCTCTTCTTTTTGAAATGGAGCCTGTTCCCTGTGCATGGTCAGTCATATACACTTTGCATGGGAAATTAATTCCATTATTAAACATGCTGTACCTCAGAAATTTCAATTACCGATGGCAGCATGAGGAGGAAAAAGAAAGTAATGCATGCCTACTCTAATGCATGAATATTGTATTAGGCCAAAAGAGTAATCATGGCAAAAAGCAACAGAAGTCAAGTGTCTAGAGGTCCATTTATATACATGACTTCTGGCCAGATGGCCGCCACAGACAAGTTCATTTAGGGAGTCTACTTATGCAGCCATCAAGAATTGAAATGTATTAAGTGGTCAAGAGTGTGATAACTGTGTGCTCCAAAACAAAATGGCAATTTTGCTTAATGGGGTTAAGAAGTATGATGCTACATGAGTGGGCATCTCAGTATCACCTATACATTTAAACTGCTGACCTGTCTGCTTGTTATAGCAAGAATTTATAATGAGAGCAACATTTTGTTTCAAACAATCAAACCACCTGTTATCACAAAGTAAATTACATTTTCTTTCAGAATACAAAGTGTTGAAATAAATGCTCAAGCTTTTTTAAATGTCTTTTGGGAAATTGGCAAAGCAAATGCACAAGGGAACAAAGTGGTGTGTTTTGACCCCGTAGAGGACAAACACTTACCACCGCTAATTTCCTCGCTTGCGATTTCCCCATGTTTTGCGGACTTGAGCACTCTTTCCAGTTGGGTAAAATGTCCCTTGTTGCCATCGAGCCATGAGTCTAAGAGGAAAAAAGGTCAAAGCAATTTATATGTGACACATGAGTTTGATCGCTTTGTCATCGCCTCGGGGGCCAAACCTGCCGCTCTCATATGTATGCCCCATACACACACACACAGGCGCGCGCACACACAGACACACACACACAGATTCGTGCATGCACGCACACACACACACAACCGCCCTCTGCCTGAGAATGTGAGAAAACGATTTTAGTTTAGCTTGGTTGCATGCTTTCAGTCTTTGTGTGTGTGAAACAAAGCATGGTGCAGAGATTAGGCTAAATAAAAGACAGAAATTACGATTATTCACTAGGCTAGACTGTATCATAAGCGCTGGTACTGTGAGTTTTAAACATAGACTGTAAAAAATAGGTTTTAAAGCGCTCCCATGCGCTGCAATGCTCTCCCTTCTCTTCATTGAAGCCTCTGTTTACAGGTTCGTGGTGATGCTATGGCGCGATGCCAATTTGATTTGTCATGTTTGCAATAAACATTACTTTGTGAGAAAAGAAAACGTGGCAGAGAATCGTGATATCAATTCTAAGCTAAAAAAAATCGTGATTCATATTTTTCCCTGAATTGTGCAGGCCACTAGTAAACGGGGTATCCAAAGTCTACAGCCATCAGCAAAGACAAACTCCCAAAAGAACCACATAAAATGAAACTGAAGGGAAATTGTGTACCATTCAAATACGAAGACAAACAGAGTCTGTGTGGTCTGTTATCACTTTAAGATAATTAATCTTAGCTTAACTAACTAAATAGAAGTGGTTTAGACAGGCTAACACGCTAGCATTACGTAGCTAGCTCTACGTTAAGAGTGATATGGGCTGTAGCACTGTCTTTTGTTGTGCAATTGTGCAACAAGGCCAGATTGTTTCAGATATCTCAAGAGTCCTTTTATAACGTCAGTTATAATGGCCTACGTATTAAATTGCCCTAACAAAAAACTGTCTGGTTTAAATCGGGCTTGGGTTCATAATTCCCTTAGAAAGGAGAGAGAAAAATTACACTTTTTTACTGTTTTTTGTGTGTGTATTCCTTCTGAAAGTGACTTGCAATGTTAATTTGTTTTATTGTTGGATTTATTTTATACATCTGATTTCATATGCTGGTAAAATTGCACTTTTTTTTACTGTAAGATTAAAAGGAGAAGAGCTTGGATGTTAAACAAGAGCCTATTCATTATTTTACCTACTATTGTTAAAAAAAAGAAAATACAAGCTACCTTTTTGCACTTGCTCTCTTTACTTTTTTTATTTTTGTAGTCCTCTTGAAAGTGACTTTTGTTGTCAGGTTGCACTACAAATGTATTTTACTTGAACAGTGCAGTGTTAAACAATTTTAATAAATAAAGAACCTGAAGTGAACCTTATTGAAATTAGTTTTGTGTGAATTGTTAATTGAGCAATGGGAAAATAATAGAAAAATTAATCGTTAGATTAGTCAACTAATCAAAAAAATAATCGCTAGAGTAATCGTTCAAAAAAATAGTTGTTTGGGACAGCCCTTGTTTATTTAGATAAGCATGTAAACGATCAGGAACAACAAAAACAAAACACTGTTTAACATTAGTGCATATTTTAGACAATGAAACGGCGAGTTTATGAGTTTGCCACGTATACCGTGGATGTATTAAGAGAACAAACTACTTGCGCGCTACTAGCGTTGTGTTTATAGCACACATTTAGTTCTGTGTTTGAAATATTTAGTTTTTTGAATAAAATTATGTAAATACAATTTTTTGCATCTTTTTTAAAATCCTATTCATCGATTGAGGAAATAAATTACTTATATGATGTAACAAACTTGGGGCACTCTCCTGACTAAACTGGGGATAGGTGGGCTACACTTGCAGTGCAATTTCTTTTACATCAGCATATATCTAATTAGCATGATACCAGATCACTTTAATAGGCAACTAGAAAATATTCGGCAAAGTTGTTTTTAAAGTTAAAGCTAAAGCAGTAGCAACTATAACGTGCAGGGAACCATATTGATCTAGTGAGAATCTGGCATCAGCTGTTAAAGGAATAATATTTGGAAATACAATTATTCAATTTCTAGTAGAGAAATTAATATGCGAAGATTATACCATGATATCACATCTGCTTTGTTTTATCAGTTCTAAGAATGGTAATAAATAAGAATCAAATGTGTAAACCTTATTTTACAATGTCTCTGAATCTATGATATCAGTTTTTTTGGGATTTGGGAAATTTAAGGTAGTTTATTATTATTATTGTAATGTTACCAAGAATTCAGCGTCAGCTGAAGAATGGTGTCATTTTTGGTCTCTGTTAATATACCTACAACACTAGTAATCCTGCTATCTCTTGTTACATTTCTTTGAAGGTCTTGCATTTAGATAGTTGTCGAAGCCCTTTTCAAACCTCTCTGGATCAGTAGAAGCTGTATTTACAGACTTTAACTCAATACAATGTCAAGACACTGGAAGGTAGAAAAACAAAGAAGACCTCAGGTTGGATGGTGGCCATGGTATGTCTGTTGCAAGTGTACTGTAATAGATGAAATTGTCCAGATGTGTCATTATTTATTGTACACATCTGCTTAGGTTACAGGCAGCAAGGAGAAGATGGGTGAGTGGGAAAGACCGGGAGGCGGTAGCTGCCTCCGTGAATACCCATCATTCCAATTCCACAATGATTTATGGAGCATCTTGCCAAAGCAGGGGACAAATAACCTTCACACATCAGTGGGAAATATCAGTGGACAGGGATTTCTGTATCTCTCTTTGCCCCCAGGACCACTATCCAGGCTCTGTGTGTTTGTCGGTGTGCAAGTGTGTATGTGTGTGGTGTTGAGTAAAACTGACATTGAGCTGGTCCTCGGGGCAGAGGAGCACTGCTAGTTGCATTCCATGTGTGAGTGTGTCTTTGTGGAGATGCTAGATCATGGGTTCATGTTGTGACAACTATAGGTATGAGTCTCTGCATAGCCAGCCATAGCCAGCACGATGTGGAAGTCCGACTGGATTTGCAAGGTAGACATAATCACGTCTTTTGGAATTAAACAAATAATGAACAAATCATTATTAAACAGTTGGTTCTCTATCAGGGTGCTTAAAAATTACTATGCAACGAAGCTTTGACGTAGTGACGCCAGCTAAAACTCAAAATTGCTATATCATCCAATACATTGCTATACATCATCCCTATATTGTCCCATTTATTACAGTTTTCCTCAATCGCTTTGACACAATCGTCAAATGACTATTAAACTTCGTCAAACTATATTTATATTAACTTTAGGTCAGTCACATGAATACGTCATTTGTCATTGCTATGGCACAAAATGTACTGAGTAAGCCTTGCAGATCAAAATAGTTTGCATTCATTTGCTATTGAATCATATTATTCTCAAATGCAATTATTCACATGTTTATTGTGTAAATCTCAACATGCACAATAGAGCAACCGACAATCACAATAACCTGTCACAAATATATTGGATAGATAACAGGTATGTGGTTTTCAAATGAATAGGCTATATAGCGAACAATACAATTTAGAGCAACAAAATGCAAAAAGGCACAGGTTGTTAGGGTGAGGTTGCTTCATGCCAAACGTTTTCCCTTGTTGCACTGCAAGGGAGGATATCATGTGTGATTGGATGACCCTTGAGGTTGATACATTTGCAGCAGATTTTCTTCTTGTACAACAGTTCCTGATAATTTAGCTGTTTTTCTTTTTTTCTGTACAAGCTTCTTTTTTGTATTTGTGCTTGGCTGGTGTGTACACACATTGAGCAAGTAAAGTGTGTGTGCCATGGCTGACATTAATACTATTCAGCTGCCTAAATATCCAATGTTAGCAACTGGACGATATTACAGACCTTCACCCTTTTAGAGTACACCGTCATTTGACAAGATATCTTTGCATTTTGACTAAGGCATCAAATTGCGATTATTTTGACTGATGTTGCGATTGTGATATGATTCACGATATTGGAAGGAATGATCTGTTTTTTTCATTGAAACGCAAATAAAAATGTACTATATGTGTGATTTAGTGTGATTTTTGCAAGGATCTGTACCAAACTGATGCTTTTCTTTAGTCTGTAGTAGGATTTGTAGGTCCAGGACGTCTCTGCAGCCACAATACTTTATTCAGAATAGTCAGACATGTATTTTGCCTTTAACAAATATTGCGCCCCCCCTGCGATTTGGATATTGCACTAGTCCATATTGCGATGTCGATAAAATTGCGATTAACTGTGCAGCCCTAATTTTGACTGTCTTAGTCTAAGCAATGATGATGGAACCTTTTGTTTTGATGGCAATGATTTATTCATTGATGGATTGATTTACATTTGAAACAGGAGTTAACCACCAAATTACGTATGAAATGGAACTGACACTTCGCTGCAACACAAACAATATATTTATTCACCTCTATTCACACACAATGAGACATATTTTCAGTTGTGTCATGATGTTAATGATGACATCACTTTCCTCCAACTGCCCCGCCCCCCTCCCTTTGGTTCAAAAATTGTGATACAAACCAAATCGTGGGTTTGGTGTATTGTTACAGCTCTCTAACTTTGTTTCACTAAATGTGCCAAAGTTGTTGAGACATTAAGTATAAATCACAAAACATGTGTTGTTTTACTTTACCCTGTGGTGTAGCCATGCAGATTTATCTGCTAATGTTTTGAGCTATATGGAGATTTTTGCCACAACCCTAACACAATGGAGGTGAAAATGCATACAAAATCGATGAACAATGCCCTATTATATTCACCACAATCCATATACAGTACCTCAAAATGAAAATGCATTATTGAGGAACCATAAATAATTCATCACACTGTCTATTTTACATTCCTAATTAAAGTAGCAAAGTTCATCATACCTTTTCTCAACCTTTTTTTACGTAGCCAGCTGTGTGTAATTGGCATGTTCAGGCTGCTGGTGTCTTCTTGGACAGAAGGTCTGGTTGTGTATCAGTGTGTTCCTTAGTGATCCGGCTGGTTCTTGGCACAGGAGTGCATGCTGTTTCCCTCATGACTCCAGATGTTGTGTGTCTTTATGCCTGTGATTGTTGCTCCTGCTATACCCATTCCAGGCACTCACTCTTTCAAAAAGTGTTTTCATTCCTCTTTCTTCTCTTTCAATTTCAGAGCACTTTCATCAAAGATTTTTCTCAAAGGCTCAAGGCTATGGTTTTATTTTACAGAATTTTTTATAAATAAAATCTCTATTCTGCCCAAAAGTAAGCCAATAATTAAATTCATGGAACATTGTATGCTTTTTTAACCACAGCCTTTTTTTTGAGATTGTTGCGGCCCAAAATGCCTGATTTTGCAAGAGCTTTTATAAAAATTTGCTTTGTTTGTTGCAATGAAGTTGCGGGAAACAGTAAAACAGTTTTTTTTTTTGTATGGTTCTTTAAAAACAAAAAAACTTGTTTTGTGGAGAATAAAATTACTCTGGCCTGAGCTTTCCTTGTAACCTTACCAAAAAGGCTCAGGATGCTGCAATGTTGATATAATATGAAAATGGCTGGTGGATTTAAGAACAATATCTAATATATTTATTGAATTGATCAAATATGAACATATCTGTCAGTGGCTTGTTGATCTTTACATTGTTAGTTAATTTCCTATCCTGGGCTGAGGCACACATTCATACGGTTTGATAAAGTACTTATTGGACTTAAACTTATCATTGCACTTACAATAACAAGCATAGCTTTCCTCAATTTAAGTCATCCTTTACGTCTCTTCTTCAGTTTTTCTTGCATCCACTGTGTGTGTTTGTGTGTGGGCACGGGGAGAACTGAGCAGCACACAAATTTAGCCTGTTCACACACCCACTTGGTCAGTGGCTCTCAGCGTGCACGTGGGACCGCTGGGATTGGTTGAAGTCACTGGAAATTCTGATTATTGGTCAAATTCGCGGAAAAGTTGTGGTGATTGGTTGAATTTGTGTGAATTGGCGCGATTGAGACATGGCAAAATCCTGGAGGGACTAAACTATACGGATCTTACGGATATAATACAACCATGAACAGGAGAAGATGGCTGGCAGAAAGAAAGCTCCTTGAGCAGAAAGGGATACATAAAAGGGTATTTTTAGATAAAAAGTTTAGTTTCAAAGCCCTTCCAGATGGTTCTCTCTACAAGATTAAAGTTTTGTGCATGTAACGTTACTGTCAATGTGAACTGATACTGACCAGAGTGGTAAAGTCTGAAATACCACCACAACCAACCGAATGACTTCACTCGCATCTTTCTCTGCTGCCATTACGGCTAGCGCACAACCTCAACGTCATTGTTCTCAGCCACTCCCTCTGTTTGCTGATTGGACCGGTAAAGATTTGACTGGAGAAAACCCAAGAATATACAGCAAACAGACGTAGTACTGAAGGCCTGTAAATGCTGTTGACATTTGGCTGATATGTGCTAGTTTTTAAACTCACAAACATACACAAAATTTCACACTTCACCAATCTACACTTGTATACTTAAATTAAAAATGTATAATGTAAAAACATACAGTAGATATAAAAAGTCTACACACCCCTGTTAAAATGCCCCGTTTTTTTGATGTAAAAAAATTGGACAAAGATAAATCATTTCAGAACTTTTTCCACTTTTAAAGATTAACTGAACTGAAAGAATAAACACTGATAACTTGTTGGTGATGACAATTGAAAATAAATTACACTAAACATTTTAATTAAACAAATCAAATTTTTTTTTTAAGCAACACAAATATTGCGTTTAGCAGCTGACAATTTTGATGACGTCACTGGCATGGTAGGACCTGCGAAGGTATATAGGCAACAGCTGGGGCATATTATATACACACAAAATTTGTAATTTTAATAGCGCGGGTTCTGCATTTGAGCCTTTAGTGTCTGACTGACACCACATGGAGGACGATCAGTTTCTCCTGTGTATTTGTGTGTTTGTTTGTCCTACTGTCATACTCCATGTTCTGCATCAACAATGTGCCCTGAGACGGTGAACATCAGCTAGCTTCAGGGTGAGTAGAGAGGGACATTGGATACTGTGGTTTAGTTAGCGGCTAGTAAACGCATTATTATCGATCTGTAATAGCGTCGGAGTCATGGTTTATTTATACAGTCTATGATCGGAGTGCTAGCTAGTGAAGTTTGTCATAAGAGTGCTTCCAACGTATTTAGTTGCTAGCCCTTTCCCTCGGTTGGATCGTTTGGTATCTAGTATTGGTAATTGAGACGTATTGTGTCTCAATTTCAAGTAATGCCCAATGTGTCAGTCTCAGTTTTGTTGAACGCTATAAAGCCTACACGTTGGGCTTTATTTTTGTTAGTGAATATGTTTGTGTTGCGTGTATGTGACAACGTTACATCGAGCCCTTTGTAGACTTGATAGTATGCTGCATAACAGGTAAACATAGGTACCTCTCTGTGCTCTGCCTGCCGTGAGCGTTTCAGCACCCTGTCTGCGGCAGGTAGCATCGGTGGTGTTACTTGCCGGTGGTCTATCGGTCTGCCCTGTACTGGAGCCTGAAGGCCTCAGGTTTCAGTCTGTTGGACTTGAGCCCACCAGTGGCCCTGTTGCATTGAAAATACAGTTCTCTAAATAGTCTGTCGCTAAAAAATGCTTACTACAGACTTGAAATTCAGGTACACACGCACACACACACTTTCAACTTACCATTTCATCCCTTTTAACAAATTCACCCATTTTAATCATTGTACCAATGAGAAGAAATAAAATACATCTCTTATATCACCGTTACTCAAATTCCAGTTCAGTTCATCTTTAATGTGACCTATAATGTAAACAATTCAATTGGAAAAAAACAAACTGAAATCTTTGAGGTTAAAAAATAAAAACCTTACAATAACCTGGTTGCATAAGTGTGCCCAGCCCCTTATAACTGGGGATGTGGCTGTGTTCAGAATTAACCAATCACATTCAAATTCATGTTAAATATAAGTCATTACACACCTGCCATCATTTAAAGTGGCTCTGATTAATCACAAATAAAGTTCAGCTGTTCCAGTATGATTTTCCTGACATTTTCTTAGTTGCATCTCAGAGCAAAAACCATGGTTTGCAGAGAGCTTCCAAACCATCTGAGGGATCTCTGATGTTGAAAGATATCAATCACGAAAAGGATAGAAAAGAATTTCCAAAGCATTAAATATGCCATGGAACACAGTGAAGACAGTCATCATCAAGTGGAGAAAATATGGCACAATGGAGACATTACCAAGAACTGGACGTCCCTCCAAAATTGATGAAAAGACGAGAAGAAAACTGCTCGGGGAAGTTTCCAAGAGGCCTACAGCAACATTAAAGGATGTGCAGGAATTTATGGCAAGTACTGGCTGTGTGCTACATGTGACAACAATCTCCCGTATTCTTCGTATGAATGGGCTTTGGGATAGGGTGGCAAGACGGAAGCCTTTACTTACAAAGAAAAACATCTAAGCCCGGTTGAAGTTTGCAAAAATAAACATCACATATCCCAAAAGCATGTGGGAAAATGTGTAATGGTCTGATGAAACCAAGGTTGAACATTTTGACCATAATTCCAAAAGATACAGTATGTTTGGCACAAAAACAACACCGTACACACAGTGAAGCATGGTGGTGGCAACATCATGCTTTGGGGCTGTTTTTCTTCAGCTGGAACCAGGGCCTTAGTCAGGGTGGAGGGAATTATGAACAGTTCCAAATACCAGGCAATTTTGGCACAAAATCTTCTGGCTTCTGTTAGAAAGATGAAGAGGAAGTTAACCTTTCAGCATGACAACGACCCAAAGCACACATCCAAATCCACAAAAGCATGGCTTCACCAAAAGAAGATTATTGTTTTGGAATGGCCTAGCCAAAACCCAGACCTGAATCCAATTGAACATCTGTGGGGTGATCTTAAGAGGGCTGTGCACAAGACATGTCCTCGCAACATGACAGATTTAGAGCACTTTTGCAAAGAAGAGTGGGAAAATACTGCCACGTCAAGATGTGCCATGCTAATAAACTCCTACCCAAAAGACTGAGTGCCGTAATAAAATCAAAAGGTGTTTCAACAAAGTATTAATTTAAGGGTGTGCACACTTATGCAACCAGGTTATTATAAGGTTTTTAATTTTCCCCCTCAAAGATTTAATTTTGTTTATCAATTGAATTGTTCACGTTATAGGTCACATTAAAGGTGGAAAAAGTTCTGACATGATTTATCTTTGTCTAATTTTATAATAGATCAAAAAAATTCTTAATCACAAAAACCTGGCATTTTAACAGGGGTGTATGTTTTTTATATACACAGTATATTATATAAATATCTAAAAAATATATTAAAGGAAGAAAATAAACTTAGTCAAATAAACTTTTCAATGAAAAAATAAAGTTTAGAGCACAGTTACTCAGTACCTGTGAGTTCCGGCACTACTTGTAGCAATGTTTTTACACTAATTCTATGGTCTATTTCCTGGTCCACAGTTCTTTAGCATAAATCCCAGTGATCCCCATAAGGACAGCCTGGTCTTCCCCATCCAGATGATGCAAAGCCTGGCACTAACTCTTAACACTTTTGTCTCCACATCTCCAATATTTTTTTCAATCCTTATAATTGCATCAAACGGTGCTGGAAATCTCTGCGTCCCATTTGTCAGGCCTTTTTACTGGAGGCTCCTGACACTCTAGTCCACAGATCATGAACCCAATTAAAGCAGGTAATTTGTGTTAAATTTATTAAGCCAAGGCTGTGCTGCCATTGGCTCGGAGCTCATCAGGCCTCACCTTTATCACCCTTAGTAGTGCAGCCTGGTCCCTGAGAAGTCTCTGGTCATTTTTGTTATTGTTGCTTTGATTTATTTCCCTCATAGCACATAAACTGGCCAGAGATGTCCCCACTGCCCACTGAGAGTAAAATAAACTACTTCTCCATTATGAGCGGGTATCCTCTTGATGACAGTATTATGAAGGAGGAAGATATACTGACTTATTCAACTGTAGAAACCTGGTCTACACTCAACTGAAGCAAAATTTATAGATAAAAAAAAACATACATGAAAAGGACATACAATACACGATAAAGTTTTACCTCACTTACTATAAAGTATAATATACTGTCATTAATATCTCAGCCGTTAAATAGTCATCCCATTATACCATTACCATGTATTTCCACAAAGTATACATTAATCACACTGCATGGGTATGCATTTATTTTAACGTCACATGTAATAGGCCAATTTTTGGTCTGAAATGAACACATTAACAGTGACTTTTTACATTCCCTTTGATTGCTATATGATAGCGTTAGAGGTTGTGCTTGGAAGCAATCTCATGAATACAAAAGTTATTTAACAAATACTAAAACAGTCTGCAGCCAAGGAGGGGAGAAGTCTGTGGTATTGTTCCATTTCAAGCCTGTCAGTCTGACTGATGACTTCTGGGCTTCACATCATCCCTCTTTTTTTTCCATTGTATTTATGATTTGAAGTAGAGGAATTACAACACAGAAGCTTTGCAGTCTCTGCTTTTATTTTAATCCTCCTTTCACTGTCAACTGCAGGTACCTTATTTTTTCTCCTCCTGAAGGACTTACGTATACATTTAAACAAAGTGCTAGTGCGTTTTAATTAATTTTTGTATTTGTGTATGCTTTATATATAACTATAGCAATCATTCCAAGCATACTTCGTGATTTAGATCTGGTTCCTACCCTTCAGGCAGCTATTCATGGTTTTTGGTAATGCATTTCAGTAAAGGTACCGCATGAAAATCAAAGACTTAAATGTTGTGTGAGATAGCTAAATCCATTACAATGAACCTAATATCTGGTTTTGTTTTCCTCAAAGCTCCATTTTCTCAGTGTGATCATGCGTTAATTTAAAAAGTTTGTTGTGAATTCATATTTCTGCAAGTTCTGTCATCTCAGAATTAGCTGCTGAATAGCGTTTTGGGGACCCCTAAAAGTATTTTAAATGTTATAGGATGACTACTTAAAACAGTATAAACAACTTTTTTTACAATGATCTTTCATAAGCATTTCCAACATTTCTAACACAAACACAACTGAGTGACAAAAGTGAGAACATTGTCCACTATGATCGATTAATGAACTCAAACGAGTTTCAGCAAGTTCATTTTGTTACTGTAAAAATAATTAACTGATGACAAGGGCTGCCTGGGAAATTTGTACATTACATCAATAATAATCTATCAAAAACATTGTGGTATACCATAGGAAATTGGATATTGCGTATGTATGATCATAAATGTGCTAAAACACTGGTATGGTGTCCTTTTAATTCCTTTAATAAAAGACCTGCTCAGTTAGAATTTTTTTAACCTTCAAAAACCATGCTGAAAATAATGTTAATTTTTTTTTTTTTAAGACTTATCAGTCACATCAACACTCTCCCCAAGTCAGTCTGTCCTATGACGGAAACATAACGCATTATGCTGTGCACTTTAATTTCTCCCCAGACAACATTAATGGTATGTGATGGTCCATCGAGTTCTTGTCCTTCTACCTCCTACCTTTCTGGTCCCTCCTCCTTCAAGCCAAACGGTCTTTTTTTTTTCTTCTTCTGAGAGGGAAGCCTCGAGGAATCCATTCAAGGTGATTAATTGGTCTGAGGTTAAGAACTTTGAATGCTAGACATGAATTCGAAGTATACCGTATAAATAAAATAAATCACCAAACGGCACAAATACTACAGGCCACAGTGTTGTCAATTTTTTTTTTTCTCTCAAGCAAGAGTAGATAGAAACCCAGGTTTGCAACCAGAGAAATAATGCAAATAAGAACAATCCCCAAAGTCACAGGGGAAGCATGTATTCCATACAGTGGTGTCAAATAAATGATCACACATGAGCACACACATTTACTTTTTTTATTGGCAAAATAAATAAAGGTTGTTAAGTCACTTTAACATACGCAAACACACGCATGTACCCCCATTCACACCAACATGTGTGCGCACCCATCCGTTCACACACATCCAGACTGAGGCATTGCATTAAGGGAGGAACCCATCTGGTAGCTTGTGCAAGTGTAGCACTCAGAGGACCCTGATTTCATTATCTCAGCGTGTTCTCTGTGACCCAGAGAAAAGTGACATCTGATTTACCTCAAGATCAATTTGTATGTTAATCAGTGAGAAACTGGAGGGCAATAGAGGGTTGGTGTAACAAAAGCTGTTTTTGAGTCTGTGAGCAGGTTTGTGAGTTTGGTCGACCCAGCGGCCCCCACAGAGACACTAATGGAGCTCATTTAAGTAATAGGACCCTTTGGTCCACAGGGCAGAGTCTCTGAAGAGAACCCTGCACAAACCATACTATCACATCACATTCAAGACCAGCATTTTAGTGTAAAAGGTATGCTGTTTTCCATTTAATGCTCACATATGATAATAGACCCATTGCAAGGACTCTGCATTTTAGTACATTACTAAAAGCCACCGTAGTACATCTCAAACATTGTGACCTTATAAAAACAGATGGCATCAGCAAGAGGTCACATGCTAATCACTCCAGTGTCCTGCCAACTGGTAGTTGCAGCCGTGTTACTGCGAACAAGACTTTGCCGACACTAAAGTCATCTCTGTATGGCCGTAAAATAAAACAGTCATATTGAGGGAGAATGCTTTATATCTTTGGGTGATGAATGTCTCTGCCTCACAGATATTTTGGTCAATTTCCTCCTCTTTGATTTGAGACCTGAGCAGGCACTCCTGAACTTTGATGAATCACATAAGTGTCACCCGTCTTCCGGAGGCTTTTGCTCTTCTCTGCCACCTGCAGACAGAGCTGTATTAACTTATATTTTCATTATTGGTTCATACCGATGTGACGCGGTTATGTGACATCTCACTATGTTTTTTTAATACTTTGACATTAAATCTGTGGTGTATATAACTCTTGGATTGAGTAGGTGCTTGCACTCTTGTTTTGCCTCAGTAGACATACACTTTTTCTTCATTACTGCTAAGATATAAAATTTTCTGAAATCTGATCTTAAAGCGTCAAGTAATGTTATAGTAATAGACCAATTTCATTTGCTGGCCAATATATCGGGCTGATATTTGCATTTTTACGTGTATTGGCATCTCCCGATAAGGCAGCTGCCGCCATTTTTCCCGGCATTATTTACATACAGGTGTCTACCGGCAGCTCTGTGTTGCTGGAGACGCTGCAGTTCATTCATTTTGTGATGACCTGATTTTATCTGTCTTATAATATGTCAGCAAGCAATGCATCATCAAGGCTGTGTTGTAGATGTTGATGAAAGCCTTTTACCCTTGCACAGTTAACCATATGCAGTGTATCCATCCACATAATTTGGATGATATGAATGAAAGATGATTGCAGAAGTGACACTGATCTGTGTTTTTGTTTATTTTTAAAGAAATGTCAGAGCAGATTCCGAAAACAAACCCAGTGTGGCAGGGTTTACATTTTTACGATGTAAATTGAGCAAAAGCAGTATTGGCTCCAAATATCGGCTCAATAAAATCGACAGCCCGTATCGGTCATTGGCCAAGGCTGAGGAATAAAAGAAAATTGGTATTGGCACTAAAGAAATCCATATCGGTCGATTTGATGGTTAGCCTAAACCGTGATCTCTGTAGGAGACCAATAGGAGAAACTTACTGCAGCAACTCAACAAGGAGATTTACTTTGACTGTGTGTAACTACTGGTATAGAGTGAAAATATCAATTGTCTGTGTAGGATCAACCTGTGAGTTTGAAACTTTCAAATCGAGCAGACTTTCAAATATTGTGTAAAATAACTGGCTTGAAATGTAATATCTATTTATTACGCTTTTACATGTGGACACGTGCACACATCCACCTTCAAATTGTCATATCAAATATGAGCTCAAGACTGCCCCACAAAATTGCATCAATAAATTTAGATGAAGGTAGTTTCATTTTATCTGCAAAGCGAAATGGTCTTGCTTAGCCAATCAAAGTCTGCCAATCCCACGGACACAGTCATATAAAAGCTCTTTCTATTATTAAATGGGTATATCATTTCCGGCCACAACACTGACAGTTTAGATGACAATGGCTGCATCATTGCTTACTGTTTCTTACTGTCATCAACAGTGATAGAGCATTGTGATGTTTTTAGAATGAAAGTTGGTTGGCTTTAGTAACAAACTGTCCATGGTTTTAATAATAACAGTATATTAGCATTATTTTCTGAGTCTGGGTATTAATTATTAATTTATCATTAGCTGTGGTATTGAGTCAACTTAAAGCAACTGTGCACTAAGAGGATGTAAAAGAGTAGCAAGGGGGAATACAGTTATGGTTGGGTGATTTATTTTTTTCAAATTCTCAAAGCTTTTTGATGCACATCCACTTCATTTGAATATATTCTTTATTATATATATATATATACACACCTCAGTATACCTTGGATGTCAATGCACGATTGATGCCTCACTACACACATTTTCAGGACTTAACTGTAGCACAATCTTTCCTCTATCATTGTATCGGTCTGTTCTGTAGAGCTTTACAGAATACAGGCATGGTGGACCGTGTCCTCCTCAGGCCATTTAACTCCTCAGGTACCACTCACTCTCCTCCAGGGGATGTGCCAGTGCTCCATGGCTGCCCTCAGCTGAAAGGAGCATACTGTTTCTCTCTCTTTCTCTCTCTCTCACGCACACAATTACACTCACTCACACACACACACACACAAAGAGCTAAAAGCTGATGATCTATTTCACTTTATATCTTCTATAAATTACCTCTTTAACATCTATATTACAGCACCAGTAAAGGCAATGGATTCAACATCTATACTTCTCAGAGTGACCGAGCGCACAGGTTATGGCCCATCACACAAGAGTGACTAGGGCCACCTCTGAGTAGACTCTTTTCATTTT
Organism: Etheostoma perlongum; assembly: GCA_026937815.1. Classification (NCBI taxonomy): domain Eukaryota; kingdom Metazoa; phylum Chordata; class Actinopteri; order Perciformes; family Percidae; genus Etheostoma; species Etheostoma perlongum. The sequence continues at coordinate 12,720,558 of CM049386.1, forward strand.
AATGTCTGCTCCCTGAGAGAATGGACTCTGTGCGGCAGCTTTGTGTGATGAACTGAAGGTTGCTTCAGAGAGAAATGCAGTGATTCTCCGTCTGAAAATGGTTGGTCATTTTTACAACCAAATACAACTAGAGTTCACAGTGAGGGATTTGTCTGGTTTGTGCCATTAAAGTCACACAATGTATTTATGTAAGTAATAAGTAATTCATTGAGAGACAGTTTCATGGTGAGATAAAATAGGTTTAGAAGTGATGGAAAATCTAATTGTGGGACTTGTTTGACTCCCAAAGATTAAGAAAACATAAAAAATGCTCATTTTAAATTAATCACAGAGGGAAAATAAGCATTTCCAGGACTCTCCCTCTCTCTGTCTTCTTGATCAAGCTAATTCACAATAAAGGGAATTCAGTCTTCATTATTTTGACTTTTTGACTTAAATTATGACTTTAGGAAATTTATTATGCATCCATTATTTAAATGTTTTATTCATTTTGTAAGAATAATGTATTTTACTGCTATATTGTATTGTGCGTTTCATTTCAGTGGAAAACTAGAGAAAAGGAGAGAAACAAAAAAAGGTTGCATATACATTTTTTTTTGCCCTCGACACCAAAGAATTAATCTCTCAAACTGTATGACAAGTGACCCTATGGGGGGCTGCTAATGTTATGGCAAGGGACCCTATTTAAGTAGCCCACATCTTTGCTTTTTTCCCTTCTCAAACTGAGTGATCTAATTATTGCATATTAAATGGGCATCTGGTAAATGGTGCATATAATGATGCGCTTCCACAGAATTAAGTGCCTGTCCTGCTGCTAGGGCTAACGCACAAATTGGCCTTCTTCTGTTCGCTTCTCCGTTTTTTCCTCCTCCCATCCCTCATTTGAGTTCTGGGGGTAACCTCTCGCAGAGACATGCCTCAGGTTTTTTTCTGAATTAATGACGGCAGTCTGAGGTGAGTGTTGCTCTACAACCCCCATCACTATCACTTGAGTAGAAGGTAAAAAGTGCAACCAAGTGAAATAGATGAGTGAATTAAATTATGTATAAAGTTACATTTGTATTTACCACTTAATTTACAAGAATCAGAATTAGGTTATTATGTAAGCATAATACGGCAGTATTGCATATTATAATATATTGTCATCTATATTGACATTTAAGGAGATCATTCCGTTTGTTATCAAACTCCATCACTGGACAAGAATTACTGTGAGATCGGATTTTGTCAGCAGGCCATGTCTTCCCTCATCTTTCAGACTTAGATCTGCTGTGTAAATATCAGCAGCAAGCATCATGTCTGCTTGGTTTCAGTAAAGCCTGAGCTATATTGCTGACATTTATCTATATCTGCTGCCAGAGAATAACCTGAGTTATGAGAGGCTTTACAGGCCTGCTGGTTTAAATGTCGTAACACAAGTTCATTATCAGTCCTCTAGAGACAAGGCTTAAGGGCCCAATCTGTGTTGCAAATGTAAATAAAAGGGACCGCCCCCCACCATCAACAACAACATTCAAATCACAGGATTGTAATCTGCTATCACTACCAAATAGATTGGCAAAAACAATATGTCTGTTAAAGGAATCTGTTTTTCCCACATAACATATTTTTACAGTTACCCGCAGTGTTAATTTTGGCAGCAAATAAATGGGTGCACAGCTGTTTGAGGTCATAATACTCAGTGAGTAGGTGTGCAGTTCTGTGGCTTTGTGTGGAGACATGCTTTGTCTTTTTGATTTTGATTCATAATTCATCTTTGTGCCTTCAGGGGGTGCTATTTTACCAATCATTATATACTACAGCTAGAACACTATGCCCCCTAGTCCTGGCATTATATATAATGCTATAAGTGGCTGTCAGACAAAAACATTTCAAATATCTCAGTATGAATTTTGCAAAACTATTTCTCACAAAGACATTGTTTGTAATTTTATGTTAAGTTCCCTCCTAAGAGAAAGTTTCATTTCTCTCCCCACAGGGCTATTGTACATTGTTGATATAATGGCAGTGTTTCCTCTTGCTAGCCCTGTCTCTCAGTTTTCCAGAATAAACCAAATCACATGACCTTGGTCTTTGATTGATGACAGGCACTGAGGGATTGTTCGTATGCTTATTGTCTCATTAGTGGACACAGCCATTAGTCATAAGTCACATGCTCAAATTAGACATCATTAACCATGACAACATTACAAGATAAAGAAGTTTCTGTAATAGTGCATAAGAGCATTTATTAACATGTATCAAACAAATACAGTATGTGTTATTGTCAGCCTGCGTGTGGGAGAGAGATTATATGACAGTCTATATCCTTGACGTTCCATTTCCGGGGTTGCTCCGGTGCTGCGGGAAATTCCGCCGGATGCATGTATTTTTGTTGATGTCCGTTTCCTTCCTTTTCTTTTCTCTGTGTAGGAATTTTAAAGTCCAGTGGATTTATGAGGACTATGGTTGACTGCTCCTATACAAGGTAAATTGAGACAGTTAGCTAGAGTTTTCTCTCGTACAACTGTTTTGTAGCGGTTCCGTTAGTTTAGCACCGCCAATGACGATTGTAATTGGTTTAAAGAAATGCCAATAAAACAGAGCACGTTTTTCTCACATCCCAGAATGCTATGTGGAGTAGCCACACCCTTCTCTGCTCCACGGCGTGTGGATGGTCTGGCAAAGCGAGACTATATAACAGATGACAGCTGCATGTATATTTTTGAAAATATTTGATCTTTATGACAATTACATATAAAAGAAGGGCCAATAATTCAATTATATCGACTGAACAATGAATTTATATTACATTGAGAATTTCATACATATCAGTAAATTCAAGCACTTACAACTGTGCCCGCGCAGATGGGCAATAAAACCTCCCATAAAACACGAAGTGTACTATAAATGTTTCACAGTTGTTTCTTAACCTCCAGTATGTGTAGTTCAACATTTCCATAGAAATTTCCAAACTGACCACTTTATGAAATAATTTGTTTTAACCCAACAGCATAAACCAACTCCTCAATAATCTTAAATTAAAGATATACCACGGAAATATTTGCATACGAAAAATGTGATTATGTACAGTAAATGGCTTAATATTTGAGCAAAAGCAAGAACCGGTTTAGTTTTTGAACAAAAACAAGTGCCGGGTGACCAAGCCTGAGTCGTGTGGCGCTTGTCTTCTGTCTTGTGCCATGTCTGGCCTGGTTGGCGGGCCCGGGAGCGAATGAGAAAAGAGCGAGGCCGAGGATCAGCAGACTGGAGCTGTACACTCCAGTGCCTCTGCATGCTGAGGACAGCTGACGCACGCTGGTATTAAGACAGACACATTAACGGTCCAAAGTTAGAGAGGTGAGGCTGATTCCAAAAACCTGCCTGTCCCCCACTACATGTCTCACCTGTCTCCAGTGTGTGCAGCCAAGTCTCCTGGCAACATGCTGCACATGCATAAGTGAACAAAGATAAAATGATATAAAATGATTAAAAGTCCTTTTTATTAATCCCAGAATGGGGAAATTGACACTCTTGCAGCAGCAAGGGGAAAGACGAAAAGAAGAAACGGATAAACACACAATAATATAATTAAAGAAAATACATATTAAAATGTAGATACAGTATATTATTGTTATACAAGCCTCAAACATACACACAAGGACATATAATTACAGACAAGCAGGTAGGGAAACACACACACACACTTAAAGAAAAAGAGTGGCACACACCAAACAGCCAAAAGTCTGTTAGTCATGGTCCAATAGAACTGTTGTCCTGACCACATGTTCTGACCACATGTATTGACCATATCTGTTGACCTGAAGTGCTGCTTGCATGGGGTTCACCGACTGTGCTTCCACACTGGAATGGATTAGCAAACAGCAGGCCTAACAGCTTGCTTTGGTGCTATCCTGCATGGCTGCCATCCTGCCTTCAGCACTGCAGATGCCACCTCAATAGTGGGTGCTGGGAATGTGTTGTGAAAGGTGGTGATACTTCACTAGCAAATAGAGTGCACTTGTTCACTATAGCCTTTTATGATTGTAAAGTCTTTATCATAGAAGTCTGAATGATACTGTGCAGTTAAGGTTAAACAGACTAGACAATACAAAGATTCTGTGTCACAGTTCATATGCCCCATGCTAAAAAAAGCTAGTGAACTATGTTTTTTACTGGTCTAATAGATATTACACAGGCATTAGAGTCCACCAGGGAATCTCTTATGGAGGAGTTCAGAGCTCAAGGTTGTTCAGGTTTACAGCACACACAACAATAACCTACAACAAACAAACAAGTCTGACATGGAAACCAATGCTCCACTCTTGCTCCCACTCGCTTGATACTTCCTCATGGGAGTCTGTATGTTTGCACGCACGACCGGTAAAAATGCCTTAGCTGTGAAGGTCACCTTCAGTGGCTTCCCCAGGTTTTTACCTGCACTCCACTAGCGAACATGAAATCCATCACCTGGCACCACCATGGTAATGGACTCATTTTTTTGTGGCGGCTGGTTGTCGGGGAGATTCACGAGGGACACAGGTGTATTTCCCAAGCAGTGAATAATTGACCCTATGCCAGGGGGGAACGTGGAGGTCATCGCCGCCAATGACAAAGAGGACGCCCCTGAGCCTAGACACGCAATGTGTTTGTGAATGGGAGGTAGATATAAGAGGGCATGGGGCAATGAGACCGAAGGAGACAGAGGGATCATTAAAGTTAGTGAGGAGAGAGGTACAGAGACTGGTATAACAGGATAAGTGGTTATTTGAAAGTAAAACAGGAATGGGAATGGACCGATTACATAAAAATCTAAATAGGAGAAAGAAGAGGCAAAAATGTTTTAGGTAGTTATTATAATCACCGTGATTTTTTTGTCCCAGTCCCAGAATTTGTGGTTATTTTAGGTAGATAAATGTGCCTTGCAAAGCAGCATTATTTTATGCTTCAAACTTCATCATCACATTGTCCGTTTTGTGTTGTAAATGTTTATTAAACAAGCATGTAGAATTTAACAGTATGCAGGACTTAACCTCATATGGTAAAGAGGGGGAAAAACACCAACTTACAGCCAATTCAAAAAGCAGAAAGTCAACAGACTTGTTTTCCCAGTAGACCAGAAAGCAGATATTACTTGATGTGTTGTGGATACGTGCAGTCTGGTCTTACAGTGTATTTACCCACAAGTCACAGGGTCCTTGTGTCTACACATGGGATGTTTGAGCTCCAGGGCCAGGCAAAATCTGTGCATGGCAGTGGAGCTTACACACCATCTGAAAATCATATCAAAACCATGGTGCTATCCTTCTGTGCACAAATACAGCCATACCTTCTCTCCTATTTAATTTTCTTTCTTTCTTTCTTTCTTTCTCATACTACAATCCGTCTGTCCTTAAGGAGGTTTTAGATATGCCCCTGTGACTTTTATGCAGATAAATTGCTCATAAAGAGGTTTATACAGTTGCAATGCAACAATGTTTGTAATTGTACTCCTCTAAGACCTGCAGTTTTATCTGTTACATGAAACCTGTGATGTACTTTGCAGACATTAATGTTATTAGTGAGCCAAATGTAATGATAACACAGTTCTAATTGTTTTGGAGCTGCAGGTTTATTTTCTTAGAGGGTCTTTGTTTCCATCTCCTTATCTAAGTCAGAGCAGCCCCTTCTGCCCTTTCCCTAAACCCAAACACCTGAGATCCTCCAGTGTGCACTCCAGCTACTAGATAACTGTGCTCTACAAAAGGGCTTTTGGGGTAAATAGGAACTGTTAAAAAATAATGATAGCAATATTCTAAAAATTACTTCAGCCCAGAATTGCCTATCTTGATTTAGGACCCACAATAAAGCCTTTGATTAATTGCACTCCTAAATCCGTCTAGATTTTAAGTATTCTGCGACTATTAATCAGTCTAAGAGCTGACTAAAGAGCTTCTCTTCCTTGTTGAGCTACACCTTCTGCTGCTGTTCCCAAAGGTGTTATAAGCTAATTTGTTGTCCTTTCCTCTGTGTATTTTTGTAAAATGCTGCTGCTGGAGGGTTTTTTGTTTGTTGCCAAGAGTTCTCTCTTGATTAAAATACCAAGTACATACTTGCACTTACTGGCTTATTCTCTCACAGTGTTGTGTAACGTGTTGCCCTCGGTAACTGAAATGTGTATAATTGCCTTTGATAAGGAACTAGTCTTAAAGCATTAAAAGAAGTGTTAGAGATGATAATGCAGTGCTAGAGAATCAGAGCTGAGTCAGAGGAAGAGCATTTTTCTTGTGTTAATGTGGAGGCAAAGCCATGTATAGTTTACCTTGCCCCAGAAGTCCTTCAGGCCTCTGAATTAGGATTCTTTTCAGTATTATTGGTGTTTTTACATAGTTGAGACCAGGGTCTTTCAATGGAGATGCTTCATAATCAAATAATGAAGTTTGTGGCTATGCTAGGCCTGCTTGTCACTGTCTAATTTTATTTATCTTCTTTATTATTAGGGTACACGTTTTTGCTGTCATAGCTGTTGCTTTAGGGAGTCAAGTCTCACAGCAACTCTTAGCCCAGATCCAGGACTGTGTTTCATGGTCCAGCATGGATTTCTTGGACATTTCACAGATCAGGTCATAAAAAGTTCTTTCTAGTAGAATGATAAAAATACAAACTCATCCAACGGCAGAACATTTTTTATAAGCTGACAACACGTCGGTCATCTTTAACAGCCTGGTCTCACAGAAATCTGTGAAATGATCACAAACTGTTAACACCGCATTACGTGGACGTGGCACGGAATGTGTGAAAAGTCTGTGTGGCCATCACAAAAAACAATGCCAATGTAAAGTCAATGAGAAGATGACGTAGCATTAGGAGATTGGTTGGTTTGGTGAATGAGGTCAAACACAGGACTTTCACCCTGGAGCCCAGGGATGTTTCTTCTTTTCCTAAACCCATCTCTACCAACTGAGCTATACGGGCGCCCGGCCACAAAGTTTTTCACAGCATTCTATTTCTAACACAGTTGAAGATGCATATTGGTTGCTTAGTAACTATCGTTGTCTCTGTCACTGGCGGTAAGTTTGGAATCTCTAGTAGTTATGGAATTCCAGCACTTCTAGTGTTTAATAAGTGTAGCTACATTAGCAAGATTTTTACTCCAACAATAGTAAATTATAATTGTCACTTAATTTTCCTGTTGCTTTTAGATTGAATATCAAAGGATCAATAATAGTTCTTCTGAGCAGTATTATAGTAATCCGTATAATACACCTGATCACATCCTCAGCATTCTGTGTGATCACCAGCCATCATCTGCACAGATGTGCTGGGACACACACATTTGGCTAATTTTTTTTTGCATAGCTGCTGGAGGGACCCCACACTGAGACAGTGTATGAAGAGCAGCGTCTTAGCTCCTCACTTCCACTGAGCCACCAGCTGTAGAAATGAGTGAGGCAGGCTCTTCACAATAGGGTTATTCTACATGATTCTGCCAACACAGGCCTGATAGTAATGAAATCTTTTTTTAAGAGGCGGACACTCTGTGGATATGCAGCTCACAGAGGACAGACAGAACTGGTACGCTGTAAATTGGCCTGATCCTGGCTGCAGCTTTATCATGTTTGACCACAAAAGCCGATTAGTGAATTTCACCCCAGTCTGGTAGAGCAGGGACAGTGTGGCTGTCTTAGCTCTGCTCCACAAAGTACTTTCTGGAGGAATCCAAAGACATAGCACTCTGTGAAGGAGCGGGAACATGTGTGTAGTATAAGGAAGAAAAGATGAATGAGGGAAATGAATAATTTCAAGCGATTGGATGAAAGTGTTAGTCCTTCAAAGAGTTCACACTGAACTGCCTCAACTGACGACTGAAAAATAATTTAATTCAATAAAATTCAAACAGTGTTAGGGTATGTACAGATGTGCAGAAATGCGTCATTACACACAGTACGTGATGAGCAACCTGTGAACAAATTTGTGGTTTTAAGACACAGGAGGTGAATGTTAATATGGCTCTCTCCACAGCCCACAGTGGCATATTTGTGCCTTCTTTGATATTAAACAACTAATACTTTTTAAGCATTAAAAATAAAAAAGTAACCACCTTCCAGGCAGCCACAAGCCACACATTCAAATCAATATTTAATGATTTGAAACTTGCATGTGATAGGTAGTCATCAGAGTGAAAGCCATAAATGCCTTCACTATTGTTACATTATTGCAGTGTAATAATACATGATATCCTTTAAAAAAATCTACAGCTTTCAACTGTATTGCCAAGAAAATGTAACCAAAAGTAAACAGACTAAATGTGTATAAAATATTCCCTGACCCAAACAGGTGTCAGGTTTCTAGATGCAGATTTAAACAAAAAACACTACATCATCTTTGAATGTCAGCAATAATGTAAAGTATGAATATGCACTTCATAGTAAATGGATGATTGGATAAATGGATACATTATGAAAAAAGACTGGTATAGTCCTTTAAGTTGCTGAGCAATTTCATCATCATTAGCATCATATAGACCCCACACACACACAATTACTTCCCACTGGCACCTCAGCACTTATAACCATACTAAATGTAATAGGAAACAATTAATTAGTAAACTTGATGAATCGGACGTCACAAAAACTGTCATAAACTGACTATTGATTTGCATCTTAATGGTATGATAACAGCTCGTGCCTATTTTTAACTCATCTCCAATTATACAGGTCTTTATGGCTGCTCCCTGGCTTTCATCTCAAACTGTTCAATATTTTGTTGTTTTCATGCAGATTATGCTCATGCATTGTAATTCCACATTATAATGAAATTGTGTATAATGGAAATGTTGCTGCATATCAATGTGCTTAAATGGTCTTTGCTTGTCTGAAAATTTAATGGGTCAAGCAGACAGTCCCAATAGTCCTCTGCTGGTCCTCTTTAAAGGAGCAGCCTTATCTTGGGTGTGACTCACACTGACACAGCATGAATAACTCTGCATGAACATGATAGTCACAACAATAGGGGCAGTGGTGGCCTAAAGGTTAGACTGGGAGCTCAATCCCCAGACAGGTAGGATAAATCTGGGTGGTGAGAGGGAAAAAAAACTGTGCTAGCCCCTTCCTAATTATGACCACTGAGGTGCCCTTGAGCAAGGCCATTAACCCAAACCGCTCCAGTGGCGCTGCTCAGTGTCCAGCAAAACCAACTGTGGTTCAACTGGACAGCTTTCAGGTGGGAATCTATGTAATTGTGCGAATGTGACCGACATTCCTGCAAAAGAGTGACTTTCTCTCATTGTAATTTCGCAGAACAAATAAAGGTACAATAAATGAACAAAAACAAACATTCCGATCAATTGTGGAAATGCACACCTAAAGAGCAAATTGTGTTATTTAAGAGAAAGGACAGATGGATAGCTACATCTCTCTCATCCATATTGTGCATATTCTGTAAAGCAACGATGATGCTGTATACACAATTAGACTTAGTTTTGGGTGGTCTTACTGTATATTAGCACATTACAAGACCTGTGTCTGCCCTGCAGATTTTAATAATAATAATTAACAAAGACTATTTTCTGACTTTACACAGCTGTATTCCCATCTGCTTGTGCCCCCCAACGAGGGTCTATAATTGATAAATGCAATAAACACATTAGTTATTCAGACCGCAGTGGCACAGCTTATCTACATAAAAAGTGTTTAGGTTTATATTATAATTTAAAAGATACATTTCTGTTTTACAATCATATGATTGTTCAGACTGATGTCAAAATCACAAACATTACATCTTTTGTTTGTCAATCATGCTGACAGATATTTACTGCCCAGCAAGGCACTTCCTGTCTACCACTCTTCTGCGACAACACGTAGACCTTTAGTGGATCACTTACAATTTAACACGTCACATGTTAAACCTCTTGATATGGGCAGAAGAGACTACATTGTAGGCTGAAATATCTCAACAACTATTGGATGGATTACCATGGTATTTTACACAGCCATTCTCCGTGCCCAAAAGATGAATCCTACTGACTTTGGTAATCCCCTGACTTTAGCGCCACCATGAGGTTGACATTTGTGTTTTAGAGTTAAATGTTGACACGTTGGTTGACACGCCTCTTCAACATTGCGTGGAGGTCTGGGACAGTGCCTAAGAAGTGGCAGACCGGGGTGGTGGTTCCCCTCTTCAAAAAGGGGGACCAGAGGGTGTGTGCCAATTAAAGGGGTATCACACTGCTCAGCCTCCCTGGTAAAGTCTACTCCAGGGTGCTGGAAAGGAGGGTTCGACCGATCGTCAAACTTCGGGTTGAAGAGGAACCATGCGGATTCCATCCTGGTCGTGGAACAACGGATAAGATCTTTACTCTCGCAAAGATCCTGGAGGGAGCTTGTGAGTACTGTATGTCCAACCGATCAACATGTGTTTTGTGGATCTGGAGAAGGCGTATGACCGGGTCCCCTGGGAGATACTGTGGGAGGTGCTGCGGGAATATGGGGTGAGGGGGGGTCCCTTATCAGGGCCGTCCAATCTCTGTACGACCAAAGCGAGAGCTGTGTCCAGTAAGTCGGACTTGTTCCAGGTGAGGGTTGGCCTCCGCCAGGTCTGCGCTTTGTCACCGATCCCATTTGTAGTATTTATGGACAGGAAATCGAGGCATAGTTAGGGTGGGGAGGGGGTGCAGTTTGGTGGGCTGGGGATCTCATTGTTGCTTTTTGCAGATGATGTGGTCCTGATGGCATCATCAGCCTGTGACCTTCAGCACTCACTGGATCGGTTCGCAGCTGAGTGTGAAGCGGCTGGGATGAGGATCAGCACCTCTAAATCTGAGGCCATGGTTCTTAGCAGGAAACCGATGGAGTGCCTTCTTCAAGTAGGGAATGAGTCGTTACCCCAAGTGAAGGAGTTTAAATACCTTGGGGTCTTGTTCATGAGTGAGGGGACAATGGAGCGGGAGATTGGTCAGAGAATCGTTGCAGTGGGTGCGGTATTACATTCCATTGTGACGAAAAGAGAGCTGAGCCAGAAGACAAAACTCTCGATCTACCGGTCAGTTTTTGTTCCTACCCTCACCTATGGTCATGAAGGCTGGGTCATGACCGAAAGAACAAGATCCAGGGTACAAGCGGCCGAAATGGGTTTCCTCAGGAGGGTACACAGAGTAGAGTCGCTGCTCTTTTGTGTCAAACGGAGCAAGTTGAGGTGGTTCGGGCATCTGGTAAGGATGCCTCCTGGTCACCTACCTAGGGAGGTGTTCCAGGCACGTCTAGCTGGGAGGAGGCCTTGGGGGAAAACCCAGGACTAGGTGGATAGATTATATCTCCAACTTGGCCTGGGAACGCCGCGGGATCCCCCAGTTGGAGTTAGTTAATGCGGCTTGGAAGTTAAATGTTTTGCGATTTGATGGCTTGCAGGGAATTTGCTACAGATACTGCATTCAAGGTCCCTTGACGATAAATTCTTATGATTTTGTTGTTGTTCTTCCTCTAGCACTTCCAGCAGGCAAAGTGTTTTGCTTTGCTAGACCTTCCACCAAAGCATTCTGAAGGATGGTCTGGCTACTCCACCTAGCATTGGGGGGATGGGGATAAACGTGCTCTGCTTTGGCATTTCTTTAAACCAATCCGAATTGTCATGGGCCACGCTAAACTTTGCACAGAGCCGCTACAAAATAGTTGTGCGAGAGAAAACTCAGATTGGATAGATGGTCTAGCTAGCTGTCTCAGTTTACCATGCAGAGATCTGAGGAGCAGTCAAAATAGTTATCATAAATCCACCGAATTTAAAATTCCAACACAAAGAAAGCAGAAGGAAAATACATGCATCTGGCAAAATTTCCTGCGGCACCGGAGCAATCCCCGAAGTGAACGCCAAGGATATAGACTTGCACAATGTTCAGTAAAATAACTCAACTGCTGCTGGATGGATTTGTCCAGAAGGTGTATTCTAACAACTAAGTGTTATTGTTATTATTACTTTCTTGCTATCACCACACACCAATATGTTATGATTTAAGATACAATACTTTTCATGGTTTAACTTTTTGACAAAATAAGTTGTTGTTGTTAAAAAAAAAAAAGAAATGGGCATACGGCATGCTATTATAGCCAAAAGATGATCCAACCAAAGCTTAAAGTCTATGTAAAGTGCTGAATGTCTGTGTGTGTGTGTGTGTGTGTGTGTGTGTGTGTTTGGGTGCAAAAGGAGCACATCATTTTTTACAACTGAAGAAATATACACAGCATTTTATTATCAATTTATCATCTATAAAGTTAGAAACAGGCATGTAGCTTTTAATGCTTTTATATGTTGATGAATTACACTTTTGTCAAGTAAATAAAGAGATATGGACTATGCATAGTGTCTGTGTGTGTGTGTCTGTGTGTGTATATGTTGTTGGGAGGCACTCACTAATTTGTATTTGTTTTACTATTGATTTTTCCCTACTTTTTCATCTATTAAAGAGATTTACTGAGCAGTAAATGCTTTTATAGAGCCTCTACAATGCATCATATGATGGTCGTTCAGCATTTTGTCATCAACTGGAAATAAAGAGGTGCACTTTTTCAAATTCATATCCAGTTAGAGGAGTGAATTATTTTGAACACTAATGCAGATAGAATGACAGAGGGAATTAAGTGTTTCAGCAGTGACACGTCCTTGAATTTCAAAAATTGCGCAACAAAAATTGCTTAGTGTTAAATTATTATTTCCATTAATTGTTCAGTGCCAAAGTTAAATCTATTGAGGTTTTCCCAGATCAGCCAAGTATGTTTTCCAACTACATTTTCTTTTGCTTTATCTTAATCAGTCTTGCTTTTTCTCTTTTTTCTTTTACATAAAAACTGTTATACAATGAGACATGTTCTCGATCTGTTAAACTTGAGCTTCATTTCCTTCAATATCATACACAGCAAAACATTTTTTAGATGATCATAATATGAAAGTGTCTTATTATAATAGAAACATTATCAATTTTCCCGTCAAATGTCATATTACATACATAGCTTTTCACGCAGAGCATAGCTACTTGTTGTATTCAGAGAACTGTAGCAGTATGTGAACATGCTAAAGATTCTTGACACTGTTTGGAATAGAAATAGATGGAAGAGGATTAGGGCCACTGGTGAAAAATTTGAGTTCTGATGAGTCAAAAAAAGTCAGAATTCTGAGAAAAAAGTCAGAACTCACATAAATTTTTCACCATTGGCCCTAATCCTCTTCCTTAGAACTACAACTCCATTTGATCGCCTTTATTTTTGCTTCTCTGACAATTTCTAGAGAATACTCCAATCCCTCCTCTCTAAATCCACTCCATCCTGTCTGCCATTCAAACGTACGGGCTAATTGATTTTCTCTTGCTTGCTGGTCCCCATATCAGGCTGACTGTCAGCATGGGAGATGGGAAGCATATACTGCTGCTTCTACAGATCTGATGGATAGCACAAACTGTATCATCTTCTCCAATGCAGATGTGCAGAAGAGAAAAGTGTCTTTGTCAAGGAACTTGTTCCTCACACTGTGCAGTATTGTGTTACTTCCAGAATGGTTTATTTGATTTATAATTTCAATCTCCATTGTAGATGTGTTCATGTTGTTCCACCTGTACTGTAGCCTGCAATTGAAGCTATCTTGCTACGATATTTATGAATAGCATCAGTGCATTATGCAACATCCATTTGCATGCACTGGAAATGGCATTTTTGCATCACAGTCATGTTCATAATGCATTTAAATGATTTAGTTACATATGCATTTTGGCATGTGTGTATTATGCTGACTTTTGCGTGCACATTTATGAACTTTTGATTTTTGAGGATTTTTGTTTATATGTTCAGGCACCTAATTTAACTAATTTAATTATGTTAAAACATGTCAATATGGAAAAACAACTGCCATAATTCATAACATTTCAATTACAAGTATTTGGGGACCATAAGAGTGAATGGCTGCGACAGTTAATTTCCCCTTAAAAAAGCACAGTCTATAATATCTAACATTTCCCAAATGGTACTAAAATAAATCCGTAAATAAGCACTAATCTTACATATGTAAGATTAATATCCTGTTTTTATATATATATACAGTGTATATGTGATCCACAGCAACTCAGAACAGTTCCAGCTCCTCACTGTTCCTCATTTCCAGAATCTTTACACCAGGGCTATAGTCAAGTCCACCTTTTGCAGAGTCCAAGACCAAAGTCCAAATGAGAGACAGTCAATACCAAGACAGAAAAAAAATCTTCTCAAGACCACTTACTTACCTGTTAATAATTTACATGATGTGAGGGACTGGATATCTTTTCTTTTAAGGTGATAATTTTGCTTTATTTGTAATAATCAAAAACCAAGTGCAGCATAACACACTATAGGATCAAATGAGGCCATATTATATACTTAAAATATAAAATGGAATAGCATTACTTGTCCAAACGAATCCATAGTACAAAGTGCTTGCTAACATTGTGTCTGTGGTCAAATGAAAAATAATTGATACCTGATGATTGAGGTGTATGACGCAGCCAGGTGTATACCAGGCGACCAATCTCGATGCCTGTTCTAGATGGATTTTTGAATTAAACTAATATATATATATATAGTTTTCTGAATAAGTGCAATTCATCAGTGGTTTTATTTTGAAGGAGGAAGTTAATTTAGAACAAAAGCACATATTGCTGGACTCAGTCAAGACCACCTAGAACATTTGAAGTCCAATGGCCGAGACTGAGACAAGTCCATGTCCCAATACCAACGAGTCCAAGATGAATATAATAAATAAATAATAAACAGTATATATTATTAAAAAGTATGAGTGAGACAACAGAAAAGCGTCTTGAGTCCGGACTCAAGTACTACAGCCCTGCTTCCCTCTGCAGCTGATGCACTGCAGACTTCATCAAAGTCTGCAGAAACAATACAGTAAAGTATTCAAGTCTATGCAGTGAGCCAAATGTATTCTCATTCTGTGAGCTATAGAGCAATAAGAATTTTCAGAAGGCTTTACTGTACAGCCCTGGTGGCAGTACATAAATTAGCAAGAGAACGCAGTGTTCACTTTAGGATATTATGCAGAGAAGGCGTCATGGGCTGTCTCTACTGCCACTGCAGCAACATTACTGTGATTAATGCCGCGTTTCACCCATCCCAAAGAAGAAAAGTCCTGAAACTGCCTCTTGTCCTTCTGCTAATGCACCAGCCAGTTTGACCTAATTGTGGCTCATCTGAAGATAGGAAGCTGCTCACTGAGACAGTTATTAACTATCCTATTCCCCCCATCATGAAATCGCAATTGCATCAGAGCATTTAATGTTTAATACTTCCATAAATTTGCCAGCACGTGTTCTATTCGGTTGGAGACTGAACCGTCTATGCATTTCCACTGTCTCTCGCTGTGACATACAGCCAGCTCTCTCCCATCAGCCCTCACTGTGTCTGCTACAGAGGAGGGTGCAGTCCATAGTGCATCTATAGTGCATGATGCAGTGGGTGCTCTCTGTCGTCTTATGGCCAGAACCATAACGAGCAAAGTCACTGAGTTATTAAAGTTGGGAATATATATATATATATATATATATATATATATATATATATATATATATACACACACATATATGTGCGTCCAAAGGCTTTAATGTTCTTCTTGTTCATCCTCATTGCTATTAAACCCAACTCCAAATGTGTGCAAATGTAACGTTTAACAATGAATCCCAACGCAGATATCAGAATTATTTATAACGTAAGCCTCAGTTTATAATGATGTGATATTTTCTGATGTCTGACACTTATCAGATATGATGTGAGAAATTTAAGTTCATTTGTAAACCTCAAGGTGGCAGCCCAGCCACTGCCTATTTTCCCACTGAGAATATCTCATAAACAGTCAAATCTCTGTCAACACACTGATCCTAACCGGACAGTTTGGTGGAGTATGGCCCGACCAAGTCTCTTTTGATTTCCGGTTTGGAACATAGACGCATCCTTAAGCATCAACTATTAACTGTTGTACAATGTAGTCTTCAATGCTCTACGCTAGGAATGATTTGGCAACGTTTTTTTTATTTTTGGATACTTCCATCTCCGCATCCGAGTTCACTTCAACACCACACTCCCGGCCAAACACATGTTCCAATCTGTGCTCAAATGCAGTCCAGCTGCCTGTTGTCTCCACTCTTTTAAGAGCTTAATGAAAGGGACCAGGGCCCATGATGAACAGATACAACCTATATAGGCCTGCTGTGTGATGAGGAATTGTCATGGTGATACATCTGTTTTTTTTTCCAAAAGAGGAACTGGAAATTGTCCCTTTAAGCACAGTATTTAATAATGCGTTTTAATGTATGATTGATGCTTGTGTGCACACTGAACAAAGAGTGCCCTGGCTCTCTTTAGACCTGTAGCTCAGCAAGTCATAGTTAAATTGATATAAAACACAGAAGTACACAACATACATATGCATCATTTAAAAATAATAATGGAAGCATCAAATTGTCTCTTTCAAGCTTTAAAATAATAATAGTTGTGATGTCAACCATCAATGGCTGCATGTGCTGTCCAATACAGGGGGTGACAGATAGGCAACACACTCACTCCAAGAAATGTCACACTTTTTTCCAGAAAATTCAAGCTGGCCTCTCATCTCAATATTCAGTAGGGTCAGACTGCCAAAAAAGAAGAACACACAATGAGCCATCTGGTAAATTTTAGTCCTCTCATCCACTCTGTCCAATCTGGAGTCTCTCAAAAAAATGACATCAATAAGCTACTTTGCCCAGAGGGTAAGATCTTAAAGTGATATGGAACAGATTGTGTAAAAAAAAAAAAAAAAAAATAGACGAATGGCACAATATGTTTTCAAAATTATTAATTCCTTATTATCTTTTTGTTTTGTTGTCATTTTATGGTACAAAAAGAAGCATAGCACTCTATTAAATACTCATTTAGGAAACAAAAAAATATTTAAAAATACCTGCTGAACATGTAGCCAATACTCATGCAGGAGAAATGGCATTTGTTAATGTCTGAAAAGGAGTGATCACAGCCATGCTTGGCTTCACCCCAATACTCAGATATCCAAACACTGTGTCTGTGTGTTTGTCTATCTGTCTGCATTAGCTGGCCACCATCCTGGATTCCTCTGTTCTTGTTTTAGGGTTGAGAGATTTAAACATGACCCATAATTGAATGCAAAGGGTGCAGGAAGCCTGTTTTTCCCCTCCAGCCAGTCCATGGGGACTGAGCAGGAGGACTGGACAAATGAGGGGAGGGGGTCTTCTCAGTTCACCAGCATCCATACTGTTGAAAGCTGCGGATGCAGCTTATTTATATTTAGAGCTTTTAATTGCCCACTTTTGAGTCATACTACTGGAGTTTTGTACCTTGTTTGTTTATGTTGCCAGCCCTGCATGTTCCACTAGGATTTGAAATTCATGTACCGTCTAAATCGTCAAACATAGTGACAGCTCGAGGCCACATGCTTTATAGTTCTAACTCTAAATATTGCTTAAATTATAATTAATAGTAAGCTTATAAAGAAGAGAGTATGATGACCGAAATAAATAAAAAGTATATAGAGGAAGTCACATACAAACACACACACAAACCTACAAACATACCATATGCTCACCCAATCCACACAGTGCCAAGTGTTTGGTTCACTGTCTTCTCACTCTTTGGTCCCTTTGATATCCCCAGACTCACCCTAAATTACCTTAAGTCTCAACATGCGGTGGCATGAAATGCATAGTAGTCAGGGGTCATAATATGTAAAAACCACAGTGTCACCCACTTGGATTCACAAATGCAAGGCCCAAGTGTTTAGTGTCTTTAAGTGCTGTTCTGTTTCAGTCACAGCTTTATGTTACTGTAAGCACTACATCTGTGATGAAAGCAAAGGCACAGGACAACCATTAAATCTGTTGGGCATTGCCATTCCCATTTTCATACTGTATGTTTGATCAAAGACCTATAACATGAATATACATAATATTCAAAACTGTATAGTGGGAAATTTATGCCTTTATCTGTTTTTGGCCAGTGAGACAATAACATCCCAACTCTATTATATTATTAGAAATTAAAAACGCTTACTTTTGATCATTTCATTAAATTCATTTTTAAACTCATGCATAAATGACTAATTAACCAGGCTGCTCAGTGACCTGATGATTCCTCTCAGGGTTTCTGGCTCAGTAACACAGGAAGCATTTTTGGGAATTAAATCCTTCTTCTGACAAACATCTTTTTCTGTTCATGGGATCATTGCGTGGAGCTCCTTAACCGCAGAACTCAAGATGGATCATTGAAACCGCTTTAAAAGAGAGCTCCACCGACTTTACACATCACATTCTGTTTACAGATCTTCAGGAGTATTACTGCTTATTTCTATAAACTCTGTCTTCCAAAAACTTACGTTCCATACTACGTGTCTTGGGAAATGTATTTTTATATATTACGTTTTTTTATGTATCATTGAATGTTATAGTAATTTCATTGTATACTTGTTTTGTTGTTGTGTAAGGGTTTTGTGCTATTTTGTGTGCGTTTTTTAAGTGTGATAATGAACATATTCCCTCATAAAGGTCACAAGATCCATTCTGTGTGCCAGTCGTGTCACCACAGTATACAGCCACATGCACCGACATGTGTGTAGACCCACAATTCCTGTTCCTTTTTCAGTAAAGTTTCTTGTGCTTTCTCACCTAAAACAAAAATGGGGGAAAATAGCTTTTTCAACAAGTTAAGATCAAACTTATGGGCTGCTTTCATAACATGACTGATGTCTCTAAATGCAGGCAGCGAACAGCATGAAGGGCCTGGTGACTTTGAGGTGGTTGTACTCGTTGAATGACATACAGCAGATGAAGGGAAAATGTGACTGAACAGTGTTTCCCCCAGGACTTAACATCAAAGCCTCACCAACAGGAAACATAGTTAATCTCCCTCGTCTTCCTCCCCAGTGGGATACTCATAGCACAATAAATGGGCCAAGTGCACAAGGCCTATAGAAGGATAAACATATATGTGCCCTAACAAAAGTGCACACTCCAAATCCAAACGCTCACACACAAAGACCAAAATTACAGCATAGTCCTTAATATGTTGATCATGTTTACAGTGACTACTGCTGCAGACCGAGCCTCTCATATCACTGCCCATTTTTTTCTTTCGAAATTGTCTACTTCAACATGCTTGTCTCGATCCTTCGGGATTGTAGATCTCAGACTAACCCTTGTGGCGTGTTAACTGGCCATGTGAAGAAGAATACATTTCACCTTTCCATATCAGTAGAGTATCCAGCCATAACACAGTGCTCTACACTGAGAGGAGAGAGAGTTGAGGACCCAACCCAGCTTAATGGCCTTCCTCCCCTGAAAGGAAGCTATAATTAAAGTTAAGTGAGCAGACGCTGAAAGAAAAGCTTTTTTTGTGATGATAAATGTGGTTTTGAATTTAACACCTCAGGGTAGAGGAACCCTATCTAAATGACCCTGAGGCCCCTGCCACTTCTACAGTACGCCATAATGCTGTAAAGTGTGGTGACAACACCCTCCTCCACTTCCACTCAGCTCTCCCTCCCTCCCAGCCCGCTGGCTAAGGTTGAAACCCTTCTGTTTCAGAAGGGATTAAGTTACTGCACTTAAGTGTAGCAACAATGTTGATGAAATTGAGACCAGTAGTGTTTTCATTGTACCTACAAGATAGATAACCCCAACAGTAGAAAGAGGTGTGGGAAGAGAAGTGGGTTAAAACTGCAACATGTTCGCTGTTGCTTTATTACAAACATTTTTTGCAGAACATCTCCAAGTGCCAGACTGTCAAAATGCAAATTATTTATTTTAAATACTTGCAAGTCAGCATATATTTGCATTTTAAACACTTTTTTGGGGTAGAAACGGCACATTTTTAGAATTTGTGCTTTCAAATGGAAATAACAAATCTCTGTTTGCAGTTAAAAAGGGGCCCTCAAATTACTACCATTATTATTACAGTATGATTACAGGAATTTCTTTGACATGATACCAAAAATGAGAAGCTACATTGTCCAATTCAATGCAGTAATGTTTGTGTTAAATAACAATACAATGGCTGAACAAAACACAATTAAAAATGTAATTCAGGTATATTTTCTATATTTTTGTGTTTGACAGAGAGATCTTTTTTATTATTATATCAGTAAATAAGGCAGGATTCAGATACAGTACACCATTTGGAAACAATCCATCTTTCTATCAGTTCGCCTTTGTTGTCCTGTTCAGGGCTGGTTGATGAGATGTGTTCGGTGTTTGATTTCAACCTTTTTCTAATTGAAGTTTATCCAGAGGGTAAGGAGACCCTTCAGGGACTGAGAGGGGAGAACCCCCTGCTTTAACCGGTGTAACCTGGAGCAGAAACAGAGCAGGGGTCCTGGGATATCACCCGCCCCCTTGCTGAGGAGGGACCCTACCAGATCCCATCTCCCCTGTTTCTGAGCCTGAAGTGAAGTCTGCCTGAAAGCCTGGGCTCTCCCGCCACAGCCCATCTCAGCAGGGGTCCAGTGGAAAGCTCTCCGGGCTCCAATCTGGTGCAGAGAAACAACAAAAATGCAATTAAAGCCTTCGTTTGTTTTGTTTTCATCAACACCTCCTCAATATCTGGTTTCTTCTACTAGGGTAGTATGATCGATAACATGATCTTCTATAGCTGTTAATTTTTTTTGTTAATCTTTTCAATATGCACAGCAAGGACGGTCCAGGTGAAATTTGTCTGCAGCAGTTCTAAATATGCTACTCTAAAACATTATGCATAATTGATTCAGTGAATGGGATTTAGGAACATTTGCTTTTTTACCATTTATTGCGTTTTTCTTTGTGTTTTGTAATTTGTACTTGATTATCATACCAGTGAGCATGAGCATAGTATTTGCTCATTGCTGTGCACTAAAGCTTACTGCTAAAACTGATTTGTGGAACAATGTACTGTGGGTACAAGGCACAAAAATAAATCCCTGCCTAATATGTACAAAATCATCAATTAACAGTTACTTAATTTCACTTGAATTGAGCAGCACACACAGCGTATATGCCAAACAAATATGATTAAGTGAGGCCTGTCTCTCTTTTGGTAGCACATGTTTATTTACAAATTGAAACCCTTACCTATCAGGACTGTAAGTGCTTTACGAGCTGAATAATTTAATTCACTGTGACTGTGTGTGTGTGTGTGTGAGACCAAGGGCAGGGGTTGAAAATATTTCAATTTTTATTTTTTCTGCTTGGTTTGCATATTGTTCCTCTCCGACAACAACCTATTAATGAGACAAGCAGGTAGTTCCCTGAAAAGAATGCTTACTGTGCAACTACATGCTTTTTGCCCTCTTTTGTGATCGAATGCTCACGCACAGATGCCCACACATGCAGAGATAACTTTCTCTCGATTCTTCTCTTCGCTCATTCGTGACTTCTAGAGAGAACATCAGTGGTTCTTCGATTGATTTGACCTTGTAGTGACAGTTTGCGTCCATGCCTACGTTGCAGCAGCGAGGAGCAGTGATAGCTTCAACGTTATGCAACAAGGATGTCAAACCCAGCTTTCCATGTCCTCCCCTTTCTCCCTAAATTCCTCGCTCTTTGTGTATACATGTGCCCCCTGCCCCCCTTCTCTGTAGCTGTGCATATCAGATGGCTGATACATGTATGGGACCTGTGCTGAGTAATGGGGCAGGATTGGAGTTTGACACACTGACCCCACCCATCAGTGCTGCTTGCCATCCAGGAACCCCACAGGATGCTCTCTGGGAAATGTCTCTACTGCTTATTGGAATTTCTTTGATGAGCCTGAGTTTCAAGTTACAGAGAAATACAATCTTCCAACAGATTTGAGGTGGCTTTTACGTGTTGGTCTGAGCATCATAAGAGTAGTTTTTTAGATTTTTACTATAGCAACATTTTTTTGTAATCATCCAGAAACTTCTTTTCTTGGATTCCCTCTTCTACCTTGAGGCAGGTGCTCCAGCAGTCAGGATTTGTCAGAAGTACTTTGGCTCTTTGTTGCCCTGGAATAAGACTGCTTTTCATGCAATATTATAAGAGTGGAATGTGAAAGGGTGTAATGGATTCCTGTGTGAGCCTTTATTAGGTGTCATACACTGTGTTTACAGTAGTCTTCTCAGTCTGACTGCATTACCACAACCCGACGTTGGTCCCCCCTTAAGCGTTCATAAATCATTGTTAACAGACAGACCTGACATCCTGCTCATACATCATCACGCAGGTCTTTAGTCCTCCGTAATTCAAACGCTGGATGTACAAACATCCCTGGCTGTGTCTTGTCAGTTCATAACATAGCTGAAACTCACACCCTAACAAAGAACAACAGGCCCGACTTTCAGACGAGTGAGATGAAAGCATCTTAAAGAAAGTGGAGAGCTATCATACTTCAGAACATTATGCTAGCTTTTCTTCTCTCATCTACCAGGAATTTGGATTTTTGCACGATCCTGCCAAACAGTGATTCAGACTACTGTAAAACTAATAATTAGATGGTTGTTGAATAGGAAGGGGCAACAGAGAAATAATCATTATGAAACAACAAATATATATATCTATCTCTAGTGGACGACTTATGATATATTTTAGTATTAAATCTGCTTTTCCCCTCCTTCCCAATTACATTTAAACGTTGCTTGGCAGCCATCTGGCTGATTGTAATCAGTGTTTGTTCTGCTTTGCCAAGGCTCCAGTTGTTGCCCAACTGTCACTTCACCTAAAGCAAAGGATCTTTGACGCTGCTTACTTCCACAGTGATTTTACAGCAAAATATTGTGTGAATATTATAATGTGAATCTAATGATATATTTAAATTCTGATCTATATATAGCAACATAAATATGTGTTATTAAGGCTGGATCATTTGAATCAGTTTGAAATGTGTACAACAACACTTTAATGAGGACATTTGGGAGCAGTTCTTTACTGTAAGAGTCTCCATTGGTACAGTTGTCCACCATACTGACATCATGACAAAACAGACAGAAGTCTCCTCATTGATCACTTATTAGCTGCTTTTAAACCATCAATACCTTTCAAAGCACCACTTAAGATGAGGAACATATGTCTCCCTGCTGTCTAGCTGAGTGCTGTGGTTGTAACGAGCTGAAGTCCAGCAGATCCCGTAATGGCTTTAAGACACGAAATAGACTCACAAAACTTGACTATTTCAAGTCTGTATTAGACTAACACTAACATGCCCACATGTACAATGAAACGTATGCTTTTGGTGGCTGTAGTTGTCCCTTCCTGTTGTGATTTCTAATATAAGAGATCTTCAATCCAGAAATTGAATTCTAAAGTGTAGTTGACAAGACAATTATGTGAATATCTTCCAAAGTTAGAGTTCTCTAAGCATAAAATTCCTTCCCAGTGTTTATTTCCCCCAGAAATCACACAAACACACACCAAGATAGAATTTTACAAAAACATTTGTAAGATACCCTCTTTATTTGGGAATTCCAGACTACTGAAGCCACATACAGTATAAGATTCAGCTGAATTTTAAAATGGATTTCGGCACAGAACGAGGCCTGTGGATTTTTTCACCCATTAGAAAGGAATCTCTTCAGGGCCAGTATGGACAGGAGGAATAATTACAGCAACCAAAACCTGTTGCAATGTAAATACTGTATAAGCAAGGCAAGGCAGCTTTATTTGTATAGCACATTTCAGCAACAGGGAAATTCAAATAGCTTTACATAAAAACAATTAAAAAAATAAAATAAAAACAAACACAAGAATAAAAGGTACAGTGCAGGATAATTTAAACACTAAAGAAATCAACCATTTAAAGAAAGGCAACACCAAAAAGAAAGGTCTTCAGCCTTGATTTAAAAGAACTGAGAGTTACAGCAGATCTGCAGTTTTCTGGGAGTTTGTTCCAGATATGAGGAGAATAGAAACTGATCGCTGCTTTCCCCTGTTTAGTTCTGACTCTGGGGATAGAAAGCAGACCTGTCCCAGATGACCTGAGAGGTCTGGGTGGTTAGTAGTGTTATAGCAGATCAGAATTGTACTTCGGCCCTAAACCGTTTAGTGATTTATAAACTAGCAAAAGTATTTTGAAATCAATTCTTTGAGGCAGAGGAATCCAGCGTAAGGACTTAAGAACTGGAGCGATGTGATCCACTCTCTTGGTCTTAGTACAGCAGCGTTCTGAATCAGCTGCAACATTGAACATTGATTTTTTTTAGGGAGACCTGTAAAGACATCGTTACAATAGTCAAGTCTATTGAAGATCAAAGCATGGACAATTTTTTTAAAAATCCTGTTTACCTGTTCTTTAACCCTTGATTTATTCTTAAGGTGATAATAGGCTGACTTTGTAATTGTCTTAATGTGGCTGTTAAACTTCAGGTCAGAGTCCATGACTACACCAACATTTCTGGCTCCTAAGCATAGCAGTGTTGTACTTGTTGAAAGAAATGCAAACCAATCATTTTAAAGGAAACATTCCAGGTGAATGTGTACCTCATCAAAAAAGCTGATTAATTACCAGATGGATTTTTTTTCACAAAAGAATATAAATGTCATCCTCATGTTGTTGCTACAGGAAAAGTCAGGGGATCTCTAACATCATTTATAGAATTCATCTTCAGGGAACCATGAACGTCCACACTAAATTGTGTGCCAATCAATCAAGTAGATGGGGAGGTATTTTACAGGATAAGTGGAATCTCTGATGCTAGTGGCACTAAAGGAAAAGTCAGGGGATCAACAAAGTTGCTAGGATTCATCCACAGAGGACTATAAATGTCAAACTTTCATGGCATCCCATCCAAAAGTTGTTGAGATATTTCAGTCTGGACCAAAGTGGTAGTACTCTGAGTTCTTGCATGAGCACAATTTGAATTTGCTCAGCAAGTTACTCTGGCATTGATTAATGCTGCTCATTAGCTTTACCTTTGTAGCAGAGCTGCACCAATCACATTGGTGTATCTGATATAAGCAGGCTGGAGGCGAGCTAAACCGATGACGACAGTTTAATCTATCGGTTAGCTCCACTGGCAGCTACGCGTATGGGGCTCTAGATACATCCCCCTGTGTGTTGTTGTGAGTGGTCGTAGTGTCATCCAATTGCATGCAGTGAGATTTTCAAATGCACGCTTGGTGCCGCCCCTCAAGATGGGCAACTTTCATAACTCAATGCCAGACTCTTAATCTTTTGGATTTGGGTCTGGATTTCCATTCTAAAGTGGTAGACCAACAGACCGACATTGCCAGCGAAATTTCACCTACATAAAGGGACATTTTGTATATCCCATTTCTATATTTTCATAAGGCTTCAAAGTTGACAAGAGCTTGCAAAGAGTAACTCTGGACTGTGAGCAGTCTCTAGCTCTGAGTTGAAGGTATTTAAAGTGGAGAAACATCCTTTCAGCTATTTTTTTTATGAAGTAGTACTAATTTTTTTCATTATGAAAATGGTGTTCTGCATAATCCTTGGCACATCACTGATAATAAGAAATTGAAGCAACGGCAATTGCGGTTGTATTTTTGCACCATGGTACTTCCCAAGGATCACTGAAAATCCACAACAATCGTCTGGAATGAAATGCATTTGTGTCTGGATTCTCAGTTGATTACGCTTGGAGATCTGGTGTTCAAAGTCAATTCTTTGCCAGTAAAAATACCACTATAGCCCATCATGAATAATTCTCACAAAACTGTTATTGGACTAGATAATACTGGGTTGCATACAATAAATCTTGGTTGGCATTCACTGGGGATTTTAATTAAATAGCAGATGATCATAATGAATGACAATGGTCTGTGGTCATTGAGCGGCATCTTTATGCCACAATGTGTCATAAAACATGTCACAAGTATACTAAAACTAATTAGCTGAGATTGCTTATGTCAGTGATAGTTTGTTGGTCTAAGAATATACTTGACTTTATTAACCTTAACCCATATATTGGGTTTCCATAGAGGGAGAATGGCATGTGTAAAATGCAATAATGTAAATGTTTCAGTGGTGCATTTTACATGAATAGACCAAATTAAAACGCATGATTTAATAATCTTTTTGTTTTTAGGCTCATAAAATAGTCTTTAAAATAAAAAGACTTTATTCTAATTAGCAGTCAACAACATCCTCAGTTTTTTTCCAACCATTTAAAATATCATATTTTACATTATTCATACATCACTATAGAAATACACTATTATTGTGATAACTCAAGAAGAACAAGTAATTGTGATTCCAATTGTAATTGTACTTGCCATTCATGGTTCATAAACTGTGTTAGAACTAATGATGAGCACAGTGCATCAACAATGATGAAATCATATTTGCTATCATTTTCTTGATGGGAGTTTTCATTTGTTTTAAATTTTTTAGGTTGTGCCCATAAACCTTCTGCTGAAAGTATATTTTGTGGTAAATATCAGACATTTGAAATGTCAAAGACTACATGTTTATTTTGTAGGCCACACAGTGGATGTTTTCATGACATTCACCAGTAAAAGTGTGCAATGTTTTTTTCACACTCTCTCTCATATTCATGACAGATCACTTATTCATGTATGCTCATCCACATGTGTGAACTCCTTGTATTCTTGTTTAAAGGGGAAAAGAGAAACTGAACAAGAAACCAATATTTTTTTTGCCAACCCACTGCTTCAGTGTACAGCAACATATTTCACCCAGAGCCCATGTCCCACCTCCTCCTCTCACTGTCCTTGACACACTTACCCAAGGTGGACACACTGACCCCATCAGCTGGTGCAGTACACATCCCATAGGGGGCCATAACACCCGACACCCGTACAGCATCTATCTCCTGGTCCCATGTGCCTCTGTGTGGCCCCCTTCACATGCCTTGGGCTGTCCCTCGGACAATTCCCTCCCAAGCAGTGATTAATGCCTGTTTACTTCAGAAAGGCCAAACCATTTCCCCCGGATGGGAGGTGGGGACTGTAGAAAAGGAAAAAAGAACGAGCAGAAAGTGGAAATAATGGTCGATGAAACAGATGTATGGATGGCACACTGTGAAAGGCTGCAGTGCTGTATGCATTATGCCACGAGAGTCTGGCCTTTGAGCCAAAGTGAGCAGAAGATAATCAGAAGCTTTTATATAGTTAGCGTGGCAAGGCCATGCGGGAACCTCTGTGGCACAGCATGCCTTGGGAAGAAAGAGAATACTTTCCTTTCTTCAAGGATGTACTCAGTGTTTATTAAACAATGAATCAAAGAGTTCCTGTTACTGCCTTGTGAATAATGTTGTGCTGCTCTCCTTTTTAAATGCCACCAGTCCAGGATGCTACTTATGTGTTGCCTTCTTGGGATGACTTTAATCTAAAGAGCCTTAATGCACTTCAGTTTCACAGAAAAAGTAGCATCCCAAACTCTGAGCATAGAGGAACAAAAATGAATGCATCCTACTGTTTATAAACATTTAGTTCACTGGAAAAAATAAGATAAACCACTAATTTAGTTTTTATTTCTCCAGGAATGAACTTTGCACTATAGTATTTTTTAGAATAAGATACAAGATGCTATCTAGAATCAGTAAATTGGTGGTGCATATGAATAAGCGGTTGGCTTGTGTGTGTGTGTGTTTGCCATTGCACCTTAAATTACTTTTGATGTTTCTGTGATAAAGAAATGTGCCCAAGGGGGATAAATGAAGTAATACTACTACAACTATAGCTTACTGCAACCACTTCTGTAGCTGTGAATCTTTTGGTCATGTTTCTGCTCAGATTGTGATATCTGCTTGACTTAGATCTGATCTAGGAAGGTTTGGAAATATACTATACAGAGGAGCTTTGATCCAGTAGCCACAGCCAAACCTGGGCAGTGGAGAAGATATAAGATGTGTTGAGGAGGGGGGAGATCTGGTCTGTGGCACAGCAGGACGCTCACCTTCCTCCAGGCTGAGTGTTCAAATGAGAAGTCTTAACTATCAGTGGCTGGTGCACAGGGTCATGGTCTGGCTTGCGTCAGCAGTCATGCTGGAGCAACCCTGGTGGTCTATGGAGCTGCAGCACGCCAATATAACCAACCCCAGTGTTCATTGTACTGTATATGTGGTAAGTACAAACAACATTGATAGACCTTATTCAGGCTTCTCTCATGGAAGTGCAACAGAATTTTAATTTAAAGTTAAACTGCTCAACAATTCAGATATATTTGTGTATTGTATTGAATTTCCATTTGTTCGCTCTGAACCATTCACTTTCAAAGACTGCAAAACATTTAAAACCACATGCCTTACATAAAATAATGAATAAATAAACCATTCCCAATGCTGACATGCTCCCTGGTTGTGTGAAATTCAGAAATTTCATAAGGTTGGCAAATTATTTCAGAAATATTCCTTGAAATAGATTTTAGCAATAATGTACTCTCACCACATTGCTTTCAGATAATAGAGATGATAATTAAACTCAATGTGTGATGCCTTTTGTTTAAGACAATTGCAAATGTAATTTTTTTTATATTTTTGTCTTATTATATCACATAATTGCAGTGATGGGAGAATCCCACCCACCATCCACAAAAAAAGGTTGTGATTGTATAACTGTCATGTTCAAACAAACTCCTGGTGGCAGCAGTGTTTTTGGCTCTGTGTGTTTTACAGGATGACTCACAGCCGTGATGGACAGGCAAATCGATATTTTGACTTTGGCCACTGTTTTTTCTCTTACAGGAGGCGCAGCGGTAATGGAAGAGGACTGTAAATAAGTGGAAGGTTCTTGACAAATGAATCCATTAACATTTGCCTGTGTCGCCTGGCGAGCAGATTTGCTGTTTTATGGAGCAGGAAAAAAGAGCTAGTAAATCTGAGGGCGCTGTAAGGGTGAGGAGCTGAGAGCAGGCTGGGGAACATATCTCCCATGATGCAGCACTTTATCTCCCTCCCAAATGGCATCTTTATCTGCCTAAATTAAGTTTTGATTCCTTGCCACATACGGCGCTGCAAATCACTTTTAATACTGATATCAAGAGCAGCGGTAAAGTGTGCCCAAAGCGATGGAAAGCAGCTTTATTGTGTGGCACATACTGCCGTTGCCACCATTCACTGTCTCTCTGTGGCTAACAGTTGCAGAAAAAAATCTGCCCCAAACCACTGCTTTGTGTGCAAAACATATTATGCCATTTGTCATCATTCAAATTCCTCTCTATCCTACAGCTCTGCCCACAGAGTAACTTCAGCTATCTACCTGTAACTCTGTGGATGAGGAAGGATACCCCTAAAGGTGACTTAATTTATAGCTGTGATTAATTTCCAATTCCATTTTCCCTCAGTGATGTTTATCTTTAAAATTAGAAAGAAGTGGTGGCCTATTTGTGTGTATGTGCAACACATTGTGGTTGTAGGAAGGGGGATGGGATGACGTTGGGGAATGGGTCCCACATAGAAAGTGCATTACATTGCCTCTGCATTATCATCAATCTGCCTGCATATCTCTGTTTGTTTGGCTGCCTATCAATCTGTCTGACTGTCTAGTTGATCAACAGAATGGCGGAAGAGACAGAGGTCCTGTGAGTGCTCAGCAGGAATATGGGATGTCTGACATTTGTTTCTGGGAAACATCCCTCAACAAAGGATGAAGAGTATATGTGGTCACAAGACTGAGTCTACACTTGAACACAGCGGTCTAGTGAGCTAAATGCTAACTTCAGCAAGCTACATATAACATTATCATAATAATGGGCATTATTTTAGCAGACAAGATATTTAATATGGTCATCATCCTAGCTTACCATGTTAGCATACTAACATTAGCTAAATACCACTGTTAGCACTGGTGGAAGTGTTGCAGGCATTTGGTCATAAACCAAATTGGACAATTTAAGATGTTGACCTGATGAAAGGTAATAGCCAAAGTTATTACAATTCATCCTGAGAGGGACATGATGCCTGTATCAAATTTAATGGTAATCCATCCCATAGTTGGTTGCAAATGTGGTACAAATGCAAAGTTGAAATTATTTTAGCATGAATATCATGTCAATCTATAAAAATGTTGAGATATTTTTTTTTGCATCAAAGTGATGGCCCATCCATGTACATAGATAGCCATACAGATAGCGTGACAATAAACAGAAAACTCCTTACACCAAAATTTCACTTAAGTTTACTAATTGTTCAAAACTATAAGAGGATATGTGTTATCCTTCGTGGTTCTGAAGAGGACAGAGCTAACCTACATCCTTGCAGATCTTCTGATCAACAATGCAACATAGCTTCTCACTTTACATTCAAACAACCACTGAAAACATAAAAGCCACATTTGACCTGTTCAGGAAAAAGACACAGAACGGGACACAGAATATCTTTTCACACATAATATAATGTAAATGGGGTGAACTTTGGGTTTTCACATTTTCTTATTTTAGAGGCAATAAAGATGAAATACACAGACTAAGTATCCATTTTCTGAGCTACCTTCCAAATTAAGCCAACAGCTAAATGACTCAGACAGTAGGTCATGCATAAATAAAGCATAGCTATAAAGCATGTACAGTTCAGGAGTTCAGTTGCTCTTAAACTGAAAGCTAAAAGACGTTTGATTCAAGGGACTTTTAGCTTGCTTGGGTTGTTTGCTCCAGACACTCCACTTCCAGCATCTCAGACATGGCTGCCCTCCTGGGGTTGTCGGACACTACAGTGTCAGGTTTCTGCAAGACTAAAACATCCATCTAGCAGCAGTGCTGGAGGCAAAAATGCTTCTTTCCAGACAAAGGTGTGCATGCAAGGGGAGTTATTTGTTGAAAAGGGCATGTTATCAATTTGGGGAAGCATTTACACCTCAGTATTTCTGTGATATCCATGCTTTTCACTCCTGGTACATAGACATTATCCCTCCTCGAAAGCTAACATGGGTGTTTAAGGTTAATGTTTTCCTGTGAAGACATCTTCCCTGTCACATAGACATATTATTGATTGTGTGCAATTTTATGGGAAGCAACAGAAAGTGTAAACTGTTTTGCTTAACAGAGTTTTTTTGATTGAGTTCTATGCAATTATGTTTTTTTAATTGCATATTGCAATTTCATTATTTGTATGTGTAATGTCAGTGAGAGGTCAAATAAAATAGCAATGCATTTGACTGATCTGAAATGATGAATATCCTTTAAAGAGTATTCCACCGTGTCTCGAATATGATAATTTAGGCAGACTGACACCGCTGGATGTCACTTGCTGTTTTCAGCATCGGCACTTCAGTGGTTCATGGGAGCAGTCAGTGGAGACTGGCAAAACTTGTTCAAGTTAACAGGCCACAAATAAGTGACAGCTCAGTGCAACAGCAGTGTGCAGAAGGACATTTCAGAAAGCGCACATCATTTAACCTTGAATTGGATGGGCTGCAACTACACAGGACTATGTCACTTTCCAGTCCAGTCAGCAAATAACAAAAAAATGAGGCAATGTGAGCCATCACCAGAGCAGGATAACTGAAAAAAGCACAATCTGAGAAATCCTGGTTTGTAATACTAAGACAGGATGTGGCCTGCATGGTCACTGTGCACTTTTTTTGTTCAAATGAATACATGCAGCATGCAATTTCACATGCACACAATATTGTTTTAGGAAAATGACAGTGACCTCAGTTATCCTCCTATAGCTCGGTCACTCGTCATATCTCGACCAAACAGAGCACCTTTGGGATGAGGTGGAATGTGTTGATAGCAGCATGAATGTATCACCATGGAGTCGGCATGGACCAACTCTCCCTAAGGAACATCTACAGCACCTTGTTAAAACCATGCTTTCATGAAATGGCAAAAGAAGCTCCTCATTAAACACACTGCGTTGTGTAGAATATACAATAGTGTAATTTTGGAGACCCACACCACCACTATCATTTCCATCCTAGAAGAGTTTGAGTCAAGAATAAAAGCTATTTCCTGAACATCCTAACTGAAATTGAAATGCCAGCAAGAAGACAGTTGCCCATTGACATCACCATATATATATATATATATATATATATATATATATATATATATATATATATATATAGTGATAGAGGGGATGAGAATAACACTCTTCTTAAATTAGATTGATATTTTAAAAGTTTATCACGTTTCACTTTGGTGCATAGATACTGTCAAGCTCATATTTCCCATTAATCATAAAGTATCAGGGGCATTGCATACACATCTGTCATGCATATGTAATTGCTCATCAGCCTTTTATCGGAATCACTGAAACAAATTTCCCCCCGGCAAAACAAACGTTTGTGTGTGTGTGTGTATCTGTCTCTGTGTTCATGAGTTTGTCTGTTAGGCTGAGGTTATTATTGATCAGGTTTTGTGACATGCTATTACTACTTCTAAATAACAATTAGAGTGACAGAAACAAGGGCAAGTGCAGGGCTCAGTCAGATAAATTATGCTTTCCTGTCGCAGCGCCTGTTCTAAATTAACGACAATTTATGTTCACAAAATACACAGAGAGACCAGGAAACGGAAGCACCTGTTTGCAATACACAGGGGTGGAAAGGTACTCCAGTAATGTACTTAAGTAACATTTTGATGTAAAGGTACTCTACTTGTACTCTATTTCCATTTCCCGCTACTTAATACTTCTGCTGCAATACATGTCAGTGGGAAATATTTTATTATTTACTGCACTACATTTATTTGGCAGCTATAGTTACTGGTTACTTTGTCTTGTGACTTGTCTAGTTAAGGTTCTTTGTCCTGTTTAAGATGTCTATGAGTTCCACAGAAGAGACATGTTCCCTCTAAATTTCTCAAATGATCACATTCAAAAAACCAATCAAATGTGTTGATTCATCAGTATTTACAATCTAATAATCTAATTATGCCATTTATAATAATACGCTATATCAGTCACATGAGATATTTTACTGCGGAACCAGTAGCCCTACATATTTGTACATTGTGGTAGTAGTACTTTACAAGGATTTGAGTAGGCCTGCTTCTTCCACCACTGACAATACTTAAGTAAATACTTTACTTAAAAATAAAATAGGTCTATTCTTTCTATTTGTTGAAACTCTGGCTCATGAATGGTTTCAGGTGTACTGTAGATAAACAAATTAAACTAAATTTAAAATACTTTTTGAGCCACGCAGGAATTAGTAGACTACTTAGGAGCTGCAGGCATCACTAACTTCAATGATTTGCATCTACATTGAACCCCAGGCATCCATTAAGCATATAACAAGATAAACGCCATCCATTCCTCGCTGCTGTCCGGGCCAGGTTTTGATACAGCGCCGCCACTTGCCGGAGCACTTGGATTGGCTGAAGGAGCAAGGTAGCCCGCAGAGACTGCTGCTCCTTCCCCTGGTTCAGTCCCGTCAGTGGAGCGCAAGGCGCGGCGCACGCACATACGGCTCACACACACACGCCTGCACGCGTGAGAGGTACGACAGCGAGTGGACTCAGCGGACGACTTTGATTTTGTGTGTGCGACTAATCAGAGCATGAATTTGCCATCAATACATCGATCCCCACCTCTAGACAAACCAAGTGAACCTTTCAAGGAAAAAGCAAACGGGGACAGATTTTAATGCAACATCCTTCCTGACGGAGAACGATGCACCCGCCTCTTGTTCCATAAACTGTCACAGTTTATATGACAGCAAAAACACAGCGCTGCTGGATATATTTTCTGCAAAGCCATTTTGTTCATATTTTTGTGCTCTGGGTTTTTTTGGAGGGGGTGCAACTTCGACCTCAGCGCACAACGAGTGACAAAAATAGTGCGTGTTTGAGCGCAATTTCTCAGTGACTCGGACTTGCCTCAGAGCGGAGTTTGACTCCTCATCATGGGGTACGGTGCACAAACTGATAGAGGAAGAGGAAGAGTAATCATCTCTGCTGAGATGATGACCGTGTCCTGGCTTTTGCTTTTTCTCCTGGTGGATACCGGAGTGGCTCAAGGTAAAGTTAAAAGTACATTTTTGACTTGTAAACTTGGCTTTACTCTACTAAAAGTTGTGTAAACTCCTATAGGCTAAAGCAGCGGTGGAGTGGACAGGAAGAACCAACTAAAGTTAGTTTACTCAAACTCTTAGTAGAAAAAAAAAATACCAAACCCACCTTTGGCACTCAGCTATAAGGCATACATTAATGTTGTGTAAATGCAGAGAAGTCATAAACTTCCAATAATGTGGGCTAAATATGAAGATATGGCAAACCACAAAGTCAAATGAACTCTTCTCTGGAAAACCATGATGAAAAAAGGTTTAAAAACCCCACTACACTTTAATTCAAGAGATTGAATGTTGCTTATTTCAGTGGTGTAAACCACAACTGGCATTTGTAAACAGAAACAGTCCCACTATCGCATCAATTTGTCTCGGGAAAGAAATGCTTTGATAGAGCTTCGAGATACTATCAAAATAAAATCAAGCCCATATTTAGGTTGCTTTTTTAAACATCTAACCTAAATGGATCCTTTATGATTGTCGTGCGCAAATAGATTTACTGCAGTAAAAATGGCCTAAATTAAATCATATTACGGGGGTATAATATAATATGTAAACCATTCTGTACTGTAATTATTATAAACCAAATTATATTTAAAATCAGACTCATGACCCAGTTCCTACTTTTATTAATTTAGTTGTATGTGGACATCCGGCCCCTCTATAAAAACCTTCTAGATGAGAGACTTGATTGATTAAGCATTCATTGGCTTTTCTTCCTCGGTTTCCAGGTTAAAACAATAAGGCACAAAATGATTGATTCTCAGGGAAATCTTGTTTGCGTACATATCAATAGTTTCATTCCAAAATAAGATGTTTATTCTTTGGAAACAAGCTCATCCTTTAATTATGACTAGTTAAAGTCCAGTGAAGCTATTTAGGCTATAGTCTTGACCTTTGCTCTTTATTTGGACTAACTAATCTGTATGTTTGAGATACGGAGTGGTAGAATTTCAGAGGCAATTTTAATTTTCACCTCAGATATATACACATCGTTTTAATTTCTCACTGTATTCAACTTCAACCAATAAGTTTTTTTTTTCAACCTTCAGTGTGTCTTTCCATTAGAGTAGAGTCGCCTGTTGAAAGATGTTTTCTGTAAACTGTAGTAGCTGTCAGTTATGAAAAGCATTGAGATAATGCCAACACCTGAAGCCATATACTTAATCTTCTCTCTCTTGAGTGGGATTGTCTGTCAAACAAAGGGAGCAAGGAGGAAGCCATCTGTGTGAGGGTGAATGTTCAGTATGTGTTTGTGCATGTGAATCAGATGTCAGATAAAGTGTATGCTTCTGGAATTAAGGTAGATGGTCAGAATGCAATTAACTATGGCTGAACAACATGATGAGATCGGAGGAAATGAGCTGATTCTCGGTTTGCAGACAGACCTCTGCCAAGGAAACGCTTACAGTTGCAGGTTTTTCAATGATCTAACGTGTATATATAAATTTTGAAGTTAAGGCTGCTCATGCAAGAGCAACACAAGCTTAAATTGGAGGTCCAAGCACATATCCTGGACAGGGATGAGAGTTTGGGAACAACCTTATCTAGCTACTCCAGACCTTCATCTCACTCCTACATAGTTAATGAGCAAAAGAGGAAGAGGAAGAATGAAAAGCAGCACAGGTCCAGTTTCTGAAGGGCAGGGGGAGATGACATAATACACATTCCAAAACCCCAGAGAGCGTCTCTGTCATTGACTAGATGGGAATACGAACAAGGTCCTTCTCTGTCCATTAAGAAGTCGATACAGCAGGAGAACATTGTTTGAGACTAATTAATGGGCCCTGCTATTTTTGGGCTCTGATGAGCTCTACACATTCCCAAATCGCTGGAGAGTCACTTATTCAGTGTAAAACTACTAGTGGTTAAAGTGGCTCACTTTCCCAGGCGCTCCTCGTACAACAACTCCTTTCCTGTATATTTTTGTTTTGGAGTCATTTGAACACATTTTCAATATTTGTATACTTAGGCACATTTCATCTGGCTATTGCGGTTTTTATCTTTTTGCTTCCTGGCTTTGCTTTTGAGAGGACTT
The DNA here is from genome assembly GCA_026937815.1 of Etheostoma perlongum. Lineage (NCBI taxonomy): Eukaryota > Metazoa > Chordata > Actinopteri > Perciformes > Percidae > Etheostoma > Etheostoma perlongum. The sequence goes on from CM049386.1 coordinate 12,756,494, forward strand.
GCTCTGCACCCCATCTACACACAGAAGTGAGCGCTGGGAAATGAGAGTGCTCATTAACCTGCTGAACTCTTGACAAAGGAGACAGGTTGAGACAGATATAAGCTGGGAGCTGCCAGAAAGTTAGCTGGGAGCTCGGTGACAGTATCTTGATTGGAAACCCATGGTGCAAGAACAGATGTACTCCTGGTATTTCTAGCACAGTGGCAGAGCCGTACAGTATGTGCAGTGTCCGTATTTGTGTGTGCGTGTTGTTTTAAAAGTTGATGGAGGATGTCAAGTTGTTATGGGAATATGTGGAATATTTCCTCATGATGATATGTGAAAAAACGGCAAGAGATGTAACTTTTTTTTCCTTTTTGGGGGAAGTAAATGTAAAAACAGTTTGTAGTTCTTCTGGGTGAATCTGAAATAGTAGAATTTATTGTCCATAAAACAGAAAGAACACTGAATCACAGGGGAAAAGCCACACTTTCTTTATTGATTTCACATATTTGAGTTGATAATACAAGAATATTTGTTCACGGATGATTTCTAAACCTTCTGCAAATAGAGACAAAAATCATGTTAAGGTGTTTGTTTGTTTTTAATGATTTTTTTTAATTTTATTTTCAAGGCTGACCAATAATGTACCTTAACACTGACATATTTATACTGTATCTCTGTGTTAGGCAGTGGATAAAGCATAAAGTCCAGCCAAGGGTAGTGGCCTTCCTGGGATTAGTTCAGTTTTTCCACAGTGCTGCTCTTATGTCTCTCTCTTCCTCGTTTACCATGTTCCTGTCTCTGCTCCACTCTCTGATGATGTGTCCTCTGAGAATTGTTTTTGGAGGGAAAAGTTAAAGGTTCTTTTCATTTTGGTTTCTAAAATATTGTGACTCAGTGCACAGTAAGACGTTGCTACTGTATTTTCCACATGCAACACTCCCTTTCAGACTGATCTGAGCGCTGCTTTCAGAGTGCAGGTAAACGTGAATGTTATTTCTATCATTATTATTCAAACAAGCTTCTCTGCGGCCTGACAACTGACTCCTTGGGGGCCGGTAACATTACTGCCATTGCGGTCATTCTATAAACAGGGCCTGTATGCACAATGAGCACATTGTGTGTAAGGAGCTCTACTTATAAATTACCCCCTATGTAGCCCTTTGCTAGCACCCATGAGATGGCAATATGACACACTTACAGTCAAGGAATTTTATGTAATTGAGGGGAATTAAGATTCAGTACCGCACTCCCTACGCACAGGTGAAGGAAGAGGGCAAAGTAAACAGTGTGTACAGTATGGTCTGACAGTGCTGAGTGGGGGCAGAGGTGCATGCTGGATGCTAGCTGAGCTACAGACGGAGTGTGGTAGTGAGTGATAATTACTGTGAAACGTGGCCGCTGAGTTTTCTTCCCTGCTTCCCTCGATGGTATATACTATTGTTATGATGGCAAAAAAATATACATGAAGCTATTTTGGGGCTGGGAACAGTTTGGCAGTCTTCTAAGGGATACAGATGTCTTGTGGTGTGCTGGTGGAGGCAAATACTGTCACTGTAGCCAGGATATTAGAAATACTGAGGTCATGGGTCCAGACTCAAATTTTGGTGCAAACCCACTAGCCTCAGAAATGTTTGACCAGCCAACAAAGAAGCCTTTGAAATATTCTGATTATTTAGATTTGTACTTTACTAAACCATTTAACTTTTCAGTTAAATTTTTCATCTCCCCTATTGGTCTAAATTCTGTTTCATAGCAATCCCTACACTAATATAATTGTGATGGTGAAATTCTTCTTGTACTATATTAGAGTATACATAAATATAGCCTAAAGTCATTAAAACATTGTTTAATTTGTGTGTGATTACAAAATGTGAACTCCTCCACAGATTGTTAAAACCAACAAAACTCTCGGGAACAATAGAGAAAACATGACCTCAGTGTCAACAATGCTTCTGGTGTTTAGATGTCTTACTGCCAAAAGCCATGCACCAAATTTGATTGTTTATTTGAGTGTTTATTCTACATGTTAATGCTCTTTAACCAGCCTGGTGGAAGGATGCCTCTCCCAGTATAAAGTAAACCTAAAAGCATTTATTTCCTTTTTTCCTTTCTTAATGAGGTTTTTGTTGGAGGTGTCCTTGCCATTTGTATGTGTTGCTCACATATTGTAGGCATTGTGAAACTAGAGTTTTGCAAATAAAACTTGACCGTTGGGGAGTGTAATACTGATTTTAGATTCCTCTGTCATCTCTATCATCTCCCCTCCTCCTAGAGAAGCAGATAAAAAGTAAAGGAAAAGATTTGCAGGGTGAGAGTGAGAATAGGGTGATTGCAAGGACACAAAAGAGGCAAATGGGACAGAAAGATTATTGTTAAGGAGTGGAGAGGAGAGAAAGAGAGAGAGAAAATGGCGAAAGCGAGGTATGGAGCGAGGACAGGGACAGACACAGGAGGAGAGGAGAGTGTGTCATTAATCACCCTGTGTGACACTCTCAACTACAGGGGAGCTTCACAGTGCAACATTCACTTCTATTAGCAGTCCATTAGCAGAGCTCGGCACAAGTAGCAGCACTTGACATGCAGGCCTGTGCCAGAATGGGTGACCTGTGTCGCGACACAATGTATATTGCACCACCTAGATAGTGTGTATGTGTTTGCTAAGAGTTTTTGTGAGAGTAGGGTGAGTCTAAGTAGACTACAGGGCTTAAATTACTGTGACATATTGTGACACGTTTAGCTTTTTAGGCTTTGGACAGCAAATGAAAATAATTGTATAAATAGGTCCCACTTTCAATTACGCTACTGGTTGAGATGGGTCATAATGATTGTAGAGATGATGATGATGATGATGGTGGTGGTGGTGACCTGATTTCCTACCTGTGATATATCCTCTGCCAGAAAATGGCTCTTCAAAGTTGAGTTGGCTGATACATTAGAGGTACAGTAATTTAAATTATTTAAAGGCTTGTTGGCCTCTTACTAGCCAAGAGCCAGGTGATTACAGGATCTCAGCCAAGGGGGACGGGGGTGTGGACCACTGTCCCTGCTCTTGATCTACAGTTCATTTATGATTAGAGATCAGAGCTGACAGGGGGGGGATAGAGAGGAGGACTAGAGCCAAAGGGGGAGAGAGAAGTGATTACAAGTTAAGTGGCCCTTCCCATGCCATTATAAGCAGCAGGGCTGACAGAGCACATCATGAGTGAGTATAAGTACACACTCTACTTCTGCCCTTTAATTTGGCATCATGGCCTCCCCCCTGGTGCTCAACCACTAATGTCCTTCAACATTTTTGTGTTCCTAACAGGAAATAAGTCTAGGACATGTCACTACAAACGCAAGTAAAAAGGGGAATATGACTAACTAAAAGATCAAAGGTTGTTATCTGTGTATTTTCTTTGCTTCACATTTACTCATCCTGATTTTTGATCCTGGTTTTGTAATATAGTCCTCATCAATCATCTACTTTTCTTTATGTTTGTTTTATAATTGTGTGATAATCGTCACCGTTATTTAGCTGATGTAATCATCTGTGGACACAGCAAAACTGAATGTCCTGTACTGCCATACAAGCTATTCTACCTTGCAAAGAGGATTAGGGTACAAAATAAACCGAGTTAGGGGGGGGGATTTGAGATTCTGCTAGAATGCTGGTACTCTTATGTATGCACACATACACTATAAAAAGCTTAAAGTGCTGATGAGCAGTAAAAGGCAGAGTCAGTGGGAATGCTCTTATTTCCCCAATGTCCTTTAACTGTGGGTTCCTCAGTCTTGCTTGCTACTTTATAGTAAGCACAGTCCTAACATGGCTCAGCAAGGTAATAGAAGGCTGAACATGCCCTGCATGCAGTTTGAAAGTGTGATAATCCTGGTTTATCTCCATTGCACATCTATGAGATAAAAAATGACCACTGGTCAAAAATTGAGGGCTAACTTAAACGAACAGTTTGACATTTTGGTAAAATTGGTTATACTCTTTTTTTGAGAATTAGATGAGAAGATTGTTAATTATGACGTTACTTCCACCAACAGTTAGCTTAGCACAAAGACTGGAAACAGGGTGAAACTGTTGGCACTGTTCAAAGGTAACAAACTACTAAGTAGTGGGTTTAAGAGATGCCGGTAGTCTGATTTAGTACTTCCAGAATAGTGTTTGTCAGAATTTTGTATGTAATTGTGAAAACAGTGATGGAAAAAAATGTAAAGGTACTGGAGAGAGTGTAATGTAGGAAACACACCGCATGTGGAAATGCTGCGAATGCCGTGAATTATTTTCATTTCGGCGCATGTTATCCAATCTATCCAGCCGTGCCGGCTGTGAACAGGCGCAGAACTGACCCGCATGCTGCAGCGATTGTTGTGGCGATTCCTCTATCTTTTCCGTGACTGAATGTTTCAAGCCAGGAAGTTAATCTCATACAGGAAGGTCACAGTTCAGCCAGATACCCAGGTTTATGGTGATTTTGGCTGTCTTGACTTCCAGCTGTGTCTACAGCGAGACATGCGATCAGGCACACAGAGAGAGAGATCAATGGTTGGACAGACAGTGACACACACACACACACGGGGATAGAGATAGAGAGACATTCTATAGAGTGGAGAGGAGAAGGGTTGCTTTGTGACCTGCATGGAAGGCACGTCTGGTATGAACAGCCAGGCGCGTGATCAGGCACAAATCTACGCTTCATGGCAATTCGGGACGCTTCCCAGTGTGGTTTGTTTCTGCCGTTACCTTACCTTCAACCAGAGCTAGTGCTAATCCCCCCCCCCCCCCTCCATTAATAGAGTGAAACCATAGACCGTTAATATTAAGTGAAACTAAGCAAATCTCACCTAGATATATTCTGTACATAAATCACATACCTGCAAACTGCACACTGAGGCATTAAAAACAGCAATTTGTTGTAGTAAAACCTCCACATAAAATAAACCAACAATTAAAAATAAAGACATTGCCACTTTGATAGCTGATGAGATGATTCAAAGACTGTTCTAAAATCAGTCTTGAGCACGAATATCTTCATCTCAAGGTGCTCTTTCAATCCTCTGCTCTGCCATCGTCGGGGCACCTTTTGATGTTAAAGCCAGGCTATATATTCAGGTTTGACGAGAAGGGCACACGTACCACTGAGGCGGTAATGAGTGAGATGATATCAGTGGTGACTCATAACACCTGAGTCACACACACGGTGTGGGGGCTTTGGCAATCACCTGAATTTTCATGTCTCTATAAAAATCCAGCCTGCTCTCCAGAAGGAAAATCCAGCAGCTATCTTCCCCTCTGTTCTGACTCTGATTGACAAAGCTAAACCTTTAATCCTGGCTTTGCCCTGTCTTGTGCTCTGAGCCGGAGCCTCACGAGTGGAATTGGACTAAAGCAAATGTATAAAATCCCTCATGAAGAATAGGAAAAGTATTCATCTATAATAAGTTATTGGAATATATTATTGCCAAGCTGGCATGTATTTTGTCAAACCCTCAAGTGGATACATCCATATACACATTTTACGTACCTGCAGACTGAAGCGTTTACTTCATTTTGTTGTTGAATGTGTCACATCTCTGCATTGTGAAGAGCGGTGGTGGTTTCCAGACGCTGCACTAATGTCTGGTTGGGGAGGGTTGTGGTCTATGTATGTCAGCAGAACAGAGAGTGGTAAGGAGGGAGGGGGGCAGGTATGGGACCATACCCGGCTGAAACATGAGAGCAGGAGACCCACGCTCCCCATTTCCTGTCTCCACTTTATCCGCATCTTGCTCTCTGTTATTTCTGTGCTCTTAAAGCATCCGATGAAAGCCTTGCCACAGATAAATGTTTGTGCTTCCTTGTTTTTTATGGGGCTCAAATGAGGGACTTTATCTGCCTGCCCCCTCCCTTTTTCGTTCTCTTTTTTTTCTCCATTACTGTGTCTGCTTTGAGATGCCACAAGAGAAGTTATAGGCTCTGGTTTACATTACGGTTCCTTTGAGATGGGCTTGAAGGACAATGCTTGTTCTTGTTCTTCTAAAGTTATACATTTTTACAAGACATTAGGGAAAGGGCATGGGAAAAGGTGGATAATTCAACTACACTTTTTTGCGTACTTTGTAAGAAATGATTATACCCACCTATATTCAGATCTGGGGAATGAGACGTAATTATCTTTTGAAAAGAAACTTTTTTCCTTAACAGTCTGCACCTTTTTACCTCTTATCACCTCGCACAATATTTTCCTTCAGACTCATATAATTCAGTCTGCTTCTGTTTTCTTAGCGTTCTGTATAAGCATAGTGTTGTGTGTGCGTGCTCGTGTTCTTATTTGTCTGCATATTGCAGTGAAGTGTGTGTATGTGCGCATGTTTATTCAATAATAACAGAGTCCGAAAAAGTCTGTTTCAGATAAATCTGTGTGAATACCAGACCATTCATCCCCAGGAAATCAATCTTTCTCATAATTCCCCTCATTTTTCTTCCATCTGTTATCTACAGAGCTGCCAAACAGACTTTTAAACAGAGCAGACCATTACCAGAGGGCAGCATTAAATGTGTGTCAGAATGCCAGCCTGTAAAGTGTTGTTTTTACTGAGTTAAATGAGGTGCTAAATTAAGCTACATAATTGGTATGCACTGTTGTATGATTAAGCCCCTGCCTTTCATGTACTTCTGTTGACAAGTCCACAGAAAAGTCAAAATGTATGTTAAGAGTCTGGGATGTTTTAAAAAATGATGCTATTGAAATCACGTTTGACTGTTGAAGGCATGTGATGAATGGGTGTTTGTTTCTGTTTTTGTGTAATTACTCTGTACAAGTCTTAACAAACACTGTGGAGTTCATCACCAGCATCATAGAAAACATTACATTATTTTTCCGCAGTCAGGTCAGTTTCCGAGCAGAGTTAACTGCCTAACACCACCATCATCACTACCACCAAACACGCACTGACCCAAACACTCTACTGCGTGACCTTTTTTCTTTATTTTGGGCTTTGTTGCTGTGAGTCCAGGAATGGTTTGCAACTAGAGATTACTGTTGGGTGTCAGCATTCCTGTGTGTGTGTGTGTGTGTGTGCGTGTGTGTGTGAGCCTGTCTGTGTGTGTGAGCCTGTGTGTGGACTGTATCTCCACGATCAGTCCCCGGTGACCTAAGTACTGGCAGACAGTGTTTAACTGGGGCAGGCTCAATGGGTCTCTTTTAAATGGGTCCCAGACAGAAGCCCCATGGTGAAGGGTTACTTTATGACTCTTAACATGTAAAGCACACTGTCGAAGCTGCTACAATTTGTGTGCTTGCCAGAGAAGGCAAACTGTACTGTATTTTTCTTCTTCAGGAATCTGTCAGGCACACAAAAGACGCTGCTTACGTTTAAAATTTGCCAAATTAGGGGGTTATTGTCTTTGATTTATATGCATTTTTCAGTTAATGACTACTATGGAGATGAGGTTGATAATGACAGAAAGCAGTCTGCGTAGCTCTGAAAGTTCACTGCTGTAAATGTCAGAATTATTAATGAGCTCAATATGTCATTCCCTGCTTGTTCTACATGATGTTGTAACTTAAAAGGATTGAGCAAAGTCAAATCACATTCACGCAATTTCTGTAGTGTAGTGCATACATGCCATCTCTGGCTGAAATACTACTTTAATACACTAGGAATTATGTACCGTACAATGACTGCAGAATCTTCCAAGTTGTGTAAGGGATTGGCAACAAAGGAGAGCTTCCAACTGTTCATTTCCCCCTTTCAAGGAGCTAACCAAACAATAGACAGAAGGTGAATAATGGATGTTGTTGTGATGAATGCTCTGAAATGCAGAGAGAGAGAAAGAGAGAGAAAAAGAGTTTTTCCTTAACCAGGTCAAATGTCTGAATTGGCTCTATTTTGTATACGGATCTTGAAATTCCCACAGTGAACAAATTTTATTAATAGTTTTTGGTAGTTTCTTAGGATAATGCCAACCTACCCATCAGTTTGGTGGGGAGTAACAGTGGAGGCTTTTGTCAAACTGCTCTCCCCCAGTCACGACTAATGGAGAAATGAGATCTGAGTTTGGAAAAAATGACCAAGCTTAGTAAGATGACAGGCTTGTTTCTCTAATTCCAGACCTCAATAAACTATGACCCCATACAGTACACCAGCTGCACTGGAGTCAGCACGCCAACTGTAAACTGATACACCATAATGGCTTGCTGCAAATATGCTCGAGCATGTGCGGCGGAAACCGATAATTCAGTGGTGACACACCATGCATTGGGGTTCCCATGGTTTTTAGGCTGACGTGAGGTAAGATGATCCTTCAGGTAAAAGCAGAGGGGGTTATACTGGAGAGACATGGAGGGGGAGGGCAACACAGGGTAACCTCTGCTGTGTATAGGAAGGAGCAGTGCACTGGTAAATCATACCGCCTGATGAGTTTCCTTCAGTATCTGCTTGTTTAAGTCCTACTGCACACATTCCTTACCCGTCGCATTTAGAAAGCTGCACATTACTAAATCATGGTATTTATGTTTTAACAAGTCTGCAAAGGCTCACTAGCATTCTGCTAGCCACATTTTTTTGTTATCACTGTTTTTCCATGCCAAATGTTTTATTTAGCAGCACGCTCTAGCCCGAGACCTCGCCAACAGAAGCAATGATACCGGCCAAAGGAAGAGTTGGAGAGGAGGAGGAGGAGGAGGAGACAAGGAATTAAATGAGACAGAGATAGCCCCTCTTAAGCTACGTGGCTTTTGCCCACAGGATGAACAGGCTAAGAGCATCCGGGATTCAGGCACATTTAGCCACAGCTATTCTGCGCTGCTTTGTGTGGCTTTTTGTTTATGGAAAAGAGGCAAAAATCTGGTAAACAAATACAGTAATGTTGAACAAACCAATGTGTTGTAAAGATTGGGCAGCTTTTAGCATTACCAACTCACAGACGTGCACGTTTCCATCCCCCTGCAATTTCTTTGGGAAATTTGACGGGGTAATCTGAGCCTTATTGTGTTGCTTTTCTGTGGAACACCAGATACCAGCACAACCTGGTTTGGGTTTTGACTGCCATTTTTCTGGTTGGCAGTTGTTTCCACATGGATTGAATTTTGAGGGTGAGTGGCATGAGAAACTCAACATGGAATACTTACACTGTAGCTTCCATTTTGGTTCTTTTGCCATAGTTTGTTTTAATAAGAGCTTGAGAGAATGCAGTATACTGTCTGAGGAATTTCGATGGGGCATGTCAAATCTAAGGAGTGTCAGCGGTCACTCTGTTAACACGCTGCTCTGTCTGAAGCCGGTGGACATGGAGTCAAATGGATTGGTCAAAGCTGTTCCGACACACACAGGCATGTAACAAGGGCTGGACGAGTGGGAGGACAAAAGTGATCAGCTCTTTGAAGGATATGTCACAATGAGGGGATGTAGCTGTCTAACATCGATCAGTGGTTAAAGGTTTTCTCTACTCAGCCTGTCACATCCAACTTTACTCTTCATTTCCATCTGGCTCTTTTCTCTGACTCTGTTAGAAGAAGTTGGGTGTCAAATGGAAAAAAATACTGTCAGAGCCTACATAGAATTTTTGTATGGTTTACATAATATTTGTTACTTCGTGGCCCTAGTTACATGCAGACAAACTATGTCCTTTGTATGGGGGTGGTCTCTTGGGAGTGAAGCAGACATTTTAATTGAATCAGCTGCAAACAGCAATAATGCCTCCCCCTCCTCCTAAAACTCACTCATCTCACTTCAGTGATACAATTACGAGCTGAGCTGCATTGGCCATCTTGTTGTGATTATAATGTGTTTACATGGGAGGGAGGTGTTTACTGTGGAAATTGCGGCCCTGTCCTGCTGCCCATTTAGCTACTGGAGAAAAAAAGCTGCTGTGAGATTTAATTTATTTATCGTCTCTGGAACGGTTATATTTATTCTCTAACTAGCATGATGATTGTGTCTTGCGGAGTCAAGACCATTGAGATGAGCAAAAAACCACTGTGAAGGCTCTGCATAGATGCACGGACATATCAGGGAATGTGTTTGTTTGTAAGGAGAAATATACTGTATAAACAGTAGCTCACTCTCCAGCAATAACTACTTGTTTTTGCTTTTATAAGTGATTTGTAAAACAATGGAAATATGGGCCAAATGCAGATATGCATTTTATCCACAATATGTCAAAAATTTCAAATCTACCATAGTTTTGTCTTATTCTCTAAAATACTTTAAAATCTATTTGATTATGACTTATTCATCTATCTCATACAATATCCCATATTACTACAGTGAATTTTATATAGGCTAAGTCTAATCTACAAAAGATGTCCTGAAGTAAAAGATTTAAATAAAATAACCAACACATTCTCACTCCCTTCTCGTAAGATAGGCACACTTGGTCCGGTGCCTTTGTAGTTGTTATTGACGCCAAAAGTCTCCTTTAGCGTCTTATCTAAACACGCTTGGTTGCGACTATTGGCGTCCCTTTTGACGCTGTTATGTTAAGGAAAAGGTTGTGTGTGGGCTTACGTTTCCATGACACACGGGAACGGGATAGTTAGGTTTAGGAAAAGGTTGTAGGTGGGCCTTCGTTTCCATGACACGAGGGAACAACAGACAGTTAAAGAAGAAAGCAACTTTAGGAAAGGTGGTATGCAGAAGACAAACCCCGGTGGTGAAAGTCCTGTGTTTGACCCATCCACCACCCCAACCAACCTCCCTGCTCGGAATTTCTACCTTACATACTACTCGCTAAACCCCATGTAGCTGCTGCTCTCCCCAGTACGTTATACAAACATGCTGAAGGGCACCTTTTTCGTCCCTTTAGACGCTGACAGCCACTGTCCAAACGTCTGTATTTTACGAGTAAGGAGTAAGAACGGGTTGAAATAACTCTTACATACAGTATGTAAGAAGAAAGTACTATTGAAATACTTACTGTGATATTGTATAAATACAACTATAAATCGAACCTGGATATCTTATGGCCTTATTTGTAAAATTCTCTTTTTATGTTGCACAAGGCAATCCCTAAAGAATAAAAGGGGTTGAGTCGTTTTAAAATAATTGCATCCAAAATCAGTCTCTGAAATTGCACAAGACTTTTTAAAAGAGCAAATTGAATCATTTCTCTTCCATTTCATATTTTTAAGTACCCATCCACCACTGGCCTTGTATCGTCCCATCACTGAAGCATTCTGGTGATAACATTGCCTCACTAATCTTTCTGATGGCCACATTGCCTTTTCAGGCCCCAGCACTCTGTTTTATTGGGGTAGCATTATGCACAGTGTTTTAACCATTGTTTACTCCACAATATGCCACTTGTTATCTTCCGCAGCAAATGGCTATGTCTTTACCAATCATGTCTGGCTTTTGTCTACTTTCCTTTTTTCCACTGGACGAGTAGCCATTTAGTGCAAGGGTCAGGGTTGTAATTGACAGCCACCACTAAACAAATCTCCCTGGCTCGGCGGTAGACCAACCCCACCTCCCGTCCCCTCCCGCTTCTCTAATCTAACTAATGCACCCGTGTGTGTGCTGGAAAGTGAATTAAGCATCGAAAACTCAATACCTGATCCGTCTGACAGAGCTGCCTGCGTGCACATTAGCAGTTTCTCTGCAGCCTCTGTAATTGTATTACACAAGTTGGCCGCTCTAACGATCAGACCTTACACACACTTACACACTTATACACACTCTCCCTGTTGTCGTTAATCGCTGCCTTCTCTGGCCCCGGAGGCGTGCAGCGGGCCAAGAACAGAGCGATCGAGAAGAGGATGATGTGGCGAGTAGTTCAGCCCTCCCTCAAGGCTGACATGAAATGAAACCATTGCCTGCGTCTATGTGTGTGTGTGTGTGTGTGTGTGTGTGTGTGTGTGCGTGTGTGTGCATGCGTCTTGTGAAATTCTGTCTTTTGTTTTTAAAGCTTTGTTGTCAGCCTCTTTTTATCTGCCTATTTGCCTTCTAATCAGTGCCTTTCTGGGCACTCCTGCTGTGTTGCCCTGTTTCTGTTTCTGCGTTTGGCATATCCCTACGCCTGCTATCTGTGTACTGTAAGCAGTCCTGCCACTTGCAAGAGACCACAGCGTGATAAGATGAGCGTGTTCTCTGCTTCTCTCCTCGCCAATAATGTCCCTTGACCTATGCAAGGTTAGAGAAATATATCTCTGTAAATTTTCACATTATGTTCCAGATAAGGGGTGAGGACTCAAGAGATTTAGATGTAATGAACAATATACATATCTGTGCTCCTCAAAGACATTAACGGTGAGAGGCCAGAGAGGAGAGGATGATAAGTTGAGAAAAAACGTTCTGAGGATGATTAAAGGGGTTGTTGTGTTGCCATGTAAGCAACGATTTTCTCTGGCCTCATTAATGGAGACTTCAGTTTGAATCCATGGTGAAGCTCTTTAAAATTGTATTCATTCTAACATGCTGATTTATAATGATGAGCCCCAGACTCTTCCCACCGCAGCAGGACATCACAAAGAGTCCTGGGAAGCGAACAAACTATATATAGCGACATCATGGAGGGACTCGCTACAGGCATGGGAGAATGCTGCTGATAGATTTCGAAAGATGACCTCTCCGCACAGCCCAGCCCAAGGCTGACGATGTATAGATGCACACTGTGTTGTCCGAGAGACCTCTGTGACCTCTATATAACCTTGAAAGCCCCCCATATTCCCAGCTCTCAGGGTCCAGTGATACCCTACCTGCCAGATGACACCCATGGTCCACACCAGTGTTTGTGTGCATGTGTAAACATCCCTCGGGGAGGACTTGTCAGAGAGCAGGTCATCAGATATGCCCGTGTGTGTGTGTGTGTGTGTGTGTGTGTTTACCTCTACGTGCGTGCACACTCACATTTGTTTGTGTGTATGAATGTCTGTGTGCACATGTAACAGGGGAAGAACAAGGATGAGCTGGGATGGTCAGCTTTATCATGCTTATCTGAAAGGTCACTCCGTCATTGTCGGACTGCACTTTACAGAACCTCCCTGTGGTCAATGCAAGGCAAACTGCTCCTGGAGAGACAGAAGAAGGAAAGGGTTGAAAGAAATTTATAGCCTGGAAATGTTGCACCAGTCCTAAGGAGATTTCCAAAACTCGGAAAAAGAACATGCAAATGAAGTGCATTTCTAACAAGTGCTTCGATTTGCAACAAGATTATATTGTCAAAATGCCACACGTACCTCTTTTATGTCTCTTATTTCATGGTATTTCATTGTCTTTTCCCTACTAATGAGGCATTTATGAAACTAGAAGCAGGTTACCACAAGATTGTTTTTACTTTCGTTTGTGATTTGTTACAAATATTTAACATTTCCACCTAGATTTTTATGAAGATTTATTCACAATGTATGCAAAACAGGTAAAAGAAATCCACCTATTGTGTGACAATGAGGAAATGGGACAAGAAGTTTGGAAACAAAATCAAAAAAATAGGTGTCAGCCTATGAAGGGGTTAATTTGGAAGCACAATTATCACTGGAGTGGAAAATGTGTAGAGGTAGGGACTCGTCCACCTGTGTCTACTGTGCACAAGCCAAATCTCTGAGCGACACTAATCCTACTGGTTCTGCTGGTTATCCCTCCTCTCTTCCATCATCCCTCAGCAGGTATTCCCTCACTGCCAATGTTCCTTCTCTGACACCCATCCTGTGTTTTTCCCACCTCATCCCCTCCTCATCCACCTCTCTTCTAGCACTCTGCTTGTTTTTACTGTTGTGCCTCAGTGACATTAGCCACAGTAATCCAATTGAAAGCTCCTCAGACCCGGAGCCGGGTTCTGTGGGGTTGATGCGTTTCCATGGGGATCTCATGGATTCCTAATTAAGCTCATTAAAGCTTGTTATTAAAGCTTGTTAAATCTCATCCTGACACGGTGGCACAGCTCCTGGTGTCTGACTTTACTAATTCACACACTAATACCACCATACACACTTACAAATGTGCACACACACACACACACACACACACACACACACACACACACACACACACACACACACAGACATCACCATTATAATGCATTTTGGTGGGTGTAATTAAAGCTCCCAATAAGCCCTGCAGTTTTCCTACTCCTTGGTTTGAACGTAATGGAAAGAATTTTATAAACAATATAATTTACATACCTTAACATTACTGGAGACAACACATCATCCATGAATGATATGTTTGAGCTATGGGAGATATTTCAGTCAAGTGGAATTCAGGGGAATAAGAAATACCTCTTTGTGTGCCCCTTGACCTCACTCTAAGTTAACACGTCAATTCCAAAGATTGTCCTCTAGCTGTGAGGAGGAACAGTAAACCATGTTGTTTTGGGGGTCTTCAGGGTGTTGAGTGGAACAGTGTGTAAGTTTGTGTGTGTGTAGAGAGAAAGCGAGAGAGACTTCTCTCACAACCTGAATCAGCCCTTTGATGCTGACTGGCCTTGACATCAACAATGTGGCCTTTCACAGCCCACAACCACCTCTGAGGAGCTTACCAAGAACACACACATACCCAGTTTTTCTCTCTCGGTCACTCTCTCTTTAGTTTTTTTTGTAGCTTTTTGTGCCCATTCTTAAAGAAAATGCCACTTTAGCTGGAAAGAAGATCTTGTTTAGTCCTCTGCAGAAATTGCATTGTAAACACCAGAGAAATGAAAGGATATTGAGCCGAGCACAGTAAAGAGTGGAATCGGTCACGTCCAGTGGGACACATAAGAGAATGTAGATCTTAAGTGCCTCCTCACAATTTTATGTTTTTTCGTCCGTTCCTGTAAAATATTCCTTTCTTTTGCTCTACCACTCTTGTCATTCTTTCACATGAAAAGGATTTCAACCCTTAGAGCCTTTTTTAATGTATCCTGTCTCACAATAGCTGTGGTTAAAGAGTCAGTCTGTGAATGAAGTATATTCCAGATGAAAGTTGGAGGAACTTTTAAGGAGGTTCAGAAGTACGGACTGCAGAGGAACATCCATCATTGACATCACTGCTAATTTTGGTGACATACTCAGCAAAACATGCCCAGCTGTGTGTGAAAGAAATACACAAACTCAGTGTTTCCATGTGATTTTTTTTTTTTTTACTCCATACTTTTCAACAGCTTACAATAGCAGACGCTTATATATCAAACATGTGTTTCTTTAACGCTCCATGTGTGAAAAGACTTGACCATGATTGCGCTGACAAATGATGTTTCCAGTTGTGCGTCAGACTGGTGGAACATAAATTGTCTGAACTTCATCTTTGTTTACTCTAGGTAGGCTCTGATTGACCTGTTAGCATTAATTAGCATTAGCCCTCCAAAATGCAGCCAAATTATGCAGCTGCGGGCAGAGAGACATTTCTAGAGGTTGACTGAACCTGACAGAAATGGAGATCGGTCCCCAGGGCTGTGGCCTCCTGCAGGATATAATGAGATAATATGAGAGTGCGATGATGACTCTGACCTCGGGTGTGTGCTTCTCAATCATACACTAAATGGAGATACGGAAATGTAGATGCAGACAAACTCTTTCTAGTTTTTTGTTTCCACTGACTTCTATTCTAAACCAACAAGAGTCTAGTGGTTAGGACATTAACTTTGTCTCCTCTGACACTCTCAAGTTAAACACATCTCACAGAGCATGCTATTTCCTGAAGATGAATAGTACCCTGTGATGAGGAGAGCTAAATGCATCCAGTTATTTCCCCTGACCCACAAGTCTGTGTTTAGGTGATGGGTCGAACTAAGGATGTGGGCAGTCACAGTAAGGCTGCATTGGTGCCTTGCTGCCTGCTTCCTCTGTCTCTTTGCCACGTGGACGCTGGGCCATTAAAGCTGTTGTTTGTCTTTTTTTCCTCAATGAGTGACTTGTGTGGTCAAGCCTCAGCCAAATGACTAACCTTAAGATGACTGGAGCCAGATGGAAGAGCTGTGCCTATCGATCTGGAGCTTCGAGTTTTGATACAGAACTTTTACTTCCTCTTAATGACCCTCAGCTCTCTCACTTTTTACTAACCATGCTGCACCACCCTACCTGCCTTTATGATTTCCATCTCTTGCCAACTGCCTTGATTTTATGCACATTGAAATTGGAGAGTAAGAGATCGATCCCTTGATAGTAGAGGTTCCATAGAAAGTGTCATTTTGGACATTTGACAGCAAATTTGAGCAGGTTCTGGACATATCTGAAAACATTTGCCAGACAGGGATGAATCTGATAAAAAATATTAAATTAAAATGTAATATTTAATTTAATTTCATTAAATTTGTTCTTACTACCGTTTGCTGCTCGTTTATATACAGTATATATATTTTATATTTATAAATGCTGAAGATATCTGCCCATGATACTTAAAAAAGAGTTAGCAATAGTGTTTTCTTTTACAGAGATTGTGGGGAAAAAACAATTTGAATTTTCTATGTATAATCAATTAGTGCCAGGGTGATTATTAAATTAGTTAAAGCCATTTCCCACTTAGAGTATACAGTGATTACAGTAATGACTACAGTGGACATACAATCCTTCTGCTGCCCACTGATGATTAAGGGAATCTTATTTTTTCTCAGCCTGTAAGCACTAGGTCAAGTCAGCTGCAGTCAGGGAGCCTTTGAGCTCCACCCAGCTGCCAACTGCCTGCATCCACAGCCTCAGCGGTCAAAGGCTCATATTCCAGTCTTTCTGACTAGTGTGGTTTGCTTTGATAGTCAGGCCTGTTTACCGCTCCATGTCCTGGGGGCTAACTGGGCTCAGATCACCCTCAAATGAACTGAGGAGTGAGGGAAATATTCAACACAGCTGTGCTTACTCTGAGGGCGGGGGCCAGGAGAGACATGCTGCTACTCTTTCAGGTACATGGCAGGTCTCAGCTCTGAAGCTCTCTTCAGAGAGCCTGTTTGCATTTATAAAAATGTTTGCTTGGATACAAAAATAAAGATTTCCCCGGTGGCGAGGTATGGGAATGCAAAGAAAAAAAGTAAGCTGGATGGAGATAAAAGATTTTTTTAACAGGTAGGAAAGCAGCTAACCCAGCGGCTGCTAGGGAATATAGCAGCAACTCCACAGCAAATCAAAGGTAGTGGTAGTCTGAAGACTCTAGCGGGCAAACTATCCTTGAGTAAATCTAACCAGTCTCTCCCTAGAAGCTTAGATTAAGAAAAATGGTGTTGATGTCGATACTGTGCTTTTTTGTGCCTCAGCCATATGTCTTAGGCAGGCTTGATGCTCAATCCCAGTTGGATAACAGTCCCCCATCCTGGATGTCTTTTTCTTTCACTGTAAGATCCATGAAAGATGGGGAAACATTCAGCTTCTGCTCTTTTCTCACTCTGTGCAGATTCCTCTTAGCCAGCTTTGTTGCTTTGACCAATTTACCATCTCTGTATGTCTACACAACAGACCCAAGGCTGGCAGCAACTATACGAGTGGCACAGGGAGACTGCCATGTAATGAATAGAGGGCATGGCTAGCTATTTGGCAGGAGTGGATGGGAGGGGATCGCGTATGCTGTTAACTGGGCAGAGTCAAGAATTATGTCAGGTATGGAAACAGCTTTGGCCTGCCAACAGCCAACGCTCATCATGTTTTCTAAACAGTTGTGGTTTAGTTGTCACTAATGTGTGTTTGTTCTGTATGACCATGTGTAGCCCGCTCTAATTATCAACATATGTGGCTTGGCAGATTAATTCAAATGCGTTCCAATGTTTGTTTGCCGAATTAAGGATTCATAATGTGGCTTTATACTATGTCTCCTCTACTCTTACCCTCTTTTCCTTGGTTCTGTCTCACACATACAGTACATGCACAAACCTAAACTTGTTATACCAAAGAAAAACATATACCATACACAATGTAATTTATGCACCTACAATGCTATGTAAGATATCAGCTTCTGGTGCACAGTATGCGCTGAGGTATCACCATAATACATTTTCAAGGTTTTGTCTATTAATGCAAAACACATTTAACAAATGCTAATTTTTTTAGTTGAATTTCTTCAATTTTTCTTCTCCCACTGAGCTTTCCAAAGTGAACATACTGCCTAGTAGAATATGGAACAACTGTTGTCAAGAGAAGTGGAAAGTCATGAGCAAGCAGTGAGCAAAACATGTTGTGAGTGTAAGCATTCTGCTAACTGTGTTGCTGGCGCCCATGCCGACCCCCTGTTTGCATGTGCATCCTGCACCCCTCTGCTTCACCGGCACTCCCTGCGTTTTTCCATATTTCCACTAGTTCTTTCTGTCCAAACTTTTGCCAGTGTGAGTTCTGGCATGCCGGCCCTGCCCTGCCCCTCACCACTGCTCCACTTCCTCCCTCTGGCTCGGTGGCCTAGCTGCCCGGCGGGGGCAGCCTGCTCACCTCCGGGGCAGCTGGCATGCCTGATGGCCCCATTCATCAGTCCTGAGGGCGAGGGTTGGGGGCCCACAGTGGATAGGGGGGTTGCATCGTGGGCCTTGTTGTTGACTTTATTGGGATAGTTATTAAATAAGCCATGATGACAGGGGAGGTAGAGGAATGCTTTCAACTCCCTCTGCAGGAGATGTCCTACACAAATCCTGGGAATGGATACATGTCGGCAAGGACAGAAGGAGGGAGGGACAGAGCAAGGCAAACAGCAATTTTGTGAGCCTGAAACACAGAAGGAGGGAGAAAAACTAGCAGAAAGATATATTTACCAAGACAGTGACTTTCATAAAATGAGTTGGGGGCTTGAAGAAAAATGAAGCATTAGGGAAGCAAGCAGAGTTTTTAGGGTGAAGGGAAAGATCACAGTTTGTCTTTTAAAGATTGATGACTTGCCCTGGGGAAGGGGCTGGCGGCCCGCAATGTTGAGGCTGGTGGCTGAAAGGCTGATAACTGAATGACAGAACCCCTCCTGAGATTGGTCTTTAACACATACACACACACACACACACACACACACACACTAACTATTGAGTGTCCCAGCAGGGGAGAAGACACAGCCTCTGGGCCAGGGGCCAGGGGAGGGATCCAAAGGGCAGTGGAGGTCTCCCCACAGTTTCATATACAGCCAGCAGTTGAGCACTGGCATGGGAAAATCCAGCCCTGCACCTCCACACCCTCAGCTGCATGCAAGCCTAACAGTAGCACAATCTTCAGTGTGTGTATGTGTGTGTGTGTGTGTGTGTGTGATTCCCTTGACCCTAACCCTGCTCCACAGCTGTTGAACAAGGGACGAAGAAAGCTGTAACACTAGAGAGAAAGAGAGGGACACCGAGAGAATGGATCGCAGAGAGAAAGCTTGAATGTAGTCCCTGGGGGCAAAATGAATGACTCACTGACATCCTAACAAAGCCTTGATGGTACATTGTTGCTATTGTAGCTGCATTGCAGTGGATGCATTTCCAGAAATCAATTATTCATTTATTTCTGTAATATTAAATGCATAATTTTGCAGACTTCTTTCATTTGGCATCGGCACTATGCACAAAACTAATAACTTTCCATTTTCAAGTTAGCAATTTTACATTTCTGGTTGGTTTCTAGTCTCATTATCTGATTGTGTTTCTTACAATGTTTTTATGAAAGAATTTGGCCAGCCAGGCCACTGTGTTAGAGACTGCTGGCTGGTTAGGGAAACTGACAAAAGTAGCTTGGTTGGAGCCAAGTTTCCTGTGTAAAAAATGACACGTAAGTTACTCATTACAAATAAAGAAATACAGCTGCCAGCATAATGAATTGCACTTCAAAACATGTGCACATGTTCATGAACCCTTCTGCCTTAAAATGCACTTACAGGCATGCGTTTCTGACTCCCGGTTTTCATCCTTCCCCTCAGTCTTGTAATTAACTTGTCAATTAGCCTGTAGGTGGAAGGATAAATGGCACTCTTGTCTCCCTCACCATTTCCACTGATGCCGCTTGTTTTCCTCTGGTTTCAAATGAATGCACAGTGGAGTGAGAAGAGACACTGATGTATGTCTATACAGTATATATACAGTATATATATTTTAAAGATTAATTTTGGACATTTTAGACCTTTACTTGAAAGGACAGTTGAAGAATTGAAAAGGGAGAGAGGGAGAGACAGAGGGAATGACATGCACAGTCCGAGTCGAACCCGGGCCCACTGCGTCGAGGAGCAAACCTCATCATATGTGTGCCTGCTCTACCAACTGATCTGTCTGGGTGCCCTGATGCATATTTTTTAAATCAGAAGGTATTTAAATGTATCTTTGTTGGTAATTTGAAGGTTGTGCTTCCCCACTGAGTTTTTCTTAGATACCTTGATGATGTTCTGTTACTCTTTTTGCTTGATTTTAAACCTGAGATTTTTTCCCACATTTGAAATGAAATGAAAGTTTAAGCAAGTATTTTGCCTTTTCCAGTTAAATCATACTGTTAGATTTCGGCTCACAGAGCTGTTATATATTATAACCTAGAGTCAAGTTTCCATCTCAACTATATACTGCGAACTGACTCATTATTATGTATCAACTCATTGGATCTCTGCTGTCAAATCATGTTTGTTTACAGACAAGCCACTGCTGACAGATGTGAGAGGCATTTAATAGGCAATCTAGTTGTCAAAGTTATTTCAGCAAGGATAAAGCAAGAAGCACAAAGATGTAAATGTATTCATGGCTTTAAAATGACATAACATAGTTTATGTTGTTGAATGGGTGAAGTAAGGACAGCACTCAGAAGTTCTTAACACATTTAGGTTGGCGTGTTAGGATACAAAGCTGACATGTTTCTGCTCAAGGGCATAATTTCTGCTTGGGGATGGGAGAAATAATAAAATAGAGTAGCTCAGAATTGATTTATATTCATGTATGCATCTATTTATTTTAACCTACTTATATGTGAATATTGAGAGCTACAATTATTGCTTGTATGCATAAACATACTTGGTCAATAAAGCTTATTCTTAAAGGGGACATGACCCCCTCACAAAATCTGATTTGTTATTATGGTAACCACAATAAACAATTTCATCATAGTGCCTTATTAGCTAGATTGAGCTTAATGTACATAATACAGGAAATAGCATTCACATACTGTAGGTAGAAGAAACACCTCATTCATGAGCCCCTTCATGCAGCCATACAGCTTTAGTTCTGCCAGTGATGCATCCTAAGACCTTTCATAATTGGCATTCTAACACATCACAGATGAGGTACTGACACCTTGCCCCCATGACCCTGCATAACAACGCTTCCTACCTCACACTTCACTAAGCACAACCACTGCTGGACCAAGAGAAAAAGAAAGAAAAACAGGGAGAAAGAGATATGATCTGTCCACCTGCAGCATGCATCTGTCCTGTTGGTGCATATCTGCAACTGCTCACTCCACTGAGCACTCAATCACTGGGAATGGTTTGTGTGAGTTTTTGTGTTCAACTTTGAGTAGGGGAATGAGTGTGTGTGTGTGTGTGTGTGCGTGTGTGTGTGTGTATGTATGTATGTATGTATGTGTGTTTGTGTGTGTGTGTGGGTGTGTGTGTGTGTGTGTGTGTTGCAGGGTTACCCATGCAGAAGCTGATCAACATGCCATGTGCATTAACACCTGTGCTGTGCTGTGCTTGTGTGTGTGTGTTTGTGTGTGTGTGTGTGTGCATTGTGTGTCTGCATGTCCATCCACACTGCACTCTTCTCACAAATCCTCCAGGTCATGCCACTTGTGCTCAGAGTGAAGCTTTCGTGAGCTCAAGCTTTTAATTTTTTAGAAGCTAGTATGCCTGTTAACTTAACCTCCGTGTGACCTCAGTGATGTCTATCTCCCCGCGGGCCGCCAATCCCAGACCCTTTTTTTATTCTTATTCTCAACCAGCCCACAACATGCCTCAGCGATGAAGTCACTGATAGCAATGGGACTTAATTACAGAAGAAATGAAAAGCCTTGGTCTTTGCATAGCACAATATTCCCACCACTGCAAACTATTGTGACAGGGATGGTTTGGATAATGTAATGTACAGAGTATGTGCTATCCTGGTCTCTATGGACACCAACATGTTAATAAGCTTGTAAATATTTTTTAAATTTCAAACCATATTCCTTATATAATATTAAATGATTATAAAGGGAGTTGATAATTAAAAGTGGTTAATTAAAAAAAAGGTTTGTTGAAGTTAATGGTGTCTACAGCACATCTCTGTTCTTTCTTTCTTCTTTCTGGTCTCTTTTGTTGGATATTACAAATGCATGGATGGATGGAGAGCGACAGAGAAGGAGTGTATGAACAGTGGGAGCTGCTAATGTAAATGTAGATGAAAAGGATCACATATTCCTCTAAACAGAGAACACATGCTGGTGCTGTGTCCTCTGGATCTTGTCTCTGTGGAGAGCCAGCTACAGCACCCCCCTGAACTCCTTGTGTCGTGCCGGATCAGATCAGAAAGGGAAGGAAGGAAAAGGGAAGGAAGGAGGAGTGGAGGGATTGCATTTGAAATTCAGGCCCCCCCCCGTCATCCATTTAACCCTGCCACTGCAGTTGGTGCAATATTAATGCCCTTAAACGCAGATGAGGTGAAAATGTGTCTGAAGGAGCAGATCACTGTAGGGAGGCAGCTGCATGTATGCACGGGGTTATGAACTCACATACACACACACACATGCACAAATAATACTAATTCATTTAGAGACGTTAACATTCAAATGGTCTTTTCAGCCACATGTATGGATGTGTACAGTTTCTTTACTATACATGATGTATCCAGCAGCCTGCATGGCTGCCTGCCTGCCTAAGTGTTTGAGCAGGCTCTTTTCCTGCTGTTAGCTGAGATTTAGGGATCAAGGTGTGTTTATGTGAAATCCTAAACCAGCTCAAATGCGGGCTATTTCGCTATATACTCCTGAGTACTTGCTCGTGTGACCAGGCCTTTTGCAGGAAATCGATTTAGTCCCATCATGTTAGCTGAATAATGAATAAGGTGCTGTGTCCATAGATTGGAGGGCTATAGCTGGACGTTGTACAAAGAGGTAGTTTTAGATGTGTGTGTTTTGGGTCTACATTGCTTTGAGTTTGGCATGCTTTTGTGTGCATTTTCAATTGGTGCATTAAAAAAAACCTGAGTGGAAATTACAGCTGTGTTAGTGGCTCTGTGAGGTAGAGCATTGCTTTGAGCTAAATGCTAACATACTCAAAATGACAATGCTAACATGTTGATATGTAACAGGTAATGTTTACAATGTCAACCATCTTAGGAAGCTAGTATGCTTACATCTGCTTATTACTGTAGCAGTAAATACAAAGTACAGCTGAGGTTGATGAGAATGGGATTAGTTTGAAAGTTTAAGCCATAAACTTCATAACGTATTGGACAATTTAAAATCTATAGTTAAAACAATTCATCAACAGGAGATGCCAATTCCAAATTTCATGACCATCTATACATTATATATACAGTATATTATATATATTTCGTATATTTTACGAAAAGCTAACATTTTTAACCTGCTGGTGGCACTATATTTTTCAGATATGTTTTTACCTGTGACTAACATTGAATAGTTTACATATATTTAAAAAGAGAAGGATGCAACAGTGGCTGTTGTAAAATTATTTTTCTTATACACCTTGACCTGGTAGCTGCTTTTGCTTCCTGTAGACAAAGCATTCAGTGCTGCTTAACTCTGCCAGATAGCCTGAAAAGACTCCAACACACCACAGCAGCAATTATGCATTTTTGTAACATTCTTGTGAATATATGCAACATTCTAATATTATAATAATATACATTATAATATTTGCAACATATTAATGGAAGCATAACTATAATCAGGATGACATGACCTCTCTACAGTCTTTCAGGGAGCAGAATAACGCAGTAGTTCTGTCTAAGTGGGACAAACCTTTTAGCCTCGTGCCAACCCTCAACCTTTACCTCATCCCACCTTGAGCAGGCTGAGTAAGAGTCCCACATTGCTTTTGAAGCTGGATAAAGTGGCCACAAACTGCCGCTGGATGAGCTTTCTGTGTTCTCCAAACCAAATTGAGCTGCTACAGTAAAAGTGAGTGCTCCCAGTGATTTTATATTCTGTTTTATTCTGCAAAAAAGTGTTTTTGAGGCATCTCAGGGATTGATGGAAGTAGTCTTGGTGGTGAGAGGAGAGGGGAAGTGCCAAACAAGAGAAGAGGGCTCTGGGGAGAGTGAAAGCAAGACAACTGTGTAACGCTCTGAAACCTTAAATGCAGCTGCTGCTGCAGCAAGACGTTATTCTGTACCCCAAAATACTTACCATTAAGTCCCTCTAAACCTCTGGGAGCATTCTGCTGTCACCACCACTCTTGGCTGGCTTTTGGGTTAAAAAAAATAGTAGCACATCAGTGGTGCGAGTGAAAGGTAACAGATTTGAACTTCTGACACTTCTGGAGTGTGGAAAGAATTTCAGATGGGTGGGGTCACCAATGTGGTCATGCTGCTGTACTGGATGAGGTCAGCTCTTTAGGCTCGGTGCTGCCCTTACCACCTCTTTCACATTGAAAGCTGAAACCACGCAGTACAAATATTCACTTTCAACCCTAACTCACATGAAAACACAAAGATGACAAAGTGCATTTAAATACCCTGTGAGCGACCTCTCCCTTTTCACAACTACTGTACTCACACATGCCTCTGTCACTATTACTTTCACATCACAACACAGATAAAAACACATGCATGCACACACATATGCTCTCATGAGGATGTTTCCTGCACCGGTAATGGTGATGGGGTGACAAAGACCGGGCTAATATTGGCTCTTAATATTTGATGTGCAGAGGAGTGTGTGTTTTTCATCAGGATGCCTCTCTCACTGTGTCTCAAGTCAAAGATTGTAAAGAGACTTTAGATTGCTTAAAGAAATAGATGGTGCTGTGTAATCTGCTTACATCATTGATTTATCTTTTTATCCAATTATGTTTCCTTTTGTAACCTTACTCCAGGCTATATCTCTTCATAGAAAGAAAAAGCATCCTCTTAAATGTTTATCGACAAAGTCTCTACATATTCTATTAACAGTCTGTAGGTATTGTAGGACATGGCTATATTTGAATTTGCAGCTAGGGCTCCCCCCTTTTTATGGAAAGTTGTCAAAAATTCAAAGATGATTTTATTTTTAAAGATCCCAGAAGACGCAGTATTTGATGTCATTGTTTGTTGCAGGAAGGGAAGCAGTGTGTGCTGTAGCCCAAATAATTGGTGGAGGATTCTCAGCAGGGGAAGGTAAACTGAAAGTGACACCAGGGTGGAAAGCTCGGCATGATGCCTTCTTTCTTTCACTATTTCAGCTAAAAACTACAGACCCTCTACAGTTCCACCGGAGCGCAAGTGAGCGCTCCCTGACTGGAAGAGCGGAGAGCTTTTGGCAGACCCGAACGCTGATTCCCCCCTCTCTTCCCATAAATCTTTTATATCCAGGGCTAAATATGAGCCGAGTTGATGTGACGCTGCGTCTGTGTCGGGGGCAGACTGAGTATGGGGGAGGCCTGTTGAGGTTAAGTGCTCTGGTGTCTGCGACTCAGGGGACGTGGAGAGAAGAAACAGGGAAGGGTGTGTTGTGGGCTGAAATTGAGGGTGGGAGAAGAGGAGACGGAGGACAACTGAAAGATCATCCCATGGGGGGAGCCCTCAAAGCCGGAATATGGTTTTATAAGTTTGGCCTATGCCACGCGTGTGCATGCTCACACAGATATATGCGCAGGCACATACATACAGTATACAGGTGGTTAGCCTCAAACAAAAGCTTTTCTATTCTAACAGCTCTTATGTTTCTGTCTTTAAAGATCTGCAGACCACTCTCAGAAGGGGATACAGGCATACTATTTAGGCTATTGTAATCCAAGAGAAGTTAGCACTTTTTTAAAATTCTCACAGCAGAGGTTTTGATTTCTGGGCTACTGCAGATCTTCATGGGGTGCTTCTAAAGCACTGCAGCTGTCTCAATGCTCTGTACGATTCTATTGGTGAAATTTCAAGGGAGTGCTGGGGATGTAGTGGAGCGTACACTAATTCTTGCTTTTCTCTTATTTTGTCTCTCGGCCTGCACCATGTGCACACACACACACACACACACACACACACACACACACACACACACACACACACACACACACACACACACACACACACACACACACACACACAAAGGCACACACAAGACAGTAAAAAGTCCCTGCTGTGATGCTAGATTATATGTTACTAGATGCTGATGGAAGCAGAACACACCCTGATCATCATATTAACACAATAATGAGAAGGAAAGTCAACATTGTTCTCCGCCACGCTCCATTAACAACAGCAGAATCCATATCAAATTCATTTTCAAACAGCTTTATTTAATAAAGTGCAGTAGGATTGGTACCTCCATTACCATAATGCTACTTAACATTAATCTTGGTCATTAAAGAAGACATTGAAGAAATTGGGAATGAACTGGAAGAGAAGTGCTATTAGCTGTAAAAATGTTTTGCCCCTATTTTTTTTCAAATAGGGACTAAAAGATTCTTCTTAATGTATCTGGAAGTATTGATGCTGCTAACCATGGTTTGGAGGTAAGGTTTTGATCTAGTGCTGTGGATGTAAACAACTCATTAGGAAGAGAGCAGGATGCCTGCTGACTGGCAGGGACAGCAGGGGTTCTGGGGATAGCTGGGAACACGTTAACTATCTCACTGTCGCTATCTCCTTTGCTTACTCCTCTATTGCACTTCTGTCCGCACATCAGCCACCAGAGGCTTATATTGGAGATGTGGGGGTATAATTGCGTCTTACTTTTGATACCCACCCTTTCTATCCACTCTCCACCTGCTGATTAAGTCTGAACCTGCTTTCAACTCCCCTTGTTGCGCTTCCTCTTGCCATTTTAGTCATCCTTTTCATCCCACCTTCTTACCTCTACCTTTTTTCCCTTGCTTGGCTGCCTCCTCTTACACATTCTTGCTCTCTTAATCAATAACCCCCACCACCCCCCAGATTCTTCTCAGCCTTTTCTCCTGATCTCTGTGTCTCACTTCTCTTTTGAAGAGGATAAGTCTTCCCTCATATGGAGCCATATTTATTCGACTCCATCACTCTAGAGACATGACCTCTCCACGTACCTCTTTTTTACCTCTCCACCTGCAGTATCTCTTCATTGGTTTTGTGCATCCAATTCTCAATTGAGTCACATCTCATTCTGACGAACAGGAAAGTTACGTGGTCATCCAATTCTCTTGTCTCTGCCAGGGAACAACTATTGTTTGTGGACTTTACTGTGACACTGTTAAGTCAAAAGGTTATGAATTTTGCATTATGGTTTAGTGCAGCATACAGTAGCTAACATCCCAGGTAGCTGGAGGAACATGGTCTCTTTATGACTTATTCCTTCAGTTTCCTACAGTTTAGCCCAGTGAAAGCACAGTTTTGAGTAACAAAGTGCTTCAGATGAGGAGTGGACTACAAATCCGATTTTGGCTCAGCTTTATTTATATTGCACATTTCAAACAGAGGCAATTGAAAGTGTTGTACATTGACAAAAAAACAATGACATTTAATAAAACTTAAGAAAATTAGTTACGATAGAATAAAATGAGATTTGGATAAAATAGATCAAATGAAATGAAACCCATAAAATAAAATAAAATACAAATAGACAAAAAAACAGAAGACCACGAAAACCATTACAGTGCACTAATTAGTTAGACTGGGTAAACCCCGGCCACTCTGCAGCCGATTTGATTTC
This sequence comes from Etheostoma perlongum, assembly GCA_026937815.1. Taxonomy (NCBI): domain Eukaryota; kingdom Metazoa; phylum Chordata; class Actinopteri; order Perciformes; family Percidae; genus Etheostoma; species Etheostoma perlongum. Next base: position 12,784,081 of record CM049386.1, read on the forward strand.
GCCCTGCAGCTCGGTCTGGAAAGCTGCATGTTTAATTCTCCTGCTTCAGTTCACAGTTTTGCGGGAACCAATCACAAACTGGCTTATCTACCTGGCACACTATTGGTGGGTTTAATACGATGACAATAGAGAAGTGACCTATAATCTTCTTGTTTACATTCAACATAGCGGCCACCTAACGCCACCAAAGCGCAGCAAACTGTTGCTTCTACATCACCCATATTGTTGGTCTGATTGGTTGAAGGACCATCCAACAGAGTCATTTGAACTCTGCCTGTTGATCACGCCTCTTGTGCAAAGAAAATACAGAGCAGACTCCCCAGACCAATGTTCAATCTTAAATCTATTGAGCTTGGCTTGGTCTGGTAATAGCCAGACTACTAATAAGTGGCAAATTGCACCAAATTCAACAAAGGAAATAAACGTGCAGTAGAAAAAGCAATTCACCAAAGGCACAAGAGAACAGCACAGCTTTTAATTTAGATTTGATTCCTAAAGATCCAGAGGCCCTACTGGGTTTATATTCTTCCAGAAGATCAGAATGTAGTTTGGCCTGAGATCAAGTGATTTATAGCAGCAGCCATTTAAAATACTCTAAGTTACTTAAAGCCAGTGTAAAGATTTAAGAACAGGACTAATATGCCCGGTTCTCACTGGCAGCAGCTGAAGTCGTCTAACTCTTGTCTGGACATGAGACCTCTAATTCTAGCTATTTGATAGCTATTTGAGATGATAGAAATGCGGATTTAGTTATTGCCTTGATGTGGCTGCTGAAGCTAGGATTAGAGTCAATGTGAAACACCAAGACCTTTAACGGGAGTTTTAGTCTTTAGAGCTCTCTGGAATGAACTTGACCTATAACATTCTTTCCTCTAAATACAATGATTTAAATATATAAATAATTTCTGTCTCTCTTTATTTAATTTTAAGAAAATGCAATGGTATTCAGCTATTTACTTGCTCTAAGCATTGATAAAGTGAGTCTAAGGGACCATAGTCACTTGGTGATTGTATATGTCATCCAATAGTATTAAGTATATCTGAGTATCAACTGCGTAGCTGTGATGAGCACCATTATTGCCATATTATATATATATTATATATTAAGCAAAAGCGTCCCAATAATTGAACCAAGGGTTTACACACGTTATGGGGATCTGTGGCAACAATGGAGCTTCTGCCTTTGCAGTATGATCTTAACCAATTGAGGACAGTACCAGATAATCCCAACCACTTTTCCAGTCTGCCAAGAAGAATTGTATGCCCAACAGTATCAAAGGCTGCATTAAGATTAAGCCGCACCAAAACTGATGTTTTACTAAATTAGTATTCAGAGGAATGCCTTTTAACACCTTTTATCAGTGCAGTCTGAGTGCTGTGATATTAGAAATCTGTCCAATAGGCCATTTACCTTTTTTAAAAGGTTGTGGGCTTGAATCAATACAGCTTTCTCAATATTTTCCCCCGAAAAACTGAATTTTAGAGATAGCTCTGTAATTACTTAATATTGAAGGATCCAGGTTGCCCTTTTTTAGAAGGTGCTTAACAACTGCAATTTTCAGAGTTTTTGGAAAAATGCCTGATAATAAGTGCTTTCACCACACAGAAGAAGTTGCCATTTTTGATGTCGATTGGAAAAAAAAATTCATGCATGCTAATGAGTCATCTGATCCAATACAGAGGAGTAGTAAAATGTGAGTTTTACAATCATGATGTCAATACTGATATCTTAGCTGCCCGAGGAAAACTTAATGTAGAAATCAAAAATTGATTTTAAGGTTAGTTTTAGTGTAACTTTTATCATTCCTTGTTGCAAGAGAATTAATTGAGCTCAATATGAGTCAACACTGACAACTTTTACTGTTATTTTTAGTTCGATTTATCTTCTTTTTTTAACCCTACAGTATGTTTAGTCGAGTTGTCTTGTGCCTTCACACTAATCCCAGCCAGTCAGCTGGGATTAGTGTCTCTTTGTCCTCCTGACTGGCATTGCAGAGTCTGTGACATACCTGAGAGGCACCCGAGTCCCATCAGATCAACCACACTAATTAACTGTTTAAAGAAACTCGGGGTGAGAGTCAGGCGAAAAGCTTTCAGTCCCCTTGAAAAACCCATTAAAAGGGAACAAGGAGAGGAACTAAGTGACACAAGAGGGGTAGTGCACAGTTTTATCGAGGGCCTGGAACCTGAGTCTTTTGTATATGTTTTGTTTATGTGGTGGCGAGAGGAGATTACGAGGCTCTGTGTTTACGGTGCAGGTTGGTCAGGAATGAGGAGCCTTCTGAAGAATCCCAGACATGAGCAAATTAACCTTTGACCTCTGTTTACTGAGCTTAATCAGAGATTGCAAACTCAGATTCTAGGAAGAAATACAGGGAGAATACAGGAAGGATCAAAGGGACAACTAAACATACCTAGGGGAAAGTCCTGGAGAACAGCTTCATTGTTAACTCCATTTAGCTTGGTGAGAGACCTTCATTCATAACCAGTGAATCAGCCATGTTGTTTTGGCTTCCAGACCACTGAACAAGTTTGCTTCTTGAGGTTGTGCACAAAGAGATACAATATGATTGTTGTATACCAAGCTGTTTCTAATGCACTCGCTGGTTTTGCATTAGCAATTATTTTTGCAGTATCTGATTGAAGCGTTCTTATAAGGTGTCATCCATATTGTCACAGCCTGTACTAATGAGCTCAGCTTACCACCGCACCGCTGCAACAAACTCTAGCATAACAAACACAGACCTTCATATGATGTATGTCACCATTTCCTTCCTCCTTACTGTCTATGCAGTGTGTGTGTGTGTGTGTGTGTGTGATTGCTGACATTGTAATTAGACGAAGGGCTATTATCCAGTAAAGATGTTTTCCTTCACAGACCAGCAGAACGCTTGCCTTGAGGATTTTGCGGCGCTGAGAGTTAATAATAGAAACGTTCAGGTTGAGTAGAGGCAGCATTTCCACAGGGCTTCGTTTAGTAATAAAAAGCCTGTCAGTGTGCAGTGGACACACAGAGGGAACACTGCATACTATGTTAGAAAACCCCAGACTTGTATTTTGGACTGTGACATCCTCAGCCACAAACACTCTACTCGGTAAAATCATACATACATGTAAATTCTATCTTTAATTTCTTTCTTTAAGTATTTCTTTACACAATACAAAAAAATATCATGCTTCATATACTATAAGTGGTCATATGGTATTAATACTGCACAGCAATGCACACACAGAGCGGACACACAGCCCTGTTAGAGACGCAGGGACGCCTGTGTGATGTATGATCTTCATTCCGCCCCCCATGGGCCATCTCCAGCTCAGCATCAGCCATAAGACAGACAGAGGAAATGAACGCTGGGGAATTTATCTCCCATGCTGGCATTGTTTCTGCCTGGTGAGCTCTGAATTAACACATTTATTAAAGTGCTGGGTTGAGACCTCCACTTATTGCAGGGCAGAACTGCTGAGCAGGGATTGTGCGTTACGTGTTTTATAAAAGTCCAAATTGAAATGAAAGCTGTAGATTAGCGAATTAAAAGGTTGGAAAATTAAAAGGAGGCTATCATCCACTCGTATCATTTAAAATGAAGGCCATTAAAATGCGCACACACAAAATTAAATTGTGTGTGTGTTGACTCATTTTAAAACTGTTTGCATGTAATGTTACAGTCTTCACATAAAGGTATATTATGCTGTTCTCCCTACGTGATTTGGAGAACAGTTTACCATTTATCTGTATACATTTTGTCTTTGCAAAGTTACACAGGAAGTCATTTCTGTCGACATTTGTCACTTCAAAGAAAGTCGCACAGAAACACACATGCTGGAGGCCAAAGCTAGCAAAGGTCTTAGCTTACAGGATTGTGTACGGATGGAGTATTTTGTGTCATTTCTGTCTTTTTTTTATTTATTTTTTTATTCTGTTTCCCAGCTTCATGATGGTTTAGTCAAGCTCTGTTTGAAACTGACACATCCCTGTAAATTTGAGCAGAATTTGGCACAAAGAGGGAATAATAAATGGAAGCATCAGTCCAGTTTGATCATCTTGAATGTGTATTATACTCTAGTGGGTATTCGTTGTATTATGCTGACTAGTGTACAAATGCTTGCACAAAGGAAGGGTGAACAAGGCTGAACACATAGGTGCAGGTTTAAGCCCTCAGGCACCCTGAACTATTGCAATCACCATCACATTTAGGCAACTAATTTAGGGCCCCTGACAGAATGTAGTAAGTGGCAACAGTCAGCTCTATAAACACTCATCCTTCAGTTTCTCCCTACCAAACATGTCAACATCCAGTCAAAGTTTAGAGATGGAGCAGAACAGGAAATATCCCTGATTAATGATTGGATCGGCTCATAAACTCAGAAAGCAGATTTACCAGCAGTTGAATACTAACTGCACTGATTCTTGATCAGACTCAGATGTGCAGACTGAGAAGCTGTATAGGCCCAGTGATATGAAACCCCCTTCTTGGTCTCTCTCTCATTTCCTGTGGTGTTTCCTGCTCTTTTCCTAGTGACTGTGCTGCTTCTGTCTTGGGGCTGGAAGGTAAAGCAGCTTTGATTTGACGCCTGAGCAGCAGTCTTTAACTTTGCCCTCCAGCCCTCTTTTCTACTCTGCCCTGGACTGATGTCTCAGGGGCACCTCATCTCCTGTCTCTCTCACTCCTTCATCCACCCTGCCTCCACCTCTACCCCTACAGCTGCCACAGTCAGCCAGGCTAATGGAGCCACTTACTACCCCTTTAAATCTTAAAGGTGCTGGTTAACCCTTTATTGATGTTCCAAGACCCCTCAGCTGCCTGCAGGCTGGCCAGACTGTAAATTTACTACCTGGTCTTGATCAGCTAAGGGAGCCTTTGACTGAAGGCAGGCACGGTAATTAGAGAAAAAGGAGAAAAAAAACATAACGATAACCATTTGTCAAAAACTCGACTGTGATGGCGTTCTCCTCTGCAAGCCCTTTGTTCTGCTTAAACACTGTTGCCTTCTGTTGCCTGCAGCCACTGGAGATGGGACATACTGAACATTTAGTGGTTTTCCAATTTACACAATGACACACAAAGTTAAAAGGATTCAAAGTATTTGACTGCGCTATTGTGCCTGTGTATCTGCATCTAATTTAGTTTTAGCTTGAGGCATGTTTTGTTTATTCTTTTGTGAACACGCTTTCCATGACAAGCTGGCAATGATACGTTACAGCTGAATTCCCTGTGTCCCTACATCAAATGGATCAGCCTTAGTGGCAGTGGGTAATCTGATCACAAAGCTAAGATGTATACATATTAGCTGCAATCTTATGAGTCCCATTTACTGCCATATAAGAGCTACTGTATATCAATGGGAAAAGATGAGAAAAGAGAAAGAAATGTGTGTCAAAGCAGTGGTTGCAAGAGAACAATAGATCATTCTTCTCGGATCATTTCCCCTTCCATATTGGAGTTTATGGTTTGTAGATTCTACTGCGGTAAAGAACACATTTTCTGAGGCAGATGTTAGCTTTTGATTGATTCCTTCTTCGCCGTAGAATATCTCACAGATGCTCTTGACTGTTTGCATTACAGAGACAGACTAAAGCCTTAAAACCATCTGCAGATCTCCCCTGAGGCACATGGAGCTTTATGTAGTCTGGAGCGTTTGTCCAAATATCTAATAACCCATCTTTGGCCTTTAGGCTACATCCCACCCTCATCCTACTCATCTCTCCTTCCCCTTCTAATCTCTTCAATGGAAGGAAATGTGTTTACCCAAAGGAAAATATGCTGGATCATGTGCAATAACGCAGCTGACCACCTCCACTGGTATTCATGTGCCCTGCAAGTATATCCATAACAGGTGGCCTCAACTGTGGCCCAATAAACTGCAAAAGACTGCTTCTCTTCCTTTTTTCTTTGGCTTTGCTTCAGCCTTCTTTTCTAAAGGCCAGCCGTATCCTTTTACCTCAGGTGAGGTTGGTCTGATGGTCAGGGAGATGTTAGCCAGCTGCCAAATGAAAGGGGATAAATCACGCAAATGAAAACAAATAGAACCAGGTCTGCTTAACTCTAATTAAAGCCGGTTCTCCTGCTCTGTAAACTGTGTTCTACATACTAGATGGTGCTCCTGGAAACATGTGTTCCTCCTAAATTCCTCCTTCTCTGAAGCAGAGCCATGTGTGGCTACACAGGGGGCAGGGCAGCTATTACTTTCAGGGTCACTCACTCTTTTTCTTTCATCAAATGTTCTGCTCTGTTCATGTTCTGGAGAAATATTCTTACCAATACAATCAAGATACCAGTCCCTCAATTTATGCACCATTTTACTGTTAATGCACCATTTTACTGTTTTACTGTTAATAAACACCAGTTTACTGTTTACATGTGTACTGTTAATGTACTGCTGATTATTTGTGGGAAATTTGAAATTTCATATTTGTGCTCATTTATGTTTCTCTCTCTCTCTTTTTCTCTTTTACATTTTCCTGTGTCTGGTGACTACGCTGCAAATAGGTAAGGATATTCTCAAATGTTTATGTTTCCTACATTATTCCTCATCTGCAGAGTTAGAATCATCTGGAACAGTTCTTCAGTTTGAAATAAACATACATACACCAAAAGCCAGTGCTTTGGTGGTTGAACTTGGATAGCTAGACAGACACAGCCAGTGTTGGCTGTCTACCAACTTAATGAGATGTATGGCATGTGTTACTCTGCATCACTCAGACTTTCTTATTTTTAATATGTCTGTGTAAGGGTGACAGTTTTATTTGTGATGGGTCTATTCAGGGAAATAGGAATGTAAGCTGTGACTGGTTAATTTGTGTGTGTGTGTGTGTGTGTGTGTGTGTGTGTGTGTGTGTGTGTGTGTGTACATGTGCGTGTGTGCGTACAAATAGCTACATGTGATGGAGGAATGGATCAAAAATGTTTTTGACTTCCTTATTCCCCTGATGCGAATGGGACATAAATGAAGCTATATAGATCTGGTGATATGAGAATGACATGGTGTTTTTTCCGGAACACCTTAGATATATAGGTGTCTGTTTACCATCACATCCTTGTCTATAGCTCACTGGTTAGCCAAAAGAGAAAATAACGAGTTGCCACTCTTCTTAATCCTCGTCATCACAGGGCTCAGAGGTTCCTCTTTACTTCACTGTAAACCCAAAGAGTAGCTCAGTAGTGGGAGGCAGCGGTGCCCTCCAGCAACAACTGTATCTGCTTTGCCAGAATGTATCTGTGCACTTCTGCACAGGGGAAACAGGAAGGCTCACTGACCCATGGACCAGTTCAGTTAGCATTCACCAATGACACCTGCTCTCACAGTGCTGTGTGTGTGTGTGTGTGTGTGTGTGTGTGTGTGTGTGTGTGCGTGTGTGTGTGTGTGTGTGTGTGTGTGCATGTGTGCATGTGTTTTGCTGGTATTACTGCACATCAACATTAAATATTAAAACATAAGGCTGGGAGTGCACTGGGGTAGACCTCCCGTTCCCATCTCTCATCAAAAATACAAGGACAGCAACTGTAAAGTATTTAGAAGATGGAAAAAGAAGAGAGTTGATAAGAGAAAAGATTTTACAGTAGCTAGAAGAAAACAGCTGGGGAAAATGGACAAAATAAAATATGAGATAGAATAAAAGATTAAAGTAATTATTAAAGTAAAAACACTGTGGACAAATGAGAATTTGACTTTTCCTGCAGCTCAGTATGTCGTTTTTGTTTAGCACAAGAGCTGTATACTTTAGAACTCAAATCAGGTCACTTTAACTTAAAGTGTTGAGGAGAAAAGATATATAGAGTGTGGTGAAGTGAGGGTCAAAGGTCAGAAAGTGGAGCCACCCAGCACGTAATGGCTTTAACCTCTGACTCTCAGCCGTGTCCTCAGTTGTCTCTTAATGCGGCTTGACTGACAGCTTCACATTCTTACTTCTGGGTCTCTAGCAGTTAGAAGAGAAACTCAGATTTAAGGAAATTTAAACTCCAGATTAAAACTGGAACCAGAATCGCTCTATAAGACATCAGAATTCTAATTTTCCTCCTACCTTTGTACTTTGTACCTTTTCCAACAATCCTGTGATCTAAATGCATTGTCACCATGATGCAAAATGCTGAAAGTTAACTTCCAGGAAGCCCCCCTACTGTAGCAGGTTTGTGCTTCCTTAGAGCCAACAGTCCCAGCTTTCTCTCTAATGAAACAAAGGACTTCAAACGTGACTAATTGTTATCTGTTTGTTTGTTAATGTGCCTCTTGTTCGATGCTGTTGGGAACAGATGTGCGTGATGAGCTTTGTGAAGTGGAGGAGATATGCAGTGGGACGAGCATAATCAGTAGTGCAATTATAAATGGGGGAGTACATCATGTGCATGAGCTGAGGAGGGAAATAAAGTTGTTGTTGATATGCTGTACATGCTGCATCTTGAGCGTGCCTTTTGCACAGCTAGAGGTCCATGTGTCCGGCTCAGCAGAGGAAACGTTAAGAATAACAAACGTGGGCGTGTTAACCAACATCTGGCCTATAGCCTGACCAGCCAGTAAAACATGACAGTAGAGGAAGTAAGAGAGGTGTGTATTGATATGGGGTTGAAATAAGGATGGATCTGTTGTTGAGGGATGAAAGGACGTGGCATACCCCCTGACCTCTTACCTGACCCTATGTGATGATGCCTGAGGACTTCTATTGAAGCCACAACCACAGAAATCAGTGTGATAGGATATTCTGTCAAGTCTATGTAGTGTTGTGTAGGAGATGTTCTAATCATGGGGCTTAGTTCTTTTATTCAGAGATCAATTATAAATATATTGTACCATACACATAATCAAATATGGAGCCCCAGATTTAAATTAACATAAACATGTTAAATTAGGTAGTGTAGTAGACTTTGTTGGTGATTAAATTAAGTAATTACACATAAAAACCCTTAAATCCACAGCAAGACTTTCATTTATTTCCCTGGGCGACCCGACATTTGCCCTTTAGCTAACTATTTTGTTATCAATGTGTTACAAATTAATGCTGTCTTCCTGAAAAATATGTTTTTCATGTTCACAGTAGGTTACAGATGTGATCTTTCTCAGAGTACAGTAGTGTGTGAGTTTAGATTCCGGTCCAGCAGATCACACAGATTTATTTTGGCCTTTGACACACTGCATGGTCTGGCATGGTAACCTAAATGCACGGGGTCCTGAGGTAATGTTAAAGTGCCACACAGCTTGGCAGTAGAGGACACAAACTCCTCTGTCACCGCAGCTGAATAGAAACACACTGGTCTCAAATAGAAAACATCATTCTTCTTATTTATATCATCCAGATTTACACAATCATAAGTATTTGTCAACTACATCTCCACAGAAGCATTATTGCACTATGGAATTTGGGTGGAGTCACACATTAATAACATAGTATGAGGAGCATGTTCTTTGCTCAGCTCATTCCCACAATGCTTGTGTCTAATTCCTGAAAAGAGTTACCTCACTTTTTTACCTCAGTTCCTGTGTGGTTAAGTGAATGCTTATTTGATTTTTTTTTTTAAATCCCTCTCCTTGTATTAATCAAAGAAAAAAAACAGGTTTCATGTGGATTTGTTTGCTATCGTGTGTTTTTACTCTTTCCTCCACCTCCACCTTTTTTCTTTTATAGCTTACTGTATGTTTTGTCCCCCTCCATTCTTCCTTCCTTATCTCCTATCAACCTCTGAGGAGAGTGTGTTTATTGCTTATAAAGGGTGATTTACACTTATGTTGATGCGTACCTTCACCATAAGTTTCTGCAATGTCTGCTCCCATTAAATAAGACACTAGAAGTACATTTAATTGGTCTGCCCGGTCTTCATTATATTTCATCACAAAATGGTAGAGGTCATTATTTTTGTTTTTTAGGGTTTTCAGCAAACTTACTTTTCCTCATCTAGAAAAGTCAGTGCAAACCCCCTCTTTTCTGTTATTGTTGCCACTCTGTATCACAAACTGAATACAAAAGAATGCAAATGCTATTACTGCACATGAATGCATAGCATTTCAGTTCAGTTTTTAAGTTGGAATTGTGACAATAAAAGACTGAAGGCTACCAAGAACTATACATTACTTGCTACTCTTTTGGCACATACATTGCTATACCAATCCAGAGGCACAGTTCAGGCTTAAAATTAGGCTTTCCATATGTAAGGAAAAAGTGCATTTTCTTCCCCTCCGTTCCCTGATTAGAGTAATGTAAAACCCAAACTTAACCTCAGCAGAGACCACGTCCAGATTCCTCCATTGAAAGTCAAATCTTTTCGGGCTGTCTGAAAAAGGCCTCATATTTAAATTGAACATTTTACTGCCCAACACATTGAAGCTCAACACTACTTTTGTGTTCTAAATGTGGAAAGGATCCTCTGCTGTTTATGTAATGGGATATTTTGACGTGTGTGTGTGTGTGTGAGTGATGCGTTCTTCTGTTTGTGTATGCATATATGTGTGTATTCGTACCCCTCTCATGTGTGTACGCTATTGCATGCATGCTTTTGTTAGCATGTCCGCACAGTGTGAAAAGCTCTGAATGCTGAATCTGTCCCCAGCCCCTGGTATATAAGATAATGGCAGCAGACATAGGTTAATGTACAGTCTTATAAAAAATAATAGATCCTGGATACATGACTGATATGAAACTTGTAGGCCACTCTCATGCTATATTGCCTTTAATATGGTGCTGTTGACACACTGCAAAGCACATGATGGGCAAGGATGTTTAGAAGAACAGCAGGAATATGACATGACTATATTAAAAAGACATTAGGAAAATATGACCCAGGCAATGGGAGATGCTCAGCGCTGAGCAACAGTCCCCTTGTCAGTACATGGAAGATCACTTTTGGATTTTAATAGTTTTAGATTATTCCAGTGTGTAGGAGATATGATATGATGCTGATGGCATCAGTCTTCCCTCCAGAACTGTGTCATTAATCTGAGTGCACATTCTTTATTACTTCTATTATTAACAATATGGCAGTCAAATAGATGCCTCTGGTATTGTTTTTCTGTGTTTCATGGAGGACAATGGGCTCTTCATAGTCTCAGTGATTATAGCAACAACAAAATTCATGATAATGTTTAGTGTAGTCAGGGACAGTGGTGCACGCATGACCAAATACACCATTAATCATTCTGTCGGGAACGGAGGGAGGCAAGGCTGGGGGGGGTAGTTTTAGGGGGCAGTGACAGTTTTGCAAGGTGATGTGAGCTGAACTACTAGCCTGAACCCCCCCCATCTCAACCCCAAATCACGCCACGTCTCTGTAGCTACCACTGTCTGTCTCTCTGTCACCTTCTTCTCTCTTAACAGCCATGTTTTCATCCCCTCTATTAAGGCACCGTGTTTACCCCCTGGTGTGTATCTCCTGGGCCTGACTGTCACTCACACTACTCAGTGTTAGAACCCACATGTCATGTGGAGATAGGATAATATATATTCCAAAGAATTAAACAAAGTCAAATTTTGACCTGCTGATAATGCTAGATAAAAAGACAAGAATCATCTCAAGGATGTATACTCCAGGGACCATGAATGTCTGTACAAATTAGATGGCAATCCATTATGTGGCATATCACGAATGTGGTAGCTGGCTGGCCGACCATATTGCCATCCTATGGAGGCACACCGCTAGAGTGACTAAAAATAATAATTGTTGGTTTTTAAGGTAAATGTAATCTTGTTACTGAGTTTTGGTCATATCATCCAGAATTATGTTTGTTTATCTACTTGTACATGTATGCCTATATTTGTGTGTATGTGAGTATGCTGTACAAGCAAGTTCACTGTGTATTCAGACTTGTTTGTGATTACTGACTAATATGATCTGACAGTAAATGTCACTGTAGCAGCTCTTCAACGTAGCTGTCAACTGAAAGCCTTTTATGTTTTAAATTCAGTTCAAGGATTACATGCTCTTTAATGTGATGAGAAAAACGTACACACCCTTAATTCATGAAACCACAAAACCAATTAGATACATTCAAACACACATGCTCATTAAACTAAAAATGAATAACACAATACTGTAAACTGATACCTTATGTGACAAGTTGACATGTAATGTAACACCTTCTGACAGATGAAAACAATGAAAAATGTATTTTTGAAATAATTTCTTTTATTGGTAAAGCTGCTTTGAATGTCAAGTGCACCGCTTTTAGCTCACATGGGCCGGGGGAAAAAATACCTCCTGATGATCTGTGGAATCCTGATATGAGCTGGAAACAGCAGTGGTCATTCCTTAACACAACCGCAGGGATAATTGGTTTTTAGGAAAACATCCTTTGGTAGATTTTCAAACAGTCTGAAAGGTTCATCCCTGTGTGTGTACTCTTTGATCTGTCAGCTTGATTTCCCTGTGAAGTTTCTCCATGAATATTGTGTGTCTGCATTAGTGTGAGCCATTAAATGCGTGCTCCTCGATGGGCATACATGTGCAGTATGCATGTGTATTTATGCGTGTATTAGTTCAGGACTGAAGGCCATGTGTGTAGGAGTGTGTAACAGTGACATCAAGGGCTCGCCATAGACAGCAACCTCAGGGAGTTGCATCAGCATGGCAGGCAGACGCTCCTATCTGTGGTTGTCATGTCTAATTTAACCTTTGAACCTATAGCCTTATTTAAAGAGTCAAATATATAAAATACCATCAAATTTAATGTGTTAGTAATAATTAAATTCAAGAAAATTACCATTATTAAAAAAAAAAAAATATTTTCATGTAATCCTTTCACTCTGGTTTGCTAGTGAGGCTTCTGCGTCAGTTGTGTTTTAAACACCTGCTTTGAGAACAGAGATCAGTCGTGTGGAAAAGCCCAACAGAAGCCTTCAAGGGCTGCGGATCACAAGCAAAGTCAAATATTTGGTTATGGAGCAGCGGGGAGGTGCACAGAAGAAATCTTTTCATCCCTCCTCCCCAGATGAGGATTTCTGCAACTGTCAGAATGTATTTTAGGGTTTTGGGGAATGAGTCCCGACAGGTGACAGGGTGAGATACATACACCAAAGCGGCTGATTACAATATCCCTCTGTTTGGCCAAGCTGCTCGCCATTGTTGTCTTAAAGGAGAATTTGACTCAAATTAAAGCTTCAGCTTTCATATTCCTTCTGTACATCCTACTGTGAGGAATGTTTAGTTTGTATCAGTAAACATCTCTCTCCTTTCTGTTAATGCCAAAGAAAAGAGAGAGCATCGATTGTACAATATAGTTGACAACAATTTGGTTTGAAAAACCTCTTTTGAAGTGATCAAAAAATTGTAAAAGTTGTTGTTAGGTAGACACCAAAGGTGTTTGCTTTGTCTGTGTTCTTACAATACTTACTGTACATTTTTATTTTGTCATCAAATTTACATCAGTAACAACAATACAAGTACAATTAAAACAGAGAAGTGAAGAAGAGACTTTCAAAATGTCTTTTTTGAACTGCACTTTAACTGCTAATACCTGAAGTAGGTGAGTTCAGGAATCTTGAACAATGCGATGGCTGTATAAACTAAACTTTACAAAATGGTCATCAACCTAAATCACCACAGACACAAGAAGCCAAGATGTTGCATAGGATCTCTGTCTGTCATGCTTGCTGAGTTCTTGAGAACAGATTTGCCTTTAAAAAAGGGTGGACACACTGAGTGCTTTCGTAACCACTAACCACTGGTACCGTTTCCAAATGGACAGCCAATTTAATAGTCTGCATCAAGATTTACAAGATTACTTTATTTATTTTTTTAGACCTTCCTGAACTTGACAACCCAAGACAGTCTCGACAAGACTGAGCTTTTGCCAAAAGAGCACTTTGGGGATCTTTCAGGAAGAGCTGCGTAGATATGCTTGGAAAAGGATATCAGGGAAGCTTGACAAATTGTGGCTGGATACATTTTAGCTCTCATTATCATAGTATATGTTAAATGCTGACAAACAGAAGGTATGAAAGAGAATAATCTGCATTGCTACGCCATTGACGCACCTCATTTCAGCTGCTTGTATCTGCAGCGAGGTTCAGTATGAAACCAGGATAATTGGCTGAGTTTCTTTATGTCTGTTGCCTGCTGTCATCTCTCTGCTCCAGTATTTTAGCTATCTGCCACTGGGGAGTGTCAAAGAAATGTATGTGGTGGAGATGAGAATGGGCAGCATCCACTTTTTTAGACCGTGGAGCTATCGCTATCTATGGCTATTTATCTGCATTTCCCTGTGGGTGACAGGGAATGTGGCTGAGCTCGGTTCTGGTTGAGTTTCGTCCTTGGAAGTGGGTGAGCAGCGGACAGGCTGGGAGTCAGACAGATGCCCTCAGCTTACCACAGATCATTAATGCATGAGGAAGATGGAGATGGGCAGTATCCTATTCCACTGGAGAAAAGGTCACAGCCAGTGGAGACTGCAAAGGAAAGATAGCATGAGTTGAGAGGGCAGGAGGATGCAAAGGATAGAAGTAAGATAAGTAGAAGAGAGGGAGGATAGAAAACTGGACTATGAGGAAGAATTGTGTGTTGATGGTACTTTGCACATGCATGTGTATGGAGCATACTTGTGCATACTTGTGCATGCATGTTTTAGTATTTGACTTAAGGAGATGGCATTACAGTATATCTGATTTACCCTCTTAATCAATGAATACATTTACATAGACTGTAGGAACCAACATGTTGACAACAGTTTTTCTAATAACGCTGTTTACATTAGAACCACTCCATTCATATTACCATTTACTTGCTATGGAACAGAGCCAAATCAATGACAGCAGATGGTCCCTCCACTACAGTGTTTCTGTTGTGTTGTGGCTTCGGTTTATCCTTGTAGGTATCTTCATGCAAATTTAGCAAAAACACAATGTTTTGAGCAACTCGTTTTAAGGGAATTCATGAGAGTATATTTTGATGATGAAGCATCACAAAGGTGATCCCCCTGGGAAAAACAACCACGAACACACAGGAAGTTTGTCCTTGAGAGTGCTTGTAAATGACAAAAACAATGGAAGAAACACAAAGTTGCATGTCCCCCCCTTGGAGAGATTCTTTGGCATGTGTTGTCATGCTAGATATAGATTTGTGGTTTGGTAAAGGTGTATACGTGTTTAAAATGCTTAGGCTTAAAAAAAGCACTCCAGTGATTTAGCTCAGTATTGCACTTTCAAAAAGTGGGGACAGATTAAAACATGAAGGTTCAAAATTAATGGAGCAGGGACCAAGATGTTCGACTTTAACCCCAAAACATTGGAACCTACACTTCCCATTATGCAACTCAATTTTGTTAGACCGCCCCAACCTGTGAATTTTCACTATAGGCTACAAGTATAAAGGGTAATTTTCTGGGCATCAACAATGTTTTCATAAGCTGTATAGTACTCCCTGTGACTATAAAATGTGACGTGCACAATTGAGTGTCCCTTTTAATGTTAGAACATTGCAGTCCCTGTAAAAATGCTTCTTTGCAAGCCTCTGCCTCTCTCCATCTCATACTGATGGGATGACAGTGACAGTGATGAACCATTTCGTGATTGAAAACATTTTCACACAATACACACAATATCCATTATTACATTTTATTACGCTCTCATTTAATTTTGCAGCGCTGAGCATTTTAAGCTGCAAATTTGTCTTCCATACAAGAAACTGGAATGCGCTCTGTTCAAGCGTGGCTGTGTAAATGGCTGTTGTGGCTGGGAGGTTGGCATGTTGTGGCTGGCTGTGCCTGTCTCTCCTCTGTGTGTCCACAGGGGGCCATGCTGTAGCTTGCTTTCTGTTGCTGGACGGTAGAGGTAACGGCTGGGGGAGTGCCGTGGGGTGGGGCACATATTTGCTCCTCATTGCCCCTTCGTTATATGTGGTTGACCTATTTCAGCATTGAGCAGCAGAGGAGCGGAGAGAGCTGGGAGGGGTACATGGCAAAATCACAGGCTGACAGAAGTCCCCTGGTGAGCGGAGGTGGGTGTGTGATTCCCTAATGCAGTCACCCACACACACACACACTCACACAAAACAAACACATACTGCCCTCCATCCCACCAAGTGTTTTTGCCTCTTAACACATCTATAACCAGGTGTGAGGTCTGTGCGTGCTAGTGTCTGTCTTTTTTGTGTTTATGCTGTGTGAAATAAATATGAGGGAGTGCTTCTCTTAGATGTTGGGCATTGAATTAATATGGCAACATTGTGTATATACTGTATATATTGTAACATGATCCCTGGGATATGTTGGGACTAATATATGAGCTCTTGTATCCTGTATTTGTTGTGTGTTTCGACTTATTTATTCAGGTTTTTCCGTTGAAACTTGTCTGTATGTGTGAATGTTGTTTGTTAAATACAAATATGAACGCATCAAAAAAGCAATGAGAACATGTCAGTATCTTGTCACTCGGGCCCCAATCTGACATGGTTGGGGATGCATAGGACCACAAATGTAGAACAGCCTTGTCTTTGCAGAATATTTCCACTGCAAGACAAATCTTCTTAACACAAAAACAAAAGTTTTTACTGGAGGCAAGTTTTCATCTTGTTTCTCCCTCTCCCTGTCTCTCTGATTTTTTAACAGCATACTTTAGTTTTTAACTTTTCGGGGCATTTTGAGTGCTTTATTGTGAGGTAGTTTATACAAATTGTTTACCCACAGAAAATAATTACATGTGAGCAAGGCAGCAGAATCTGATCATAAGTGGTCGTTCAAGATGCACTCCGCTTGAGCTGCACTGACTCAAGGTGTGATCTGCCATCTATCTCAGCCTGTATAGAAACAATCTGGATATATCTGATGCTCTGATACCGTGTCTGAACAGGTTCACAGTGATAATCTGTGTTTATGTGTGTAGGCATGCCCTCATGTGTCTGATCAGTGTTTATTATACCACAAAGAGGCAGCACATTACTGTACACTTGTCAGTACAGCTATTTTTCAGAAACCCTGTCTCACCCAAACAATAATGCATGGGAGCCAAAAGGCGGGGAGGGCAATGATATCAGAGAGAAGCAGCTATTTGGCTGCAATCGATGAATGCAATCAATGATCCAAGCTGGATATGGTTTAGAGTACTGCATAAGAGCCAATGTGAATATGATGTCTTATCCAAGGTGTAACAGCAGCTATGTTGGCATTCCTTTACAGGCCAATATTACAAGGGAAAGACACTTTGTGAAATGGGCTGTTCCCGTTGAAGCCAATATTACAAGCCTGATACAGTATTTTGAGGTACGAGACTTGTAATTTTGTTGAGGGGTATCTATTCTATAAAACAAAGGGCTTTGCATATAGAGAGGCCCCCAAATAAAACAAGTGCATGCAAATTTGGAGGTATAGACTTGGTACAAAACAACAAAGCCAGCACCTGACATGTATGTGCAGCAACCAGCACGTTGCAATCCCCCTTGAATGCTTACAAAGCCCTTTTCATTTTAGGCATAAGCCCTGCGAGCATCCTGGCTACCCTTGAATAAACATGCAGGAAGAAACGGTGGCAGTATTGAAAAACAAGGCGATTGTTCGACAACACAAAACTATTGTGAGGCAACCAAACATGTTACAATTCCTGCTGGATTCCTGTACTACCGCTCTCATTTCACTGGACTCAGCATATATACACCATAGACTAAAGTACCCTGATTAGAGTGACCAGACATCCCGAAATATTTGGGACAGTCCCCAAATCCAAGCTGTTGTCTCTGAATCCTGCCCTAATTGTTCCGAAAATTAGAGCAAAGTCTCAAGAGCAGACTCTCGAGTAATTATAGTCTGATAGAACATTAAAAACTGTTCATGGTGAGTGAGTCGTCTTGCAGCCAGCTCCCCTCGGCTGCTCATTGGCTGCAACAGTACGTAGGCCCTACATAGGTGGCAGATTTTGATAACATGCATTGCTATTTTTCATTCATTCATTAGTTGTTGAAATTGAGGCTCAGGTGTGCAGGGACCCAATGAACATGTAGTCTCTGCAGGTACCTGGAGGCCTGGTTAGGGAAATACCCCTGGATTACTGCAGTTTTACTTGATGCAAACAAAGAGTTTTCCAATGTATGTAGGATAGAGTTTGGAATTTCACACGGGGGAGTCAGACGTTGGGCTGCATGCTAGCAGCAGACTACATATAACTAACAGCACAACTGTACAGACAAACACTTTGTGTTTGTTTTATTTGTTTCATAATGACACTTGAGTTTATGATTTTAATGTTTAAAGGTTTATATGACAGACAGTTGAATTACTGAATGAAAATAATAAATAATTTTGGAGTTTTGAAATTCATGTTAGAACCAAAAGTATATATAGGGGTACAATAAAAATGCATTAGTAATGCCTTTACAGTGAAACACCATCTGATTTTGATGAGGAGCTGTCAGTTTGCTGAACAATCTGGTGAGAAACAGTCTGATTACTGATCAGCTGGTCAGAGTGATTTTGACAGTGAGGCTTGTTAACTTACAGTAACACTGGCTAGATCCATCTGTGTTTTTGCCACAGAAATGATGTGATGTTTTTTTCAGAGCCCCATCCAAAGCACTCTACACAGTAAGTAAAGAACTAGTTTGATGGTCAACAGCGAGCTTGTGTAACAGTATTAAGATTTTAACAGCATTACAGCCATATCTAACACTTGAGCTGTTGGGCTGAAAGCAGCATAATAAATTACCGGAAAAGCGGATAGAGTTTGTGTTTTGTGTGTATTTGTATGTCTGTGGTGCCACATGGATGTGTGCGTGTGTGTGTGTCTGCATGTGCATGTCCTAACCCTTAGGGCCAGATATAGAGTCATGTCTATGAGCTGGCTATTGCGGCTGGGGTCTTGTTTTTATTATCAGCATCATATCATGTGTGTGTGTGTGTGTGTGTGTGTGTGTGTGTGTGTGTGTGTGTGTGTGTGTGTGCACCTTTAATACATCACCTCCTGCTCTCCCTCTACTGATCCTGGGGCTAAGATTTATGATTCTGCATTACATCTGCCTTGTCACATTAATTCAGCCATCAAACACAGACACATGTACATACACACAAACCCATACCTCAACACACACACACACACAGTTACAAACCCTGTACTAGGGCACCCATGTCTTCTCATTTCCCATCACATCTAAGGTCTTTAGTAGATGGTTACAGGTTCCTGTATCCAGCTCAGCAGCAGGGCTGGAGACACCAGAGAGGAAACAGTTCTCGAGAGAGAAAAGTTAAAGAAAAAAATTAGAACTTATTAAAGCACTGCATATGTCTTTTCATGGTTTTCCATCTTGCAATTTGATTGACAAAAGGGAAAAATGAGATTTAGGTTGTTGATCTTAGTATGGAGGCTGTATATAGATGAGTCTGTGTCTCAGGGGATTAAGCAGGCAGCCAGATTCAGTGACAGACATGGATAATAGACTGTGCTCTGGGGACTGGTGTCTCACACATT
Source organism: Etheostoma perlongum (assembly GCA_026937815.1). Classification (NCBI taxonomy): domain Eukaryota; kingdom Metazoa; phylum Chordata; class Actinopteri; order Perciformes; family Percidae; genus Etheostoma; species Etheostoma perlongum. The sequence continues at coordinate 12,803,450 of CM049386.1, forward strand.
CTGACACACTTCCAGTCTGTAGTGTCCCTCAGATGAAGTGCTGTCAGGGATTTTTGATAGGATATGAGGAGGGTTGAATATTTGAGTGTTTCAGAATATATATGTGTAAATTGTACATATGTATGGGGTGGCACACACTCCTCTGCATGATGGCTTTCTTGTATTGAAAACACACTACAAAGGACTGACTGGATAATTGCCTTTTCTTGCTGTCATTTGGACTGACAATTATCTTTGTCATCACCCATACATCCATGCGTGTATGTCTTTTCTAGCCTTGCCTTGGTGTATGAAAATATGTAATTTTTATTCATAGACATGCATCTGTGGGTGTCACCATGTTGGGCATCAAGTAAAAAGTCCTTTCCCTAAGTATCAGTTTTATAACAGAATAATGGTTCTATTAAATTTCCTGCATTCAAACTTTTGGTTAAAAGTAAATTCATTGCCATGATATTACGCTACAAACACTCAACTTTATGTCAGTATGACGTTTTTGCAACTCATATCAGCTGAGTTTTAAAACGCAAAGCTGACCACCAAGCATGTTATATTCAAAATTCAGATGACAGGTTGGTATATGTGATGTGATAACTCCCTTCAGGATAGGTTATACTACCTACAAACAACACAGAAACAAATTACCAATTTCCATACACCAAAGTAAGGCTACAAGTGACATAAACACACAAACATAAATGTTAAAAATGTGAACCTGTCCTTTTAACTTTTGAGATGTATCTTATTTTAGCATTGCAAATTCTTGAGAGTTTGCATGTGTTTATGTATATTTGTATGCTATTTCATCGATAATATACACTTGTACTGTTCTATACACCTCTGCAGCCTTGTGCAAGTAAGGCTGGTAAACAGATTGTCCTTTCAAGGTTGTAATTCAACACAGAAAAACAATTAGTTATTGTTAATTGTCTTTAGTATTTAGCCCTCCTCCACTTTGCAAAGTGCTTGCAGTGTTGGTGAATAACGTAATGACTGGTGTGAGATTTTGCCCACGGTTTCTTTGAATCTATTTCTTCGTTGCTTTCAGTGAGACACACTAATATTAAATGTTTTGTTTAGTAGAGCTCTCACGCTAGACACAGGTAAACTAATTTGAGTTTTCTCTGTGTCTTTTTTTTGGGACTTCTGTTACAGTATGATGATGAGTTTAGAAAAATGTTGACACTTCTTTGCAATCGCTATTTATTTTCTAGACTATATTCTGTTGGTATAATCATGATGCAGCTTGGTGTGAGCTCAATTTGTGATGAGTTGATCCTGTGTTTCTACCGTCATTTGTTTGTATGTTTTTCATTCTGATCTTTTGGCCTTTTCACTGGTGGCACTCAGGGCTGCCCGCTGCTCTGGGCCAATTAGCCAAAGTAAAGGCATCGCATCAAACCGTTGGGCACAGTGAGGGGTCAGAGAGTGTGACACTTCTCCTCTGACAAGAACCGCTCCACTCCACAGCCCGTCGGTCAGTATGGGGTAGAGTGATGGTCCTGTCTGGCTTTGGGGCACCCAGGGGTGTGACATTTGACAAGTGAATGGGCATGCCAGTTTGAGCTAAAAGGACTAGTCGTTATGCAAGTGAAGTCAAGCAAGAATCTTTTGTATGCAATTGCTGCTTTTTAAACTGTGTTTTTAAAAAGTGTTTGTGCATCAGTGAATGTGTGTGTTTGGTGAACAGTGGGTGGGCCGGGAGGCACAGGGGCATGACACAAATTCATATTGACACCTGTCATTTAAGGCTTTGAAGCATAAAGACAAACCTGCATGAAGTTAATTGAAGTTTGAATTGGGACTGTCTGTGTTTGATGCCCCCTTCTTCCTCTTTGGAAGGTGTTGCTTGTCTCTCCCGCGGACTCTTATCAGAGAGCGATGTCAGTACCGCACTGCACTGCATCGTAAATTAGTCCCGGAGTGGTGACACAGTGCTTGCTGGGTAATTTGGACAATGGGGCGTTTGACAGCTCACCCATCACAGCTACAGCGCCCCAGGGAGCCACTACTCCTCTTGAGCTTTTCTCTCTCTCCTTGCGCTCTCCTCTCCTCCCTCGGTCCTGATGGAGGGACTCTCTAAGTAGCAGCATCATTCTCCAATCAACCACCAAAATGGCTTTTCATCCAGGAGGGAGCAAATAGGGGAGAGGGGAGGGGAGAGGGTGGTAATATATATGAGAAAACCGTAACTGCTAGAGAGTGAGCAGAAAACATTACGACAAGCAACAGAAAAACATAGATTGTGAGATAAGAGCAAAAAATAACAAGATCCCAAAATGAGACTGAATAGATTAAAGATTTGACTTTATTGTGCATTAAAAGGCTTTTAATTAATAGCCACTTTCTTACTAAGCCACCAGTGTACACTCACAGTATAAAAGACTTAATTAAAGGAACAGAAAACAGCTAAATGCTTTGTAATTGCCAGTGATAATTTCTTGTTTGTGCATCAAAGCAATGTGACCTTTGCTTGTCTGAGATGAAACCTGAACTGGCCTTCACACATACATTTTAAATGTTTGGCTCTTGTACATTTCAATCAGTTGAAAATATATTGTTGATGTCAATCCCACTTTGCTGCTATTTGTGCATTTTACAAAGATGACTCACTGATATTGTCATCCCTATCTCCCTTTTCTGTAAGTCATGGTTTGAGGTGCCTGCTCTGGTTATACTGTGAACAGGACTCATTATTCTTTTCTTTAATTTAAAGACTTAGTTTGTGTTTTTCTGAATATCAGTTAACATTGGATTAAAAACAATCAAAAATGCAAAATGTGACTTTGAAAATGTCATATCCAGTGCAATCAGTTTTTCATTTATACTGTAAATCTTTACTTAGATTACATTTGCTGCAGCTCATTTCCATTTTCTCACCTTTTACTCCTATGCTATTACCTGAATTATTGCGGCAGGAAACACAGCAACATTAAGGTGTGTAGTGACATAAAATCTGGATGAAAATCAATTTAAACTTCAAGTATTTGGGGGGGTTAAAATTGGTTAAAAAAACAAAAAAATGATGAGCCTTAATTATCATTATGTTTTGACCTTGCCTTTCCTGGAGCTGTGATGTGACTGGACAGACAGTGGCCAAGGCCTAGCATGACCCTGGCAACCACCAGCTGCCTCCTGCCAGAGTGCAGCCAGAGAGCACCACGTGAAGGTCAGGGATAAGGACCAGAGAGAACATGTAAACACCCCCAGTGAGAAAGACATGGCACACAGACAAGAGGAGAGAAATGGTACGGTGCTCTGAAATTGATTAACTTAATGCTTTTAATATGTTATCTATATTTTTTATTAGACATTCACCTTTTTTCTGTCCTTTAATTAACCAAGCCATGGTGGGAGATGGATAATGGGGGAAGGGAAAACACAGGGTACTGTTTATTGTGTGAATGTCCATTTTTTAGTAGATAGATTTGAAATGCTTATCTGCACCAGGCCCACTCCTCAGTACTACGACTGCTTTCTTTTCAGCTGTGTGTTTACACTTTACCGCAGTGGGCTAAATCAATTTGTGCAGATTCATTTTTCCCAATTACATCACATACTCTGGTAAAGATAAGACCCATGAATTGGATTGCACTATAATGCCCTGATTGAATTATTCATTTGGTTTATTTGGTGGCTTTAGTGTGCAAAGACTCTCTCCAGGTCATTGTGATTCTGGCCTGCAATGGAATGACTATGAGCTGTAAACTGATTGGGAGGTTATTGTTGGAGCCATCTGACTTTTAACTTTAAGAGCTGTCGGCTTGTTTTTCTTGACTTCTCCTCCCCTGCCTGGTTGTGTGATGGCAGGATTCCCCAGAGATGAAATATGAGTGTGCTTAGCACGCCCCAGCAGAGAGGCTCAGATAGGACAGGCCAGGGGAGGGGGGTCACTGGCCCCTAACAGTAATCAATAAATACCTGATGCAGCCGAGCGTTAGATGGGGCCCTGCAGACAATGTGTGTAGACACATTAGTGTATATAAAGCACTTGGCTGGAAAGAGACATTAGAGTAGAAGTAAGCCTCCACTCCCTTTGCCTGTTTCTCATGTAGCTTCTAAAGGATTTTGCTTTTAAAAAAAACAGCCAAGCATATTGATTTAAGCCACTGGGATGTATGAGTCCAATACTAACATATATTGACTACAGGAGGTCGTTACCATTGATTTATCTTCACTGAATATAATGGCTAGGTGTGCTCAAGGCACATTTATAGGTCTGATTGACAGTCTATTTATCCTGCTTCAATTGACATGACAACTGAATGGTTTATTATTCTGCTTGACCACTCAGCTGTAAACCACCTCTTGTCCTTCGTAATTGCAGCATAGCAAAACATTGGCCGTTGCCTACCTATCTGGCCAGCCGCTTACCGATCTTTTTCTCTATCTGGAGCGGGGATGTATATGAAAATGATGAGAAGGGTGAGTCAAAAGAAAAGTGAAAGGGAGAAGCCAAAGGGACCATAGAGCAGGGTGAAGAGGATAAATAGGAATAAAACAGGAATGAAGAGGGAGATTTATGCCAGTGTTCATCCTAGGTCATGCTTGACTCTCCCCTGATTGAAGGGAAACATTGGCCCCACTGATACAGTGCTTTCAGTGGGACAATAAATCTAGGTGAGTACAGATAGAATAGAGAGAGCTTATCTTACCCAGTAGTGTCAGAGCCCAGCATTCAAAAGCTGTTATCACAGACACTAACATACAATATATGGTATAAGAAATACAGTAGGGCTGCACGATTGTGGCCAATAATATAATCACGATTATTTTGATCAAAATTGAGATCACGATTAATTATCTAATTAATTATCTATTAACTAAAACAAATTTTATTGTCACATAATCTATTTATAACTGCTTTCACATCCATATTGTGCTACATTCCTCTTATGCTTAAAAGTTGTATGTTGTACATACAGCTGCATTACATGTAAATGAAAATTATCTGAAATAAATAGCCTAGGATATATTTAAAATGTATCTCTGAGAAAGCTCCTTTGCTAGTTTTCAACAATAACTGATTAAAAGAGCTAGAGAGAGAGGGGGAGTGTGATGGACGTGCTAGGCTATTCACAGATTGATGGCTGACTCATTATGAATGGGTCCAGCACGGGTCGAATGACAGTCAGTATATAGTTGCACACGTCCTGTACATATGAAATGTCTGTATTGTCACTGTGCTGCATTTTTATGAACTATGATATTCTGGCCATGGGTTATATCTCTGGCCCAGGTCCAGCAGCTCCGTCTCACACGCTATTACTCTACCAACTGAAGTTAGTTGCATTCAATAACTTCTTCTGTGTTCTTTGCCGTGGCCACCGCAACAGCAGAGTTACCAGCGGAAACACTGGTACAATTACAGGTTTACCTCTCATGCTTAACAATATACAGCTGTGTTAATAATAATTAAAACTGTGGACAAATGTCAGAAGAGTGGACCGCCGCTGTATCTCTCCGTGTTGCTGGGAACCGTGTGTTTGGCGGGGCTGCACGGAGAGTAAATGGAGAGATCCAAACACAGGCAAGGCTTTACAGAAGAAATGGGTCATGTAACGCAAAATTAAACCATATTGATATAAACAACACTGCTTTGTTTGTGGAGAGGCAGCGGATGCGAGGACATTAGGTTCACCGGTGCGACCTAGGAAAAAATGTTAGTCGCACTCGAGAGCCCTGTGAGCTAACAGACACTAACTAGCACCGACTAGCACTGGTCACTGCTGTTGTCTGAAAAACAACACAGATGGGACAAAATGTTGCGTTTACTGGTAAACTGGTAAACCTTGTGACCAAGGTTTGACCGACCGCTATCTGTTGTGGAATTTTCCTCACGCTACACTATTCTCTGTGACTGTCTACATCTAGAAACTAAGCTGCGCAGTGCAGGGAACAACTCTGACTGCAACATGATCAGACAGTGGTTTACGAAGCGGTAGATTGGCTTTTGCAAAAAAAAAAACGAAGCGGTTTATGAACGGAATGACGCATTTAAAATATCGCTCGATCATGCAAATTTGATCAGGGGAAGCCAAAATCGTGATTAAAATTCAATTAATTGGGCAGCCCTGAAATACAGTCTTGCAAATATTCAGCATAGGCGTACAGTACAGAAAAACAAGTGATATAGTACTATATGGTATATACAGCATAAGTAGAATGCATGGTGTATAATCTGTATGTATTTGTGGAAATGCATTTGTATGCGTATCAATATCACATCTAACTGTTTCTATTAGTCTCTTTGTTTGATAATACTTTTTTTGGATTTGAATGATTTTTGGGTGATAGCTAGTGATGGGTTGTTGTGGTTCAGAGGTAAAGTGGGCTGGCCCTTAGTCACAAGATTGGTGGTTTGATCCCCACATCTCAAAGCATTCTTGAACCCCAAGTTGCTCTCCGGACCATGTACATGTGGCTCCTAATGCTTAGGATGGGTTAAATGCAAAGATTGGATTTCACTACATTGTAGGCTACTGTACGAGTATGTAACAAGTAATAAAGTTTCTTCATCTTTATGTAGATGGGGGGGGGGGGGGGGATACAGATGAACTCACATTGTTGGTGAATCGGTAAATAATAATCTTGTGTGCCTTGAAATGCAAATTTCCAGAGCATCTTTCATGGAAAATTGACTTTGGCCTCCTTCTTTCCTCGTGATGTCAAAATGTAAAATTACCTTTTAGCATTAGTGGTCTGTAGGGCTATCGTGAAAAAGACAATAGAGGGGCAGCTGAAGTCCAAGACGACGTCATCACAGCTTCAAACACTGACTTGATGTCTAATGTTTTGTGGATATCCTGTGATCAGTTTTCAATGTTCTCAGCACAATAGACCTCATTAATGTGACTACTATTATTGATGGTCCAGTACAAGTGGTGTACCGATTGCAGTGGCGAGGAGTAATAATGCTTCAGGAGGTATTGCTGTAGCTCATTTTAAGATGTACTTGAACTGCATTTGCTGGAGGATTCTTTATATAGCCAGCCAGTGCTGATTTCTAATGTAAACTATTGATGTAAGCTAGTCATTAAGCCTCTGTTGCAGTGGATGATGGTCACCCAGACAACGTTAAAGGAAAATACTGTCAATAGAAACTTGTAGAAGCATACTGTAGGAAACCTGGCTAATTGGACAGATCGTTTGGGTCTTGGCGAGCTGTTTACCACATACTAACTAGAAGTGCTACACGGCGTACACTCTAACCTCATACATTTGATGGGAATTTCTATGTGCTTGTATTTGGTGTGGGTGTGTGCTTCTCTTTGCAACAGTTTATGTATTTATGTAACACAGAGACTTTTTTAGCTCAAGAAAAGCCTTGTTGTGCACATTTCTTTCAGATCTCTGTGTTTGTCTTATCTCTGAGACTGCATTTTGAGCTGTGCCAGTGTTAAGGTTTGATTTTTATTTGCTTGTGTCCAAAATGTAATCATCCCTTAATATTGCTCCACTCCCACACCTATTGGAGTTGCCTCAAGCCATACAGGGGCTGACTGCCAAGACCCTCTCCTTCTTATCTTCACTCCCACTTGCTAAGCATGGATGATTCATTCTTATCCTACTTTTTTGCCCTGTACCTGATGAATTCATTGACAATGCAAGAAGGCACATTTCAATTATTCATTAACTTTATTTTAAGGTCAATCAATATGCAGCTCATTTATCTTTAAAACTTTTGTAGTTAAGATGTGGAACTCCTTTAAAATGAAACTAATATTCAATTTGAGTCTTAAAACATTCACTAATAAGACTTACAATATGAATTAGGAAAACTCACCCCAATTACAGAGCAAAATACAATTTGAATAAAACTGCTGCAAGGACATATTTCATTAAATTTTAAACACTCAATATGGAGGCAAATTTTCTGATTAAAATCAAACCACAGAATAAAAACTGCTTGGAAAAATCTATATTGCATATCAAACAGTGGAGGCATGCCATGTTAATGTTCCAATTACAAGTAATATGACACTAAAGAAAGAGAGGGAGAACGATTTCATAATGCATATTTGATTTGTTCAAAGTATCGTAATATGTTTCTGAGTATTAGGTTTGTGATCATAGACACCATAGCTAGGTTTCCACAAAGGTTGCCTCATCTTGAACGTGGCAGTGCCAAAATCTTCAAAATATGTTATCATGAAAAATGGTTTCTCATTGCATATGAATGGAGACAGTGGGAGGGAGCCAGAAAAAAATAATGTTTCTCTTTGAGCTTCTTGTTGCGCTCAAAATTCACCAGGGATGGAAGAGGGAGTTGCTGGGATGCTGGGTGTACAGTTGTGTTTGTGTGTGTGTGTGTGTGGGGGGTATGATTGGAATGAGTGAGGGTCTTTCATTTTATCGTTTGGTGTCTTTTTTTCATTTCTGGGCTCATTTTTCACTGGAGGGCTAGTTCTATTCACTTGAATTTATTATTTCTCACACTGAGGAAGTTGATGAATTCGAATATCTGTGAGCAAGTTTGTGTGCGCCTCTGTGCGCATTAATGCTTGCGCGAGTGTATGTGTGTGAGCATGTGAGGCGCGCGTCTCTCTCTCTCTGTGTAAGGGAACAACGCTTTCATGGCTGTTTCAGATCTCTCTGCCTCACAGTTCGACAGAGCGAAGGAGCCAGGAGGGAGAGAGAGATGTAGAGATAATGGGAATGGAGGGTGAAAGAAGGCTAACACAATCTTTAATGAGTTTCCTTGGCTCTCTTTGCCTGTTTCTGGGTCATGGTCCCCTGGCTAAGGATGTGGGTGGACTGAAGAGCAGAAAAGAACAGACTAAGCTAAGGTCTGCTGAAGTAGATTTCTAAACTAAACGTTGTCACCTTCATAAAGACATGAACGATGATAAGCTCAACAATGTTTAAGTGTTTTTTGTTTGATTAGAGAACAAAAGAAAGTTGATCAAAACAGCTAATGATCATGATCGTCATTGCACTCAAACTGTGTAAGGAGGCGGTTACTCTTAAAGGTCAGAGGACATTTAGAGTTTTACTGCCTCTGCTCAATTAGCAGCCGATTACAAGCCAGAGAGAAGTTGGAACTTTTTCTGTTGAGATCACACACTTACAAACACTCTAAAAGAGAACTTAGCATCATACCCCGAAACATGAAAAACTTTCATAACAGTACATAGACAAACCCTCCTCCCTCGTCGTGGTGAGGATGACTTTGGTCATTTTCTGATTGGCTCCCCCTGCCCTTTCATTTCCGAGCAATCAACTTCAATCTCTGGCAGGTATGGAGGGAGAGATAACATTAGACAGACATCGTAGGGAGATATCTGCTCAGCCGAGACATTATTTAGTGCCCCCAAAGCATGCAGGAGGCAACCTCTGTCAGACAACAAGGCTCCAGCGTGTCCACACAGGACAGAGAGGCGGGGAGATAGAAGGACATGGAAGAATTACTGATGGCTGATAAAGTCTTTTGCTATCTGAATAGTCTGCCTTCCTGTTTCTGCTCTCCTGTACTATGTTTCTGTCTGTCTGCCCAACTGCATTTCGATGTCTCAATCTATGTCTGTCTGGCTGAGTTACTTTCACCGTCTCTCTCTGTTCTCTCTCTCTCTCTCTCTCTCTCTCTCTCTCTCTCTCTCGCTCGCACCTTCTGTTTCCCACTGTATCTCTGTCTCTATTACTTTGCCTTCTTTCTTTCACACTTGTGAATAATTGATGTCTACCGGTTCAATGGTAAGAATAGAACAGTTCTGGAGGTGACAAATGGGGTGGCGAATAGGCTTCATCCTCCTCTCTTCAAAGAGTTAGAAAGTTAGCCGTGCTCGCTCATTGGCGTGTATGCCCATATATTTGTGTGCCTGCAATGTTTTGTGGCACTGTGATCACTTGTTCATGTTTGTGTGTGAGCGAGAGCACATACATTTGTGTGTATGTGATTTAAGACAAGGAGATGAAAGGGAGTTGTAATTACAGGGAAGCATATCTGTCTACTGCAGAAGTATCCGAGGAATGGCACAAACTGGGCCAAAAGCCTGAGGTCATTAGATCTGCTGCATGTGTATGTGCATGCATGCATGTGTTTGTAAGCTAATGTGTGTGTGTGTGTGTGTGTGTGTGTGTGTGTGTGTGTGTGTGTGTGTGTGTGTTTGTGTGTGTGTGTTTGTAAGATAGACAAAAGCAAAAAGAAAGAGTGGGAGCAAGAGAGAAAATGGGAGAGAGATCAGCTTATAACTTCAGTTCCTCAGAGTCAACCTCTGAACTCTGCTTCTCATTATTGGCTCTGCCTCTCTCATGTCTCAGCGGTAGCTGGTTGTGGTTAGACCAAGCAAAGGCCTGGTTTCTGTAAATCCATGCAGCCTTATTGCCTGAGAGGAATCCCAGAATTTCCTGCACTCTAAAATACACTTGTGTAAACATTCCAAAATATCAAATGATAGGGATTTCTCTGTGTGCTATGCGAATGGATAATCCCATGCAAAGACTGTGGTTATAATACACTGTCCCACTGTCTCTTTTCTGCTTTCCTTTCTCTCACAACCCTTCCTTTCTCTCTCTTTCTGGGGCTTTCTGCCTCTGTTTTCAACCTCTCCTTCCATTCCTCTTTCTTTTTATCTGTTCCTCCCTCCCTCTGTCTACTTGCCTTCTCTTCACAGTTGAGGATGAATTCATTGGGCTCGGTGATCTGCCAGAAACCTTCCCTTCAGACCCCCCTGAGCCACTCCCTGTGTTTTTGATGGAACCCGAGGAGGCTTACATAGTCAAGAACAAGCCGGTCAACCTGTACTGCAAGGCCACGCCCGCCACCCAGATCTACTTCAAGTGTAACAGCGAGTGGGTTCACCAGAAGGAGCACACTGTGGAGGAGCGGGTTGACGAGAACTCTGGTCAGTATAATAAATCATCTGCATATATATTCAAATGTGGATCTAAATCAACTGTCTCATAAAAAATTATATTTATATGTAACATATGTATATTAATATTGAACACTAATTCATGTCTTCATGTTTATGTTTTTAGAAAATCAAAGCAGTTGGTTAAGGAATAATAGAAGATCATTGTATTGTGTAATTTTTTTTTATTTTTTATTTTTTTAAAGGTTGAAGCAAGCAACACAGGATGCATGTATTGCTTTGTATGTCTAAACATTCAGCCCAACTTCCACCCTATGACTTCTGTATTAGTAGATCACACTTCCTGGACTGGCAAAAAGGTTGCCTGACATCATTATTTAGGTAGAAATTAGTAGAATACTCATATTTTGTAGGAGGTAGGGTAAATCAAAACATGCACAAACATATACATAATGTTTGTCTGCTAATCACTCTTGCTGGCCAGTTTATTTGATCAATGAGTGGCTATGCCTTATCTGTAGAAAAAGATTGAATGAGGATATATCTCTTTTTTTGGGGCATGCTAGCACAACAAATTGTGATATGTGTGCCTTTCGGTGTGTAGTATGTGTTTATGTACAGGTTTGTACAAATCTAGAGGAAGCAGAGGTAACAAAGCTCTAGCAGGGTTGTTTTCAATAGAATTCAGCCCCTGAAGGCACCAGAGCCATTACACACAACAGGCCAGCAATGATTGGCTGCATTCAGCTGCTGTATTGGAAATTGAGTTCTTTCTGTCGCCCACAGGTACCAATCACATTGCATTTACCCTTTTCATCCCACTGTTTTGCCACACACACGTTTGCATGCTCACACACAGACACACCGACAGCTGTTCCTTCACTTACATTTAAATCTTTAGGCACGTAAGAACACACTTACATGCACTTCAAGGATCAGCAAGTGTTCTGTTGCATGCTGTATCTGAGGTGTTTTATGAAAAATACCTTGCAAGTGCTTTTTACATTGTTGTAAGCACAGATACAAGATACAAAAGCAGATACACCGATACAATGTAGCAGCCAATACACATATAAAAGGAGTATTGGAAACTGAAATCCTTTCATTTTGACCTAGTGTACTGTAGGAAGAAGACACAGATCTGAGGATGTGTTTCATGGTTATGATTATAACAAAGGACATGGTAAAGGTATCAGTGGCTCTTAGCCTTTGTGTCAGAAGGTTTTGTGTTAAAAGTATCAACATGGAAAACAACCCACACATCACACACAAACCCACTGTACACAGCTGTATCCACAGGCTATTTACTGCACAGATATTCATTCATTTATGCCCCTGCGCCCCACACACAAACACACAAACAACACCACTAGAGCCCAGTGGATGTGTGCAGTCTCTCTCAACCCACTCCATTGCGGTCTGATTTCCCCAGATTGACAGAAAAGGAGCACCGATAGAAATTGGCCTGCCTGGTCAATACCACTGATAGTGTAGCCTGAAGAAATTGGATCCCTCCCATCCTCTCTCTCCACCCGCTGTGTTTCTCTTTTTCTTTCGTCCTCTCTCTTTGTCTCATTTTCATGTTGACGAGAACTTATGATCTTATGAAAATAAGATAAACTGAGAGATAATGAGACTAAAATTTAATTTTGTTTATTAATCCCCAGTGGGGAAATTACAATTTACACTCTGCTAATAATCACACACACAGGCCTGAAATACACACTGGACCTATACATGCACTAATGGAGAAAGAGCACCTGGTAGCCACCAATCCACACTCCGCACTTTGTGGTCCAAATGGGGACTTGAACCAGTGACCCTCCGGTTCCCAACCCAACTCCCTATGGACTGAGCTACTGCCACCCCTGAGCTACTGCCAAAAGAGTGCAAGAGACTGAGAGAGTGAGGACAAAAAGTGCCAATGGTAGTGTTCATTTAGGCTAAACGCTCCATTGATCTCTATCCAGATGTTTGACATGTTCATATGACAATTTGGTGCTGTCTACTTCATATCCATGCACAGGAACAACACAGCTATTTGTTTGTGTGTATCAATTATTTACAATTATTTATTTATTATTATTTAGATCACTTTTTAGAGATCTGTTTTTAAGTTGACATTAAAGGCTCTTTTTTGGTGATCAGAAAAGCCACATTAAATCTACTTTGCTTCAATGTTGTATCACAATAAAACATAAAACCTTGGGTGGGTTAATACTTTTTATAGGCAGTGTATGAGACAAATAAGAATAATTTACATAATATTTACATCATAACAACTACCTCCTGCTGAAGGCACAATTTGTGGGGCATCAATAGTTGCAATGTAATCAGCAATAGGGGGCATGATTCACTGATAGCCTTTCTCTGCACAATGTTCTTCACAGGGTGAAATAACTCACCTGCAGCTCTCGACTGCAGCTTTCCACGAGACATGACGCAGGTATATTTCCTGGCTAAAGGCTTTCTAATTCAACGGATGTGACACGCAGTGGGCCATATGTAGCGCAAGTGACATGCAAAAAACCAGCAAAAGAAAACCTTTGTGAAGTTCAACTTGAGAACAGAACCATTCTGACGTGAACTGAGTTTTGCGTGAAATAATGAGGATGCACATAATAAAAAGCCATACATTCAGACCACGTGTATAAAATGTGACTTAGCAGGAGGCAACAATGAAACAAGTGGTGAGAAGGAACAGAGTGTAATGGCAATTTTGACAAATTGGAGAGGGCAGGTTGAAGTCCGTTCTGAAAAAAAAGGGCATTGATCTGAGCAAATGCAAATTAATTATAAGTAGGAACAGCTAGTGTAATATACACTGGAGACAGATTGTCACTCTATCTGAGATATGAGTTAGAAGATCAAACAGGAGTACTCTTCATCTGGCCAGATAATGAGAGCATTTACCCTCCTCCCTCCTCCTTCAATGGCCAATGCCTCCTTTTCTGCCTGACTGGTCTGATCAATAATGATAGTCAGGGCTAACACTAAGGAGCTAGGCTGGATCACTTTAATGACCACATTAATAATGAATAATCTCCAACGAGGCACACTTCTTCAGCCTATTAATGGGACCGATTGTAGAATCATTTCTACTACTAATGGCCACATTGACATGTGTGAAGTAGCCCCTCACCGCCGGTCCTGACACGGGCCACACTTACCTTGCCCCTCTTGATTGCAAATTGAGTTAAAGTCTGTCTGTTTTGTTGTTCTCCTTGAAATGCTATACAGTGTACTAAGAGCTGCTAGCTGAGCAAACACATGACGTCACTGGATGATGTCAGCAAGCTCAGTTTAGAGCCCTGCTCTTTTGCTAGAGTGATCCTTCAGATGTGTTGAAGTGCAACTTTATTCCTGCTTTAGTTATAGCCATGAAGTCATGAATTACTCTTAAAGTAGACTTAAAGCTAGTCATCATTGTCACTTGAGGCTATCTTATGGTACAGAGGGATTTCTCTAACAATATCAAACAAATACATCACCACTGTTGAACACTCATCAAAAACGGTCTGGAGCACAGACAGAAATTAACAGTTTCAGGCGTGTGTTGTACACCCTCTGAGAATTAATATAGTCTTATTGTTTCCACTATTGATTTCCCCTCTCATACTGTGTGTGTGTGATGTTCTCACATCCATCCTTGACATTATCAAACTAACAGTACACATCTTTTCACAAAACACTGGCATACAGTACAGACAACCACAGACACACACCCTTTGACACATGTGGACACACACATACAGTACATGCAGAAGCAAATGCGCACACAACAGACGCGGCTGTTCTTCTGCCTGTCGGCATACTGTGTAAATTTTACATGAGAGCTAAGCTGGTGTGTGGGATGCCTCTCTGCTTGGTGTATGTGCCAGAACAATGAGGCTGTGTGAATGCACTGAACCTGAAATAAAATGGCATGTTCATTTTTTAACCATCCAGTCTCTTTGCATTTTTCATTCAAACAGAAATTCAGATACGTACGTATACGTTGAACTGAACAGATCTTAAGCTTTTGTACAAAATTTGCTCATCCAGAAGAAGAGTATAATGGTAATGGTCAAATACATACAAAGGTAAGACATTATATAACACAGACAATATTAACTATACTGATTTCTTTTTTCAAATTTCAATTTTAGATTACTGGCAAAGGTTCACAGTGTCTCTCAGAAAGGTCTATTTGATCCCTAGTTCAGCAGGTAGTGAATCACAATATAATGAATTAGATTTCAGGCACAGATTAGGTTACTTATTGAATGAACATTGGGACACGATGAGTTATCTGTGACACAATTTCAAGGCAGCTCATGTTAATGATGTCACATCAACAACACACAGCATCTCTTGGGTAAGCTCAGTTAAAAAAGAAATACATAACATGAAATATACAGTATGTAGCTCGAACAATTGTTTAATTTGCTTGCCACAGGGCCATTTTTACAGAAGCATAGTTTTATAACCAGCATAAAAAAACACAGCTGCAGCTAATGAAAACATTTAATTAAGCTAAGTTTAAAATGTCTTAATACTTAGTTTAATTAGCTGCTATTATCCCGAGTAGGTGATTTGAGGGGGGATGGTATGAAAATGACCAAAATACATTCCTCCTGTTAACCTGCCATCCCCCCCCTCTCCATCCTCAAGTGGCAGCGAGATTGCAACGGCAGAGGGCTTTTGTTGTTGAATATGTTAGTCTAGTCTGCCTAACTAACTAACTAACTAACTAACTAACTAACTAACTCACTGAGCCTTTATATGACTGCAGTTTTGTGCAAGTTAGACTCTTTGATCCCGGGCCATGGTTCTGAAATATCAGTAGCCTAACTGTGTATTGCTAAATCCTTGATGCTGTCCGTGGTGCTGAAGTAGTAGACACATTTCTGTCACTTTTGTCTTGGATCTATACTCTTCTCTGAACTACAGTTTATATAGTGGCGGGTTACTTAAAAGAACCTGTCTTCTCATCACTAGGGTGCTCCCATTGGACCATCCCGTCTTGTTAAAAATTAACAAACCATTGCAACATATTAGTTAGCTAGAAATTAGCAATAACACCGGAAGCTGTAGGATCTTTGGTCATTGTTGTTTTTATGGTATCCTTAGCTAACTTATACTAAAGCCTCTTTCTTCTCCCAACTGTTTTCCAAAACCTGGAGGAGGAATAAGGAAGTAACTGTTACCATGCTTAAATAGAGGCAGGTTGCCTGGCTAACTATCCACAGCTAAATATAGTCATAGTTAGCTCATTTAATAAAACATTACACTTATGTTTGGACAAACTCCAGTTTATACTTCTGAAAACACGGCCACATCATTGTTTCCACAACTGTCCCCTGTTTGAATTGGCATGCCCTCTGTGCAGCCCTTTTAATTTGTGTCTCCTCAAGAGACACTAGCTTCATTGTGATTGAATTGCCAGGCAATGGTGTGCACTACAGACAGAGTGTTTGGGATGTACACATCCCTGTTCATGTAAACATATTGTTCATACTAGTTAGTCACTTGACAATTAAAATATTGTAGTGATGATGACAGGATCTGAATTATGGTAGACAAACAACATAAATCTGTGGATGCATCCCCCCTTGGTAATGGTGTAGGGAATGTTTCTAGGCACAGAAAATGCCCTTCAGTAGTAGTACTGGGGAATAATTTGAATGTCACAGTCCACTTTCACATAATTGCATGCTGACCAGGTACATGAGCATGACAGTTCCAAGAAAATGACATCAACTTAACATTTTTTCCAGTGGGCTGCACAACCCCCACATTTAAACCTTATAGAGCAGCACTTTGGGGATGAGGTGGCATTGGATAATCACAGCATGATCTCAGCATGTCTTCTAAAAAATCTGCAGAACTATTGCAGCACTGTTCAATAAGTCTATGTGTCCTGTAAAGTGTTTCCCCCATGACATTCTGGTTGTTCTAGAGGCCAGCAGAACTAGCGTCTGTCCTAACACATATAGATAATTATTTTTTGTATCATCCCTGCTCAGGATGGGTTCAGATATTTGAGGTAAATCCAAGTGTTAATTTTCTCATAATGAAATTTGCCGTCTGTCTTACTGTGGTACATTTCTTACTTTTACAAAGGACTTTGTGACATCACCATTGTCATCACAAATATCCCATTCAATCAAAAAAGGATGATGGATGAGCTGAAATAAGGCATGATATTGCATGTGAAGCATTTATAACTTCAGTGAATGCTCTCGCACCACATAATCCAAACATATATGAATGCACTCAATTCCTATGCTCATACACATACACACACGGTAGCAGCAGCAGCATAATCTGCTCTAGAGGGGCAGCTGTGGGTAGAGTCATTTGTTTTGGGTATGATTTGTTTGTTTGGGTCCTGGCACCCAGATGAGCAGTAATCAGAGGAGTTAGCAAACAGGATTGTGGTAGCCATGACGCGGAGAATCCTCCCCCACAGGGCCCGGACCAAAACAGCTCAGCATTCTGGCTCTGGAATCAGGGCCAGGCTGAAACACACACACACACACACACACACACACACACACA
The DNA here is from genome assembly GCA_026937815.1 of Etheostoma perlongum. Classification (NCBI taxonomy): domain Eukaryota; kingdom Metazoa; phylum Chordata; class Actinopteri; order Perciformes; family Percidae; genus Etheostoma; species Etheostoma perlongum. The sequence continues at coordinate 12,820,807 of CM049386.1, forward strand.
CACACACACACACACACACACACACACACACACAGAAATACCCAGTGTCAAGGCATGTGACGTGACTGTAAATTGTACTGATACGTTTGATGGGATACTGACGTTAGCATTGATCTCTCCCAGGTTTTTCAACATTTCAATGTGTGGATTGTCTGATGGTAGTGTATATGATATCAACTGATTTATTTTTGGTCTGTTTAAGTTAATTTAGTTCTCTGTCAATATGTACTAATACTTTCTCCCTTTTGCTCTTTTCTGTCTTTCCTCATAGGCCTAGTAGTGAGAGAGGCAAGCATAGAGATCACTCGGCAGCAGGTGGAAGAGCTGTTTGGGCCGGAGGACTTCTGGTGTCAGTGTGTGGCCTGGAGCTCTGCAGGGACCACCAAGAGCCGCAAAGCCCATGTTCGCATTGCCTGTGAGTATTCTCCCCCTTCTTCCATTTGCTCTTTATCTCATTACTCAGTTTTAATCTTCTCTCACATCTTTGTTTGCCTCTCCACACAAAATCTCTGGGCTACCAAGGAAATGTGTCTCGCAGACCGGCTTGTGCATCATGACAGATTTACAGATTCTGGAAGGATTGAAAAAAAGGTTTTTACAAACATGGGATTCAAGTGTCCCTTTGAACTTTGAACTGGTTAAAAAGAATACAGAATCTGAATCAGTTTCCTTGTGTACAGTATAAACCCATACTAAATAGTGCAGAGGAAGGAGAGAGTTGCGGCAGTGTATACACAGTAGAGAGGCTACATGTTTATGTCAGTATACCCTCTTTTTTTTCTGTGGGTGGTCCTCATTTGTTCTCTGACTGTGTTTGTCTTCCTACTAAAATGCATTGCACATTTTTTTCATAGTAACGAGAAACATTCTGAGTTTGAGCTAATTTTTAACTGTTTCCCAAAAGATCTGCCAATCAAAATCTGAAAAAGTTACAAAATCCCAGAGGACATGGTGAGGCAGGTAGAGTTTGTAAGAGTAGCTATAAATGTGACATCAACGCAATGCTTCTACAACACAACACTTATTACATAACACAACTGCTTACACACTTCTTTTGTAGTGTCAGCTAGATCATCACACTTTCAACTCCTGCCTAAGTCATTACAAGGCATATTGACTGACATGTCATGTTTTGACTTGTGGCAAACAAAATGCAACACCCACTTGCAGCGTGTGTTGTAGTCTGCATCAAATATATTGGTATCACTGCTGGATAGCGTTTGATAGGGATATCACTTGAGCTTATTATTTGGCTGGCATCTCAGTGCCACTGTCAAAATGATTTTATTTTCACTTAGTAGCACAGTATGGAGTCAATATCCCTGGTTTTCACTTGCTCTATTCCATTTAGAATCAGTTTCCAATCACATACCTGTCCCTCTCAATTTATATCTCACCTAACTCCTTTTCCATCTCTGCATTGTTTTATCACTGTCCTTCTAACTCTCTCTGTTACGGCCCCCCTATTTGCTGTATACATTTCTTTGAAATCAGTGTATTCCATCTTTTTCAAACACCAGTAGCTCTTCTCATTACTGCTTCTGTTATACTAGCCTGGTGAATCAGAATCATGCCTCTCAGTCTCCCACCGAGCCCACTCCCGCTGCTCCACCTCCTATAATCACCCATGATGAGCAGCCTTCCAGCACTAACCTATCCCTCAAATCACAATGGATCCCTCTTCCTCTCCCATTAGCTTCTGCTGAATGGATTAGCTCCTCTGCTGTGCTTTCTCTTCAGGCAGTCTTCTTGTCAGAGCCAGGCTCTATCCTGTTAGGCTAATGGAAACTGGGCTTGTTTTCCTTTCCTCTCCCATCATCTAAACATATACAGTTTAATCAGACGGTGAGTCAGAGCCAGCGCTGGCGAGTTAAGAGGTTGTGTTGTTGAAAAACTGCCTTTTAGACTTGCAAAAAGGCTGGTCTGACTAAAAGTATTGTCAGAGTTTCTGTGTGCCTGTTTGTGGAAGAGAGAATGTGTAAATTCCCCATGATTGCCTTTTCTTCTTGTCACCTTGTTTTCATTGGCCACCATAGTTGGGAAACAGTGATTGCTTGCCAAATAGAGGCAATAAAAGCATGTACACAGAAGCAAATTAAATAAATGAATCAAATTAACTGAAATGCCTTTGAAAAGATTGTTGTAGGATAATGTTTACTGAGAAAGCTGGAAATTGATTTTCTTGTTTGTTTGGGCCTTATATTTTTATGAGTACAACATAACAATAAAATCTCTAATGGATTACTAGTGGTATTACTAATGATTTTTTTTTAAAAGTCGTAATGGTCCTTCCTAATCTAGGTTTGCATTAGTACCTAATGATTAACTAAGCAACAATGTTTCTGAAGTGTAAGGCTTGTGTAATTTAGCTTGACAAGTATCCCAACATATGTACTTAAGGTAATGGTTGTCATATGTGTATTCTTCTGAGGGGGACTGAGGCTGAAAGATGTTGTCTGCTGAGCAGGGATGGTGTGACTCCCACAGGAATGTCGTCTCAGCTGGTCCCACACCCTAAAGTGTCCCACAGTACTATTCAGGGTTACGAGTAGTGAGAAAAGGAGACTCCAGAGGGGAGAGCATAATTTAAACCCACATCCAATAAAACATACAGTACAAAATAATCACTTGCATTCTATTTACTGTGTTTCAGAAAGGATAAAGCCAAACGTTTGCAAATCATGAGGAAAACAATGCAAGCACTAAGTGTTTCATTTTAGTTTAACGGGCTATAGTTGATCTGCTACTTGAAGAATGACTTATACAAACATGAATATTTAACATTAATGGACAAACATTGGCCTATGCCATTAATACTAATGTAATGCAGACTACAGTATACTGTGGTACAGTAATGCATCCACTTGGTGGTAGTTGTGGCAGTAATAGACTCTAGTTTTACACTAAAATAATAAAAAAAAGGACTGTGGGTTTTCCAGCAACAAAAACAGAAATGTAACTAGGCGCACAGAATAGGAGGGGCTCTGGTTCCAGTCACATGGTGGTTTTGTTTCTGGAGAGAATGCTGTAACAGCCACAGGTTAAGGCAAGGCGAGGCAAGGCAGCTTTGTTTGTATAGCACATTTCAGCAACGGGGCAATTCAAAGTGCTTTGCACAAAAACAGTTAAAAACAGATAAAACACAAGAATAAAAGTTACAGTGCAGTATAAGAAATTAAACATTAAAGAAATGAACAACCATTTAAAGACAGGCAACATCAAAAAGAAAGGTCTTCAGCCTTGATTTAAAAGAACTGAGAGTTACAGCGGATCTGCAGTTTTCTGGGAGATTGTTCCTGATATGTGGAAAACAAGGACCAGTTCATTTCTTCCTCATTGTTTCATCTATGTAGCCTTGGGTTGAAAATTTATTGGAAATCTGTTATTTTTCTGTATTTTCAATACTATTGAATGTATAAAGAGATCTTATTGTTTTAAACGTGTGGTAACTAAAAGGTATTGTTTTGTATAAGTATCAATACTTTTGATATGTTTCTATGGGTTTAAGGAGGTTATATGGCTCAAATGCCAAGTTATTTCTTCTTCTCATGATAAACAATCTCTTCCAATTTAAAAAACCACCAAATGGCATGCTGCGAGACTAGTGAAGAATTGCATATTCTTCTTTAACATGAAATTTATTGGATTTGGCTGGAGTGCACAATAGTACTGTATATCATGAAGTGCGCCCCATTGAAGGAGAAGGTGTGCCTGCTTCTCCTCCTCACCTGTCATACTGTGACTACATATTCTTTTGTCTTTTGGAAGCAGTTTGAACTAGGATCCATTTCTACATTTTGTAGTTATGACATCAGAGCAGCAGTAGAATGACTCCTACAACTTCAAACAACTGTACCCCTTTGAGACATATTTGATCCTTTCCTTACCTTTCCATCTTAAGAAAAACAAACAGTTTGTTCCTGGATCAAATTCAATAAAGCTACGTCTCAGAATATGCCCCTCTAGTCATTCCCTCTTTTAATTTCATACCAGACTTTTACAGAAATTGCTTTCAATTCAACACTTTCAGCTTTTATAATTCATTGAAATTTGTAGAGTTATGGCTTATCCCCCTGAAGACACGCATACGCACAGGTTGATTTGGGGGATTTTATTGAATTTGTTATTTTAAGGTTCATTTATCCAAATATAAAATTAACCTTTTAAAATGACTATAGGTATGTTTTTGGGCCTCTGGGTTTAGCCTGATCATCTATTCTGTAATAGGAACATGATCTAGTTGCTCCTGCAGGGGATGTGGAACAGTTAGCTGAACAGTGTCTCTAAGTTATTGTCTTCTCAGGTAATAGCTAGTGAATAAAAAGAAAGCAAATAATGAATAAAATGAACCTGCATCTTGATCAGATTTTAGGGATGTCTATTGGTATTTAGGGATGTCTATTGGTATACGAGTGAGAATTACTTACTTTATCCATACAAATACTTCAATCTCCCCGGACATTGAAGAATAGTTTTTTTCCTATGATAGGTGTGTGTGCAATAGCCTAAACATTTCTACAACATTTGTACCCAAGAATATTGGACTTATTATGTGCTGTCTGCTTCAACATCTAAAGTACAATTTCTGCCATACATTCTGTGTCGCTGTGACTGAAGGGGCTTTCAATCTGCAGTATACTCACATCTAAACCTTGAATTCAAAACCAATTTGCTATTGTTGTAGCTATCTAATATAATAAATATCTTTTATCTTTATTATGTTGACTCATAATGTCAATACCAGTCCATTACTGTATTAATTATGTTCTGTGAAGAATTGCCATATCTTTTCCACACATTGAATTGCTGAACCAGGGTTATTTCTGGGTTTGTTTCCATGGACACAGTTAGATGTAGGTAGAAAAAGAAACTGAGGAAATGATTTGCTATCAGAAATGTATAGATTAGAAGTAAAGTAAACACTTGTTTTACTGTTGATGCCTTTTTTTGCAGTTTTATTAGAGCTGGATCTCACACAGTCTTTTAATATGTATATTTCTTTCTTTGTTCAACCCTTAATGTTTTGAGTTTGACTTTATGGTTCACTATATCCTCTCAGGTCGTAGATACAGCAAAGATATAGTTTTTAACTTAGTTTGTCTCCCTCTTCATTCATGCCTGTGTCTGTTAGCTAGACTGGCTTGGTGTTAAGGGTGGCATAGTTGTAGAGTTCAGTTCATGTCAGATTCTGTATGTAGAGTCAGGGGTGTAGCACAAAATTCTGGGCCCTCTAGAAATGCATTTTCTAAGGGCCCCTCGCCGCATCCATAGCTATTCATTCTAGCATTGTTTTGGACCCTCCTCACATGAGGGCCCTGGGTACTCCGCCCCCTTTTTCCCCCAGTCCACAAATTGTTGTATAAGAAAAGCATGTCATTTTAAAGCATGCTGTGTTTGTTACTGCTTTAGATTGAATGTGTCAGTATAAAAGGCGGGTGTTTTCTACGAATATTGCGAAGGCTGTAGAAATGTTATCAGTGGAGTTTGATTGTAGATTTGATGCTTCAGTAACTCCAAAGTTCCCAAATAGAACTGTAACTCCCCATTAAGTCCTCTTCTCTCTCCTCCCTTGCCTCTACTCTGTTGCATGGTGCCTGCTGCTCCTGTCTCAGTCTGTGCAGCAGATTATGAGATATGTCTAATGGGCTTTGGGTTCCAGTGTAGCATGACACCTTCAGTAATCCTGCCCTGTCAGCTCCATCAGGGCTCTCACACCACAACAATATTGGTTTTTCATTGGAGGGCAAGTGATCCCCTTCTCCCTATCTTCCTTCCATCTACTTCAGGCCAGTTTATCTGTGTGAGAAGGAGATAAAAAGAGAGCTTAAATCTCTGTTACTGTTTACAACATTTAAATACACACTGTTTGATCAGTGGCTATTATTATTGATGAGTGACCTTGCCTTTTTTTAAGATGTATTGTTAGTATACCAATACTATTATTGATTGACTCAGCATTTAGTATTAAAGATTTTCAGAACAGCCCTCACATATACACCTGTCAATGACATAGAGGTAATATTGATTGATACTTCTGTCTGTTCATTGTAGACCTGAGGAAGACATTTGACCAGGAACCTCTCGGGAAGGAAGTGTCACTTGAACAGGAAGTGCTGCTCCAATGTCGCCCACCTGAAGGCATCCCAGCTGCTGAGGTAAGGTTAAAAAGACATTTCACTGAGCCAGTACAATGTAGTTGTTAGGATAATTATAGTTTTTGTTTGAAAAGATAAGTTCTAATATGCATTTATAGGCAGTTGTGATTATCCAGACTAAGCCCAACAAAAAGTTCCTCGCCTCAATCCAATAAACTAGCTGCTCTGAAAAGAGGTTTATGTGAAGAGCTTCACTGACTTTTTTTTAGGGTCGGTTTCTGCTGAAATCATCTCTGGTGTCATTTTTAAACAAAAAAAAGTATATAATGGGTAGCTAAAGTGCTCATCTCCCACATAGTTGTACATTTAGCACTTGTATTTATTAGCATGTATTACATTTTTTGTTAATACCAGTCATAAGTTCTGTTCTTTTATACCACATAAAACAGTGAAAACTGTGTTTATAGCAGAATTTGCCTTCAGTTTTGAACTCTGTTTATTTCAGAAGTTGTAATGTAATAACACTAAATAATCTGACACAGTCCAGCGCACAGATCAGGACATTTTTCCACCACTGCCTGGGCTATTTAAGCTGTTTGGGTATTTCCTAAACATGGGCCCGTCACTGAAATTTGTTCAGAGGAAAGAGCATTTTAATTATCTGCTATAGGGAAACCAGTGTTGTCCCTGTGTTACTGTTACCTTAGCTCAGCCAATATCGCCCTCCTACTTCCTCCCTGCCCCTACAGTAGAACACTGTTATAGCTGCATTTGAAAAGGCTCAGTTGAGATTGCAAGAACATAAATAGCGGATGAAAGGGTGGTTTGATGGGTGGGGGGCTTTGGTGTTTTTTCTTTGAGTTGTGGGTGTTGGGACTGAACTCTTTAAAGGCTTGTGATTGACCTGGAAAAGCCGAGTTAAGTGAGTGGAACTGCACAGCATTTATCCTCGCTGAAAGTGCTGACAGGCTAAATGGACTAAAGTTTGGGACTGGCACTCGGCAGACTCTCCTTATACAATCCAGGCTTCAGTCTGATAGTGCTGCTCTAACAGCCATACGGTATGCAGTGCAACGATCAGAGACTAAGCTTGGGTCCAATCATGACACATATTTGCTTTCTGAGATATGGAGTTGCTGTGGTAACCCAAACGTACCATGAGGGGGAATAGGAGGCAACATTAATAGCGTTTTATAGTCTGGGTAAAGCCGGTAAGCATTTGTGTGTAATGTACAGAAAGTAGAATCAGTGTTATTTTAATGTAGCTATCAATCGGGAGAGTCAAGGAAACATGTTTTATATTATGAGGTTAAAATTGAAGATATGTGTGACATTTGTAGCATATTCATCTCTTCTAAAAGAAAAGGATAAACGGATTGTCTAAAATTCTCCCTGCATGCGTCATTTTCTATATTCTGACTATATAAGAGCGGAGATAGTTTTCTCTGTTTACTTTTCTTTCTACATTAGAGTTGGATTTTGTGTGTTTACAGAGGCACTTTTTCAGCTTCTTTAATTCCTCGCACTAACCCCATGGCTTAAAAAAAAGACAACAGTTCCATTCCACAAGTTGTTTTTCCTCTTTTTTCTGAACTCAAACACAGCTGCTTCAGTATAAAAAAGGACAAAACTGAATGCTGCTTTTTCATCTGTGTTTGTCAGGCCTTTTCCCACACAAGCCCACCAGAGAAAATAAAGCAGATGGGCTAAGTCTGTGGTTACATATGAATCTGCAGAAATGTGTAGCAGCCGTTGTGAAGGAAAGATCTGTCATATTTCACCCACAAGATAAAAAAAAATAATATAGAGGGGATGAGAGAGGCTGAAGGCAGAGGGAGAGGAGCTGTTGAGGTTTGTCGAGGTTGGATCCAGTCGGTTGTTGTCAGTCCTCCAGTTGGCTGTCAGTTCTCCCTGCGGTTCCGTTACAGGCCTTTGCCTAGCAAGGGAGAGGCTGGCAGGATGGCAGGCTGTGGCTAAGCCATAAAACCCATACTCTTACTGCACTTTTGTTAAATCATGTGGACTGCATGTGATGGACATTGTGCTGTTGTGCTGTTTGGCATTGAAAGCCAATCTTTCATGAAGAAGACAAGCAGGACACACACACACACACACACACACACACACACACACGCACACACACACTGGGCTGACTGTGGATGCCCTGTGTAGTCACATCACTTCATTTCCACACATATGTGCACATGTTGGAGTACCAGCAAGGACAATAGCATGTCTGCATGCACAGACTTACAATAACATGCTGCCAACAACTCAACTGAGCACTGAAAGTCTATTCATCTATTCTATAGAGTGAACAGTGGGATTTTGGCTGACAGGCTGGCAGAAAAAGATTCACTGCTGATGAACTGGAAGAAGGACTCAGACGTTTGTGCTTCCTCTTTTCAAACATAATAACAGAGTTGTATCAGGAAAATCTTTCACTTGGGTTCACAGACATTATATGACATACACATTCTATTTTCATTGCTGATGGTACTAAAATGAAGTTTTACTTTTAGAATAGTGTCCCAGCTAACATTATAATAGTTGCTTGCACTGACATTTTTTGACACTTTGAGGTTGTTATATTTTTACTTTAATTTTAATTAAGATATTTTTATTGAGATCAGCTGTAATTCTGTACCCAACCCACGCCACCCCCGCCCCCCCCCAAACACACACACACAAACACGCACATTCTCAGAGCTACGAAGCCAATATTCTGGAGAATCAAAGTAAGTCAATCACAGTTGGTTTTGATCTCCAATTACAAAGTGGAACTGCACCATTTGATGTTATCCAGTGTCAGTCTTGTGTTCCCTCTATTTGTCCTCCCAATTTTCAGATGATTTACATTATAGGTTTTCACAATGGTTTACCACAGTAATGACGTTCTGTGATTCTATTTAAGTGGTTTTGGAGTCTTTGTTGGCTTTCTGCAGTGGCTATTCCCCGGAAAACTAAACATTATGCTGAATAATCAGGATGATGATGATGCAGCAACCTTTTATAACAGAAGATATAAAACAGTTCCAATCATACTTCTCAGAGGTTTTCATATGTGGAGTTGAGTCTGAGGTATTCTGGCCCTTATTTATGACAGGTTATTCACACTTGATACATTGATTTTCTGATGTAAAGATTGTCCTTGAGTTGTGGAATACACACACATACACACACACACACACACACACACACACACACACACACAGACAGACAGACAGACAGACAGACAGACAGACAGAGTCAATAACCAGCCAGCATTTATTTTGGCTCTCCTTGGAACAATTACCAATGGAACTTTGGCCTCAGAAGACTGAAATACTGCAAGTGAGGTTTCTGAAATAGCACAAGGATACAGTCATCTGAACCTCTTGCATGGTCTGAATACATTTGACACTCACCAGGCTCCCTAAAAGTCATTGTTACACATTTCCATGAACATGAATATTTGATATACACTTAATCAAAAGCAGAAGGAAAATGTAACTGTTGAGACTATTCTAAGAAGGAATGGAGAGGGAGTGATTTGGCAGGAAGGCTTTGTTTCTGTGTTATGTGGGCTTACTTGCTGGGTGCTGCCCAGTAATAAAGGTAAAGATAGGGATGGAAAAGTTTTCATCAGCTCAACACTGATCCTTCTCTTTGAATACCTCCATGAAGCTCATTTAATCAACATCTTAAGGGCCTCCACAGAAGTAACAGTGGCCTCTTTTCATACTCAAAAACATGTGGCAGGCTCATAAAATTGACTTAAATCTCCTTTTGTGAAAAAATGCAGCTTTATTGTTCCTTTCTCTTTTCTTCTCCCATGCCCTCCATCTCCCACTCCAATGGAGAGCACTTGTCACAGCACTGAGAGAAAGACAAGAGTTCAGAGGTGATGCAGCACAGTGAGCTGCTGAGCCTGTTTCCATGGAAGCAGGATTTTAATTCAGGCATCTCCTCAGTCAGCCGGGGTCCTGCCGTGTTATCATGGGTAACGAGTCATTGATGCTCTGCAGGGAAGAGGCCCTGCTGCCATGATTAAGTCCATTGGCTTTACCGAGAAGAAAGCCAGGAAACACAAAGATCTTTACTTCACACTCCCTCATCCAGAGAAGTGAGAAAACTAAGTTGGATGAATTTAGACAGCTGGGACTGCAGCCAGAGCCAAATTCAATGGTTTCACATGCAGTTCTGTGAATCCAGAGGGACAGTAGATGTTGTTATTAAGCTCAAATTATGTTTCCTTACTTTTTGTTATTGACTAAATGTGCCGATAATGACTCTTAATATGGAGTGTTATGTTATAAAATCTTATCCAACTTTAGTATCTTGACTGTGGCACTTAATGGAGATCCAGCATCTACCTTTTCCCACACATCAAACCATGTAAATGTCAGTGATTGCTGTTGATTTTAGGTCCAGTTCCACTTAATAGGCGGAACTGCGCAAACGCCAGCTTGTCAGGTCACCTTGTCAAAAAAAAATAGTTCTTCCTCCCAGTCCGAATGCTGCATAGTGTAGTTATGAGGGGGACCAGGAATGTCAGGAGTAACAACACTTCAGTGCCCAGTGAAACAGGAAGTGTGTTTTCATTAAGGTTACCCTTGGGAGTGTCAGGAGGCCAGACCAAATCCCTCTGGCAACCAACCAAAGATTGCCCTTCAGGCACTCACCTGTCAATCATTCTAGTTTCCCTGTGAAAAGGCTGTGATTTGCTCTAATAGCCCACCATTTTTGAGCTTTGCTGTCCTCAGTTAGGCACTGCCCTTTCTACTTTTACTTCCTATGGGTCAGGCCTTAACAAACACTTTACATGTACAACTTTGAACCGGAGGTAGTTTCTGTGCACATATTCAATCGGACCACCTATGAGAAAGAAAAGAAAATACTATTCTTTACAGGATAAAGAAGCACTGCTTGGGGCTCTAGTAGTATAAAATGGTGTAAACTGATACTAGAAAGCAAAACCAAGAAACTTCAATACTATTGGGGCTTCAAGAGCATCTTGTGCATTGAAATCCCCTATGTCAAAAATCACATTTCTCTATGCAACCTGGAATCAGAAGGAAGGTGAATTGGTGGATGCCAGGTGGTATTTTCATTTAGTATGGGAATGACACAAGTTTCATTTTAGTTTATAATGTCTTTATCACTTTAAAATCATTTTTGAGATGTTTACACTGAACTTGTAAACCGTTTCGAGCATTTTTATCCCTACTCTTAAAAGTAGTTTTGTAGAGTGTTCTGACCTCTATCAGTGCAGAAAAAACCCTCTCACTTGGTGGTGTTATCAACTGAGCTTTTCTAAAGGTCAGAGGATTCTCGGGGAGACCAAGGACTGCAGAGTGTATCGTGCAGTTCTCCAGCCTCAGTAATGGTTTATAGTAGTTTATTATCTGATATTTCACATATAAATAGTGTGTGCGCCATGCATCTCTGCAGCCAACTTGTACTTGTCCACCCACACATGAATCTATCAAAAGATTTTGGCTTAAAAAAAATAATGTACTGTATACCAAGCGGCGTGTTATCTGTACGTATTTTGAGCTATCCACGTGTATATCTACGCTGTACAACGCGGATGTAAACACACACGCAACTTGGCTTATTATTGCCACTTGCTGTGTTATTGCGAGAAGAAAGTGATGGTTGAGTTTAGACAGAGTGGCATACAAATTAGTCATACACACCATTTCATGAGATCAGCCTGCATAGTTACATTATCACCATTGAAATATAAATAACTTTTGTGGGCAAAAGATAATCAATATATCAAACTTTAAACAAATCCTTTCTTTATGCCTCAGTAACCAACAGACAAAAACAGAGTTGTAAAAACATAAACTCCCCCAACTTTATGGGGCTTGCACTGTAGGCGGTGAGTAATTCTAGTAATCATATTTTAAGAGGTATATGAATTGCGCAAGAGAAAATGGAGAGAGTTGAGTTACAGCAGTGAAGTGTCTGTCTGTCCTTGGAGTTAGTTTAAGAAACAGCTCTTTTCCTTCAGCAAACTGTGGAGAGCTTGAGGCAGGACTAAGCTGGATGCGGTCATTACTCCTGGCTCGAGTCTCAGTGATTCGTCTTCTGTATGGACACCTGAACCACTCCAACAAATCCACTAACTCTGTTACCTCAACCTCTCTCCTTTGCCCATTCCCAACCACCATGCCATTCCAACTCCTCTACATACTGTACACCCTCACAAACACACCTACAGATATAGATAAAGATACAAGCAAGCAATACAGGCATACACACATACATTTGTTTTCATCACACCTTAAGATATCACACCTTAGTGCATTTCAGCTTCTTAATATGTATACTTCTCATATTTGTATTCTTGTCATGTAGGCAGATGCAGAGCATATAGCTTGTTGTTTCATAGTGAATGATTGAATTATCAGTTCATAACCTTTTGTGGCTCATTCTCCAGGTGTGTCTTTGGCGGATATATACTGTACTGTAGAAAAAGGTAAATAAATACATTACATTGGATAGTTAGTTAGTCTTAATGTGGAGGAGCAGGAGAGCTCATAATGACTTCTCTGTCTCATAGTCTCATACATTTCTGTGGCATTTCTGTTCATTTTTTTCCTCCACGTTCTTCCTTTTCACACCCCTCTCCACCCCCACACTTTGCTGTACGTTCTATTTCTGACACAACAGCGATGAGTAATGAATGGTTTTGCCTTGCACCGGTTTTTAACAAGTGAGTGGATTGTATACAGTGTGTTCTGTATATTGGTCTAATTAGAGTTGTGCTGGCATATCATGGCAGAGCACTGAAACATCCCACACGATGGTTTCAGCCTGGTCTGCAGCCAGTTATGTTGGCTAGTGGGAGAAGAAGTGACAGTGGAGGGACACTGAAGTCCCACCATGGTGGGTCCCTCAAAGACCTGAAGGCTAAATGTGTATGCTCTGCTCTAGAATCCTGTTTCAACATGAATTACGTCACAATAAAGACACCACTTCCACAATGTACACCACCTCGTTTGACAGACTTCTTTTTCCAACCTGTCTATTTTTGTCGATACATTCCGGTCTGTGAATTTTCCAGAGCTCAAGAGTAATAGCTGTCTCATCTCAGTCTTTCTTCTTTGTTTACCTCTCACTTTAGTCTTTCCCTACTCACTCATTCAGAGTGTTTGCTTCTTCAAGACAAAGTCACCTCTTTATAACTTTTTTCCTCCACTCCTTGTCTTTATTCTGACATGTCCCTCCTTGCCTCTCAGTGATTACCAGATACTGTATTTTGGTACACTAGTGACATACTCCTGCTGCATGTACATCTGCTCTCCTTCTCACTCATCTATCTCCTTCACCTGTCTTTCTTTCTGTCTGTCTCTTTCTCTTCCTCTCTAGGTTTAAGTTTCCGTATTACCATCTCTCTCTGTCACTTGGCTGTCTCCGACCAGACCGGAAGACTCCCTGTCTTTGACTGTTGACATGTGGCAATTTTCCTTCGTTAATGAAAAGAAATGTGCCAATTACCTCTCCGGATGTTTCACTGGCAATCAGACACTAACGAGCTGAGAGAGAGAGAGAGAGAAAGAGAGAGAGAAAGTGTGTGTGTGTGTGTGTGTGTGTGTGTGTGTGTTTACATATCTGTGCAAGTTTGTGTATCTCTCTCTGTGTGCATGTTTGAGTCTGTCGGCATGAGATAAAGTTGGACCAATGCAATATGAGATTTCTTCTGCTGAATTGTATTCATTTGAACTCTTTTCACAACTGTGGTATAGAGATCGGCTTACCTTTTCATCTTTGGTTTTATTAATGAGTCCTAATTATAGTCGGTGCAGAATAAATGATGGGTGAACTGTTGCTCACTTTTGCTCTCTCTCACACGTTCCCATTTCTGACATGAGTTCCTACCACTCTCTGTCTCTCGTCACTTCGTCTCCCTCCCACCCCTCCATCTGCGCTGAAAAGCTCCTTTGTTCAATTTTTAATTACCTTCTCATATAAAAGTGCTCTTGACATCTGAACGCAGCACGTTTGGAGAGGCTGCCTGTGTGATTGGTGCAAAATTGGATAACCACCTCTTTGTATCAGCTGTCAATCTCAATTCAAAGAATTGACATTTTACTTACTAATGCCCTATGCTACACACACACTGTGAGCTCTAAAAAACAAAAGATTTCTGATGTCAACAAAACCCATCGTTTCATTGTCAAATCTTTGTTCTCTAAACACAGTGGTCCTTTTATTTTGTCATATTTGTTAGTTATTCAGTATTAAATATGGTGATATTGTAAAACAAAAACAACCCTATAATCACGGTAGCCTCCTTGGAATCCATAATGTGTTGTGATAGTACATCACTGCTGTCATATTGATTACATTTTTGAGTTTAAGATAATGCACAGGAGTTATTTACCTTATTTTTAATGTATGTGTATAATGTATATTAGAGGACCGTTTATAAAAGATATCTTGAGTGTTGAAACCTCGAGGAGAAAATGTCACCAGAAGCTACAGTTTAGTGAGTTGTTATTGAATTTCGTCTGGTGCTCTAATCCTGAATGTCATGACAGATGTCTAAGTGCCACCTCAGCAGATGTCAAGGCAGATTTGTTGCTATAAAACTAAAGCAGAAGTCAACTTAATAGCACAATACTGAAATTCCTAATTATATACACCTATAATATATGGACAGACTTTGTGATAAATTCCTGAGTAACCATTAAACAATGCTGTGTTGTTAAACTGAGATTGAAGCATCATGATCCTGAATGTACAGTAGATTTAAATGAGCTGCATACAACATTCAGAACAATAATATAGCAGCAAAGCTTCTCTGTTCTTTGCCTGGCCGTCCATTTGTGCATGTGAGTCCCTCCCTTTGAAACTGTTGGCCCTCTTGTGTGCTTTATACTACAGTTCTCATTGACTTGTGTAATAGCAGTTTAGGTCTAGAAAAACAATTTATAAATATATTATTATTATTGTATAAAGCTTCATAAAGTGTCTAGTTGCAAATTAAAATAAATTAACTGCTAATGTAGATACATGCTTATCTTTCTGTGTGGCAAGTGTTACACCTACTGCTGTAGCATCATGTTGAGGAATGAAGTCTCTGAGTGTGAGATGCAACGCATACATCGCAACTTATGTCATCCAACACTTTATTGCATTGCGCTCATATACAGTATAGAGAGGTTGCATTTCAGCTAGGAGACGGCTTGGGAGGCAATCCTTTCCTTCCTGGCTCTATGACATTGATTCAGCTAATACATGTTTATGGAGGAAAACAAACTCATATGCATCCAATCAGCAGAGTATGTACATCATGCTTCCAAAAGATTTACTGGAAACCTCTGCTGATATTGAGTTTGCATCCAGTGTTTGTTCATATGTATTTTGTCATGGGGATAGGTGTTATATGAGCTGAACAATGTTAGTGTTGCATGCATTGATTTGAAGGAGGACTGAGTTGAAAGAGGTGTTATATTGAAAATATTTTCTTCTCAGCCTCTCCAATGTGTTCCCACTGGAAAAGAGACAGGCAGCTGAGGTGTGACGCTGATGGCGTCTTTGATAGCTGCCATCTCAAGCAATCACAGCCACTAGTGAAGCTGGTGATGCATGTAACTCAGTGCATGTCAGAATCAGCCCAACTTCTCTTTTGAGAAAGTTCTAACAATGCTGGTCGCCCAACAATGCCCAATGTGTTGTACATATCTGCACCAGTACATGCCGTTTCTGTGTTGTTTCTTAAGCAATCTGACAACAGTGAGCCCGCACACCGTTTTGTCTTGACAGGCCTTATAACAGATTATTGTCCCACTTTTTTGAGATACTTTATCTCTCATGAAAAACGACCTTTTATAAACATCCTACTTATCTTTGCCTGTACTGCTCCTAAGGGTCTTATCTGTTATCAGGCCTTGCTTCTTATGGGATATCATAATACAGAGGAAGTTAGCTATTTGCTGGGCCTCCCGATTGCAGGTCAGCTCCTTTGAAGAAAACCAGAGAACCAGCAAACGTTTTCAAAGTGGCTACTGAGTGTGAGACAGCATGTGTTATTCTTTTAGAAACTTTCAAAACCTTTACACCTTTTTGAAGACAAAAAGGATATTGGTGATTTACAGTCAAATAAAAGCTCTAAATGGTCCCCTGTTTTGTGATAGCGCCAGGAGTTCAATATCCGTATCATTTAGAGAAATGAAACTCATAAGGAAAGGTCAGAGAGACTCTCAGCTTCAGAAATTGTGGAGTTTTCTTTTCTCTACTGTCCAACAATGCTGCTGTTAGGGTAGTGTTTTGTTCTAGGGGGAGAATAAAAAGTGTGTGATAGCTATTGACTTTTTGTAGCAGGACCTCAGAGACGTAAACAATTGTGCTCTAATCCTGGCACTCGCTGCGATTTGAGAGGTTAGGCGCAGACAAGAAAAACTATAGCTGTTCAAACACTTTGCTGTGATTTTACTACGATTTAATGAAGCTGTTTATCTTTTCCCTTTTTTACTATGTTGTGCTCTTTTCTTCGTCTCAGGTGGAGTGGTTAAAGAACGAGGAAGTTATCGATCCTGCAGATGACAGAAACTTCTACATCACCATCGACCACAACCTGATCATCAAACAGGCCCGTCTCTCTGACACTGCCAACTACACCTGTGTTGCGAAGAACATTGTTGCCAAGAGACGCAGCACCACCGCCACAGTTATTGTCTATGGTAAACAACTACTGTCTCAACACTGAACAACAATGAGATCCAAAACACAATTGGTCTCACTCTCCTAGTCTATATCGATGATGTTCCACTCCCGGGATTGCTCCGGTGCTGCAGGAAATTCCGCCAGGTCACTCTCTTTTCACCCAGATGTCACCTGTTGAAAATTCAGATTGGACAGATAGTCTAGCTAGCTGTCTGGATTTACTGGGCAGAGATCTGAGGAGCAGTTAACCATAGTCCTCAAAATTCTCAAAGTTTTGAATTCCGGTTGATCCTGTTGTATAAAACAACTTTTGAACGTACACATGTTGCAGAGGCTATTTTGCAACAGCACCATCATTATTACTATTGTGATTGGTTTAAAGAAATGCCAATAAACCCACATTTCTCTCAAGTTTTTCTCCCATTCCGGAATGCTGTGTTGACCTGCCAGACCCTCCTCCGCAGCACTGTGAAGGAAGGTCTGGCAAAGCGAGACTATACATCTTCTGACCTGCAAACTCTTCCTCCCTACTGAACACATGAGGGTTCAGTAGAGCCAGACCCTAGTGCAGAGGACAAGTGTTCAATTCCTATAAGAAGGCAGCTCAACTTATTCACATACAACAAATTTCATAAAGCAAATCCCTGTCTCTCTCCCTCAGCATGTAACATTCACTCATTTTGTTCCTGCCGGAAGGTGCGCAAGGATTGGAAGATTAGTGATTTTCTGAACTGTAGGCGAGGTGCTGATGTGGCGGTGCCATACTTAAAGAGACTCCTGCTGTGGTTTCACACAGACTCAACCACTGTTTCCCTAACATCAGCTCACATGACTGTTATAGCACAACATGGCTGTGAAGTTGGATCTTCAATGCCTGCTGGAGGCTGTGCATATTCAGACTGAATGAGTACACCAAGGTTAAGTTTCAAGTCTATAATTTCCTTGTCACTTGTCACCGACTCATGAACATCGAGAATGATGTTGCTAGTGGGGATAAGTTTTAGAGGGAGGTAGAAACAAAAACACAAAATTGTAAATCCAAGAGAGACGATTTCAGGGACAAAGTTCGCTGTCTGTGCAAGGCTTTCCTGTCACTAATGCAGTCTATCAGCATTGAAAAACTGCTTTGATGTCAGCTCATCCTTGAGTGAGTACAACAAGCATGTCTGTACTTGCTTTTTTACCCAGAATGGGGTACTTTCCCCTTAATGCACATTTGTGCTGTATGTGCTCTATATTCCCCATAAAGCAGCATGACAAAACCAAATCATGAGACAATTGTGTGTGTTATGAAAAAGTGAGAGGGACAGGTAATTTGTTTTTAGTTCAGTGGTTTCCAGTCTGACCCGCTACAAGGGCACTGGAAACAGGAGCACAAGCTGGCAACAAAGGAAAATAACAGGGAGAGAGGAGATAGATCCATAATCCATGGAGGAAAGAAAGCAGACAGTAAAGAAATGTGGGGCTTTGGCTGTCTTCCCTGGAGTGCAATATTTTGGGCTTCACTCATAAGCATGTCACATTCGAAAGTCGGAGGCTCCAAGGGGCCCAGTTCCACCATCTAAAATGCCACAGACTTGTTCTCAGCCACAAGCCCTGGTGTCACTCTGCACTGGATTTAGTCGCTGACAGAGATGGATGAGAGAGGGAAGAGAGGCATTAGGAGGAATCAGTGAATGGAAAATGCAGCTATCTGACCAGAATTTACTGCCTGGCTACATGGCAAAGTAACAACCCGAGATTTCAGGGTCAAAAATCCAAAACTCTAAATATAAATTTTACAATGGGCAATCTATTGTGATGTCCAATACTAATGTACTGATGGGTTACATTTTTTTCTGTGTCTCTCTATGCTTTTACTGCATTTGTAATTTGTATTTAATTTGTTAAATTGTCTTTCATTTTGTCTTATTTCATGTATATTTCATTTCACCCCAATCAATGCATTTTATTGGTTTTGTGTCCTTTTGTAAAGCACACTTGTTTGAAAAAAATGCAACATAAAGCTAAGGATAAAGTGAGAAAATAAACAGTCTGAGTGATGTTTTAACATGTTTTATTCTAGTGAATGGTGGATGGTCGACATGGACAGAGTGGTCAGTGTGTAACAGCCGCTGTGGCCGGGGTTACCAGAAACGCACACGCAGCTGTACCAACCCAGCCCCACTCAACGGAGGCACCATCTGTGAAGGGCAAGGCATCCAGAAACTGGCGTGCAATCCTCTCTGCCCAGGTATGGCATCAAATTACATTACACCCACTTAGTAGTGGGTGGAAAGGGTATAGGTGCACAAAAAACGAAATACATAAAATATGATAAAACTCTGTGTTTGCATATTTCGTTCTGTTTGTGCTTCCACCCTTACGTGTGTGTCTCTCTCCCACAAATCTTCGCTGTCTCAATCACCAATCCATGCACCCACGCACCCACTCATGCACTTGTTTCTCTTCATTTTCTCATTTTCCATTTCATTCACTCTACCCCTGTCTGTCCCTTCTGTTGTGTGGTAGTGGATGGCCTGTGGACAGAGTGGAGTAAGTGGTCCACCTGTGGGACAGAGTGCACCCACTGGAGGAGGAGGGAATGCAGCGTTCCAGCACCCAAAAACGGGGGAAAGGACTGTGAGGGCATGGTGCTCCAGTCCAAGAACTGCACCGATGGGATGTGCATGCAGAGTGAGTACCCGACTAATCCTCTGCTACTCTCTCTGACCTGCCAACCAAAGGAATTACTTCACCCTTTGACTATGAGTTTCACTCTGCTCTTTCATCAACACGCTGTGTTTCACATCGCCACATAACACTCTCACCCCGTCTCTCACTCACTCTGTTTCACTTCACTCATACATAAACAATAAAACATGCTAAAACACACTTATTTCTGTCTTCTGCCCCCAGCCTTTTTATTTGCACATTCATAATACACAAAAGCTGTTGGATCGAGTGGCGTAAAAGCAGAAACCACAGCACATCTTTTTACTCTGCTGCAAATATAAGTACATGTTAAAATGAGACTTGGCCACATGGGGAATGCTCTAAGTAGTTATCCTTGTCACAGGCTAAGCATTTGGGAGTTATATTTAAAATAATATTAAGTGATTATATTTTAATAATATAAGGGGGGGGTCACATCTATCAGGTTGCGTAATTTAGAAACTCTGGATTCCTTAGGTCCAATGAGAGGAAACACAAGGCCACAAAGTGGCACATGTGTAGACTTGCTCCTTATCCTGAGCTGGCAATTACATGCGTTGGAAAGTGAGCAAGTATTGTGCATAATAATATTCTAGTCTTGCAATGATTTCAAAGTACACAAACTGCTCCAGGATGCAGCAGCATTTCTTTCACATAAATCAAAATTCTACATTTGGTTTTACTGTTTTGTTGCAAACAAAAAAGGCCAAATCCAGTTTGTGGTGCTGCCAGATATTTTTCTGCAGGCAGCACATTGTTTTCTGCTTTTCTTTCTTCCAGCGAATTAAAAACAGCCAGGCAGTTCAGTTGAGCCAACAATCCTGTTACCTCTTTCTTATAATACATTCACAGATTGGAGTCATGCTGCAATGATGCACACGTGTTTGTGTGTTTGATACCTTGAACTTGATCTGCTAAAACAGTCTTTGCCTTCTTTTCTGTTCCTATAATAGCAAGAGAAATAGGTTGAGAAGGAAGTAGCTGGAAAGACTGCATATTAACTGTGTTCAACTCTCTGTCTAGTTTAATAATCATCCTCTCCAATAAACATCTTTGAAGGTATTAGACCCACACACTGTCACAGATGCCTCCGTCCTGTGTATAACCTGCTACAGATGGTGATTGTGACACTAACAATATAACAAAGGCCGGGCTGCTGGATGTCTAGAATTTGATACAGCTGGTCGTCACTTTGTGCTGCTGATGTGAGATTTTGCTGCACTATGTGGTTTTAAACTGCTACATGTCTCTGTACAATCAAACACTTACTCTACTGTATGTCCATATGTATGAAGGACTGACAGGAAGCTATGACTTTTGAGCGTTGAGTAATTTCATTTAACGTTAGCGTCACAGGGAATGCATTAGCTGATTTTTATAGCCAATGTCATATGTCTACAGTGTATAGAAACATCAGAGAGCAATCTACAACAAAACCTACTCTTATTTGTGTTATTCATCTTACTTTATTTCCCTCTGCGGCACAACATAAGTTAACCCCACAATTTCCACCCTTTGCAACTCAGCCTATCTAAAGCCTTAGTTTCCAGTAGATTGATGGCCAGTTTGCAGAGAATATAAAGCCATAATGATATAGATTTAGGATCATTTCAGGGATTGATTTTTTTGGAAGCTAAGAGGGTGAAGCCACTTATGTCAATGCTAATGACCATTTCCACTAGCATTTAGGAGTATGCCCCATTATCTAAAAGCTCACATTATGGCAAATATGATTGGGAATGGAAGATGTGTGCAATCTGAACTCACCTCGGACCGCTGATCTGCTCCCTCCAGTGCAGGGCTGGGATCTGAGCAAACACATGTCTGTGGATTCCATTGCAGCTTGATCTCATTTTCTGTTGTTTGAATTTATTTAAATCACTTCAATTGCAATCCATCGCAAAAATCCGGCAAAGGAATTTGATATAACAAGAGCTGGAAATAGAACTTGGGATGATATGCCTCCATTGCTGCACAAAAACACAACTGACCTGAGTCAAAAAGGAGAGAGTTGTGTTATAATTTACTTTGCAGCTTGTTTATCACATTTAGGCTGTCGGGGAGTTTGGGTGTTGGAGTTAACAAAGTTATGTATCTACAGATTGATCTAGAGAGGTTGCACTCTGCCTGTTTAGATAGAACTTCCCAACTCTAGTATAAGAGTATAGTTTTCACAGTTCACTGTGCCTGACCTGTCTAAATCTCTGTTTTGCGCTCCGTCTGTGCTCTGCCTTCTTGATTTTGAAGTTGTTTTCCAGCCCTTTGGTAATACTACTTTCAGACATGACATTTTCTTGACATATTGATCTATATAAAGGGGGGTACGTACTCCAGCAAGGGCAAATGCTTTATGGCTATCAAACACCAGGAAATCATGACTCTAAGGTTCACTTAAACCACCCAAAAGCATGAGGTTATTTACACTATAAAGTTTTGATTACATGTAAATATCTTATAATCATTGTATAATCATCAATTTCAGTGAACATAGATTCACCGCCAAGAAGTAGTAGAAGCAAAAATTAACCTTGACCTCAGCTTTGCCAGAATATGCTTCTCGGAGGTTGGAAACCTGTCACATTCAAGGAAGTAATGGCTGAAACACAGACAGTGATTTCCTGTACTATAAGGCCCCCTTCCTCTCCAGCTCTGTGTTGTCAGTAAGGAATAATGTTTGTCTCTCTGGGGCTCTGAGGTTTCCTTTGGAGCCCACCCACTGAAGCATGCGTTTCACTCTAGCTATACTGTAGACTGACGGATGAATAGAAACTCTACAGGATGGGTTCAAATGGGCCATCAGTGAGATTGACCCTGACAGTCACCTCCTCCTGCTCCAGCCCAACGTACCCGTTCCCTGATTACACGAACACACCAGCCCCATCTATCAAGCCATTGATTTTCCTGTCGGTCCACTTGTCTGCCAGTGGCTCTCTCCCCCCAATAAGGACTTCATTGTTTGTATAGTTGTTTATGGATGTCCCAGGGAGACTGAATATTATGTGCGCAGTGCACTATCCCTGGCTGCCATTCTACGCTGCTTTCCTCTTCACGTCAACATATAACCTAGCCACAACAAAGTCAACCAAAAGCCCAATTCAGGCCCAAAAACATCTATGGTGAAATGTCCTTAGATCTTTTTCCATTTTCTGCTTTTCTAACATAATTATACCTTATTTCCCATGCACTAACCTCTCCATCCACCTTTCAGTGACAGATGCAAGGCTGTTGGTTCTATTGGCTCTGCTGGAGTCCACACTTTATCAGTTCCACCATTCCCCTCACCTGCCACAGCAGGCCTGCTGCTGCTAAGGCACTAAGCCCAGTTGATGGATCACGCCACTCCCTCATAGAACCCCCCCCACCCCAACACCCGCTCCTCTCATCCATCTCTATACTCTATACACCGATTGGGAGAGGAGGGGCCAAATCAAGAAAGATCGCTTCCCTGTGTCATCACTCCTACTCATGAGTTTGTTGCTGTCTCATTTGTTGAGTTTGTTTTTCTGTTGGCTTAAATTTGATTTTCATCATCCCCTTCTCCCTACCCCCTCCTTACCTCCCCTACTCTCTCTCCCATCCACAATCCCTTGCTCTCTTTTCAAGGTTCCTTCTATCAGAAGTCCTCTGAAGCAAAAGACCAGAGTGATTTTGGAAATTCATGTGAGTTTTTTTATCATTTCATTTATTTTTATTTTTTTTTTACATTATTTCTACATTAATTCTTATGTCTGTCTTATATCTTCATTGGCAGGTTGTGCACAAGGAATTTGCAATGACCCATAGTCCCTGATAAATTATTTGAAAACATTTAAACATGTTTTATAAGTAGTATATTTGCACTAAAAACATGAAAGGAAACAAACAAGTTTGCCATTTTTCTTTTATTCCCATCAATGTTTCATTATTATTTTTCTGTTCTTTTACTTGCAGATAACCACCTCAGGGCATTTCCTTTTTTGATTTCCGCGCTGTCCTTTCTCATAATGTGTCTCTGCTAGCCAGCTGCCTGTTTACTATTGTCTAACTCAGAGCTGACAATGCCCTTTACCCTGTTGCTTCTCATGAACTGAGCCGTGAGCTCAGGCATTGAGTCTGGCAAAGAATTTGACCCACTGTGTCTTTCTCAGTGTATATAATATTCTCTCTCTGTATCTCCCCCTCCCCTTATAAATCTTTGCATCCTCTCAGAGAATTAATTGCTCAATAATTCCTTTCATTTCCATTTCTTGTACTTTTCCCTTTCCGACAGTGGCGCATGTTCAAAGGGATGTATTAATCTAAGTGATACATTTTAATGCGTACACTTAGCAGGTTGCTGCCTCTATCATCAAAGCGTGGATGGGAGATTGTTCGACTGAGAGGGTATATGTTAAATAACTGCAGGGAATCTTGGCGAAGGAAGCACAGTGAAATTACATTTTCAGACTTTCATCATTGGCTCCCTGCTCTGTTTTCAATTTGTGTCTGTGCTTGGTGACGGATTAGAGGCCTTACATATACTGTATGAGGATATATCTTGACACTCATCTCTTCAATGTGATGTCTCAGTTAAAGCTAAATAGAACATGTTAGGCCACACTTGTCCTTCCTTGGAAATAAGGGAAATGAAATCTTCCCCTGCCTCTTTAATTGGACAAGAAACTTAAAGAAACTCTCAATTTCTTTTCTAAATCCCTATGTTAATAATGTGAGCGAGAGGGAGTGCCCTGGTCAAGCTCATACCCAATTTCCTTTTAATAGAGATTTTCTAAGAGCATGACATATAATGGATTTTAAACTGACTAAGTTGTAAATGGCGTACTTGTTTAATTAGATTAAAAAACCTATTTATGCATATAAAAAAACATCAAGTCATCATACTGCAACATCACAAGAGAAAAAGAAGCTACGCACTTTTACTCTTGGAGAGCAAAGATGTGCTAAAAAACACGTATGGCTCTCTACTGTCACAAAAACACTCTTCTTTCTCTTGCTTTTCTCCCTCTTCTCCCCCTTTGTGCACAAGAACACTAGAGACACAGATTGAGTGCCATCTGCATCCCTGAGACACATGAGGCTAATTTATACAAATGCTTTGATTCATGCATGTCCTGAAAGTTCTGTGTAGGGGGCTCTATGGCTGATGCTGCCATCTACTGGTGCAGAATTTGTGCCATTTACATACTGAAATGATCTGAAAAATAGAAATGTCTCTCTCATCAAAATAATTATTTTATAATAAAAAGTAATTGTATATACTTTATACTGTATGTATTATAGGGCTTTGTAGAGCCCCGCCCTTGACATCTACAGTGGGTATTCATACTTTGACGCACACATACAGGCTCACATATGCCTTCTGGAATGTTGTTACCATCTATAGAAGAGTTTCTCCCCATTTGTCAACTTGTGACAGTGAAGGACATTCTTTACCAAACACCATAGAGAGTTCAGTCTGTCAGTAGACATCCATTTAAAGGTCTGATCGGTAATGAGTGCCTGTCTCAGTCTGCGATTCCGACAGCCACTATATCCATGCCAGGCCTGCTAATCACAGAGGTTTCTCCAGCTGGAAAGTGGACAGAAAGACTTTGCAAGGGAGATAGAGATGAAAGACAAATTGAGAAATGCAAGCTATCTCTAGATCTTATCTGCAGTGTGTAAGAACAAAGACAGAGACCGTCTCTGAACTCCAACACAGAGCACGGCAATTTGAAGATAAAAACATCTATATCTCCTTCTTTTGAACTTTTGATCTTGATTATGAGCCTGGTTGTTAGGACAGTGTGTTATTGGGTTGCATTAGAGCAGCCTTTCTTATTAATTGCGTCATTGTGCACAGAAATTATTGTCATTATATCTATTTTCTTGTTTCTAATTAGCTGTATGATGCATGGTATACAACCCCTTCTGGCTTCTTATAGGAAATATGAATGTCTTTGTAAAATCCCTGGTCATTATTAAAAGGGACCCACATGTCATGACTCTTGCATATGTTTAGCAGATTTCTTTGTGAATAAATATCATTTGTTTGCCCTTTACTATATGACAAAAGCCAAAATCGAATGTTAGATGGCAAAGCTGAAAGGAGAAAAATACATGAAGTTGTGCTTCACTCTCTACAGTACATGCATCATTATCTTTTCATTTGACAATTAAGGGTGTCCTATGTTATTAAATCAACAGCCTGATTATTTGCCACAGCGGGCCAGCATTAACCACATAAAATAAATAAGACAGGAGATATACTTGTATTTATTTTCCAGTAGATGGTTAGTAATATCCGCCTCAATCTTAAAGCAGGATATTAGTCTGCTGATAATGGCTTCATCACAACTCTGTGATGCTGAGAAAGAAAGCTGATGATGTGAACTTATAAGATCTTAAGACTATTTTTCTTTCTGTCTTTTGTCTCCCCCCCTCTACCCCCCTTCCTCCTCCTCCAGTGGCCCCCAGTACAGATGATGTTGCTCTGTATGTGGGTATTGTCATAGCGGTGATCATGTGCCTGGTTATCTCTGTCGTCGTGGCACTCTTCATCTACAGGAAGAACCACCGTGACTTTGACTCTGACATCATTGATTCCTCCGCCCTCAATGGAGGCTTCCAGCCAGTCAGCATCAAGACTGCCCGCAAAGGTGAGGCGCAGCATACATATGCTTGTTTTTGTTTGTGTTTGCCTGCATGTATGAGGGAGTGTTTGTGTGCACATCCTTGATGTCTTGTTTTCACATGCATTCATCATTTCTTGTCTTTACATCACATGTGAGTGAGCTAATGGACATCAGATGGTGCTAGGGCTATATTATTATTTATTCATCCTTTTTTGTGAAACATTTGATAATCCAATTGTTCAGTTTCAATACTGATTCCAAAATGTTAACAAAAATGTGATTTAAATCAGTAAATATTTGATTAAAGCATAATAAACAAGTCAGCAAATCTGCCCGTTTTTGGTGCTTGACAGTTGTCGATACGTCGTGCTACAGACACGTTTCAATAAGAACCATTAGCAACCCATAGCATTAACCTGGTGATCTATGTTTGGCTCTGGCAGCACATGTTTTTTAGTGAGGATGTGAATGTAAATGTGGTCTTTTTACTGTAGATGAGCAGGGAGCTTGTGGGAGAAATACAGAAAGCATGTTTGTGCAGATTAGGTGATTAAACTATTAAAATGCTTGTCATTGTGATGGCAGGCCAAACTATGCCCCTTAATTAAGGCATAATAAGGCCAGTCTGCATGTCGCATATTAAACTCTAATTAGATTTGGGCTGGTGACGCACAATTTAAAAGTACGACTGCAGAGGTGAAGACAGGTGGCAGTGAGCTGGCACCCACCTCTAGTTGTAGCATGCCCCTTCTTACCCATATCTATGAGGCTAATAACATCCATTCAATGGAGTGATCACATTCAAAATGCGTGGAGCTGGACAAAAAGATTGCAGGGAAACAGACAGATCAGAGGAAATGTGTTGTAAATAGCAGAAAAAAAGAAAAACTGGAGAAAAAAGAAATAACAGATACAGGAAATGGAAGTTTTGGTATTTAAAACCAAAATGGCCTCTGTCTGTCACTGTGAGACACACATCAAAGATATCTGCCAATGTAGCACTGAATTGATGAAGAACATCTGCAAGCAACAGGCAGACCCAAATTCAAAATCACTAAACATTTGTTGCAAAAGTAAACCAAAATGTATAAGGTTACCATTACACTTGTTTAGCTGAACCACAACAATTATTGTGAGAATGTGGGATTGAGATGGATACTGATTGGTACACCCCTGTGTTTCTCCCACAATTTTTAATGCTTCAGAATTCCTTTTTTTAAATAGTTTTAACAATATTTATCAAATACGAGGTTTATGTGTTTACAGATGTATACAATTATATATACTGTATATATTTATTTTTTATTTATTTTTTTAGCCTCTAGTTATTGACTGATGACTGAAGTTAGGATCATATGGTAATAGATAACAAATCCAGTCTGTATGCCTGTACTGACAATGTCAACAAAATAATATTAGTTTATTCATTTTGTGCTATTGCTTAACCAGTGTGGAGCGCAACAGATTAGCTTACTTAAAAACAATGCTGAAATTTTGTTTTTCTTTGGACTTGTGCAGGCTTGAGCCATTGATAAAATAATGTACTAGTTATTGATGCTTTATAAAGCATTAAAAATAACACAAAAAATAATATAAATACAATACTACAACTACTACACTAACACAAAAAATTATAATACAATAAATCATTATTCTGGCCATGTCTTGTCTTATTAGAAAACTTGTTGTGACTTACATTGACATTTGTATCATGTGTTGTTGGGGGTTGGAGGTAGTGGAGAAGCTAGAGGACAGAGAGCTCCCGCTGCCATCGCTGTACCCACTCAGCCCAGCTATTGAACATTCATCCTTGCACCTACTGGGTAAACTGAGCGTTAGTGATGCCATCTGTTACTCATGAATCACAGCTGTGCCTATAACTTCTCAGACTGAGTAATGTTTCTTGGTGGTGAAGTGGTCTTCCCTAATGAGTGAAAAAGAAATTAGTGAAGCCAGGCAGCGGATTGCTGCCAACAATTCAGTTCTGTGTGGCTTTTTTGGTTTCCAGTTAGTTTCTTACTAGTTGTCCTAGTTGGAAAGAGCATATGATTGCTTAGACTTTTCTTAAGACATTCGCTCCTGTTGACCTGGTCACTTTCTTTTCTTTTCCAGCTGATCTCCTAACAGCACCCCCTGACCTGACCTCAGCAGCCGCCATGTACCGTGGCCCCGTCTACGCCCTCCACGATGTGGCTGACAAAATCCCCATGACCAATTCCCCTCTGCTGGACCCTCTTCCCAACCTGAAGATTAAGGTGTACAACTCCTCAGGCTTAGTGACTCCACAAGATGACTTGGGAGGGGAGTTTTCCTCTAAATTGTCACCTAAGCTACCACACTGCCTCCTGGACAACAGTGACAGCACGATGGGCCGTCGCACACAGACCCAGACGTTGCTCCGCACCAGGGATCCGTCCTGCACCGCACTGGGCTCCTTCAGCTCCCAGGGGGGACACCTCATTGTGCCCAACTCAGGTTTGACCAGACAATGAGAGAATGTGTTTTCAGATTTGTGTCTCCTGATCTGGGATTCAGTACATTTATATGTTTAACCAGGCAAAATCTGTTGCAGATTTTAAAATTTGCAGCGATAAACATGATACCATAAATAAATAATTGAGTTCTTATTCATGAAAGAGGGATCTGCAACTTCAAACAAATTCATACTTTATCTTAAAACGTATTAACTGTTTGTCTGTTTTGATTAGAGCGGCATGTTTTCTACACAATGGCTCTCCTTTTAGGTGCTTTACATGATCTTCCTCTCAATAGCATTTAGTGAAATTTGTGTGCATGTGAGAACATTTCAATATGTGCGTGCACATATTATGGAGAATAGATCATCCATCAGCTCTTTCATCTGTGTGGCCAGTCAATACACAAAAATACAAAAGAGTACTGGTATGTTTCTAACTTTAATACTGTAAATCTTCACAAATGCTTACTAAACTGGATTGAAATACGCTATAAATTTTGATCCAGATGTATGAGATCTGAGCTACCTTACCACCTTTACCAGGGCAACCTTTACACACACAGACGTGACCTTGAAATAATATGCTAAACCTATGCAACCTATCAGCGTGTTGACTGCTCACAATATGACAAGGGCTGATGGATACCTAAGGTGTGTGCACTGGAAGTACTGAAGTATACTGTTTCAGGCAGCTTACATTAGCCATGCTGTCCTCACTTCAAACACATGTGGGCTGCTTGTAACATGCCACAGATGCATGTTGACAGGCATAGACAAACTAGCATAGACATTAAAGGATAAACTCACTTCTCATGTTTCTTAAGTTTTTCCTTTTTCCGTTTTGATTCTTGTAAAAATGTTCTGAGCTGCTAGTTGGGCTCAGCCACCTCATCATGTTACATAGGCAGAGGCAAAAGAAGGAGCACATTTGATATGTGATCAGTTTGTATGTCTGGGTAATGAAATATTTTGTGGCACCATCATTGTGGTATTTTGCATCTTAAAATGCATTTCCCATCTCTTTGAAGCTTTACTGTGAAGGAGAGTAGCAGTGTGTGAGACGTTCCCCTGGCAGAGTTGTTGCAAGAGAAGCTGTCTGTCACCTTTTGAAAAGTTCTGTACAAGGACATGGGAAATCAATGAGCTATCTGAGAAACCCCTACAGAGAAAAGTGTGTGTGTGTGTGTGTGTGTGTTTGCGCGCACGGCATGGGGGAATGTGGGGGGTAGGGTCCTAAAAACACATTGGACAGGACATCAAACAATCTGAGATGGAAAAATGTAAATCATGCTGGCTGCAGCAATATGAGAATGCTATGACGAGTAGAGAGATCATTGATTTTTTAGAAATGAAATGTCACGCCATTTCCTGGTGCCATAAGAGAAGGCAATAAAGTGCCATACGTAGTTTTAATATGTGGTGCTGAGGGGAATTGGGATTATTACTATACCACTCTAAGAAAGAAATATTATGACTATCCATTGGGGCTTTAATTGCTCTGCTGGTGCAAAAGGCTGAGCATTAAGACCTTTCACCATTTAAAAATATACATTTGTACAAGGGTGCCTGGGTAGCTCACGTGGTAGAGTGTGTACCTATATACAGAGGCTCAGTCTGCAATGCAGGGGCCGCAGATTTGCTTCCGACCTGCAGCCCTTTGCTATATGGCATTCCCCCTTTCATGTCTAAGCTATCCTACCCAATAAAGGCCTAAAATGCCAACAAATGCCAACAATCTTTAAACATACAGTGAGGCCAAAAAGTATTTAGTCAGCCACTGATTGTGCAAGTTCTCCTACTTAGAAAGATGAAGTCTGTAATTTTCATCATTGAATTTATTTGTAAATTATGGTGGAAAATAAGTAACCTGGTCAATAACAAAAGTTCAACTCAATACTTTGTAACATAACCTTTGTTGGCAATGACAGAGGTCAAATGTTTCCTGTAAGTCTTCACCAGGTTTGCGCAAACTGTAGCTGGTAATTTGGCCCATTCCTCCATGCAGATCTCTTCTAGAGCAGTGATGTTTTGGGGCTGTCGCTGGACAACACGGACTTTCAACTCCCTTGACAAATTTTCTATGGGGTTGAGATCTAGAGACTGGCTAGGCCACTCCAGGACCTTGAAATGCTTCGTTGCCCGAGCGGTGTGTTTGGGATCATTGTCAGGCAGGACCCAGCCACGTTCCATCTTCAAGGCTCTTACTTATGGAAGGAGGTTTTGGCTTAAAATCTCACAATACATGGCCCCGTTCATTCTTCCCTTAACACTGATCAGTTTTCCTGTCCCCTTTGCAGAAAAACAGCCCCAAAGCATGATGTTTCCTCCCCTATGCCTCACAGTAGATATGGTGTTCTTGGGATGCAACTCTACATTCTTCTTCCTCCAAACATGAGTTTTTACCAAAAGGTTCCATTTTGGTTTCATCTGATCACATGGTATTCTCTCAATCCTCTTCTGGATCATCCATATGCTCTCTGGCAAACTTCAGTCAGGCCTGGACATGTACTGGCTTAAGCAGGGGGACACGCCTGGCACTGCAGGATTTGAGTCCCTCTCGGTGTAGTGTGTTACTGATGGTAGCCTTTGTTCCTTTGGTCCCAGCTCTCTGCAGGTCATTCATTAGGTCCCTCCATGTAGTTCTGGGATTTTTGCTCACCGTTCTCATGATCATTTTGACCCCACGGGATTAGATCTTGCGTGGAACCCCAGATTGATGGAGATTATCAATGGTCTTGTATGTCTTCCATTTTCTTACAATTGCTCCCACAGTTGATTTATTCATACCAACCTGCTTGCCTATTGTAGATTCACTCTTCCCAGCCTGGTGCAGGTCTACAATTTTCTTCCTGGTGTCCTTCGACAGCTCTTTGGTCTTGGCCATGGTTGACTTTGGAGTCTGACTGTTTAAGGCTGTGGACAGGTGTCTTTTATACAGATAACAAGTTCAAAGAAGTGCCATTGATAGAGGTAACGAGTGGAGGACAGAAGAGCTTCTTAAAGAAGAAGTTACAGATCTGTGAGAGACAGAAATCTTGCTTGTTTGTGGGTGACCAAATACTTCTTTTCCACCATAATTTACAAATAAATCTTTAAAAAATCCTACAATGTGATTTCCTGGATTTTTGTTTCTCATTGTGTCTCTCATAGTTAAAGTATACCTAAGGTTGAAAATTACAGACCTCACTCATGTTTCCTAGTAGGGGAACTTGAACAATCAGTGGCTGACTAAATACTTTTTGGCCCCACTGTATGTTTTAATTTTGATGCTGATCTAATGTCTCTGACTGTGCTCTCACTGACTTAACAAAATAAAGCTATTAAACACAATCATGACAGCCATTGGCAGCACAAATAGTTGTAATGACTCCTCTGGTCAACCTGACAAGTCACAACTCTTATATATGCCTGTTTTGTTTTGTCTGTTTTTGTGATCCCCAGGAGTAAGTCTGCTTATTCCAGCAGGAGCCATTCCTCAGGGCAGAGTGTATGAGATGTATGTGACGGTTCAGAGGAAGGAAAACATGAGGTATGCAGTGCCTCCTGCTACATCAATGCCCCAGAGTTTTGTTTAAATCCTGGCAGCTTCACCATGTCACACATAACACTGAGACTGTTGTCACTTCATCACTAAACAGCATTTGTGTGTGTGTGTGTGTGTGTGTGTGTGTGTGTGTGTGTGTGTGTGTGTGTGTGTGTGTGTGTGTGTTATTTTGCTGTGCACCTCCAGGCCCTCGGTGGAAGATGGCCAAACAGTGCTGAGCCCTGTGGTGAGCTGTGGGCCCCCTGGGGCCTTGTTGACTCGGCCCCTCATCATCACTATGCACCACTGTGCTGTGTTTGACGGTCAACAGGATTGGCTGGTCCAGCTCAAGAGCCAGTCACAGCAGAACCATTGGGAGGTGAGATGTGAGATGAAAACTGTGCGACAGACTCTTATGTGTGTCACCACAGTCCAAGTTTTAAAATGTGCTTCTGGCAGTCATGTAAAGCTGTAAAAATGAGGTATACCATCTAGAATAGTATTAAATCCTCACTGCAACTGGTTGGTAGAAAATTCTACTCATCAAAGAACGAAGGGGAAGGTACCAAGAAAAATAAAATGATGAAATGGCTTGGACAATAGATAGCATGGAGTAGGTGAAGGGGATCAACTTCCCCTGCTTTGTTTGTGCAGCACGGCACTCAGGGTGAACCTCTGTTGCAACCAGGTGCTGAAATAGTAAACCTCTGATGGCAGCAGGGAACTGTTTTTCCCCAGACTGTTTTCTTGTACCTTTTATGAATGACTATTTTTGTTTAGGTGCGCCGTTGTGTGGGGTGTGTGTGTTTATGTTTTTGGAAGCCCTGTGCCTGCAGGCTCCATCATAAACAGTGCTGATGATGATAAGTTGGGTTGCTGAGGGCAGCAGTGTGAATGTGTACTACCTATCCCCTTATTCCTTCTCTTCCTAATTTTTTCTGTCTCACACGCACACGCACACACACACACACACACACATACACACAGTACAAATACCACAAATAGATCCTTTTTTAGAGAAACTATGCTTCCACCCCATCACAGAAAGCTGCTTTAAACATTTTACATACGGTCCAGTTTTCATCTCTCTCCCGAGAAATCTGTCAGCACACCTCAGATAATAATATGACAGACCCTGTTGTAGGCAGTTATTATCGTCTTTTATTTACCTGCCAAGAAAGCATTTCTGGCTAAGCTTTCCTTCCATGTGGTTTTTAATGAAATCTCACAGGCAGTTTGCTGAGGCCTTTTTCTTAAGTGTAAGGTGCTTAAAATATAAAAACGATCCATAATCATTAATATAGCAGCAGTGCCTAACATGAGCAGAAGGAAAAGCAATAGAAAGGCAATACAGAACACAAAAATTTATAATTTTCTTAAGAATTTTGGGTTTATGGGCTAATGGTCTAAATTAGTAAGATATAAATTGAAAGTGGGCACTGCTCTTGGGGAGGGTATTTAGGAAAATGTTGAAGCACTAATTGTAGTCCATGCAGGCATACTGTACAGTCCAGTCACATAATGAAACTACAGTACTTAGCACCAGCCAATATTTAATACATGGCCCTCTGTCAGCTCATTATTGAGTAGTGGCTTGAATAACACCACTTTCAGGTAGTCTTTGTACAATATCTACTGCTGATGTGGCGATATGACTTATGGAGCAGAGAAAAACTGCCAGACTGGCCCCACATGACATTGTGACATTGATGAATTACTCGGAGGGCAGCCAATAAAGCCCAGTGCAAACAGAGTCTTTTTAAGGAAGAAATAACTATTGATCAAGGGTGACATTGGGGGGTCTGTGTGTGTGTGTGTTTGTGTGTGTGTGTGTGTGTGTGTGTGTGTGTGTGTGTGTGTGTGTAAAGACAGTCGGATGCAATCTGGAAATAACCAATTGTCTCAGCAGTGAGTCTGGCTCCTGCTTGTATCCAAATGCGCACACACCTGGACCAATTCCTTATAAGAGCTTGTTATGTAAAAAGTCAGTAACTAATTAACTACAGTTTTCAAAAGACAAGTGGCAGAGTGAAACTTGGATAATTTTCCAACCTTTTTGGTTGAAAGATACCACTCCATATTCATTCATCGAGAGCGGTAACACGCTGGTTTATATCTAACATGTGCATCAGTGATTTAGCGTGATTCAAGCTAACTTTTACATGTGTAGGCATGCGAGGGATCAACTTTTGAATCATAGATCTGTACATGGCTCACAGAGGATACAAAAAGCCCAAAAATGTGGGTACACGTTCATTAGCCACGCACACAGCTGTTGCGTTTGATGTTGTGTTTTGAAATCCGTTTTAACTCTGTCATAGTATAATATTGAGGGGGGAAAATTATTATTAGTATTTAGTATTAGTATTAGCATTTTTTCAGTATTTGGAGGACGTGTGGTCATTACGAGTATTGGGGAGAATAAATATCCATATCCCTGTGTACTCTGTGCTGATTACAGTACACGCTTATAATTGATTACATCTCTGACCTGTCAGATATGCAGATGGTATATCCAAGGTGACGGCAGCTTCCTTTCTGAGACCAGCCTCCATTCTGCATGTGTGAAATATTGCTTTAAATGACATGCTCTGTCAAAATGTTTATTTATCACTGCTGTAGACATGAGCTCCTCTGAAGTTGTAATTCCTGGATATATATATATATATATATATATATATATATATATATATATATATATATATATATATATATATATATATATATATATATATATATATACTGTATATAGTCATCACTACCTAGTGAAAATAATCAGTTCCATTGGTATCCAGGATACTGCAGCCTCCCCCGTCAAAGCACACAAGAACCTACCCACACACATAAACACACACGCGCACAGTGTCATTGAAGGGAACAAGGTGTTGTGATGATGATGAAGACAGCCAGTCATATAATGAGGAACATGTGGGGCTTTCTGCTTCAGTAACTCTCTTACAAAGATGTATTCTCCCACGCCTCTAAGAAAGAAAGAAAGGAATATCTGCTGCTGAATGCAGTTCAAAAATGCTCTTTATACGTTTGATTTTTTTGCACCAGCACAAATATTCTGGATCAAGCAAAAGCTCACTTTTTTTCCACTTTGTTTTCTAATTGTGCTCCACTAAGGAGCCCGATTGCCATCCCCAGGAGCAGTTAAACTAGTATAAAATACTGTAATTCCTCTTCTGTCTCTCATAATAGGCTGAATTAATTCCAATGTGCTGCTCACAGGGGTGTTTGTATGAGAGAGAGAGAGAGAGAGAGAGAGAGAGCGCCTCCTCAGACCAGACGATCTTAATGAAAGAGAAATATGCAAAATAATAATACATTGATAGTTTAAGTACACTGTTTCTGCTAATGCATTAGATCAATTTAGTCCCCAAAACTTAAACTGAATAAACTTAAATTCCTCTCAGTTTCAAAACATACAAATAAGGGAAACTGTTTCTATGCTTTTGATGTTATGGCTATGCATATTTGGAATACTGGGTATTATTTACAAACATATAGGGTTATGTTCAAATGACTCTCTGAATAGGTATAACTACAAATTGTTCTCAACTTGCTGTGCCTCCATTGAATGGCGAATACATATACATTTATTTTATAGCACTTCAGATTCATCATTTATATGTATGAAAAAAACATTCAATTGGATAAGGAAAACCATGATTTTGAAAATGTCTCTTGGAGACAAGAAAGCAGCAGTTAGCTTAATGGGTATACTTACTTAGCAACAAATGCACACATGTACTGTAAGTCACTTGGAGGGGGAAAGAGCCAGGACAGAGTGTTCTCATCGTTTACCTTTATATTATGGTATTTCTTCATGTAATCCCTTTCATATTTCTGTTTTTAGCTTATTATCTCCCACACACCCTCCCGTCACTTTTTCTTTCTTCCTGTCCATATATAGGATGTAGTGGTGGTAGGAGAAGAAAATTTCACTACACCGTGCTATATCCAAATGGATGATGAAGCCTGCCACATTCTGACAGAGACACTGGGTACCACCTGCCTAGTGGGCCAATCTCTCAGCGCTGCAACCATAAAGCGCCTCAAACTAGCAATCTTTGGCCCTGTCACCTGCCCCGCCATGGAGTATCACATTAGAGTCTACTGCCTTGATGACACACAGGATGCACTTAAGGTAAATATACAGCAAGTTGCAGTTGTGTGTCCTTTCTTTTGTCCCTGTATTTGCTAAATGTTATGTAGCAGAAATTAAATGTGTTTGTGAGCATTAATGATGTATGTGAGTGTGTCCTTTTAGACAGAATGGTTTTGGTGTGTGTGTGTGTAGACATAGTCAACTGAGGAGCTGTGAGAGCCACAGTGAAAAAGATTTGTGTTGGTGTATCACAATAAGGGGTGACAAGCGCTTGCATTGAAAAAGCATGAAAAGCTGCACCTAGAAAGATGTTGCTGCTGCGCCAACACAAAATCTTTGTTTATATTATCCCTCTACTGTTGTCTCCTTCTGTTTAATACCTTTATCTTCCTACATGCAGGAAAGATAAGGACTGAATATTATACTGGGCAGGGATATTAAACATGGTTATTAAATTTGGGACTGGATAATCTATGGAAATAAGATAAATTTCTTTACTTGGTTTGTTTAAACATGCCCTGTCTGTTCACTTTAAGATAAACTGCCTCTGTTGTTAAAGATGCATGTAATCCTTATAGCTACTGTCCATACCTAATGTTCATATTTATATTTGACTGCAGTTAGAAATTCATTCATACTCTACTGTTTACTTATTTACTTATTATTGACCATCTTGGCCTATTGGTGGTTGTAATGTATTGATGAACATTGTTGTTTGTTTTTGTTTAAGTTTTTTACTTTTCTGTTATGTAATTATTGTGATATATGTTGGGACCCCCTTGAAAACGAGATGATACACACAATTATTATCCTAATAATAAACAAATTTGAACCTGTTATACTTATGTCCATATTCTATAATATGACTTTTTTCATATGCTATACTAGGACTTTTTTTTGACATACTATTTTTTTAATAACTTTTTTTGACATACTATACTATGACTTTTTTCTACTTTTTTCCACTTTCTATACTGAATTTTTTGACACACTATACTATGACTTTTATTGAACAAAACTACAGTATACGGTAGCACAACAGTAGACACATTTGTTTTGATATCAATACACATGGTTTCATATACCAAACGTGTGTGTTTTGTGTGTATACAGGAAGTCCTACAGATGGAGAAGCAAATGGGTGGGAAGTTGTTGGATGAACCAAAGACTCTAAACTTTAAAGACAGTACCCACAACCTGAGACTTTCCATCCACGATGTCCCCCACACAATGTGGAAGAGCAAACTACTAGCTAAGTACCAGGTAAACTTGCACCCTTTCAGAAAAAAAGACTTCAACATTGTCATAGACTCACAGCAGAGTAAATCTTCTACCTTCTTCACCTCTGTGCAGGAGGTTTCTTTTCAGCAAGTGTGGAGCGGCTCACAGAGGAACCTCCACTGTTGCTTTACCCTGGAACGGTTTTCCTCCAGCACTGTGGACCTGGCTTGTAAGATATGTGTTCGCCAGGTGGAAGGAGAAGGACAGATTTTTCAGCTGGATACTACACTGTCAGAGGTAAGATTTATACTTGGGTATTTAAATGTAGCCTACACTCTTGCATTTAATTTATTAAAGCTTAAAAGAATGATTCTTCTTGTTTAGATACAAGCAATGTATCACAAAACAAACTCACCAAGATCACACGTCGCTTCCAAAGTCCACTCCCCTACACCTATCTATGTATCTATCTTTCTATCTGTCTATCTAAAAGAAGATCAGAGAGCTTTAAATGAATGAAAATAATTTTAATAATGGAGATAATGCATTTCCTCCCCCACATTGCACTCCTCCTCTCTGTGTTGTGAGAGATACTTGGGTAAATTTACCCTCTCTCCTGCGTCCTATTCCCTCTTTTTGCATTGTTCATAAAGACTGACAGGGTGGAAGACAGGGAGTCTCGACCCTCCGGCCTTCATATAGTCCTGCCTATGACAAGCCAATGCAGAGCAGAGGGGAATAATCACCCTCTAGTTGTCTTGCACTTGTTTCGCAAAGGCCATCTGGCTAGGATGGCTGGCAAGGCAAGGAGGATAGAGCTTGAAGGATGGCGGAGCACACAGGCTTTGTGCTCAGTAATGAGATGAATAACAGAACTGTGTCTCTGTTTGGCCTTGGTTCATTTGTCTCTGGGTATTGCTCTGGTTTGTGTAGACACTTATCCAGCACTTAATCCTCCAGATGCAATATATTTACAAATCACTTAGCTCACACTAACAAATGGATGACAATAAAATTAATAATTTTCACATTTTATAAAACCCAGAAAGAAGAATTTTCTGAACTACCAATCAATTTTGAGCTACATCATGTTTTGTTTTGTCAGATGGTGTTAAATTATGTTCATGCTAAAAAAATGCCACTACTACAGTTTGTGTCTCTCCTTCAACCTCTCTCTCTCTCTGCAGGATTCCCAGAGTATTGACACGTCTCTGCTGGACCCCGCTAGCAACATCACCACACTGGTGGGGCCCAATGCCTTTCGCATCCCCGTCTCTATCCGACAGAAATTGTGTGGCAGTCTTGATGCACCACAGACCAGGGGAAATGACTGGAGGATGTTGGCCCACAAACTTAACCTTGACAGGTAGGTAGAGGAACAGGGGTTTCTGAAAGAGAAAAGGAGCGAGACAGTGACTCATGATTCAGTCCCTTAGCAGTCACAGTCTGGCCACAGGAACTGGCTGTCATCAGACATTTCCCATTTTTTAAGACGATGAAAGAGATGAAATTAAACAATACAAGGGACTTGATTTAGAAGTAAACTAAATGCACAAATCTTCCTATTTTCAAAAAGGTTGTTAATGTGCAAATTTAGCTGCTAAATCCTTTTCTTCATTAGAAGTAGGCAACAGGATCACATGGGGAATAAAGCTGTTTTTATTTGGTTGTTCTGTGGGCATGTGACTCATTTTGATTCACATCTGCTGAATTGAAACTGAGTTTGACAGAGAGAGAGTCAAAGATAGAAGGACGTTTTTCTTTTCAAAACATCATGTGTCTTTGATAGTCTTGTGTGTGTGATGGAGATACAGTGCGTTTCCATTTATAAGGTCCGAGCTCAGCGGGGAGGTCTTATCACATGCAGCAGCTGCAGATTGACGAGACCACTTACAGAGTGTGGCATGATAGAAGAAGAGTGCAGGAGAGAGACTTGAACCAACCTTTCATTCACAGATGATACATTCAGAACAGAAGTGTATACATTTTTTTTAACTTACTTAAAGAGACTTAATCAGCGTACTCAGCAACTATTTGCATGTTCTCCCCAATTTCTCTTAATTTTATTTACATTTGATCTTCTTTCTGTGCTGTCTTTGGCGCAAAAGAGCTTAACATTCTGAAGGAAAAATATGAGCACCTTTTTGCAGTTTTAAACCAATTGGCTCCTTTAAAAGGGTATTTTTTAGAGAAAGATCTATCAAAAAATGTAATAATTGACTCTTACATTGCAAACACATTTTTTAGACTTAAATGTGTATGTTAGTTGTGTACAGGTTGCAGAACTAAAAAATGTTGAGATATATATTGTATAAGTATATATATATATATATATATATATATATTAAACCATGTCAGTACACCAGCCAAGTCCTATCTTCTAACTCAAGTAAAGCCATTCTCTCCGTTACCATTTAGATCCTTTTTCTCATCCATCCTTCTCCGTTTTGTCACAATCATTCACTCAGGTATCTAAACTACTTTGCCACCAAATCCAGTCCTACGGGAGTTATCCTGGACTTGTGGGAGGCCCAGCATTTTCCTGATGGCAACCTCAGTCGTCTGGCCCAGGTACTGGAGGAGATGGGACGCCATGACAGCCTTGTTCCTGCTGCGACTGAACACTGACATCTGTCCACCAGGGAGTGTGACATTTTCTTAAGAAGAGAGGTGGACTGCAAAAAGCAGGCAAGCCATTTGGCATCAAAATGACAAATTCACCTACACACTCAGATACTGTTTTTGTGTGTTTTTTTTTTTTTTGGGAGGGGGGTGAATTTGCGCACACTCAGAGAAGCAAGAAGAAAGAAACAGCTAGGTCTGCTCAGCCATGACCCAGTTAAATATTGGCAACAAAAGGTGTTAAAACTTGGAGGGTAAACAAGAATATCTGTCATTTCTCTCTGGCTGTTCCTCTGTCTCTTTTTCTGACGACTTGATATTTTTGGCTCTAGTTTCCTTGGAAACAGCTGTGTGGTTATTTGGATGGGCTGTGCGGATATGTGGATGATGCCCTTGCCATAGACAACAGTCTGAGTAGTGAGACGCTATCAAAGGTCAAAGGAGCCACGAATCAAAGGAACCATCTCTCAGTCTCCAAAAACCATAGCAACTCCGTGGACAAGTATGTGTTCTGTCATAACATAGTATTTAATAATATGCCTATTTATACATATGTTTTTTTGTATTTCATGCTGCCTGCTATTGACTATTTTGCAGTGTCCTCACAGTTTGTTTCCTGTTTCATTATGTTTTACTGTATCATAGCACCTCCTGGTGGACTCTTGCAGTAATGACTCATTAACATGTACAGAAGGAAATCAATGATGTAACCATTTTACTGCTTTAGTGTTGCTGTAGTAACTACTATTAATACTTTTTTTCATGTCATGTATAATTATTGATTTTAATTGTTATGTGTGCTTCTTTCAAAACATTTTTTATAAGTTACATTGGTTATGATTTTTCTTTCTTTGCATGGTTTATAATCAGGTAATTTTGTGAGCAAGACCCTTTTCCCAAACTGAATACAATTTATGACTGATGCTGATGAATTGTATGTTGTTCAAGATGACGTCATTTACATTAAAGTGACCAGGCAGCGAGGAGAGGTAGAAAAAGGGAATCAAATAAGTATATTTTTGTAGGACCAATGCAACTGAATACAACTGCTTTGTACCAAATAGTTGACATACAGTGTATAAGGTTTCAATTTAATACAGAGCGCGATCAACTAAATATCAAATGTCATCCAGTGTCATTTCTTGTGTTCAGATCTTTCATCTGTGTTTTGGAGAACAGAGATTTTAACTCCGACTTCTGCATTTGTACATTAATGACAGAAGCCATCAATGTTGACACTGACTGCGCATAAAAATTAGTGGTAGTTGTATTTGCAATATTACTTTGATGCAGCAACACTTGTGACTGTTCCACGTGGTTGGTTCTTAATTTATTTTTGTTTTTTTAATGGCAGTTGTCACAGTTTTCGTAAAGCCGTCTATGCAAACTTTGCATCTTTCTGAAACAATCTTCACATTCTCAGTGGGCTAGCCTTTTGCATTCCCTAGTTGTTCTTCCTTCAGCTTCATGATTATTATTGTGTATAGTGAGAATGTAGCCTGTCTGTTACTGGCACTCATGATGTTGCAACTGCTTGCATTTCATCTGTCAAGTTATTGTACAAAGTGTAAGAAAGAATTTTTAAGACTAATAATAAATTATATTTATATGCAACATTGAAAACGGAGCAAAAGGATCTCGTTTGTATTGTGAGATTAATAAAATCAATTTTAAGGCAGCATTGCAACATGAATAGACAAGTCTTTGAGACGCATAGTCATTTTTATTGGGGTTATGTTATCCAGATCCACTCCTACACGCTTAATAATCACATATGTACAGATTAAATAAGGCACATGCCATAGCGGTAGAGTGGACAGGACATATTCTGTACACAGATAAATCATCAAAAACATTTTAACATCCAGAAAGGCAATAATTATCAATAGACTTCAGCTCAATTATGTACAAACAAATTGCGAGTGGAAAGGGAGAGCAAGGCCTTCTCCCAGCTCTGAAGGACAACCAACTTTCACAAATTCATCAATGACGTTACATGTTTTACGCAGAGGTCTTATTTTAATATTAAAATAAAATGTACATAGGAATACAATATAGAAATATCTGTTCCTTCTGGGCATATGATTTATCATAAATTTAGTCTTACTTTGATTTGTAATAATATAATTGACAATGAGGTCACTAAGCATGAATTAGACATTTCTTTGGATGGTCGACAGTGACAGTCAAAAGAAACAAAGGCAGCTGTTACAGTACAAAAGACTGTACATACTGCTATATGGCTTTAGAAGGGCAGAGCTTCCTCTGTATAGAGCTCCTCCCCTGCAAGGGTCCCTGTCTTCCTGCCCTATGGTACAGTCTGGACCCGACAACTACTCAGCTTTCACAGAAAGCACAACCTGAACACTTGGTCTGGGACAGAGGCAGCTCAGACAACAGGAAGGCAGATTCTCCCCTGACATAATAAATCTTTTGTCTCATTTTTCTGGCTCCCTGTCTACCGTTATCGCCATCACTCATCCTCGCTGTCAGTATCCTTTGTCTTATTGTATTTTTTTTTATCTTCCCTTTCTAATATTGGCCATTGTAAGTGGCGCTATGCCAGTGGCAGTGACAAGTCTCTGGTGATGAGAGCATCTCTCTTAACTCTCTGTTACAGTTTGATGTCTTGGGTCTCCAACATCTTCGCTAGGGTCTTCTTCACTCTAAGTGCTGTGAGGCGAGAAGCTGGGTTGTGAGCCCAGCACTCAGACATCAGTTTTCCCATCTGCCGTAGACACTGAAAGCAGATGTGCATGTACATAAGAATAAAACAATATTTTTTATAAAGGGGTTTGCAAGTTGTAATGAATAAATCGATTATTGATTAGTAATTGATTATTATTGATTAAAAGGCATTTTTAAAAAGACCACTCTGAGGTTTGGAGGTTGTGAAAAAGCCCTTCTGGCAGGTATGTGTCCTCCAGCAGAATGTGCCTTTTTTATCTAGCTCTTTAAATTAATTTATTAACCACTCAATTGCATTTATACCTGCAGATCTGAGTGGCTTTTTATTATGTGAGAAACGCATGAATCAAAACTCACTTTCTGATAAGCCACTTGCAAACCCGCATCTAAATGGCTTATTATTGCTCTATAAAAGTATGTATAACCATAACAATACCATTAATAAAGCCATTACAACATGTTAAGTCTTTTAAAAATACACATGGTTAGAAAATGGTATTGGGAAAACCTTTAGAATACCTCATCGCTGCTCCAGCGGTTAGCAAATGAAGGTCTTTGTTTCTTAATGCAGACGACTTCTATCATGTCCTCATAGGACGGATCAGTGGGCACAAGGTCATGATAGGGCAGCTGATACTCCTCAACAATGCCTTCATGAGAAACAGATATATGTGGGAATAAGTATTAATATTAAGTAAACATCTTGACATGTAGAGATCATGTTAAAAATATATATTTCTGACCTCCAGAGATGCAACGTCGAGCCATTTCCCAAACGATTAGGCCAAAACTGTACATGTCAGCCATTATAAAAGACTGGAAGTAGGTCCTGTTCAGGGTCTCTTCTAGCACTTCAGGCGGCATGTAGCGCTTTGTCCCAACTCGGAGGTTGGGAGGGATATCCACCTCGTTGGTGTCACTGAGAAAGGGAGAAGAAATGGAACAAAGATCTTTCAGAAAGATACTCCTGAACTGTATTGTGAGTATGTTATTAAAATGAGTGTTCAAAAAGTCCTGTACAAAATGTTGTACCTGTTAAACTTGACCGCCAGTCCAAGGTCTGCTATACAGCAGAATCCATTCTTTTTTACCAAGATGTTTTTACTCTTCAGGTCTCTGTGTGCAATGGCTGGTTTGCCCTGTGTGCCATAGATCTCAGTGTGCAGGTGACAGAGGCCTGATATGGCTGAGTAGGCCAGTTTCAGCAGAGCCTTGACGTCTAAGGTGTTGGACTTGAGGTAGTCGTATAAAGATCCATTCTCATGGTAGTCTGTTATTAGGTAAAGCTGAGTCCACGAGCCGGTTCCCTTAATATCTGCTGCTATGAATCCTGGGGGTTGGAAAGAAGGGATAACATGAGTGCATACAGAAAACGATTTAGGTCAATATTAGAAATATTTCAATGACATGTACGTAGTCCCTGGGGTTTACCTTTATTTAAGCACTCCCTCTTTACAGACACACACCAACACTTAAGTCTGCCCTTTTTAATTTACTTCTTTTACTCTCCGTTTATATCTCCTTACCCAGTATATTGTCATGTCTCATCAAGAAGGTCTGGTATATTTCAGTCTCTCTGAACCAACTTTCTTCCTCTGTGGTGAAGAAGACTTTGACAGCAACTCTCTCTCCTCTCCACTTGCCCATCCAGACCTCTCCGTATCGCCCTTTTCCAATCTGCTTAACCATCTGAATCTGCTTGGCGATGGTGCGCTGCACCTGGCAACCGGTTATTGTAAAATAAAGAAGCTATTTATTATGAAACTACCCTTTAAAAACACTTATTTT
Source organism: Etheostoma perlongum (assembly GCA_026937815.1). Classification (NCBI taxonomy): domain Eukaryota; kingdom Metazoa; phylum Chordata; class Actinopteri; order Perciformes; family Percidae; genus Etheostoma; species Etheostoma perlongum. Next base: position 12,865,283 of record CM049386.1, read on the forward strand.
TTGTCTCAATGTACAAACATTTTATTTAATTAAAACTGCTCTTGAAAAAGTTAAATTAGTTACTGAAGTTGTATATGTACATGTGAATAGTTCTAATATTTTCTGATATAATGCATAGTTTTTGCACTTCAATTCAATGTGATTCGCTTCACAGGAATTTATATTTAGCATATTACTGCATATATACACATACAGTATTGTGCAAAACTCTTAGGCAGGTTTGAAAAAATGCTGTAAACTAAGAATGCTTTCAAAAATATAAATAATGATTGTCTATTTTTATCACTTTACAAAATGCAAAGTGAGCTAACAAAAAAAATCTAAATCACATTAATATTTGGTGTTACTACCCTTTGCCTTCAAACCAGCATTAATTCTTATAGGTACACTTGCAAAAAGTCGGGCAATGTTGAGGATTGTAGACGCAGTGGTCAGCCAAGGAAATTTAGTGCAGCAGATGAAAAACCCATCAAGCTTATTTACCTTCAAAATCTGAAGATGTCCAGCAGTGACATCAGCTCAGAACTGGCAGGAACCAGTGTGACCCAGATATACCCATCTACTGTACTGGAAATAAGCTTGATGTGTTTTCATCTGCTGCACTAAATGTTTTTGGCCAACCACTGCGTCTCCGATCCTCAAGGTTGCCCGACTTTTTGCAAGTGTTGTCGTTTTTGCAAATTGATGCTGGTTTGAAGGCAAAGGGTAGTAACACCAAATATTGATGTGATTTAGATTTTTCTTTGTTCGCTCACTTTGCATTTTGTAAATTGATAAAATGAATCATTATTTATATTTTTGAAAGCATTCTTAGTTTACAGCATTTTTTCACACCTGCCTAAGTACTGTATATACTTGAAAACATATACTTGTAAATATTCATAATAATAACAGGAAACTGATTTCATCCATATCACTCAGCCCTAAGTGAAAGTATTGGGCAATGCAGTAATGTATTACTGTTCCAGAAGTTCTCCGCTTGTGATGTTGAGCAAGATGCACTTATTACTTCTTACCAGTAGAGGGAGTCCTGACCCAGAGCCAGACCCGATGCTGCGGGAATGCTCTATCAGGTCCTTCAGTGACTCCCCAGGGGGGATGTAGGTCTCTTCCTGCTCCAGCTCAATACTGTAGCGTGGCCGTGATGCCTGACGCTTATATCTGCCAGAAAAAAGGTGATGCAGTGTTTAGTAACAGCACATCAGGAAATGTGAATTTAATGATACAAGCACGTGACTTGATTCTTACCTGAAGTAGAAGAAGATGAGGATGAGACACAGGATGATGCTGCAGACTGTGACTGAAATAAAGAGAGCCATGTATTGAATACTGCTGTCATCGTAATCTAAAAAAAAAGGGAAACATATTTATATTATTTTCATGACATTTTTATTATCTTACCACACCTAAATCTGAATAATCATGTCCTAAGTAAGATGGAAAGCCTGTAAAACAAGAGGTGATCAGAAGGTGGTGACAATCATTTGTTCATTTTAATCAGCTCCAACATCTTTCTAATTTTCATTGGCATTGACAAGCTTCTTTTCCCCTTCCTCCCTCTAACCCTCCCCTGCATCATCCCCCCTCTCTCTCACAGCGTGTGATCGATAACATCCCCCTTCCTGAATCCCACAGATCAGCTGTCACACTGACATCGCTACAGAAACCCCAGAGGCTGAAGCAGCTCTGGGGCTCTAGCCTTTCTGCCATGCTCCTGCCAATCAGACACACACAAACAGCGGGATACTTCATGGTGTGCACAGAGAACACAGACACACACACAAAGAAGGACTATTGGACAAAGAAAAACTGCAAGGAAAGAAAAGTTTCCTATGTACACCCTGCATTTGCATTGAGTTAAAGGATAGCTCTGGCTTCAGCCAAAACATACTCAAATCTCAGTGATAACTTTGGTGAGTACAGTGCTATCATAGTTGATTGATTCATAACTATGAAAATAGCACCCATATGGTAAAACGATTCAATTGTATTGTTATTTATTATATTAAATGTATAACTTACTTGACAAATCAGTTTTTTGCTTGAAGGTCAGAATGAAGTGTGTGAGGCTGTGTGAAAGCGACAGAGAAGGAATGTGTGTGTGTGTGTGTGTGTGTGTGTGTGTGTGTGTGTTGTGGAGTAACAGATGGACAGATATCTCACATCCGTCCCGAGGCAAGAAACTCAAGCAGGCCCTGGGGAGAGGCTGTCCTTTTCATTAGAGGGTGAGAGAACAAGCCGAGTCTGCAGGCTCTGTTTCACCTGCCTCTCTCTCTCTCTCTCCTCCTCCCTCCCCCAGGAGCTGCATGTGCCACTTCACTTCTGCACCACACTGTGGTTTGTAACAGTTTAAACTGTCGCTACCCATCACCACCCAGCGTGGCCTGAACAAGCCCGTTCTAAAAAGCACTTATATAGAGCAAGATTTCAGTTAGTGAAAATCTATGTGAACAAAAGTGTGTCTTACCTGACGGCATAAGTGGAGGAATAGTAGGATGCAAGTCTCTGTTGCAATAGTCCAGATCCGTGCAACACTCAATAGCTCTCCTCAAACGTGCATTCCCCGTGTCCTAACACACACACACACACACACACACACACACACACACACACACACACATTAATACTACACAACACTAATGAAGACACAGAAGTGGCAAATATTTACAGCCACACTTATTCCTACAATTTACATTTTTCCACTGTGTGTAAAGATAGCGGGGCTGGACATGTTTGATTTAAATAGGTCTCGTAAAGAGCTGTGGTGAGTCCGGCAAAGCTCGTAAAGGCTTAACAACAGCTCATGAAGAAGGAAAACTCATACACAGACAAGTGCAGAAATAGGCTCACACAGCTGACTTACTCTGCACTGGAACTCAGAGCCGGCAAGACGCAAACAACCTGCAGTGTGTACCTCCAAACCTCCCTTCTCCTCCTCCACCATGGTGAAGCAGTAACCATCAGTCCTACCGAAGTGCACATAACATAACATCACATGAATAAACATGGTCTTGGAGTCTTTTCATTAACATCATCATCAGGGTTGGGATTATTTAGTATATAGTATTTTATTGAATCTAAATACAGTATTGAAACTGCTTATTGAGATAAAAAGTGTGAATAAGCTGTGTGAGATATCTCATTAAAGAATGTAGATAAAGTAAACTTTTGTGTACTTCTGATTGGGTAATTAAGGTCTCTCGAATAATTACCTTGAATAACTATTTGTTTTTAAAAGCCTTTATCTATGGAGTTTCACCATACTTGCAAGTATTGTTGTATTGGGGGCAGTGGGGGTAGCAGTCACACCAAAGCACTTTCTGAGCTGAAACTGTGGCTGTTCTGCTGCTCATCTCCGCCCTTCGCTCCGATCCCCCCTTCCATCCGTTCTTCAGCAGCATGGTGTCCAACATGTTGGCTGTACAGAGAGAGAGAGAAAAACTGGACTAAACACCACTGCAGTCCATAAAATCTGGACATTCCTTACTAAAGATGGTATAGATCAAAGGATCCAAACAACATTTCTTCTAATTGCAAAAGGATATTTTGAATTATATAGTTCTGTCTGTCAATCCACAGAATGTGTGAATATGTGCTGCTGAATGCAACAATGCTCAATGTACCTGCATGAAGTCTTGAACCAGAATAACACTACTCACCAGAAAGAAGGCGTTGTGCCTGTATGCCTGCCTGTGTGCGTGTGTATAGTGCTTTTGAAATGTGTAAGTGAACAGTCCTTTAGTGTAATATTTAAGAGAATCTATAAACCATATTTGATGCAGATACAAAACTTTCAGTGCCTGAGATATTTAATATCAGTAATGGTATACTTAGTGCTGATCAGTATAATTTATTGTCAACAAAACTGATAATCATGTTTGAAATGTTTAAATAAACCTGGTAAATATTGAACTAGTCTAAGATGAGACCCTTTAAAACATACATACAGTACATACTAACAAACAGGAAAAAGTGCATACTCCCTGTAATGTGTTGATTAGCTCTTTTCTACCTTTTATTCACTCTGCCTGCACAATAAAGATCATTTCCATTCTAGAATCAATCTCCAAATAGCACAGAACAGTTGGCAGATGTAATTATTTTGTTGTCAAAACTACAAAAGGCAAGTTATAAAGTATATAGGTTACAGGATATATGTGATTTAGTGTTTATCTTTTGAGAGGAGGAATGACATTTCCCGCAGGCAACAGATACATTAAACTACAACAACAGAGGCAAATGTTTGATTATGAAGGAATATCTAGGCACCAATTTGAGTTTTAAATCAATATCCCGAAAGAAATAACAACAACCACTGATTTATAATTTCATTTTTCACAGGAATACTCCATTGTTGTATCTTTGTACATTAATTAGTGTTAAATATTTTATTAGAAATGCCTACAGTGAATTTTCATTAAGAATTGTTATTAATACAATGGGTAACCTTTTTAAGTAACTGAAGAGTGTATACATTCATCAGAGGAGAACAAAACCAGTTCAGACAGCAGCTCGTCCCTGAAGACCTCTGTGGTCAGAGAGCTGAACAGTGTTGTGCCACACTAGATGGATGTCTTCTTTTCGCTTTTTTTCTTAAGCTCTCTTTATTTTAATCTTTAAAGCTGGAGAAAAACTGGAGATTTCAAGAACAGTAAGGTCAAGCATTCATCTGCATTGAACATCCTGAGTTAATTTGCATAATAAAGAACATTTACAAGCAACTATAAAACTATGAAAGCTGAGACATCACAGGTCTACATTACATCCATTCATCCTTAAAACCCAAGAATAGCTTTCTTTACTGTGGATGGGTATCACTATAAGAGGTGCAAGTAGATCTAAGCAGTGCAACAGCCTGAAAGCCAACCAGGCATTGAAAAAGGGACATGGGTAATCCCCTAGAGGACTATGTGATGAAAAGGCTGACACGGACTGTGGTACAGTACTTTAACACACTGGCTGTTCTTTGAGTGGAGGTTTGGGGGAGGTGCTCTAATCCTCCCACACAGTGGCCTTGGCTTGTCGATCACATCTCCTTTGAAAGTTTGCACAGACAAAAAAACAAAAACAAAATGGGAATGTTTCATGAAGTTGTCAGACATTCTGTCCATATCAGCTCTGTTTTATTTAAAAATTGACAAAGGCAGTGAGCAAAGAAGACTGGGGCAGGTCATTCCGGAGAGAAGTGTTACAGGAGAATGCTAGAATACTGTTTTGGAGTAAATGAGTAAAAGTGAACATGGAAACATAGATGATCAAGAGCAACTGCCTTAGAAATCCTTTTAAAAATGCAGAAATGCACCTCACAGTTTCACGTGCAGTATGCAAATTGGGTGCATATATCTGGTTGCACAACAACATACAAATGCTGCCCGCGACTTAACACTGCACTACATGCATTTTAACCCCTCACTACACAACACTGGGCATTTCATATGTATACAGTAGCAAATACTTTATATATTCTCCAACCTACGTTATGCACCATATAATTTGGTAAATTTATAACAAGAAGATTTTTTTCATCTTCTTTCTACAATAAAAGGCTTAGAATAGCCTTAAAGGGGAACTATGCAGCTGTTTTTTTAGCTTAATTTACCTTAACTAAACAGCTTTGGAGTCATTGAAATGGTTATATGACGTTTTTTGAGTTGAACGGTGGTTGTCTCGCTACCCCCTAGCGCCTGTGAGCTGAAAAGCCACCCTTGCAACTTTCGGCTGGCAAGTTGCCGGACTCATCAGGAAGTATCGCGTGATATCAGGTGTCGCGATGTAACAAATTGCTTCATGGCACTGCACATATACGCCCATTCATAAACCATTTAACAAGGTAGCGATGGAGGTTTTCCACACTATCGTCATGGCTGAGCCGGCTAAAAAGAAGCAGAAAGCTAGGAAAGCATTGTCGAAGGAACAGAGAAAGCAGGAGACTGACCAAGCTAAGAGTCAGACACAAGTTAACATAGGAGCTGCAAAATATCTATTCCAAAGCTGTAGGAGGAGCTCTATAGAGTAAGCTGCGAGCAAAAACAGCAAAGAAATGGCCAAAAATGCATAGCATCCCTTTAATGAGAGTCATTTATTGTCATGGCTGCTCAGCACACAACTTCCACCTAGGAATGACATGAGGGGCTTACGTTTTTGCATTAAGATTAGCAGAAGATGCATGCTATAAATGTACAGTATGCAGTGATTCCTCTAGAACTTTAGGTAAAATAAGACGTGTGTGTGTGTGTGGTTGGGGGGTTGCCATATGCTTGGTGTATATATAAGAGCAGGTTTGCTACAGAGTTACTGTGTATTCAACAGGCCATTAAAGAGGCTATAGGATATAAAGCCAGCAGGAGGCTTACAGTAAGGGAGAGGCCGTTTAGTACAAGTTCTACTAACGGAGTTCATTCCTTATCTAAAACACCACACTTATAAGTGAAAAAATCATCCAGGTATAAAATTGGCTACCCTGAGAGGATGGCTCTGTAAGTAAATAGATTTAAAACATAACTTAATAGATTTGGGTATATTAAATATAAAAGATTAAAGTTATTGTTATCATTAATACCCCACAGCGTACCATTGTTTTTCACATACACGTAATTGCACTCACTTCATTTTCTCTTTGTCTCTGTCTCACACACACATGCACGCATGCTGTGTCAGCTACGGGGCACACTCAAGGTCACCCCGAAATCTGATCTGCATCCCCTACACATTCCACAGGCTGTTTCTCAAACTACAAACACACACAATTTATTGCTCCAGCTGGAAAACCTTGAGTCACAGCTCGTCACCGTCACTGCATCTTTGGGCACGTTGCACTGGCTTCAGCTTTTTTCTTATAAATGTAGCTGAATTAGTGATGACAGTACATGAGCTGTCTTCAGGGACGCGTTTGTCATCTCTAGCCAAGAACTATTAGCGGGGTCTGTGACTCTTCCTATGTTTCCTTCCTTCCTTCCTAAGTTTTCCGTGGTGACAGAGGTCAGAGGACTGTGTGTCATTCCTATAATGATATTAACACATAGGAATTAAATAGACATTGAAATTGTCACACCAGAATGAATCCTTAACATACACCTCTGGTGCAACTCAGACACATAGGTGATGTATACTGGGTTCATTGGGTGTTTTGGGTCTCAAATCATCATACACCCTTACCCAGGAGAACCCACCAGGGTTGATCTGGCCCTGGTCTGTGCCTGAGTAGCTTGTATGATCCACGGATTGCCCTGCTTGATCCACAGCCATCTTGGCGTCTTTTTGGCGGCGTTAGTGATGTTCTTGACGGCTTTCCTGATGTGCAGTCCCTTCACTCCAAGCATCTTGAGGGCCCTGATGAGTGACTGACCTCCTCCATCTGGTCTTCCCAGGGTACAGTAAACTCCAGCAGGACCACTTGCCTTGTTGTTTGTTGACACTAGGACAATGTCTGGCCTGAGCATGGGCACTGTGATGTTTTCTGGGAATTTGAGCTGTCTCCCTAGGTCGACCTTCAGCTGCCAGTCCTGTGCTGTTGCGAGCAGCCCCCTGTAATAAACTGCTCTTGCATTAAGTAATTAAGTACGTTAGATGTAGAAAAAAGGCAGATCTTTGAGAATAACTAGTCAGGGAGGAGTCTGAGAATGTGCTATGTGACCTTGATGGTTTAACTCTGAAACTAAAGTCAATGGGTTCCTTCTTATGCATATAGAAGCATTGATGTGAAGTTGTGTCCCATTAAAAATTATATTTATTTGACTCAGCAGGTATTTGCAGAAGATCCTCTATTAATCTCTAAATGTAATTTCTGATAAATATTCATATTGTCCACAGCTACTCTGCATTGGTTCTGTGCACTCAAGATAGAAGTGTATGACTGTGACGCCTGAAATCTAGACAGACACTGGCAATCAATAGATATGCTGTTATGGTATTGGGTGTGGTTTTTCCATCAAGAGATTACGGGAAATCAATGCAAAACAGAATTACTGCCATTAACAGCGATGTTGGTGAAGTTAGGAGTGAAATGTTGACAGGGGAATTTCATGCCTGGGAAAATAAACTGCATAAAGTGCTCCAATTAACACGGGTGTTTCACAAGACCTGACTTCACAGCACTACAGCCATTTAATCTGTGAGCTGAGACCTTCACACAGACTGTTCATCACATGCAAAGAGGAGGACATGAGAGAAAAAGGAGATAAGTTAATCCAGGTGGCCATTATAAATCACCTCCTCAAAGGAGACATCTTCGCCAGTGTCTCCAGAGTGCACTCTGACCCCAAGGGGGTCACAACCGATCTGGAAAAAGGCCATACCTCCTCCTCCACCCGACCACCGCACGCTCATCCCTCTTAACCTCCCTACAGGCTTCAAAGGACTCTGCCACATGAGAGACACACACACACATTTTGTGCATGCGTCACGCAAGAGTTTGTCTAAAGGAGGAGCACATTCCACACTCTCTTCTCCATCTCTGCTGCTGTTGCTACACCCATATCAGGTCATCCGTTTCCCCGGTACAGCATTTAGCGACCTGTTCTGTGTTTACTGGCCATGAACAGTCTGCCTTAGTGGAGGAATGAGACGGCCACTTTGAAGGCTTGCACGACGCGCAGCAAAAATGCCACAACCAATTAATAGAGAGGGGACCTGTCTGTCGTAGACCCTGCTCCACATTGTACCCTAACCCTACCTTCAGAAAAACTAGCTCAACTGTCAGGGATTCACAAAGTTTGCACAGAGAAAACTTTCCACAATTATGTGAAAACAGCAGAGTGCTGCTATATCCACAGCAAAATGGTTAACCACACAGCAGACACATAGGCAAACTGACGTTTGCTATATTCCAATAAATGCAAAGAACAGAGAGAGACAGACACACAATTGCATCATAAAGTGAACAACTATTGTGCACTGAGATTTATTAAAAATTACTGATAAATCACAGAAAACCCTACATATGAATGCACAAATTATCTTGCATTTAAAAGGGTAGTAAAAACACTGATTTAGGTGGATAGTTCTCTTAACCATATTCTGAGGATCATACATGTTCATTTCTTTAAAAACAAGCATTTATCAGAAAAATCAGGTTGTGATTAAAAAAGATCCTTTCTGTAAAATTCTGTGTTTTTGCCAACATGACAATTTCCATATTTATTTTCATCTTTTCCCTTTCATGTATAGTTGTATATAAATATTCTGTAATGTCTTTGTGAGTCTCTATGTAGTTGTATAAACACTTTTCTTGCCCTTGTACTGTACTTCCAAATAACAATGCAGCACTTGAACCTGCAGTACCAATAAAAAAACAAACCTAACATTCACATTACGTTAAATGACATACATGCATGCAGACAAAAAGACACAACACAAACTCACATACACAGAACAGGTGTGAATGCTGGCATATTATGAAACCAAGGCTTTGTATTGACCACAGTGTGGTCTACTGTGTGGCACTCTTCCCAGCACACTATCTTATCTTCTCTTATTTATTCCTGCTCTTGTGAAGTTCCAGATAGTTTTTTTTTTTTTAACATTGCCTATCCACATTGCTCATCAGTTCATCTCACTGCTCGTCTATCTATCCATGCGGTCTGGACTTACTGGAAAAAGCCACAAGCCACTGACTAATGCTGGGTTCCATTACAGACATATTGAGAGACTACAGCCACAATTTGTCATTTTACCCCACAATATCACCTCTGCCAAAAGGAGTGTTCTTTCCTCATGGTGGTTTAACGTCTCTATAACTTAAAAAAACAGATAAGTTTTAGCTTGATATAATCTTTAATTTCCAAGAATACACATTTTTTCTTGTTAACCAAAACTACCGTATTATTCTGTGTTAATGCATGTGGAAAGCACTAAGCATCTCACAAGGCAGATATACTCATATGGTGCACTTGAATAACTATTGCGCGCACGCACGCACGCACACACACACACACACACACACACACACACACACACACACACACCTGATCGCTGGAGCAGCACATCTGCCTAGGGATCAAATTCAGTGTGGGGGAACTGTATCCACATCGTGACAGGAAGCAACACACAGAAGGCTGGAGAATGTCTGGTCCTGCCGAGGACCAACTGCTGCTGTTTTGTACTTGTGGACCACTGCACCATACTAAACTCTGACCTTATTTCAAAACACTCAAGCTCCACACAGATTTCATCCAAAGAGCTATAAATGTAGTTCATGCTACGTAACACTTTCTCTCTTAAACCGTTAAAGAAACATTGTATACATGTAGTTAGATAGATGTCCTACACTTGGAATCATCATCAACAGGGTTACACATAAACCGGTTCTATGATAACCCCAAAAAACAACAAATTCTCATTGAAATGCATACTTTAAATTTACAACAAAACAAATACAAACAACCCTTACAGAACAACACACTTATCCTGTTTCCCCTTCTCATAAATTCAAACTAGTAATTAGTAATTAGAATTGGTCTCTTTTCCCAAAGAAAAAACAAAAAACTCCTCCTTTAAACTCCTTCACACTGGTATAACTGAAGTAGAGATACAGAAAACAGATGGCTGCTGATAAAGACAATCTAATATCCCTTCTGAATGCTCCTACAGAGACACACTGACATTTTCAAATATTCAAAGAACGCTGTGAAGGAAAACACTACACATTGTACTTGGAAAACGGCTCCTCAGAAGAGTCCTGTTGATTATACATGTCTGTTCAGAAGAACAGCAGAATTACTTTAGCGGTGTGAAGTGAACCTGTTGGCCTTCTGTATTTTTATGTCATTGGATGAGATTAAAAATCCATTTGTGAGTGCAGAGTCGCTCTTGGTGGATGTTTGGCCCGCAAAATCTCACCTTCTCAATGTAGAACATATACTCGTATTTGCAGCTATGAGCCAGACACGTTGGGTTTTCATGGTTACTCAGCAGTTTTATGTTCCAAACACGGGACAAAGTGAAACCCAAAATGTGGATCGAGGAAATTAGCCAAAACTACGATGGCCGATGGGAGCAAATACCCTGCAACTTCAGAAAACACATGCAAATAGACAAAACACAACCAAATACATAAACGCGCTGCAAATAAAAAACGATGCAAAAAGAAAAGCACACAAACGACGAAAACAAATGCAACAAAAAAACGCTGCATCCAGATTACACAACGGAAGTTCTCCAGGCCTCTAGAGAGTGCAGCTAAGTGGAACAGCTGGATTTCTGACCCCACGAAACAAGAGAGAGAGCGAGCAGATGAGAGGTTTTTGTTTGGAAACAGGACTAAAAGAGAAGATAGCGGCGACATAACAAGGTTAGTATTCATTCATAGTGTTCCACTTGGCTGCTCCCTCTAGAGGCCTGGAGAACTTCCATTGTGTAATCTGGATGAATTTTTTGTTGCATTTGTTTTCGTTATGTTCGTTCTTTTTTTATTTGCATTGCGTTTATGTATCTGGTTGTGTTGTGTGTAAATGCAGTGTGTTTGCTGAATGCTGCACATGTGTTGTCAAATTAATGAAGTTGTTTTCTTAATTTGCTTGTGTTTTGTCTATTTGCATATTTTTCTGAAGTTGCAGGGCATACAAAACCAATTTAATTTCAAAACAAATGAAACCATCATAAAGTATATTATCAAAGATGCAACCAACTTTTTTGTATTTCCACTGCAGGAAGAATGAGGCTAGGGCTCATCTACTCTCTGTGAACCTCACCAGCCTATAGAAACAGGTGGCAAATTGACCGTGCTGTTTAGATTTATGGGCAACCTCCCACATGTTTTACTCATTTGGGAGACCTTTAGAAAGATCAGTTCACAGAGGAAACTGAAAAAAGCAACTGGTGACTCAAGTATTGGTTGAGTGAAACAGACCGGACAAAACTGAACTAGCTCAACACAGCAGGAAGAGTTTTAGTATGGAATCTTTTCAAGAGGGCTCACAGCTTCAGTCTGGACTGGCAAAACAAGTGGAAACTTTGCATCCCGTCACTTTATAGTTAGATTGTTGGAAGAATAAGAACCAATGCTACTCTTCACACATGATTCTGTTTAAATTCCATCTTCCTACATTCTTTTTATGTGTGTGACCCTCAAACACGCTGGACTGATACTGGATGAGAAGTTAAACACACAAGCTTAGCGCTCAGATAAGAATAAAGAAACTTCTCAGCAGAAACATTCATCAGCTGCTGAGGTATTTCGTGACCAACTGCAAAAGTTACAGCTAGCTCTGAACTACTCAGTTGGTCTGGGATTTTACAGCTGGGTTTCATTTGTGACACTTTCAGTGAAGCATCTCTTTGTAACCAGGATTAAAATCAATCTCTTTGTCCTCTAATGTGTGGTTGATTATATTCATATATTCACCTTCCTATTGTTCCTGCTTTTGAATTTTAACAAAAGCTTTATTTTTTTAAGAACTTTCCAAAATTGTGTCAATGACAATTTTGTTAATATACTGTTAAAGCTTTGGTCTGAGATGTCTTTTTGTTTTTAATAGTTTTACTGTATGAGAAAACAACACCGTGACTAATCTACATCAAACATTTATACATTTACATGTATATACTATGCATCATACACTATGAGTACATTCTAACTGAAGTATACCAAGAAAAGGACATTGGAGGATCATGATAATACAAATTAAAGTGAACTGCATCACCTTCTATCATTTATTGGAAATGCAGTTGCAGCAATGTTCATATAATCTAATTTTCCAGACCATCTCTCAATGGCAATATTTATAAACAGTGTGTGTGTGTGTGTGTGTGTTCACCCAGAAACTGTATTTATAGCCTGACAAAATTAAATAGGACCATTACAATTTTGTAAAGGCCATGGTGACTTCTTTAAATGGCTTGTTTGTCCATCCAACAGTCCAATACCTACATGTATCCAGTTTACTACCACATAAGACAAAGGAAATGACAAACTATTAGCCGCGGATACATTTTTTTGCTGATTGACTACTTGATTAATTGATTTATTGTTTCAGCTCTAATAAAAAGCCACCATTGGAAAGTTAAAGATTATAAAGGCAAAAAAGTTTGTGACTGATCCGCTTAAATAAATGGCAAATTAGATGTTTTAACATCCATACATCAAATATTATAGACTGTATAAAAGAAGTGACATTGCCACAAAGATCACCCATTGATTTGTGGAATACCGTTTTGATACCTGAGTTTGGCATTTTGCCTGTAGCCATCTTTGTTTTTTGAAGAAGTGACCATATTTAGATGAGAGGGCGGAGCTAAGTCATCCCCTAACACTAGCTAGATTGGTGAGCAAGGTGCAACTGTAATTTATGTTAACTGTGATTTTAATTAATTTTGGCAAGCAAAAAAATGGCTTTAAGCAAAATGCACTTATGCATGCAAATGAACAGCCAATTCCTGTCTTTTAGTACATCCGAACAAAACATTTTTAAGAGACCAAAATGTTACAATTAATTTCAATAAACTGAAATCACACTGTGAAAGGGTCAACGTTCTAAGACAGAAACCCAAACAACATTCAAAAACAAGTTCACGACTATTTAAATGAAAACAGTGCCATGGACACGCATTGCTAAGCCTCTGTTCTGATTGACAAGTCGCTAGTCAATCATAATGTAGCGATGCCTTAAAGCATACCCTCCTTTTCCATCTATTTTACTCTAAATGAACTAATTCATTACATAACATTACTAAATGAACTAAATGCCAATCTACAGATTGAAACTATAAACTCATTGGATACAAAGGTTAAGAAGTAGGGTCAATTCTATACAACCAGACTTCTTTTTGCAACCTATGGAGTCACCCCCATTAGAAAAAATGCAGGTTTAAGGCACTACTGCATTGGCTTCTCATTTCAGACCCGGAGGATAAGTCCACTTCTTTGATCCTGTCTATGTATACTAACACTAATGTCCAACAATGTCTCTCTCCTTTCTGTGATCAGAAAGAGAACAAATGCGCAAGTGTCATATTCTTGAGGCTGGGAGCTTGTCGACCCTCCCCGCTTTTTACAACCTTACGGGGCACAATGACACTGTTGGCATTCATCGTAGAAGACAACTGGCTGTTCATCTTCAAACAATTCAACATGACTGAAGTAGGGGGGGCAGATAAATGCACACCAGTTCTCATGGTTGCCCCTGTGGAGATCATAATATCTTTTGCTCTTCATCAATACCACAGAGTAAAAAAATGGCCCATAACCTCATAGCACTAGCAACCTGACAATTGTCACTATACAAATGTGTAAAATAATTCTTCTGATTTCAGAAAAACTTTATAATTAATTTAAAAATGAAAGTGTAGTGGCAGGGCTGGCTCAGTTGGTAGAGCGGACGCACATATACTTAGAGGTTTATGCCTCAGCGCAGAGGTCCAGGATTCGAGTCCGACCTGTGAAGACCTGCATGTCTTCTCCCTCTATCACCTAGCTGCCCTGTCCATTAAAGGCGAAAAGCCCAAAAAATTATCTTTTAAAAAAAAAAGGTGCACATAAAAGGTCTCCCACCAGAAAAGCACAAATGTAAGACTAAGAATGACTATATGCACACATTTATATACAACTTATTTACATTAATATAATAAATATACATCATTTATATAATTCTTGTTGCTTTCACTCATGGTTTGGCCAGCGACTGACAAAGGTATAAGCAATCAAAGGCCTCATCAGTCTTGCATCGACATAAAACATAAAGGCAGCAGAATAATGATGGCATCAAAACACGCAGTTGCTGTCTAGCACAGTACTCACCATCAGAACCCCGGCTCAGTGATGCCAGTCCAGTCATTAGGAGAACAGCCGGCCAGGCCCACTCCTGAGGCAGTCCCACCACCACCACCACCATTACTCCAGCACAAGCGCCAACCCCAGTCGCCCGCCTCCTTCAAATCCTTGAGGCGCAGCCACAACAAACACACCGGTGCAAAGAGGCAGAGGTGTAAGACTGGGTTTTATATCCTTTTGTGAAATAGCACCAGTCCACTTTCTGTACAAGTGTCTCTCTGTAAGTGACCGCCACTCTGCCTATCTGAACTCTCAGGAACTTCCCACAGCACACAGCAGCCCCGTAGCCTCCAGCACTACTCCACACTGACAGCCTGGGAGAGACAGACAGAGAAGAGGGGGAGAAAAGAAGGGGAAAGAGGGTGTTACTTAGTTGCTCTCTCACTGTGCTATTTGTCCAGCCTTTTCTATGACCACTTCATTACAGAGGGAACAGCTGAGTATATGTGAATCCACATACAGCCTCTCTCTCTTTCACACACAGACATACACAATAAAGATTCTCACTTCACTCATACACAGAAAGAAGGGGGCACCAGGGCCATGGATGTGATCAGGGGCAGAAGATGGTGTTTAAGGCAGAAGTGAAAGCCACAGGCATAAAAACACATCGCATGCCAAGAAGGACACAGAAAGTACAGTAAGAACTAAAGGAGTATAAACTTATAAAGCACATTCACATATATGCTTTGGTAAAACCATCTGCTGTTAAATCCTGCAAGTCTGAGCTAAGAAGTGTCTGCTGCCCCGAAGAAGAACTCAGAACAAGACTTGTACTTGTGGTTGGTGTAAAAGGTTCTGGGTCTGTCGAGGTTTCTTCCTAAAAGGAAGTTTTTCTTTGCCACTGTCGTACTGTTGCCTGCTCTGGAGGGAACTACTAGAACTGTTGTAAATTATAGAGCATGGGCTAGACCTACTCTATCTGTAAAGTGTCTCAAGGTAACTCTTGTTATGAATTGATACTATAAATAAAATTGAACTGAATTCACTAAAAGAATGAATGTAAGGCTGCAACCTACAACCACCTAGAAACAGTACAAAAAGATACTTGAAATGCAACCTTCATCTGTCAGACAGTCTAAAAAGAAGAAAACAATAATTTACAATGAAAGAAGAAAACAACCTCTTGACAACCCCCTCTTCATGTAATGCGTATGGAACTACAGCTGCAGACACAGGTGCTGTGTAAATGGCAAGACCAGGCATTAATCTGTAAGAGTCTGGTATTAAAGTTCAGTCGTAGGCTGTATCACATTTAGTTCCTCATGTGAGTCTGTGTGAATGAAACGGGTGAAAACACAAACACTTGTACAGGGATCAGGCCTTCACACATCAGGTGATTAGAGCTCACACCTCCAGGCACCGCCACAACTTTGCAATTTCACACTAATCCAACACACATGCAAACATGCAATACCACAAAAAAAGAATGTTAACAATAGGGACACATTCCAGTGGTGAAGATTTATGTGGGTTAGAAGTTAAGAGGATTAAGTGAGCTATTAGACAGATTACATCACATCTACTACAACACCTACACAAATCATAAACATTTTGGAAATGGCTGAATTTCCACAATCACAAATGTAAGATCCTTGTGAGTGAGAAAAACTTGAATTTCCTTGAAGAGAGAGATGTTTATCCATTCCAAATGGTTAATGGGTCCAGGTGGTGTTATAGCAGTAATGGAGGAGGGCAAAACAACAACAGCAGCCAAATGCTTCTCCACCCCACACCTGTCCCCTCTTAAAGTCTAACTGGGTGGGAACACCAGCTCCCAGAAGCCATTTCTCCCCTCAAGTGCTCCACTGGCCCTATAGCTGTCACTCCTGATTTGTGCAACGCTGTGTATTACATGTGATAAGTCAGCCTATTCTGGAGCACGAGTGCATGGGGAGCAATGTGAATGGGTCAGTGAACCTCACACACCCTTCTGCGCTCCATCAAATGCCCAGCGTGGAGCCTCCCTGTATTCTCAGACAGCCTACTCAGCCCACAGGGATGGGGGGCTCTAGGGGAGTGAGCAGCTCTGTAGGTGGGGGTCACTCCACCACATAAAGGGGGTTGAAAGTGGTGCAGACTGGATGGAAGACTTGCTTTCAGTAAAATTAACTCTTTACTTCCCCTTCTTCCAAGAATTTTAACTGCAGAACCCACCTGCCATCACACACATAGTTACAGGATGATTAATAGTGCTGTGAAAAGTCTTTTAGCACCTTGATCATTCTGTAAAGCCACAATGTTTGTTGCAACTGGAATGAGAAACGGTCAGATATGCCTGCGCCAGAAAATGATTAAAAAGCTGAGTCAAAAAATTGACCTATACTAGGGTCTAAAAGTCAGGTTATCTCAGCCTCTACTGCTGTGATTTGTACCACTTTTTATTTTGCAAGCCTTCCAACACAGCAGTGATAAATTATTGGAGTACATTTTGAATTATTACAGACATGCACAATTTGTATTATAATAAAATATTTCTTTGCTATGTGTTATGTGCTAGCCAGTGAGAACTACAGATCCAAAAAATACTTTCTCATGCACAATAATTAGCACATAAACTGCTGTATCACAATAAATACTTTTTTTCCCAGTGATACAAATGCTTTGAAATTACTTTTTGTATTCTCAGAATTCAGATTCCTAAGTCAAGTTAAAATGTAAAAGCTTAAGATATATCCATGGTTTCAACTCAACCTCAGAGATCCTGACACCGCACCAACCTCTGTTCTGTGATCATTAACACTATAAAAACCTCTGCTTACGTCTCCTTTTTTGACAATACTCTACAATGTTAGCAAACTAAAAAATTCAAAGTCCTCCCAACAAAACCCTAGAGATCAAAATGCTTACTTATACCTGAATGAATGCATAAATAGCATACTTGAATAGCATACTTGAGGAACTGTGCACATGCCACACAGACTGTCTGCACTGCAAACACTATGCACATCAGCATATCACCTCTTATCTTTGAAGACAATTGGTGTAAAGATTTTTTTCCCACATAAACACATCAGAGGTTTTTGCAGGATAAACCTACGTAAGTAAATCAAGTACCTCTCCACATGTCATTATGGTACATGTAAAAGTGACCTTTCTGCTGACACTGTGACACTGCATGCACTAGTATAGTGGGCATTCAGTTTTGATTTGGGAGAGGCTGGGAAAGCGGTGAGGAGAGTTGTTTAGCTGTGAGATTATTTTCAATTTGTTTTGCAAACTCTGTATCCCCCACATTCTGCTCTCCAGCAGTCAGAGATCAATTAATGCAGCTTGCTTGTTTGTAATAATCTGTCTCCATTTCATAAGGCAACATTTTCTTATGAAATAGAGACCTTACAATAATACAGCAGTAGTATTACAATGCACCGTGAAAATTAGCCACGTTTTTTATTTCAGAAGAGGACTTTAAAAGGCACAAACCGCACCTTTCATCATACAGCAAGAAGAACGGGATGGATGACTGTGAAAAATCACCGCTAACCTGTGAAACAAAAAGCCATAGCAGAACACAGATGATGAAATTACTCCGGGACAGAGATGGAATGCGTATCATGAGCGATGTTCCAGCCGGGACCAAACTGACCCCCAGCTCTGTGAAATTAGGAGGATTTTCAGCAGCTTAGTGTTAAAACTGCTGTCACAGAATCCTGGAAAGAAGTTTATTACCGTGGCAACACAGCTGTCTGGCCCAGATGGTCCAATCAAGGTGCAAGAGTGGAGAACGCGTGATACCATCTTCATCATCCAGCTAGACAAAGATGATTTCCTTTCATTATTGAGTTATTAGAAACAATGATTTACCATAGTGTGTATCATGGAGAAGAACTAGTGCGGCAACTTTCATTGGATTACTGTCATTAATCTTTATATTAAAATAATTGTTTTCAATAGATGAATGTTTTAGTCCTTTGAGATGACAGTATATAGTAAAAATCTCAATTTTCAAAAGACCAAAGATGAAATCTTCAGATTGTTTTTTTGTCCAACAAACAGTCGAAAACCAAATGTTATTCAATTAACAGTGATGCACAAAAGGGGAAAACAACAAATCCTCACATGTGAGAATCAAATGTTTTGCATTTTTGCTTAAAAATTGACTTAAACGATGAATTCATTATTTAACTAATTGTTTCATCACTGCATATTTTCAACCACCAGTTATAATTGCATTGTGAAACAGTCTTTGTCTGACAACCAGCCAATTATGTATTGCAAATTGTAATGAAAAAAGTTTATTTTTATTTTAATAGAACACAATGCAAAAAGGAGAAAGGACAAAATCTGATATAGCATACTCAACAGAATGAAACCTACTGGAGATTATCCATCAAAATCCAAACACTCACTGTCACACATGAAATCAGACAAAATCTATATCCACCATTGTATAAATTATAAATATTTATAAATAATAGCAATATAGCGTGAGATCCCTGGAAATCCAATGCAGAGTCTCAGCTCTTATGAAAAAGAAAGACCCTGATGAATATTCAAGATTCACACAATAGTAGGGCCAAATCACTCTGCTGAGATTGACGCTTTGAAGTCCCAAAGAATGCTGAGGGGGAAGAAAAACGTCATTCATAGGAATGAAAAGGCTGTCACAGCAAGATTTGCCCTCCTTGCCCTCCCTCTGTCTGTCACGCTGTCTCATTCTCTCTCTCAGTCTCACTGCCTCTTTCTTTCGATACGTGACAATGTAGTAAGATACTGAAAAACACTGAAACATCAACACAATCACTTTGAATAATTTCTTCCTGCCAATATTCTTCTGGAAAAATGCAATTAATTCAGGATCTGACCTGTCAAACGGAATAATCCTTATAAACTCACACAACAAGGAGAGAACATGCATCCACATAATTAATTTACTGCATTTAGACATGTATCAAGATGCAGGGCGTGTACAGAACATGTTTTACATCCTCCCTATTGTGTTTCCATGAAAAATCCCTGATGTGAGTCTTGTATTCAACTACAGCTGCAAATAATCTGATCCGATTTTCACAAAGGCTACTCTTCTTTTCACCTTCTGATGTAGCTTCATCCAATCACTCGGAGGTACAAAAATGTATCAACAATCTCTTTATATTTGACTACTAAACACTAAAGCGAACTGATAGGCTGTGATAACAATGCACAAGGCCCTTTCTGTGGACCAACTAGTGACTGCACCTATAAACACCTGTGGCTCTGGTTTCACCCATGAGCACCAAACAGCCACGCAACCTTACAATGGATTCTATGTAAAGAAGTGTCTGTCCAGCTCTGAAGGTGCCGTTAATAAAGTCCTCTGTGGTGGTCTGTGGGCGGGGCATGCACTGACCAAGAACACCAAAATCTCTCTCTCTCTCTCTCTCTCTCTCTCTCTCTCTGGGCTGTACTTAAGTTAATTCCCAACATTACAGTTCTGCTCCTATTCATTTTCTGGCCTCTTGATCATTGCAGAAAATGAGAAAAAGCATGGAAGCAATGTTTTACACATTTGACATAGGCTACATGAATGTATTTACACCTAAGTTCACCAATATGCTTTTCCGGGAGGACCAACAGTTGTACGCATTTTGCATAGATTTACATTTAGAGACACAAATTTAGAAAGGTTTTAACCATTCACAGCAACTTGGTGATTCAGAATATACTACAAAGCAAGAATAACACACAGTTGTTTCTCAGTAATGGTAAAAGAGGAATAGGTGCTCACAATTCAAAAGAGAAAAATTAGATTTGAGATTTTCTTAACATGGCTTTTGTGCAGCAGGATTTGAAAAACCGAGGCTCTTCTTGCCAAGTCAACCAGGAGCATTTAATGAAGGGATTGTTGCAGAGTGTCCGCTGGGCTGCGTCGGGCAGACACCGCAAACCAAAGGGTCTAATTAAGGGGTTACTCTGACAGTCAGACAAAGCAGACAGCAGGGGTTAAGACGCTGGACTACAAACTGGCTGTGACCCTCACACCTGCCTGGTTGCATTATACTGCAACATGTCCGCGCACAGTGGACACACTCACACAGACACATGAACTGGTACCTTACCACACACACTCGCATAGAAATGGGGAAAGAGACAGAGAGAGTGGCAAGCGGACCGATAGGAAAGTAGCCTAATAATGCTGGGGTGTCAGTGCAGAGCAGTGTCATCTCATATCTTTAAACCTGTGTGAACAAAAGCAAATAAGCATATTTATGACTCTGTCATTTAAACTCCTGTGGTGCACACAATAGTTTAAATGACATGTAGACTTTTTCTATGTAAAAGTAGCATGCTCTTTTTTTCCAAGCATATTCATGGAGAGAGAGGTTTAGTTACTGGTGTTACCTAGAAAGGCTTAACATTAACCCACAATTGGTAAAGCCTTAAGGGGCCCCATACATGAGTGTGTCAAAAAGTTCATGCCCTCCTTCCACTGACTACACTGCAAAAACAAGGAGATTGCCCAGTGTGAGCTATAGCCCCACAACTTGCAAGACTGATTGCTACAGAGTGGCTCCACCTGTCTCTTGCTCCAATTAGTCCTGCAAGCCACTGAAGTGCTAAATAACCAGCAGGGAGGGAAGTGACAGGCCAGCAAAATGGTCGTAGAGAAAAAAATGCAAGAAAAGAATAAGAATGGACGATGAGCAGAGACAATAGTTCAGCTTTTTCTTTAAGTTTTAGTTTAAAAGACAGCCTATTTTTAGAAAAGAAGACGTATTACATTTAGGGGGAAGTTAAGATGTCCCAGTTTAGACCTTTCAGAATGAAGCAAGTCCCCCTAGCAATTGCTTCCTCTAAAGTTCACAGGAGGCTCTAATTATAGGAAACTGGTCGTGTATTTACCATATCACATGCTCTTTAACAAGCACTAATTGTGTGTGTGCACTGAGCGCGTGTAGGAATGTTGTACCAAAGCTGCAGGAAATGTTTAATGAAGAGAGCAGCTTGGACGACATGGTTTGTGTCAAATCTGTCAAAACTATATAAACAGGAAAGTGTGAACCTGAGGTGACTGGGACAGATTAAGAAATAAACATGAAAATTCAAGTCTATCAGTTGGCGTGTACACAGATTCTTTTAGTTTTAAAACCGTGGTAACTGATGTCTACCAATTTTAAGTAAAAATATAAATTTTGGCAAAAAATTGCTTTTATTTAGATTGTATGCATCAAAAAGTTCATCCATCTCCAGCAGCAAGTTAACATTGTTCATCTCCATTTTACAGTGAACAAAGGTTGTCTTATCGTTGGAGGACAGCACATAATGCTTCTGTTCAAATAAAGATGAGAAGGAAAAACTATAGCAAAAGTCTTTTCACAATACAAATCATTTTCTGTCTGTCATCAGTTTTTTCAGCAGAAACATAACCAACAAATTCTTCCCTTTTCACCTCACTTTTATGCATCTAAATGAGCTTGCAGTTTCTGGCCATTATCAGAGCAAGACAACAACCACAGGCTATAAACCTCAGTGATCCCTTCACAAGTGGAAACACAGTTCAAAAGTTCAACTGAACACACATTAGCAATCTGTGACCAATATATTTAACCAATTGCAACGGTCTCCTTCAATGTAGATCAATACTGGTCAACAATAAAGATCTCAATATGATCTTATCAAATAGTTTATTATAATAATATAAGAAAGAGTTAGGGTTAGTCATCTAAAGGTGTTTCAATGCCACTAAAGTAAAGTGGCATTGAAACACCAAAAAGTGTCGTTTTTTTAATAAATGCCAAATTCAGTATTTTTAATTGATTATTTTGTTAACTCAAAATCCACAGATAAAGCGAACTGTACAAGAACCAATTAGGTCAATTCCATGTACTGACAGCATATATGGAGGAATAAAGCCTGTATGTTATTCATCAGGGCCTTTTGCACACTGTAGCCTTTTTAACATCCCCCTTCCCTGGCTGTACCAATTCATAAAGGAATGGATACAACCCAACCCTTGGAACAGCTTTTGGACTATATTAATGCACTTCTCTACAGACTAGTTGACACAGACAGGTGGGGTTTGAATGGCAAATTAACTGCCCGTAGATGCCCCCAGAAAAACTGTTCATTAAAAAAAAACGCTCTTAGCCATTGTGATTAATGGTGTTTGGATAAATTTAGTTTTACTGCTTTATAATTTAGATGGAATTAATGGAAGGGGCTGGCCCATTGCCTCTGGTCAAACTACCTGCTCTGTGTTGTTGAGAGTACATGGCGAGAGGAGGAGGAGGGAGTCTTCTGTGCATATTTTCCATGCACACCCACACCCCTTTCTTGGCTGTAGTGCTGAAAGCTCTATTGTGCGTGTGTAAGTAGTGGGAAGGCTACAGTGATACAGCACACACCTCAGATCTTTGACTGCATGGTTACTAACAACATTTCTAAAGCAAATTTATTCTAAGAGGTTTGGATTACAAACTATAATTAAGCTTTAAAATGGTAATTTCAGAAAAAAGCACCAGCATTTTGCATAGATGCGCTTAGTCCTTACCTTTCTGGAAATTAAATGTTAACATGTTTCAATACATTTCACCCTTGTTGTCAGTTGCAAAAGCACATGATTAAGATAAACCTCAATTAAAGTGAAAAGCACTGAGAGGCTAAGTACTCACTCAGACTGCAATCAAAGACAATGCAGAGAGATGAAG
This sequence comes from Etheostoma perlongum, assembly GCA_026937815.1. Lineage (NCBI taxonomy): Eukaryota > Metazoa > Chordata > Actinopteri > Perciformes > Percidae > Etheostoma > Etheostoma perlongum. The sequence continues at coordinate 12,888,674 of CM049386.1, forward strand.
AGATACAATTACCACAACTGCCCATCATTGGCACATGACTGCCACTTATTACATTAACGTAATGCCTAAATGGGTAAATAAAAGAGGTGTTAGTTTATTGGACATACAAAGACACACAGTAGTCGTAATGTACAAGTCTCACAGCCGTTGATGCTTAAGGTCCTATTTAATGCTGGCGCAAAGTAAGCACAGTGACCTTTTGTCAAAGTGGATTGTTTTCCATCTGTGATTGCTAATACCACATTGAGCTGGAAACACACTATTAGGTACACATTTGGGTGTCACACTGCATGTTTGAACCTACCACATGCTTATTCAAGCAAGGACATGTGCAGTTTAGAGTGCTACGTTCATTGTTTCATTGATCTGCACTGAGCTACGTTAATAGATTCTTATTGGTCAGCCAAAACTATTTATATGTTGTATGTGAGGTTTCCATTTAATTTGAATAAATCTTTACAGCAACATTTCACCTGCACCTTTTGAAAGGATGTGCCCGACCTTTTCAAGGTGCTGCAAAATTACAAAATCCTCCAAAGTGAATAACTTTTGTTTTGATATCACATCTATCTTATGATATGTGTCTAATGTCTTCATGAGGAGTGGATGTAGTAAGAAGTAGTAAGAAAGACTGTTTATGATTGAAGAGATGTTTTCTTGTTTTTAGGAGTGGGATGGCAGAGAAGGGTTAGGGTTAGGGTTAGGGTTAGGGTTAACCCTGGCAGCTACAAGCATTTAGGTGTGTGTGTGACGGCCGTGACTGTTCGTTCAAAACATCAATGGCGGACATGATAGACGGTTGGTTCATCCAATCACCTGCAAGGTATTTAAAGTACTTTTCAGTTTCCAGTCATGGCTTCTCATATGGTTCTGTGTAACAAAACTGACTAAAAGCAATTAGTAGATCATCAAAATAGTTGCCAAATAATTTTCTGTTGATTGATAATTCTAACTCTAGAACAGACCACACCTGACCACCAGCTGTGATGTTTTAGTGAGGTTCAACAGATGTATGCCTTTCTACCTACAGTGGCCAGTGCAACCCTATTCTTCCAGTACGTTATAAATGCTCCGCAAAATAATAAGTGAACTGAATTCCAACAACAGTAGATGACAGAAATCAGGCAGAAGTTCAATAAAAATCAAATTATTACTGTTACAGAGCCTAAGGAGACAGACACCCTGCTGACTGGACCAAACTCTTCTTCACTATCTCACTTCATCATCAGTGCCGTCTCCACTTAAATTTCTTCTTCTTCATGTCTTCATGACCTTATCCCTTAGCCGATCTGTATCTGAATTCATCCAATGATAAATACAGATGGCTTAAATCTAAACAGATGTGACTGGTGTTCCCGTCATCAAAAATACTCCCCGATACATCACACACACACACACACATCCATCCCAGCACTTAAACTAAGCCTGTACTTTTTCAGGCTTTCCCCCAACTCAAGGTGAATCCTGTCCAGGAAAGATGGATTTACAGATGCCAAAAACGATATCCACATTCAGCTGTTGTTACACTGCTCATATTGGAGAGAAACCTGTTGATGATAATCCCCATTAACACATATCTTTATTTTTTTGATCCCACAGACAATAAGGTTAGATAGGCAAGAGCAGATGTGGATGTTGAATGCAACTGCACTGCATATGATAAAGAGGAAAATCAAATCTCCATCATGGGCACTTATAGTCTACAAGATGAGAAATTATACATGGATTGTATGATGAAATTAATCAATAACAACACTCACAAATCTTATTGTTTTTTGTGTAGTAATTCAACTTTTTTTGCTTTGTCTCCTTAAACTAACAGGGGTGCTTGTGTTAATCCCTCAGCTTTAACAAAAGCAGATGAGACTTCCCTGTTTTATTCAAGGAAGGTCCAAGCATTAAACCGTATGCTTCCCTGGCTGATGGGAAACCCAGGGGTATTGCAGTCTTGGCAGGGAAAGCCTGTCTCTGGTTGGCTGTCTGACCCGGAGCTCATTTGTCAATCAGGTCCCTTTTCCCTTAATTAGGAGAAACTCTGCAACAGCTTGTGTTGAGCCTCAGCAGAAACATGTAGTTGTGGGAAAAGCAAATTTGTTTCCAATTCTCTGCTTGACTGTCTGTATATCCTCTTTGAAACAAATGTTTAACACAAATTAAACTTAACCTTTTGATGCTGTTTTACACATTTAAAGAACATACTCACGAAATATCCTTTATTATGAGTCCAACATAATTTTAAACAATCATATACGCAGTCTGGGAATAACAAATGACACGCTTGATATCTTTGATGGACTGTCTATGAGGGAGTGCCACAACGGTTTATCTTAATAGTTTACATCTGTGTGAAATTATGGAGCACTTTGTGTAGTGGTGTGGAAATTACCAGAAGAATCATGCAGTCCATGCACATGTTCCTCTTTGTCAGACAAGTGGAGACGTCACACAAGTTAATTTATTTTGCTGAGTAAAACACAGAACATTTCTTACTTACTTTGACTCACTCGTCCATGTTGCAGATTCCTGGTTTTACTCTGGGAAGTTATCAGGGACATTGGCCTGTACATTCAACACAAAATGTTTATTCTGAAACTGTGTCGATTTATAAAAAGGTCAAACTACTACAGATTAGGCTTTTATGGGTTTTTTCAACATTCACTGCAGTGCTCGTAGAAATAACAAATCGGATATAAATAGAATTACTCTGGGCTAATATGAAGACCACTATAAGATACTATCAAATCTGAACCAATAAGGTTCAGATTTGATAGGAGGCAAGCCAGAGGCTTGCTCCAACCTAAGTCAAATTCCTCATATGTCTGTCATACCTGGCGAATAAAGCTGATTCTGATTCTGATACACTGGGCACTGAACTGTGTTTGCATGCAATACAATTGTATTTTGAGAAACTGTTTTGTAAGCAGTACTGCTCTCATTCTACGCCTGCACGATTCAGGAAAAAACATGAATCACAATTTTTTGTCTTAGAATTGATATCACGATTCTCTGCTACGATTTTTTTGACCATGACAAAACAAAACAAATTGGCAGTACCAAACATACATTTTATACAGTCTATGTTTAAAACTCACAGAAGAAAGTAGTAGTGTTTGTGATGCAGTCGGCTTGTAAAATTAAATGAGAATCAATCATTTAATCAAAGTTATTTAAAAATGAATCAAGACGGCAATTTTATAATGATTAATTGTGGAGGCTTAGCTTATTCCATCAGTAACAATGCTTTCAGTGGCATCCAGACAAAGATTATTGGGCATTCTACTGTAGTACATCTAAATGTTTCTCCCCTAAGATCAGAGCCTTTCCCCCTGACATTGTTGTTTGCTCTCATCCAATGATAGCACAATGAAAACACAGGAAGCAACTCAGAGAGCAATGCGGTTGCGATCAATGACTCTGTGTCAGACTATAAGCTAGGTGATGTCTTAACGTCTGCCCTCTTCACTTCTCAACCCCCTCTTTCCCTCCAACAGGCCCGTCATGTCTCCCTTTTCTGCTAATGCATCTGAATGCAGTGTCATCCAGGGCCGCCTCAAAGCAGTCGATATATACTGGAAATGCTATCCATCTCTGAAACATCACTCCTTCACTTACTGTAAATGAGCATCACTGTGGGCTCCATCCCCACACTGCTGACAAGGAGGAAGACAACACCAGGCGGCCCCGGCTATGACTGAGCATCATCAGATGCAACCACAGACATAGTTTTCACTACTAAAATTGCAGAGAACAGACTGCATGTCTGAATTGGGATCTCATTTTTTAAATATGAGACGGTGTTTCAAATCATTCCAGGAGTAAAGAATAACCTACAAAAAGCAGACCTTATGGATGATGTGTGAAAATGTGCAGTTTCCACCTCTGAAATTGCAACATCTATTGGCTTCAATGTTGGTAGTTATTACTTCTGGGCAACCGATTTATCCATCAGAGCATTCCGCTGGCATGGGGAACTAATAAAATTACTTCTGGAGTAGGTGGATACACCAGCTGAAGATGAATTTGAAATCATGCATAATGTCAAAATGCAACATTTCCAAATGTATTAAACGCTCTGACTCCTTACCATCATTGACATTTTAATCATAATATTGATTTTCTAATTCAATAAGAAACACTGTCACAGGTCAGTCATGAATAAAGGAGTAGAAGGAGGCCTTGGGGAAGGCCCAGGACTAGATGGAGGAATTATATCTCCAACCTGGCTTGGGAACGCCTCGGGATCCCCCAGTCAGAGCTGGTTGATGTAGCTTGGGAAAGGGAAGTTTGTGGTCCCCTGCTGGAGCTGCTGCCCCCGCGACTTGATAACGGATAAGCGGATGAAGATAGATGGATATTGGTATACATGTTTGCCAATAAAAAAGTAACAGGAAATCACAGTACAGACATGCCAAAGATGCATTTAAGGTGATGTAGAAGCAGTGTTTTCAATATATAGTTTATTTATGTTAAATGTGTTTGTCAGCCGTAAATAAGCTGGTTTAGTACATGTTGGTCACAAATATCTCATAACCAAATGCAGGGAATGCGTATTTTATGTTTAACAAAAGTTATTACTGGCTGATTTAGCCAGTCTGGTAATACTTTCCTAAGGATGCAAGTAAGCAGCTTAAACAGCTAATTTAAAAAAAAAAAAAAAAAATATTCATACTGAAAGGCTATAAAAGCATTAGGTTTTTAACAACGGCCTCAATATTTAAAATGGTGTGCAAAATATGTACACACACACACATATACAGTGAGGAAAATAAATATTTGAATACCCTGCTATTTTGCAAGTTCTCCCACTTAGAAATCATGGAGGAGTCTGAAATTGTCATCGTAGGTGCATGTCCACTGTGTATTGTATATACACTGTCCAAATAAGTATTTGAACACCTGAGAAAATCAATGTTAATATTTATTTGGTACAGTAGCCTTTGTTTGCAATTACAGAAGTCAAACATTTCCTGTAGTTTTTCACCAGGTTTGCACACACTGCAGAAGGGGTTTTGGCCCACTCCTCCACACAGATCTTCTCTAGATCAGTCAGGTTTCTGGGTTGTCGCTGAGAAACACGGAGTTTGAGCTCCCTACAAAGATTCTCTATTGGGTTTAGGTCTGGAGACTGGCTAGGCCACGCCAGAACCTTGATATGCTTCTTCCAGAGCCACTCCTTGGTTATCCTGGCTGTGTGTTTCAGTTCATTGTCATTTTGGAAGACCCAGCCTCGACCCATCTTCAATGCTTTAACTGAGGGAAGGAGGTTGTTCCCCAAAATCTTGCAATATATGGCCCCAATCATCCTCTCCATAATACAGTGCAGTCACCCTGTCCCATGTGCAGAAAAACACCCCCAAAGCATGGTGCTACCACCCCCATACTTCACAGTAGGGATGGTGTTCTTAGGATGGTACTCATCATTCTTCTTCCTCCAAACACAGTTAGTGGAATTATGACCAAAAAGTTCTATTTTGGTCTCATCTGACCACATGACTTTCTCCCATGACTCCTCTGCATCATCCAAATGGTCATTGGCAAACTTAAGACGGGCCTTGACATGTGCTGGTTTAAGCAGGGGAACCTTCCGTGCCATGCATGATTTCAAACCATGACATCTTAGTGTATTACCAACAGTAACCTTGGAAACGGTGGTTCCAGCTCTTTTCAGGTCATTGACCAGCTCCTCCTGTGTAATTCTGGGCTGATTTCTCACCTTTCTTAGGATCATTGAGACCCCACGAGGTGAGATCTTGCATGGAGCCCCAGTCCGAGGGAGATTGACAGTCATGTTTAGCTTCTTCTTTAGTGGACCTTTTTTCACCAAGCTGCTTGGCAATTTCCCCGTAGCCCTTTCCAGCCTTGTGGAGGTGTACAATTTAGTCCCTAGTGTCTTTGGACAGCTCTTTGGTCTTGGCCATGTTAGTAGTAATCTTGTGATTTCTGGATTTTTTTTTTAGATTATGTCTCTCACAGTGGACATGCACCTAGGATGACAATTTCAAACCCCTCCATTATTTCTAAGTGTCAAAATAGCAGGGTGTTCAAATACTTATTTTCCTCACTATATATATATATATATATATATATATATATATATATATATATATATATATATATATATATATATATACACACACACACACAAAAGAAATATGGACTATGAATCATAAACCTCTTCCTTTTATCTGTGATCAACACTGTTTGCCAAGAAGCATTTCTTCCACCTTGACTCCATGTCAAAAGTGCTGATTTTCTGAAAAGAATTGTATTTGGTTGTTTTCTGCTCTCTTGACTCAAGCTATTGGCTGTGAAGACTGGAAAATTGTTGGCAGAAGCATCTCATTAGACCATTTCCACCTTCAAACCTTCTGCTCTCTGCAGCAACAGCAATAAAAAGTATTGGTTATTGTGATCAAAGCATCATTGTGCAATTCAAGCTACAGGCTTTAAATCCACTGCAGTATTTAAACATTTCTTTATCTACTTTATGTTATACACTGGCTACACAAAAACAAATCAATAATGCCAGACAGTAAGGTCTAATTGTATGCTTTATTATAAGTGGGTTTTATTTGCACAACTTTGAGCTTCATGGTGCGGATTCAGGTAGCTGGGCGCACCATGTTTAAATTTCTCAGAGCTTTCAGTTTTTCTTTCCTTTGCAATAAAACAAGCTTGTGTTAGACCAAATGTTCCAGGTGACTTGTTAGTATGACTTAATTCTTTCAATTTTACACCTCTATTAGATTTGTCAACCTGATCTGACTTCCACTGACAAGCACAATAATTAAATACACTTTCCAATAATATTTTGAGTTCACCATAGCCTCCCCAGTCAGTGTAATTAATGGCGCCATGGGTCCTGTGAGAGTGGGACCAGCTGCTTGTTATGTCTTGTCACCAGTCCCATTTTTTTTGACACCTTCGGCCACGTCCCTCTCTTCTGATGCCAAGAATACTGGTGAAGTATTGCTGGGTCTGAGGACTCTTTGTGCCCACCCTCAGAGAACAAACACTATTAAAGACTCAACAACGTGCCCCTTTGCCCATCCCCAGAGTGCAGGCAGTGCCAGCGTCTGTAACTGGAGAACAGAGAGCAAAACAGCTGCTCCCAGTCTACCCAGCATCTGCCACAACTGTGATCTCATGGAACAAAGCGAGAATGCAACCACACGTTTCGACTGGGTGTTCAGTCACACTCCAGCCATTGTCCTCTCTATCACAGACGTTTTCTACCTTTTCTTCTTCTGTCACGCTGATCCACACCAAGATGCATAGCATGGATCATCTAACATGTTCTATCCAATGTCAGTCATTGCAGTGATGTATATTTTCTTATGTATACGTTTAACTCTGTTGTATTGTGTGAACTGGATTCTTTCATGACAGACAAGTATCCTGTAAGGCAGTGGTGCACACCAGTTGGTCGCCAAGCCCAGTGGCTGTGTTCTTCAAACTGATTGATGGTTATTTTTATTTTTTTTGGGGAACTGCTGTCCCGCAGACAGGTGTCTCAAACAGGCAGGCTGCATCTACCATTTAAATTGGGACCACCTGTTAACAGATATGCATTTACTCCTACTACACTTATTAAGTGGGGCACTTTTATAGAGTAAGGGGACTTGTGACACACATTTACACACAACAAAAAAACAAAAACTTTATATTCCTAGTATGGGTCAGGCTTCAAACATGCTAAATCAATCCTACAGTTCCTGTAATGCAACCAGAGAAAGTATTGAATTGACTGGTAAACAATGTCCTGACAAAGCTTAGATAACATTAAGTGTAACCCAAATTTGTATTCTAATCCAGGCCATTCCTACTGGTTGCATAGGAACCGGTTCCATAGTGCCCAACCATAGTTGTGACAATAACAATTACAACAATTGACATATAGTGTCAATAACAGACTATGTTCATATACAGGATATCTCAGATTTTGACCACAAGATTAGAACATTTTTACAAAATACTCCACGGTCTTTCAGTCAACACCAGTTTTTTTTTTCTAATCAGCCAATGTCTGAAATCAATTCTACTTGGACAGAGTCCATATGTTCTGCAAGCATGCAGTAAAAAGACAACTTTTATAGCTATATACTGATCATTAGAAGCATGTCTGTATCTTTAGTAGATTCATTGCCAAATAAAGTTAAAATTCCTTTCATTCCATAAGTCAGTGCTTATACAGTGTGGGTGGGTCTCTGGGAACATACAACAAAATCTACACCAAACTGACTCACTCTTGAATTCTCATTCACAGATCCTTCAATCCTCTATGACACGTTCTCAATAAGGCGTTAACAGCTGCTTTTAACAGCACACCTGAATACCGCTCCCTGCGTGGCTGCATCTTTTTACTCTACAAAGAGTGGAAGGTATTTGGGAAACCATTTAGTACTCTCACACACATTATCATCATCGTCGTCGTTTTATTTATATCTCAGACAAAGGAGGAACACTTGTTCAACACCCACCTGCAGCAAAACAGTCAGTGCAGTACTTATCCAACATTACTTGACTGAAAATAGTATGTGTTTGTTAAAGAATGCAAGTTGTGAGTTTTTTTCTTCTTTTTTTGTGTGCGCACATGCACATGAGTGTACCTGTTAGTGTGTTTTGTCCACCTTTAATATGCAGTTATGTGTGTAAAGTTTCCCCATATCACTGGCCAGTTCCATTCTACCAGGCTACTGGCCAAATAGCCAATTATAGCACTGGTATTGGCAAGCTACTCCCGTGTATAAAACATCTTGTACATAGCAACGTGTTACAATCGAGCATTCATTTCTGCAATCCTCTTAGACACCTTGTTTTACCTCCAGTCCTATTGGCCAATCAAAATGAAACAATTTCCAGCATGCTCAAACAAACCTTGGCTACTTATTCTAAAGTTGTTGACTTCTCCCTCTAGTGCAGTTTAGTTTGATTAGGATAGATGGAGGCAGTGTGTTAGTCAGCAACCGCTAAATGTCCACACAGGCATACAAACAACAAGCTGGCATTTATACTGAAAAACAGAATGGCAGAATTGCCCACTCATGAACCAGATAACGACTCCACTAGGTACCATTAAATCTGCCACAAATGGGCCTCTGCTTGTATTAACTTCTATACTTAGATGTGGTGAGGCATGCAGCCAGCGTGACTGTGTGCATGTAGGTATGGCAGACTGTCAGTCCAGTCACCAGACAGCACGTCTCAGATGGATCAATACAGGATTACGAACAAATCCCTTGCTTCACGCCTTGTTTTTAAGTGTGTTCAATTCTTAAGTGATAAAAAGGTTTTCCCTCATGAAGCCAGGTGATTTCCAAACTTTCCAGCTTGCCTGTCAGACAGTTAAATACATAAACCAGCTAAATCTATCAACAATAAGTAAGAAAGTAAGTTTAAGTTTTGAAAGGCAGCACTTTCTTTAAGATGCCACTGTTTTGTATGCAAGTTTGTGTGTGTGTGTGTGTGTGTGTAGAGGATGGATGTGCCCGACGGGACCGACGGGTGCCGGGTTGACAGATTTTTGATGCTCGGGTTGGGTCGGGCTCGGTCACATCAGCGATAAGGCATTGAACATTTTGAATTTAAAACAGCTTAAAATAAATGTCAAATATTACCCTAACATCCGTCTTCCTGTGTGCTGTGTATTAAGCTCCATCACCAGGGGACATTTTAAAACTATTTCAGCTGTGCATTGAAACTGTGTCGGGCTCGGGTCGGGCTGAATTTACAAATCCGGAGGATAAGTGTGTGTGTCTGTGTTCTGAGCTGATAATCACCAGGGGCTGAATTTACAAATCCAGGATAACCGATAATGCAAGGCTTGACTAGTAATTTGAATAGATGCACGTTCATGGCTATCCTTAAGATCCTGGTCAGGATCAGGCTAGCTGCACAGAATACATCTCCATGGTAACTTAGGTACCTCTGCTTTTGAGAAACCGAGTCAAGGCTAAAACGAGCCAGTATAACTGGAATATCCCTGCTTAATCTGCTATCTAGGTTTTGTGAAATAGACCTCAAGTGTGTCCATGCGGGGAGTGGAAAAATAAAACAGAGGAAAGCTGAGCCACACTGCTTATTTCACATTCCCGTGGAAGAGGTTGACTTTGCCGGCTCCTGTGACTTTAAACAACTAAAATAGATGATTGACAGAATGACTGACACTTAAGGAGAGCATGCTCTGAGCTGCCTGAAAAGAGAGCTTTAAGACCAATCCACACTAAGCTATATGGTCTATTTTTTATATTTTACCTAATGCTGGTTGAGTCAGAAGGAAGTGATCCTGTGCAAAGAATGCCTGCCTCACTGCCTTGGTGGTTTTTAAATGGTCCACATAACAAACAAACAAACAGTTTTGAATCTGGTTCTGGACACTGCATTCTCTTCCAGAGGGAATTGTTGGCCCCAAGAATAAAACAAAACAAGAATAAAATAAAAATTTGAGCAGGCACACTCACGGCACACCCCATAATACACACACACACACAGTATATACAACAGTATTCCTTAATTGACAACACAGGCTTCTTCAACATAAACAATTTCACTAGATTGCCATGATACCAAATTATTCTCTTTACTCAACTAATTCCAGAGCTTTTCAACTTTGAAAGCACTATCTACAAGAGGGAACACACATCTGCCTCATCTGTCAACACATCTTAACTGAGGCAATAACAAACACTGAGCTCACAGCGGAGGTGGCAGATAGGTCAGTCGACTGCGTATGTATGTATAATTTTGAGTGGAGGGAATAAGTGTCTATTCACAACATGGATCTGGAAACCCAAGGCACAGCGGGCAACCTGAAACCCCATGATGTCATCCTCAGAGAGCACAGGCTACCGGCAGTCAGTGAGAAAGTGTACAAAAACCCAAAGTCAACATCACACAATTACTGAGGTTAATTGTATTTACAGTTGAGCAGCTGTGGTGGATTACGGGGCTCGCCAATAAATTGTGGTGCATGGTGCAGAGGCACCATGCACCATGCAGTCCTAACAGTCTTCGTTAGGGAGGTTTGTGAGAGGAAAGTTGAATTGACAAGGATTCTACATTTGAGTAAAACTTTCACTTTTCCCTTTCCGTTTCAAGTATTGAAGTAGATCAATCAATCAATCAAAATGTATTTTGGTTGGTTATATATATATATATATATATATATCTTGGGAACGTGCAAGGCCAATACAAAGCTTTGCAGAAACATATGCCATATTGCAGAAAAGTTTACATTTATTAGATGCATTACAGAATTGGCCCCTTTGTATTCCTCTTTCAGTCAGTTGTTACATTATGTAACTGAGCTATATTAAGTATAATTGAGAATTTTATTGAGGTGAAAAAGTCAATGAAAAATAGAGGGAAAAGCATGACAATACATAGTGATAAATGGCATTTAATAAGGTAATGCAATGGGAAAATTACATAGACAATGATTTTCTTTCAATAATTGTTCATTTATTAAGTGATTATTAATTATAAGTAAATCATTCAAATAGGCCCCTGAAACATGTGTCATTCCCAAAGATATTTCCTAAAGAAAGTCCTCCAGTGTTGGAGACAGCTAAAAATGTTATGACTCTGCATTTCACTACTGTAAGCAAATGTTAACGAAAAACAGATATGATGGGGTCACTATGCCCGATCTGTATGGTTGGAGCCGTGGAGCAATCTATAGACGAGATGACTCTCTGACTTCTAGGATGGAATGACGGCTACAGTCATTCTTTGACGCACTAGACAGATTGGGGGACATGGTTGGCTCCCAGAAGTTTGAAGAAGAAGATGAAGTGTTTTGTTTAAGATTAGAATGTTTTCCAAACATGGCCTGGTTTCTGCTGGGGCAAACGGGATATAAGGAACTGTCATACGTTTCGCGAGGCACAGAACTGTTGTCACTTTGTAACACTTTGTTCATTGTGAATTGCTATTCTTGTCATTTGGATTGTTTTTTCGAGAAAATAATGAAACCCTTCCACCGAATACCTAAACTTTTAATCCAGTTTGCAGCCTGTCTTTATTTGTTTCAACAACGTCTTTTCTGCCACTCAAAATTCCTCCCTCGCTGTAACAGAAACTTCCACCACAGTAACAATGTGATCTGATGGGACGAATTAGCAGCCAGACTACCAGCATTTTGTGTGTCTGGAGAAAGAAAGAAAGAAAGAAAGAAAGAAAGAAAGAAAGAGAAAGAGAAAGAGAAAGAGAGAGAGAGAGATGTCACCACATGCTATCCATGATGGATGGCTATTTCCTCCCACTCTACAGGTTCTTATAGAAAACTGTTCCTTTTCAGCTTCATCTTAGAGCTGGTATGCAGGGCTGATACAAGGCCCATTTCCCTGTAAGACCCACCCAACACAGAGGTATGAACCCTACTTCCTTAAAAAGATCTAGGACTCTATATTTCTATCCGGTCCATGGGTATTACCCCACAGGTATCATTTCACCTAAAAGTTTAAAGGTGAAATAGTGAACTATAGAGCAGCTATAGCATTCGTGACAGGAACACCTAAAATGACCTTTGAAATGTATCCATGTGAGACTGCATTCTCTCTTAACATATGTTTATTATTAATGCCAGGATGTGGCAATAGAAACATTTTTGATACAGACTACTTTCTAAAATATTTTAGGCTAACGTAAAACTGGGTTAAATGTAACAAAATGTCAGGACGATCTTCTATAGTACGGTGAGCATCTTTTAGCTCATGCTGATCAGCAGTTTTAACTCTTATGATTTGTTGAGCTTTTATCTGAAGGCTCTGTGCAAAAGAATGTCATGGTTAGTGATTATAGACTCGTTAATGTTCCTGTTTGTTTACGAAAGTCATCCATGTCCATGCTTCTTGGCCTTCAAGAGTAAGTCGTACCTTAGAAAGTGCTGTAACAGAGCCTTGGTCACTCCATCATGTTCTTTTTGCCAATGTTTCTAACAAACAGTGTCAGCTGCTTTGGTCCCGTTATCTCTCATCTTATCAAAACTTGGAAATTGGCTGTAACATACTGCCATATAGCTTGTAACTGGCACACTTTTTTCCATTAATCAATAATACGGCACTCCTGATTGGTGGGAGGCCGATAACAGTCCCACAACGGGAACAAAGGGGAGTTTGTTGTCTAAAAGACATTTTTGGTGAGGATGGTTTGTTACTCTTCTCTGACTTACAAAATGCATTTGCCCAGGACAGAGTGTTGATCTTGACTGGCAAGATGCATGGTCTAACATCCCATAAGTATCTCATAATCCAGACCATCAGCAGATTCACTACAATTTTATTCATAGGACATATCCCAATGAAAAAAGCTCAAAAGCTCTAAAGCTCAAAAACGTGCTGTGTTTGCTGGACTTACGGCTGCCAATAGGATGATTGCAACCCTTTGGAAGCCACCTCATGACTTATCTGTTCGTACATGGATCCTTTCTTTTTTGGATGTTGTATACATGGAACTGTCTACAGCTCGTATCAATGGAGCACCAGGACAAACTTTAGACAATTGGCTCAGAGTCTTTAACCCTTGCGTTATCTTCCTGTCAAAATTGAAAATCAACACTTTTGATGCTTTTTATCAATGTTTTTAACTTTTTCTTACATTTTTGTTCCTTTTTTCAGTGTTTGTCACTTTGTTTTGACGTTTTCAACACTACGCAAAACTAACTTATTAACTTTAGTTTACAGTTATTTCTGGAACTCATGGTCAATAAACCTCATTTATAGGAAATTATACATCATGTTTGAGTTAGAAAAGGAGAAATTAGGAATTATTTAGACTAAAATTAAAGGAAAGTATATTGATGGATAATCACAGACTGGAATATGTCAACTTTTACTCAACACTATTTGGAAACCACTTACATTTTTTTTTTCAAATGCTATAAAATTGAATAAAAAAAAAAAAAATTATGGTAGAGACTTTTACTTGCCAAAGAGAGTTGTGTGGAATCAATCATGCTATTTTGGGTAATTACAATTGGGTAGTTAAAAAGAACACTGATATAGGAAAACGGGTCAATTTGACCGGAGGACAACAGAAGGGTTAAATCCATGCGGTGAACTTGTGTTGGACTTTACTTCTCTTTGCATGTGTGATTGGTCCCCTGTCTTTTTCCTGAATGTGTGTGTCTGTTTATGTATGTGTTTGTGTATGCTCAAACAGGATTGCTCACCAGAAAGCTATAAAATGGATTGTGGTGTTCCTCAAGGTTAAATTTTAGGTCCAACTCTTTGATATCTACATATTGTCACTTGGACATGTCATCAGGAGGCATGGCATACATTTCCATAGTTATGCTGATGATACACAGTAGTACATGACTGTGTTTCCTGCCAATTTAATGCCCTTTTAAACTGTATTTTAGAGGTCGAATGAAGGATGGCAAAGAACTTTCTCCAGCTCAACCAGGAGAAAAACAAGGTCTTAATTACTGGTCCTGAAGTTTAAATAATGGCACTGAAACCCAGGAAAGTTAAAAACCTAGGGGTTATCCTTAATTCTGAGCTTAGCTTTGAGCCACAAAATATAACAAAAACAGCCTTTTATCATTTTGAGGCTTTGACACACAAACCCAACGGCCGAATGTTGGCAGTCGAACTGATCAGTCGGCTCCCATCTCTGCAAAAAGTTCCTTGGAACACACCAAATCAACGCCAACTTGAGCGTACATTCGGCGCGTGCACAAAACTTAATACGGCTCCATAACAGTAGGACGCGCTAATCTGTATTGTTGCCCAAATAATGAAAACTGGAAATGACAATTTCTCTAGACCTATTAAACACAGAGCATGCCGTCGTCAGTCACTGTTTTCATCAGAGAGTGTTAATAGTAGTCAAGAAGGGTCCTGCCATTGTCAGCTCCGGTTCTCACTTTTTCTTGCACTGATTTGCTAGTCAAGAGCTAGCACTCTACCAGTCAGATTGGTCATTGAGTCCAACTGCCCACTGGCCAACTCAACAAGTCAAATTGGCCAAAATGGATGCAGACGGCTCCTCCAACTGAAGATGGCACGGAACACACCAAACAGACTCGAGTCACCGACCTCGCCAGACTGTCCGATGGCCAATAATCGGGTTGGTGTGTCAGAGCCTTTAAGAACATTGCCAAAGTGCATCCATTTTTCTCACGTCCAACACTTGAAAAATTGATGCAGGCTTTAATTACCTGTAGGATCGATTATTGTAATGCCTTACTTTCTAGTCTTCCTAAGAAAAATGTTGCTCAACTACAATTATTACAAAACTCAACTCCAGGGTGCTGAGGACCAGAAAGAGAGCCCAAATTACACCTATTTTAAAGTCTCTTCACTAGTAACTGGTTTAAGTCATGCCTTTTGATGAACAACTGTATTCATTTTCTTTATCTATTTGGTGGTGTATTTTTCTTTTATTTATACAGTACTGTGCAAAAGTCTTGGGTAGGTGTGAAAAACTTCTGTAAACTGCTATCAAAAATAAATAAAAAAATGAGTGTTTATTTTTATCAATTTACAAAATGCAAATTGAGCGAACAAAAGAAAAATCTAAATCACATTAATATTTGGTGTTACTACCCTTTGCCTTCAAACCAGAATCAATTCTTAGAGGTACACTTGCAAAACGTCGTGCAATGTTGAGGATCGTAGAAGCAGTGGTTGGCAAAGGAAATTTAGTGCAACAGATGAAAAACCGATCAAGCTTATTTACCTTCAAAATCAGAAGGGACCTGGGGGACCCAGGTATACCCATCTACTGTCCGGAGAAGTCTGGCCAGAAGTGGTCTTCATGGAAAAGTTGCAGCCAAAAAGCCTCAGACATGGAAACAATGACAAGCGACTCAACTATGCACGAAAACACGGGGTTCAGAAAAATGGCAGCAGGTGCTCTGGACTGATGAGTTAAAATCTGAAATTATTTGGCTGTAGCAGAAGGCAGTTTGTTTGCCGAAGGGCTGGAGAGTGCTACAATAATGAGTGTCTGCAGGCAACAGTGAAGCATGGTGGAGGTTCCTTGCAAGTTTGGGGCTGCATTTCTGCAAATAAAATTGGAGATTTGCTCAGGATTAATGGTGTCCTCAATGCTGAGAAATACAGGCAGATACTTATCCATCACGCAATACCATCAGGGAGGCGTATGATTGGCCCCAAATTAATTCTGCAGCAGGACAACAACCCCAAACATACAACCAAGGTCATTAAGAACGATCTTCAGTGTAAAGAAGAACAAGAAGTCCTGGAAGTGATGGCATTGCCCTCACAGAGCCCTGATCTCAACATCATTGAGTGTGTCTGGGATTACATGAAAAAACAGAAGGATTTGAGGAAGCCTACACCCACAGAAGATCTGTGGGTAGTTTTCCACAATGTTTGGAACCACCTACCAACCAAGTTCCTTCAAAAACTGTGTGAAAGTGTACCTAGAAGAATTGATGCTGTCTTGAACACCAAATACTGATTTGATTTAGATTCCTCTTCTGTTCATTCACTGCATTGGGGGGTAGTAAGCACTTTGTACTACAGTGACATGTATGAAAAGTGCTGTATAAATAAAGTCTGATTGACTGTCATGTTTTCCTTTTCACACAGTGCATTAACCCTGCACCCCCACTGGATAGCCCTGTGATCAAAGCCTGCCAAATTCCTTGGTGATGATTCCCCTTTCGGGTCCAGTGTCAGTATCAGAGAATTACACGGGAGGCTGCGTACTCAATCAAACAAGCTACATAACATTAATTAGCCATGCCAGATATATTGCAAAGGCACACATGCAACCTTGTGCATGCAAACATGGACCAAGACGAGATACAAAGACAGCTGTCCTGTCACCCTGTGTCTAATACAGACAGACAGTGGGTGAAGAAACGATTGGATGCAGTGAGACATCCAGTCAACTCACGGGGGGTTGAAAACATCAGGATGATGATGAACTCCATTTGTACTGGGTCCACAGTATTAACTTGTGTCTGTGGATAAGAGAGTTACGGCCTGCTTGGGTTTCAACAGTAACATATGAACTGAAACAATAGATCCAGAGCAGTTCAAGAAAGAACTGTAACTTCAAAGTCTTCCCAAAAGTCATTTATGATTTTAAAGACTGTTGCATTTTCTTGCACACCAATAAATTAAATTATAAAATGATTAGGAAATACTTACAGTTTGAATAACACGCATATTCACTTTCTTGCTGAGGAGTAGTTGAGAGGATCAACATCACTTTTCATGTCTGTACTCTAAAATCTAAATATGAAGCTAGAGCCAGGAGACAATTAGCTTATCTTAGTGTTAAGACTGGACACAGAGGAAAATGTATTGTCGAGGGGGGCCACAGTTGCTCTGTAGCATGGAAACAGGATTATCAATCAAATGGTCATACAAGCAACCCTTGGAAATAAACTTGTTTCTATTAATGAAGATTCAAATGAGGCTGAAAATATACAGTTTGTCAAAATATAGAGGCAGACAACAGAAAAAATACTTGATAACCCCCTTAGAGGTCTTGACCACCAGAGGTCTTGACCACCAGGTTGAGAGCCACTAAAGAAAATGAACAACATTATTATATATTAACTATTAATTCTTCTTTCCCAGATCCATACACTTGGTAGGCTTCGCACACGCACACATACAGACACACAGACACACACAAACTCTCACTGTTTACACAGACAAAGTAAGCTCTCAGAGAAGAAACCCTCAAGGCTTTGTCTTAGCCAGAAGATCCCCCAACCCCCAAGTCTTTGTATCCCTGAATCCCTCCTTGTCCTTCTGAACCCTGGTGAAGGTTCAATTTTAGGGACTAAACTCCAGTTTGGCCCCTCAAGACTGTCTTGTCTCCCTCTGCTCTGTTTTGCTTGGTTTAGGCCAATTTACTGGTTGCGGTTATACTGTTACCAGTAAACAATCAAGCCACCACAAGAATATTCCCACAACACACACATTGATGGTTTTCAGGATCCGCAGCTTACACCAACACCAAAAGCTAATAACATAACACTGAGGAGGACCTGTGTGAATGCTGCCAATGGGCCATATTGACAAGTGATGACTATTTGCTTTACTCAGTTGTTGACACTGGTTTGATGTAATGCCTCCTCATCAGTAAGTCTTAAACGCCTTGGGGGAATCCAAACCAAACCTGCTTTAGTCGGGTCTGGGAACACAGCCGCCACCAGCCCGTCCACACCCGTCCAAAAAAACTCTACCTCCTTTCTGTCCGAGCCTGTCAGTGCGACTGAGGGCCTCCTGTCTGTGATTGATGACCAGGGGTTCTGCATATATCTGAAGCTGCCGACACGTGTTGGCTCTGTTGGCTGGGAGTCGTCTCTGTTCTATTTAGTTTACATTATTCTTATTATTTCTCTGACCAACCCAGCTGTTGAGTGCATGCACGCGTGTGTGTGTGTACACATGTCCGCACGCTGGGAGTTTTTTTCCATGCCCTTAGTTGTCCAGGTATGTGTAATGAAATCTTGAGTTTTGTTTTTGTTCCAGTCATTTTCACATTCAAGGTTTTTCTCTCAGCTCCCTTCTTCTCCCCCATGTGTACTCCCATAGAACAGTCCACCCAAAGTCAGTTACTTAATTTGTAGCACTTTCAAAAAGTAAAATAAACAGGTTTAAAAAGGTTGGGAACACCTACCACCTTGACCACTTTGTGTCCAGAAGCAAAAAAACTGTGTGTCTCTGTATGTGTGTAAAAATCAAGCCTATTCAGGTCAAACTTGAATCAGGAAACCAATAAAGCCACAACATGTTGGCACTCGAGACAAACGTCGCTTATCTTCCAATTGCTTGCCAGAGAAAGTTGTGTGCTCAAAACCGGTGCAATCGTTAATTAAATTTGATCTTTACGAGAATTACAAGATAACTACTGTTGTGTTATTCAAAGTCGCATTACACAGGTGAAGAAAAGGAGCAGCAGCTGAATACATACCCAAATGCGAGCACGATCAAGCAAACACACACACAAACACCTCGTAAAATTTTAGGGAGTGAACACAAACTCTAAAAGAGAGACACGCTTGTGATAAAGGGCTGTTTAAAAAAAAACTGCTATTGTTGAAATTCACATGAACATATTTCTCAAAACCAGTATCACTTGCAGGCTAGTCTCTCAACAGCCACTTGTTTAGTCTTTTTTTCTCAAATTGAAATGACTGACAGTGAATACTCATCACCTTTTATGCCATGTCAGCATATGATGATGTGATTGATGTTTGTTGACAAGAAGAGTAAGGAGCTGAAGCAGCACTAAGTGAGACAGACAGAGATGAGCTAAACCAGGTATGAATGCTCCAGCCTTTATCTCTTATGCAAGTATGATTCTTGTCCAATACTGATTAAATATCAATACTGATTACATGATGGAAAGAAGTCAACATGTCCATCTATCTGGAATCTAAACACAACTATGGGCTTTAAACAACAACACCATATTACTGAATACAGTAAATATTTCTTATGAAATCCAATAAGTAACCTGAATTATACGTTGTGATTATTGTGTTATACTGTTTGCTACTTTAAAGCTTCTGGGCCGGAGCTGTTATTCAACTTGGTTGCCAGTTTTGAAGGAATTGAATATATGCAGCTGACCCCCAGTTTCTGGCATTTCAAGGCCTTTGTTTTTGACAGGACAGCTTTAGACATAAAAAGGGGAAAAAGAGGAGGAATGACATGAAGCAAAGGGCCGCAGGTCACTGCGTCGAGGAATGAGCCTCTGTATATGGGCGCACGCTCTACCAGGTGAGCTACCCAGGCACACCTGAACCCCAATGTCAAATACAAATTATACACATTGGTTTAAGACCATTTAACAGCATTTTCATTGACTGGTCTCACTCTCACGTGCGCACACACTCGTATACACAGTCATTCAAACAGCACGGATAAAGAATATATTCCATATTATACATTTCCAATGCCCTGTCAACAGATGGGGTTGCCTGCTTTAGGCTGCGGGAATGAAACGGACTAAGCCTTCCTCAAACATACATGTAGCAAAAAGGCCAAAGCAAATACAACATTCAACGAGAGGATTCTATAGACCAAGAGTATGAACCCTGAAACTGTCTTCTGATCCTTAAATCCTAATCTGTGTATTCTGGCATGCCAAAATGCACTTGTATGAGGCCATTCATGTGTGACTGCAGCTCAACGTGTCCACCTACGTAGAGGTAATTAACAGCTGTGTCTGCTATTGAACACCTGCAATAACAATCCAGGCTGTAGCAGGTTAGCTAGCTGCTACTCTCTCTCTTTTTCTTTTTATTGTAATCCGATCCAGCCTCTCCTCTGGGTAAAGCTCTCAGAGACACCGAAGAGGCCAGACTTGGATAGACAAGGAGAGAGAGACCGGCCTCCTCTCAGACTGTACAGAAACCATAACTAAAGATGAAGAAGAATGAGTGATTGGTGTGGCTAACTTGTTTTTCTTCCTGAAAGTTGATTTGAAAACAGAAAAATGCTACACATGTCTAAATCAAGTCTTGGTTTGAACTGTAATGTCACACACTTATTTGTAGATTTGCAAATCAACATGACAGTATAAATGAAAATGTTTTCATGAGTCAAATATGAAATAACACAGTGCTACAGTACAGACCAAGCCTTGAAAAGCAGTACATCAAGCCTCTGAAAGGTTTGTTTTCCCTTACAGTCAATTGAGGCTATTAATGAAGTCTGTATCTGTCTCAGGCGCACTGCTACCAAGGTGGTCCATATAAGGCTGAATGCCAGTTACTGTAGCAGTATTTTTAGGTAGAAAAAGAAGGGTTTAACCATCTTTGATATTTTCAAAGTAACACAAGACACCTATTAGAGCTCCAAAGAGGACAAAGTATCTCAGGCCAAACTGCAAGGGAAAACTGGTCAAAAATAAACATTAAAAATGTCACGGGGGAAAATCTGGAAAATCATGACAACTCGTGCCAAAACAGTTGTCATAAGTCGAAAGTACCCACCAGGAATGTGACAGCAAATTTGGGCTGACAAGTACCACAAATTGACATGCGAAACATGACTCACCTTTGTTTGCAATAGTAATTTAGTTCAACGTTATCCAACGTTAATCCAAACCTGGCAGGGATTGAAATGTGATGTATTATTGTGTGTGTGGCTTGTTTCTAGTGCAGTGCGCCATTGTGAACCAAACATGACAACAGAAGCTTTCTCAAAAACACTGTGAAGACAGCTGAGGTAACACTGTTTTTAATACTCCACACACACTCCATCCTGTCCTGCTGTTCCAGGATGTGCCAGAGTGCCTTTGATTAAGGGATTAGCGTCGCATTGATAAGTGATGTCACCCAGTGGGCAGACTCACCTGATGTGATCTATGCAAACTCGACTTGTTCTGAATCGTCACTGCCGCATCCTCCTGATCCTTCTTTATCCTCCGGTTGACAATGCAAAGCTCTGATGTCAGCACATCTCCCTGCATACGGCCTCACACGTACGACTCTAAATGCCCTCTGCCCTCTCCCGAATCTATGGGGGAAAAGACATGCACATATGAAACCTATTTCGCAATCTGTTTTATCAGAAACACAGGGCTGAGCAACAGGAAAAACAAGAACAAGACAGAAATTGACTTCATCTGTTTCTCCATGTCTGTTTCTCAGTCGGAGTGGCACTCGCTGTCACTTGCTATTCAGAGGACAAGCATGAAGTTCAATTGCAGAATCAGATACGGTGCAGAATAGGGTCTACGGTATGGTAGAGCAGACGTGCAAGAATTCAGAACAAAGCTTTTTCAGATCAATCTGTTGAAAGATCAAACTGTCGAGGGAGATCACGTTGATATGTTTTGAGTGTGGTGCACAGAAACCCCTTCTTTATGGAGATATGAGAAATTATAAACTTTAAGCAAGTGTCACAAAACAGACTCCGGTAACCTTGAGCCAATATTGTTTCAGCAAAAGAACACACTGAGTCACAGCTGGGTACGGCGCTGAACTAACAGAGCAATGAGTGTTGAATCTCTGACTTTCCCTTTCAGCTGAAACAGTTGACCTGTCTTTTCTTAATAAACCACAGTTAGGGCATAATGATGGACTGACATCCTGCCCGCTACCTGCTTGTTAGTTACGCGCGTACCTGAGAAGGAGAGACTTGGTACACCGTTAGATTTGTTATCTGAACTTAGTTCTTAAAACATATGCATGAAAAAGTAATCAATGACCTTCAAATACAATAATGTCTGTAATATTCTTTTGTTTTCTGTCTCTAGCTTCCTTTTCATACACATACACACACAGACACCGACTCACACACACAGATGTCTTTTATTTGCCAGGATCCTGCTGCAGATGGTGATCCAGTGTGAACTTTAACACACGGATTCTTGACATTCTTTAAGGGTATGAGTTACTCTCCAACTCAAACCTCGAGCCGCTTTACTTTCCTGCCAGCAGGTCACTGTCACAGAAGGAATCAGAGCAAGCCTCTACTGACATATAAACAGGCTGCTATTGTCCTCTCTTAGGTACAGTAACTCTATTTTTCTCAGCCCTGCATGGGTTCGGCTCCCGTCTGTACACCCTACATTTGAGCTGTGTCAGCATATTACGCTGTTAATGATAGGTCTTGTAGTGGCAAGTTCATTGCTTAATGTAAAAGGAATGCTAATTTAACAATGCCTTCCCTGGATCCCCTGCAGCATGCCTGTTTACTGTTGAAATCCAGGGGCAAAAACATACAGGGTATCTGTGAACTCTGATGATTTTTTTTGTGCTGCAATGCACTTAATGCATATACTCAAAATGTCCTAATATTCCTATTTGACAAGGGATCCAACAATTATATATTTTGTAGGTAAAATTATAGTCTGAAAAATAATCACGATTTCACAATTATAACAATTATTATGCATTTATTAATTTCACTGCTAATGAATGAAATATCATGAACACACTACACACTAGATTTTAATGTTATTTAGTGTTGACTTTTGAAGCAGAAATAACAGTAATAGTATTGAATATGATCAACCTTTTATTTAAATTCATCTGAAAACATTAGAGACTAGGAGGTGAATCAGTCACACCACAAACAAAGGGCAAGTTGACAACAGTGCAGTCCTTTTTGGACTAGAAACGGGCCTGTTAGCTGGTGTGACTAAGATGCACCTGTCACAGGGAGATGCGCAGCATGTTGCCAAGTAATACATGCGATGGAGAGATCTCTTTGCAGCCTTATGTCCCACATGGGATGAAGAGGAGTAAGTAAGTAGGTAACGTTAAAAGTTCCCATGGCATGAACATTTCACTTTGAGATTTTTTAACATTAATATGTGTATCCCCAGCCTCCCTATGGTCCCCCAGTGGCTAGAAATGGCGACAGGTGTAAACAGAGCCCTGGGTATCCTGCTCTACTTTTGAGAAAATGACAGGCCAATCTGGAATCTTGCCCCTTATGAGGTCATAAGCTACAGACTCAGAAATGGCACATACTAAGGAAAGCTCATTGTGGGACTGGTTCTAGTGGCTGTAATTCTGCACCAAGTTGAATTTGGGGAAAGAGACTTCAGATATGGCATTAGGGGACCACTATGGTATATACAAAAGCATCCAAAGAGCACCATGTCATGGGACCTTTAAGTGGTAACGTCAGTGACATGTTTGAACCGTTGTGTAGTTTTCACTCGAACGAACATAACGGTATCGCCAGCTCTCTCACTGTAAAAACAAACGTCGGCTTCTGACTTGTTAACTGCTAACTGTAATGTTACCGTTAACATTAAATAGGCTGACGTTAAAGTTTGCTAGCTAACTGGTAACGTGAACAAGCTAACAAACACTTAACAACAACGTTGTCGCTAGCAAAAAAACGTTGCTAGCAAGCTTACAAACTTGGGTTGAATTTCCCGTCGTTGCAGCTGCAGCTGTCCTGTGGTCAGGGGCTGGCTCTGCTCTGTGTTTTCCTGGTGTTCGCTATCTTTATGTTACGTTAAAAATTATATTATATTATATTATATTATATTATCCCATAACGGAAATAAACTCTGACAGCCAATACTTGCGGTGACCAGACCGGCGTCTGACGTGCCATGTGACAAGTAACGTTTAGGTTGTCAAGGAGGTTTAATAACAACTGCACACACCACTAGCTACACATTTATAACTTGCAGTCAGTTAACAATTGGTGTAACAGTATTTACAATTAATTTACCGTGACGTTTTAAAGTGAAGTTAATAGTGAAATCGGTAAACCGCTGCATCTCTATAAGCTTTTATAGAGATATATTATATAATATATTATATATATATATATTATATTTGACAACAGAAAAATTACCAAATCTGTCACAAATGAGTAGAAATTGCTATATTATTACTTTTGCAAGAATAAAATTCTTTGTTGGACACTGTCAGATAAAAAAATGTCCTCTTTCATACACGTGACAAGGCATTCACAAGCCTTGCATTGCTATGGTAAATTAAGCAAGTGAAATCAAAGCTTCTGAGAGTTTCTAAAATGTACAACATTCTATCAGATGTTGATCTCTTTCATATCAGGCACTCCAGTCGTTGGTAGACGGAGTCTGTGTCTGGCCCGCTACTTTAGTGGAGAAAACAGGATTTTATTATAGTCAGTTGGGTTTATTTTACATAGCCATCCACATGCTCAGCAGAAAGTCAATTAGCTTGCTACTTTGGAGGAAAATTGCTGCCGAGACGGCATTATAAATCAGAGAACACACAAACAAAAAAACACACACACACACTCACAATCACACACACACACACACACACACACACACACACACACACAAACACAGGATCAACCCTGCCAAATACTATTGCTACTGCAGGAGAATCAACCCTCAGTCTATCTCGATCAATACAGCTTTTAGCTTTGGATTTCACTTTCTTCAAAATATCATTGGGTTCAAACATCAAGTGAAAGCACTCTAAATTACATTTGAGAGTTTATATTGAACATTTATCAATATGTCTCAGTTTTACAATAAAGACATTGCAGAAAAAGCATGTGCAATGTCATTAAATTCATAGGAATTTTTGTAGAGTTGGAAAACAACATATACAGAGTGTCTGAGAGAAAGCTTGACTCACCATCCACACATAGGTCATCTGAAAGCATCCTGTCACTGTACCCAGCTACTGCTCCAGCAGTTGTCTTTTCCTTGAAGAAAAAAAAAGTTCGAGTTATTAGAAGGAGCTCATATCTCTGCCATCTCTAACTGAAAGGACTAAGACAAAATTTTAAGCTCAAGTCACTTCCCCTCTTTGACTTTCACACAATCATGCAAAGTACCCGTTATCCTCTACTGTTCGTCGGCCTTCAATCATCCCCCACTCATCCTGTACCTCTTTCTCCTTTTTTGCCTTTCTCTCTAATAACAGGATGTCGGCTTTCTCTCACATGGTTGCTGACCTTCCAGGCAAAGAGCAGAGCAGCTTTAAGTAATTCCTGTTGCCTGTATTTGACTCTCTCCAGTGATTATAGATGAAACAGTGAGCCGGGCATCTGTACTCAGCTCTAGTCACTGATTAAATTGTCAAAGAGCCGGTGGAGCCTACAGGTAAGAAGAAAATATTTCCTAAGTGGAACAAGATCAGTTGCATTATGCATGTACTTCCTAGCTGATGGGAGCTAGAGGAGGCAATACTCTCTCAGTGATCAGTTTATCTCCAAGTTGAAAATTCAAACTCGGGTAAATAACTTGGGCCACAGAGTGATTACCCAGACTACCTTTTCTAAAGAAAATGTCAAGGCTGTCTGGAACAAATACAAGCACAGGCCGGAATCGCAGGCAGCATTGGTGTTGACAGTGTTGTAACAAAGAAAATAAGGCTGTGTGACTGCATTTTTCCTTTGACATGTATGGGTGTGAGATACAGGACAGAGTGGTAGTGTGTGGGAAGAACAGCCAACCACTGGCAGAAATCAGTGAATAAATGACAAATGGAAAAGCCATACCTGTGGAAAGCCTTGATATGAGATGGCCCTCTGTTGCTGTGTGCGTGTGTGTGTGTGTGTGTGCGTGTGTGTGTGTGTGTGTGTGTGTGTGTGTGTGTGTGTGTGTGTGTGTGTGTGTGTGTGTGTGTGTGTGTGTGTGTGTGTGTGTGTGTGTGTGTGTGTGTGTGTGTGGAGAAGACATTTGCTGGCAGCTGGTAAAGATATTGAATAAAGTCTGCCTGGGACTGAATTTCTTGACAGTTTGTCTCTCTTGACATACTGTAGCTTCAGCATTTGACCCGTCTGGCAGTCACTGTGCTCATTTTACATGACAGACTGCTTAAAGCTGGAGTGTGAGGTGATAAACTCAAAACTTACTTTTCTTCTGCTTTCAGACAGAAATCTGCAAACCTTAGCACTCTTCGATGTCTAGCATCTTTCAAACGTTTTGGAAAACACCCTTCCCCCATACTTGGTCATTACCTGTCCAGTCCCACAATACTGTTTCCATTGAGCTTGTTAATATGCACCAAATATCTCTGCTCTGATTGGCTGGACTCATTTCCTGTAATTATGAGGGAGGAAACTGGGGTGAAGGGTTGCAGCTTACTAAGTTTAGCCCTCTTAATGAATCC
Organism: Etheostoma perlongum; assembly: GCA_026937815.1. Lineage (NCBI taxonomy): Eukaryota > Metazoa > Chordata > Actinopteri > Perciformes > Percidae > Etheostoma > Etheostoma perlongum. Next base: position 12,915,207 of record CM049386.1, read on the forward strand.
AGACTCAAGCAAGTATCCACCTAAGATCATGAGTGTTTGTTCATGTGTTTATGTGCATCTTTGAGTGAATATGTGTGTGTGTCTGTGTGTCTGTGTACATACAATACATAGTTTGTTCTTATTTCTGGTTTAAGGGCAGGATATGCAATATACATAAACATCCTGTAATCCAATAAATAATCTATAAATAATAATCTGTTCTTCTTGTCATGATTTTCTGCAGCAATATTTCCATTAAGCCTACATATTTTGGAAATAGCTCATGACTCATATTTAATCCTCTCATTTGTGGTGGTTTCAATCAACCTCACATAGAAGTCCATTAAGACGCCAACAAGTGCACACACAGAAAGTGCTGTTCAGTTTAAGATTTTAATTTCTGGAATACTATTAGCCAACATTATACTACATACAGTACAGAGCTCTGTGAGGACCCCATTTCACAGACCTGACTTCATGCTGCAAGTTGGTACAATTCACACACATACACACATTTTGTGTCAGCATCAGTGCCAGAAAGTCCAACAAGCTGAAACACTTGAGTCTGTGGTAGACCACAAAGCCTCGCCATGCACCCTCACTTGACATGCCATCCCCATCGTGTAAGCCTAATGACAGGCGTTACTCCTGCCACGGGCAGAGCCAGGGCAAAGACTGGGTGGAGGTTTGATCACTTTCTGTGTTTAATATTACCCCAAAACACTTACTCAGCTATGCTTCAATGGGCTGCTCTGTCCTGTAGAGAGTCAGAGGGTGGTCGGTGCATTCAAAGACAACACCACAGACCTGAATAACGTGCAGCAGATTGTGCACAGCACTCTAAGATGCTGTTGTGAACATCTGGAGCTCAGTGATGTGACAGACGTCAGCACTGGTTCACTGATGCTGGGTGATAACTGCAGAGCACAGAGAGGTTTAGTGTTTCAAGTGCCATGCATTCAACAATGGTGTCAGCTCGCTGCCAGACATTTGCCTACACTGGTGACACCATGCCAGTATACAATGACTGGCAATGGTGTTTTGGTGGTTTGGAATGATAATTCATAGGAGTGTTAATATTATATATTCACTGGTCTCATGATTTAATTTGATTATCCTGTCAATGATTAAAATCAATGTCACAATGCGTCACCTCCTCAATATTATTATATAGTGCTACACATGGTTTTCATTGAAAAATCAAAGCAGTCTCTCACACACACACACACACACACACACACACACACACACACACACACACACACACACACACACACACACACAACACACACACACACACTTCTTTATTGTATCTAGTCTAGACCCTTCCTGAATGAAACGAAGCCGAACACAGCAGACAACATTCAAAAGGCAGACACAAAATAATCAGCGGACGTTAAATCAACAACCAACATAGGCAATATTCGATTAATGTATGTCATGTGCATCAATGAAGAATCGACTACGTCTGCATTGCAATGCATCGATGCAATAATTGATGTCAACACCACTAACAATTCAACTTTTACATTAACATGGAAACGGGAAATCTGAACACTGACATCTCCAGGGCAACCTGTTACTGGTGATAAAAATGATGTGATATGATCGAAAGTTACAGAACAGCTAATAAATGGACTTTGAGGTGGGATTATTTTATCAGCCATGTTATAGATGTTCAAGTCATCGATGTTCAAGCCAAGTTTTAAAACTCATAACATATTTTGTATTTTACCTGGACAGACGTTCTTTACTTTAACTATTTTCACCTCAATAAGTTAATGACGCCTATTACCTAAACTGCATCTCATCTTAACGGAGTTCAAAGGCGATATTCTCCTCAGGTCAGACGATAAAATCTACTGAGAGGCGATCATTATGGCACTCAACTGAGAAGCATCACCATCATCATCATCATCACAGAGTCCACCAATAACAGTGTCGGAGGTCCCGCTGATCGCCCCCAGCTGCTGACAGCATCAAACTCAGCGCAGACAGCAACATTAAGCACTTCGGTTGAATTCGAATGAACAGCAGCATGGAAAACAAATTACGGAGCCCTCTGCTTTCAGTAAGAACAGTTTGATAATCCCAACCGCAAATCTAACTGCTGCTGCTCAAATCAGATTAGCCTACTGAGGTTGTCTTTTTATTTTAAGGTAAAGTATGCTTACCGTGTCCTTTTCGTTTCAACAGCAGCTCGACAGGATCCCAGTTGGTCTTGTTTTAAACTCTACCGTGCTCCGTTCTGTTTGCATGTGTGTCCCTCCGTCTTGCGGCGGAGTTTTCCAAGCGTACCACGCGTTATTTTGGGCTGGTTAAATCTCGCGTCGTCCTGCACACAGCTCCCACCTCCGACGTCTTGGAGAAGTGCACGTCAATACGCCCAGCTCACTTCCTCCATTAACACATCACTCAATTCACTTAACATTGAATATGTGTTTCCTGCTGTCTGTCATTCCTAAACAATGTGACTGATATAACCAAAACTGAATAGTTGTCATATAATAATGAATATGTGTGTGTGTTTCTCCTGTGCCTATGGAGATGTGTACTTTCCCTCTTACTGCAGGTAAAGCTCATGCTGGTGCCTGTCTGCCTGCCTTCCAAACGTCTCTGCATAATTAACATAACTACAGATTTATACATACCAAGAAATACACATCAGTTCTTTGCTGCAATGCTTTCTATGCACTTACACACTTTAAAAATGCATGTGCAAGACACATAAACAAGGTATTTGCGAGAAGAAGAGGTAATTTTTAATGTTTTAGTTCAGTGTCAGACACAAAGAATAAGTTAAGATGTTGTTTTCAAAGCTATGCACTTTTATTTTGAATGAAAGTAGGGAGAGAGTTGCTTATTTCGTGCACAGTGTCTAATGAAAAATACAATGCACACATTTTTGATAAAGGAAAACTAAGATATATTGTTTTGTGTTAATTGAACAAATTCCATCAAACATCACATAAACATGATCAGTGAGATTTCAACATGACAAAGGTGATAGTTGGTGGGTAGAACACGGTATAAACATTACCACAGCAGATTGTTCAGATCCTCAATGTTTAAGAAAGACAACAAGAATTTAATTTCTATACATTTTAAAGCCAGAAAGTAGTAGAATGCATGCTTTTTACCCCTTAAACTATAGGCATAACAAAAATATACAGAAACAACACTACTTATGATCTATTATGGAGTTGTCTTTGTAATAACCAGACGTTATCCTTGCATATCATTTTTATGCATTAACAATGAAACTTGTGCTGTACAGTGTCTGTTTTACACACTGCTGTATGGTTACACACCACATTACTTTAAAACAATAAAAAATAACAATATAATATTAAAATTTCCCATTTTTATTATAAAGGCCAGAAGTCTTTTTGTTGCTAGAACACATGTTGACTGAGTAATCCTTGCTCAAAATAAATAATTTTCCTCTTAATGTTAAATAATTATAATTTCTAAACCTTTCACTCGCTTTACTAATAGCACACCTTTCCACATCAATAGCTTTTAATATGTGACCCCCGAGGGGCTCAGTAGGTCATTGCAGTAAACTATCCTATTCTGTGTGAAACAATGCCCATCAAGAGCTCAACACACCTTCAGCACAAATAACTGACATGAGATAACAATATAAGAGCAAAAATAAAGCTTATAGTAGATCTTCTGATCCAATGTTAGTTATTAAAATAGTTATGAAAATGAAATATAAATTGATGTAAACTGACACCGTAGCCCTAACCCCAATCATATTCATGCGTGGTAGGTCAGATGTTAACAGTGTGGGCATGTTTCTTGCACAAAGGCTTGTCTTTTTTGGAGAAGAACGCCTGACCTTCCAGACTAGTAGAGCAGACCTGCGAAAAGAGCAGTGTTATTCACACAATATTATCAACATTTTCTTAATTTTGACCCTTGTTGTTGCTTTGAGTACAACAGTCTCTTGGACCTACCACACACACAAAGCAGGTGTCATGCCAGGTGAATCCTAGAGCTTCCAGGAACTTGTCCCCTGCCTCGATGGGGTAGTCACAGCCGTGGCAGTTGGACCCAAACAGGTTGTAGTAGTCTGAGTGAATAGTACGTTCACAAAATGTTATTCTGTTTGCAGACATGATTTTCTTTATTTTTCTGTTGTGGACTTCCTAATGTACCTTTTTCACAGTATGGCTGTCCATCCTCCATGTGAAAGGTGTTGCCCCTGATTGGCTGTTTGCAGGCGACACAGATGAAACAGGACACATGCCAGGTCTGTTTCAGGGCATTCATGACTTCCTGCAGAGAAAATAGAAGAACATATTGGTGAAGTTGTTAACTGTCTGGTTTGATTTCTTTGAATACTTTCAAATCCATTTTGAAAGACCTGGAGACATAATTGTTGGGTTGCCGGTGCTTAAACTGATATTTTTGATGTGTGGCATGTACTGCACTTTTTTCCTTGGGATTACATATATATTGCAGTATTGTCTGTTCTCCTGTTTTGTGTCTGTTGAAAAAGAGATTTTGAATTTTAATGGGACCTATAGAATTTGAAGCAATTTAATTAAAATGTATTGTGTGTATTTCTTGGTAAAACAGAGATGCTTCATACACATCTCCAACCCAGCAGCACAGAAGATGTATACAATTACCAAAGTTTCAAGATTAGTGTCACAAATTCATTAACCGACCAAATGTGAAATATGGTCACAATCTCCCTGTTGGTTCCTGAGTATAACAATAAATAATGGAAAACAGAAACGTGTTTTTGCAGAACATTATGATGTCACAGTGAAGTTGAGATTTGACCTTTTGGACATAAAATCTGCATCATCACTTCATTATTGTATCCTATTAGACATTTGTGTGAAATGTTGTCTTAATTGGCGTTTCAATTCTTGGGTTATGGCAAAAAATGCATTTCGAAATGACCGTGACATTTGACCACCAAAATCTAATCTGTTCATTCTTTGAGTTCAAGTGGATGTTTGTGCTAAATTTGAAAACGTTCCCTCAAGGCATTCCTCAGATATCTCATTTATGAGAATGGGACAGATGTAAGGTCACAGTGACCTTGACCTTCGACCTCCAAAATCAAATCAGTTCATCCCAAGTGTCCAAGTGGATCTTTCTTTGTTTTTTTTTTTAAAAGTTTATTTCTTGGGGCTTTTCCCTTTTAAGTGACAGTGGATAGACATGAAAGGGAGAGAGAGATGGGGGATGACACGCAGCAAAGAACCACGGGTCAGATTTGAACCCGGGCTGTGCAGGACTCAACCAACATGGAGCGAACGTTCTTACTGGGTGAGCTAGGGGCCGCCCTCAAGTGGACCTTTTCTGCAAATTTTGAATAAATTTCCTCCAGTGGGTCGTGGGATATTGCTTTCACAAGAATGGGACATACAGACGTGCGGACGTACAGACAGACAACCCAAAAACATAAAACATAAAGAAATATATAGTCCACATTAAATAACTTAAGTAAAAAATAGTTTTGGATTTAAAATAGACTTTGAAGATCATATTGTTTCTCATAATTATCTATACAGTGACAACAGATGATGTACATCTGTTTTAATGGTTAAATTCAGTTTATAATCACATTCATTACGATGGCTTAGTGATAAATAACAGTGACTGATGTTTATAGTTTTAGTAAAGAAATCATTTTCAGTGCAAGTAAACTAAGTCAGAGAACAATCTCCCATTCAGTTTTGTAACTCACCCCCATAATCTTCTGGTGGCAGCAGGCACAGGTGGGAGCGAAGAACTGCTCGTAGCAACGTTCGCAGTACACCTGGCCCTTCTCCTCCACAAATGCATGCTCTGCCAGGGAGGAGTGGCAGTGAGCGCAGTTGAATTCCTCGGGGTGCCATGACATGCCCATGGCCACGAGGAATGGGCCCCTGGTGAGAATAATTAAGGGACAGATGATTTGTGGTAAATTATTGAAACAGTCTACCTTCTTAGGTCTTTAAGTTGGGCAGAACAGAAGTTCTGTTCAGTATAATTTTTGCAGAATTTTACATTGCTTTCTTACTGCAAATGCAGTTTTTCTGCTGTTATTTACCTGATGACAGTGTTGCACTTGTTGCACATTGGGGTGCGTGTCCCGGCTGGGATGTGCTCTGCCCGCTGCACCAGAGAATTGAGGTCCTGTGGATGTGGCTGTGGGGTGGGGCGCTCTGGACCTTTGGGTGCAGGATTGGTAACTTTGCCAAATGAAGGAGCTGCTCCACCCTTAGGAAAACCTAAACCAGCAGGGGAAATAATGGATCAGTTTTCAAATGGTAAAAGTGTACAAGATGAAGTATAAGATGAAATGTTATTAATTTATTTCCCACTGATCCACTATTCTGTAATTTCTTAGTATTATTTGAGAAGAACATATGTATGTGTACAGTTAAGGTGTCCGTTGTCAGATAATGAATGAGAATGATTTGATGATCTCTAACCTCCATGCCTGAATCATGAGACAGCTGGGTTGGACAGAGCCACCCCACCCATCCCAGACAAGGGATCAATTTTACCCACTGAAGGGAAACAACACATTCCCAGAGTCAGAGGAGACACCTGTAAAAATACCCCCCTCCCCCGCCTGCTCCACTTATCACAAACATATGGAGAGGATGCACAATTTTCCCATCTCTCTCTCAGTGCAAAGATACATCCTGGACGGAGGTCAGTGCTGTGCGTCCTCAGAGGGAGCGCTCGAGGGGAAAGGCATTGCGGACAGAGACTCTATTGAAAGAGAGCACCATTATGAAAGACTTGGGAGGTCAAAGGACAAGTGCTTCCTAAATGTCCTTGTAACGGAGAGCAAATAAACTGAATAATCAGAGCGGGGCCCTAGCAGGGATGTGATATGTGTGTACAAGACTGTAGGAGTGGGTTTAATAGGAAAGAGATACTAGAGGGTAAGTGTGATGGAGAGCAATACGGGCTCCAAATAGGAATACAAAGAAGATTCTCTCGCAGATTTATTAGTTATAATTATTATCATTATAATTATTTATTAATAATGTTCCTGTTATGGTTCATTTGAAGAACTGCTGTTGCTATAATTACCATTAGTCAGTTTCCAGTGACATTATCAAACATAGTTATGCCTAAAATATTCAAATTACCTAACACTTCCTGAGCAAGGCCATAGTTTTGCCTAAATATAGTACTTTTTCTGGGAATTTGGGGGACAATCATTAAATCATCATCTCATTATGGAGGATATTTTGTCAGTATGGATAAGGCTTTGAAACAACATTCAGACCTTGTTAAATCTGTTGGAAAATTTAACTGAAAATATAACTATATATAACTCAAAATATTAAAAACGGTTGCAACACATGAAATGTAATTGAATGCAGTATTGATGCAAGGAATTATGCTGATGTCAAAATATTTTTCAGTGGCAGTATACATCCTTATCTGTGTGAAAGCTGGCACAGTGAGTTGGATGGTGACAAGCTGTCAGTGGTGCAAACTCTTCTAAACAAATCCTTTGGCAAGAGCAAAGACTGAGGCCTGAACCACATTAAATAAAGACAGTGAGGGAGTCTGCCATTTCTGTCTTGCTGTATAAGGAAGATAAGGAGAAAAATAAAGTCAGCATGAGAAGACAAACTGAATCAGGGCAGGACTGCAAATCTCTGTTTTGTCTGTTCTGTCTCTTTGAATTCAGAGACAGCGGGTGGAGAGCAATGCAAAGGAGTCACTCTGACAAACTAAACTAAAAATGTATTTGATTAAAGCCCCTATGTATAGAATTTTAATGTTAAAAATTTTTTTTTTGGTATGGCCTAAATATTCCTCTTGCAGTTAAAGTGCCCAAATTATTCATTCATATAAATACATGTAAAGGTCACATTCCACATGGCCACTATAAGATATGTGTCTGTTTACTTGAACTCAAGTATGTGTTAATATGATTAATTCCACAGCCAACAGAGAACTAACTGTGGCCTCTCCTGCTCTCTTCCTGTGGCACCTTCCAGCAGCCGTTTCTTAAAAAGGCCTCTAGGGAAATAAGTTTGGGCACATAGTGCATCTGTTCATGTTTGAGTGCATACTTGTGTCTTAATATTGCTAATAATGACCCCTGACTGATGCCTTTCAGCAAATATTTACCCTGACCACCTTGGGGGCTGGATTGCTGGATTTAAAGAACATTCACACAAAATTAAATACATAATTCTCTATTTCACAATCTATTTAACTTAAGGGATCTTAGCTAAAGCCAATAGGCTGAGTTCATTAACTAAATACTTTTTACTATGTTATAGAGCTCATAATCTTAAATGGCTTAGTGTCAGGTATTAAACCTGCAATAAATGGCTGAGCAGCAGTGATTTAAAAGATTGGGGCTGCCCTCTGTAGGCTAAAAGAAGCAACTACAAAAAAAGATTTTTTTAGAACTACAACCATTTAAATGTCAGTAAACAGAACAGAAGTACGGGAGCATTGCTAAATGTGTTGCTCTACCTGGTGAGCCTCCAGGCTGGAAGGAAGGTTTCTTCTGGGCCGCTGGGCTCTTGAACGTGGAAGCAGGGATGACATTGCCATTCCTGGGTGATGCTGCAGATTTGGAAAATGTTTTTGCTGCAGGCATGGTGTGAACAGCAGGAGTGGTTTTGTCAATTGCCTCACTAGAAAAGAGATGTACATATTTCATATAAATCTTAACTCCACACACACACACCACACACACATATACCATATTTGTTTATCATCTCTTTAGTGAAAACACTCCTGCAGCAAAGCTCTTTCTGACTCTACCAGTGATACATCTTCAACCAATGTCAACTGATGTGTCTCACACAAAACCATGATCACATCTTTACCTTACCAACTGGTATTATATTTTTGTGCTGTGTTTCTTCTAGTTAAACATATTTAGGTACAAACTGTGGCAAATTCCTGAATAAGAAAGAAATAGTGGGACTATGCCACCAGTCTAACTGAACATTCAGTAAAGACTAATCTAACTGCAGGTAAAAACTGCAGTTGCATTAGTCAGTGACACATGCAAAGAATCAAGACATTTATGGGGGAACTTTAAAATAAGGATATGCACTGCTGCACAGTCCATGGTTTTGTCAATTACTGACATAAGGAAACAATTACAGGTGGTGATGCCAAAGTATCAGCTTTACATGTAGCTCACTCCGCTATAATTTCTGGAGATACCAGAGGTATAGTTTTTATAGTGGTTATTGCTTTTATTCTTCTGAAACAGCAAAGATGGATACAATTTGAGGCAGTGTTGGTTGCTTTTCCCATGGCAGCACATAATGTTAAGAGCCACAATATATTTTAGTAGAAAATGAGAAGCATTACTATTTCTGATCCCCGTGTCTTGTTAACTTTCACAGCTTTTGTTTCAAGCTGAGAACCTCCTGTGGGCAGAGCTCAAACTCAATAAAGGCTGAAAATGTGTTGCGTACATTTCTACTTTCATACATAACTAGTAAAGGTTTAATAATTCTTTCATACCATTTTTACTAATTCAATATAGTTAGGTACATCTGCTTCTTTAATTATACATTATTTGATTGAATCTTAAATATTTGATTCTGAGTCTGCCCTTTAAAAACATCCTTATTGTTACAAACAAACAAAGCCACTATTCGTGTGTATAGGTGTAACAGGGCTCAGACGATCCCAATCAATGTTTTAATGTACCCCCTTTTACTAGCCGATTTTGCACATGCAAACCAAAGAATTTGTTTTGGCTTTTTGCACGCTGTAAAGTAGACAATACAGTATTTTTTATTCTTTATTTTCTATTCTATCAACTGGACAAAGACAAGATCGTTCAGCAAGCATGTTGCTGCTCAGACAGACCGGTTGAGCAAAGGGTTTGCACCAACAGGTTAACAATGTCTTGCCTGAAGCTGTTTGGGTTGTCAGCAACAGCACACTGCATGATACAAACAACAGAGCCTATTGTGCTGTCAAACAAGGATTTATGGTTTTATATCTAATCATGTCTTGTGCGTTTTATATCTCTTATCCTGCCTGTTGGGTGTTTCTGTTTGAATAAGATGAGAACCGTGACTAGGAAATGCAATGCAACCACTCACTGGTTTTATTTCTCGCGTGTAAGATTTTCCAGCATGTATGGACAGATTGCTTGAGTGTCTTGTGTAAAATCTAAATGATGAGAAACCTGAGCTCTTTAAATGTAAGACTGATCCTTCTGTGTTTAAATTTAGACATTAGCTACAAGATTAGTATTTGCTTTGAATGATGCTTGACAGGACCAGATATGAAGCTTTTGATTTATGTGACAACAGTGCTTAGAGAACTATTGCTGATAACAGAACTGAATCATAAATGATTTTGAACAATAAACATTTTTGTGCCATTGCTTTCAGTCAAGTACAGGCATGTTAACCCTGTGCTCTTTATGCACAACTGATTCCTCTACATCACGTGTCAAACTAAAGGCCCACAGGCCAAATCCATCCCTTTGCAGATTCTGATCTAGCCTGCATATGTTTTTATGTTCACAATAAATTTCGGGCCACCTAGTTTTTGTAATTTTTTCTGACTTTTTGTCACTTTGCTAATGCTTTAGGCCCGCTTTACACTTTTTTTTTGCCAATGTCTTTGTCGCTTTTTTCTTTTATGGCAAAATTCCTTTATTGTTGACTTTTTTGGTCTTTATTTGAACCAAATTCTAAGTGAGAAAGCTATATGAGATATGCAATAATACAGTCAAAGATCTTTGACTTTTCTGATAACATAAAAGCATGTGAATAAACTAAATGTCTGGCCCTTGGTGTGATTCTTATTTTCCAGTGTGGCCCTTTGTGAAACGGAGTTATAGACCTTCACCTACGGGACATTTCTAATTGACAAGTTTATTTTGTTCTGCCCGGCAAGAAGAGAGGAAGGAATGAAAGATTAAGAAATAAGCAACACCAGAAAAGAAAGAGAGAAAGAAAAGATTTTATTGAGGTAAAATTATCAAAAGCTGACAATTGAAACTTGGATAGTGTAGAAAATAGAGGACAAAGACACAGACATGCTCAGAAAAATAAAATATATAAGCTACAATGAGATTACAGAAAGTGTGCAGAGGAGTGGAGGCTGGGACATAAACAGTATGCTACAGAGAAGTATGCATGTGCACTGCAATATACTGTAGTGTTGCATTTTCAAGCACACATTCATATTTACGTGAATGCATGCATTTGATTTGAAATATAACAAGCGTACAGCAAGATAATATGCATTTTAAAACAACTTTTACAACAAGAAATTGTTTGCTTGTGTCATTCATTCTGTTAAACTTTGGAATTGTGACATTTAATAAGTTATTATAGTGTGCCAATGAATTAAATAAAGCATTAAACAAGACCACTTGCTAACTGCGCCTACTACACATTTAGTGCACGTGCTGAAACATCATGATGCCAATCTCTCAGCTTGTTGTACATGTGTCCTATAGCTTCTGGGTCCAACTTGTTCGCTCTGATTCACCCCATGAAACAGGATTAAAAGGAAGGAGAAAAGTTGGAAAGGTTAAGATTGTAGAAGAAAAGTAAAAGATAACGAAAAAGAGGGACCACATGAATAAATAATAAATAAATAAGGGAGAAAATAGTTGGAGATGAATATAAAGTCATAGTCATTCCCCTTGCAGATGTGTATTGAATTATAAACCAAGCCAAGGCAGATGTGTAATATGCCCTCTCTTTAGGAAGAGTAAACTGAACTCACTAACAGAAGGAGAGAAGGAATCTCCTTTTGGCAGGGCTGCTATTACCCACAATACCACTTAATTACCCACAAGTTCCAGTGAGTGACACACTGATTGGTTGTAAATCTGGAAAACAGAGATTTTCGGAAAACTGAGTTTACTGCAGATTAAATCAAAGATTGAGAACAGCAGGAGCAATCACAGCCCATGCTGAGTCTATGACTGTCTCCACTCAACCGTCTTCCTCTGAGAGCTCTAAATGTGGTTTCTCCAAGTTAAACCTTAAATTAGGCGTGATACTGTGGGACCATAAGATCAGGAAATTAGGGCTTAACTCTGAATCACAGACTCCTAGCCATGCTTATATGAGTTCTTTGAGGGCCAATTCTGAATATGAAACCTCTATGATCAAAAAATGATTATTATTATTACTATTTGTATTATGAAATGGATGCCTTACATTCAGTACATGCAAAAATACTCACAGATGAAAAACAGACTTGAATGAGACTTAAATGAACACTCACAACCACATACCAACAATGTATTATATTAAAAACAACCAACCACTTACTTCTTTCCACTGTTTTCTTGAGCTTGCTCTGCAACAGTAAAATAAGGAAAAATCACCAATGAAAATAAAGTAAAATGTACAATAAGAGGTCAGTGACAATATGGGGAGACACACTGTTAAACCCAATGCTGCTACTGGTTGCTGCTCTATCTCTGCTCCACCTTTGGTCAAGGTTAATCTTACTGAATGAGAAAGTGTAATCCCTGAAAACTAGACCCTGTTACTTCCTGAGCATACCCCACAATTGGTCATAAATTCAGAAACACTAGGCAGATTACATATACACCAAATGTCCAAAACACATCACATATCCCACACCAGTTGTTCATCAACAACCCTTCTAGCACACTGACGTTAGTACTCACCATTTTCAGTCCCGGTGAGCTGAGCCAGCATACGGAAGGAGCGGGACTGGGAGGTGCCGGTGCGTGGGTGCCAGTCTTCTGTGTCCTCGATCAGACGCTTCTTGCTGGCGTCACTCAGTGGGGAAGCATGACCCTCGGGCTCCACCTTAGGTTTCCTGTACAGTCAGATCAACCATGATACAATGCGTGCTCAACATTCAATCAAGGGTGCAGCTTGTAGATACAGGATCCACATTATGACCTAACTGCAGTTAGATTTCACAATTACCTCCTAAGTCTAGCTGGAGGTGTTCTGCAGGCGAGCAGTGGCAAAGTGAAGGAAAATGTACAAAGGTAAAAACGGTCACAAGTTTAAAAGTCACACTAAATGACACTGCACTGTTTATATGGGAAAGTCAAGAAACTGTTCTGACTTACTTAAGACTTTTCTGAGGCTTACTATTAGAAAAAAAACAGAGTAGAGGTCAGTCAGATAATAAAACTATGTTCCTTAAAAAAAAAAAAAAAATTAATTAAGCAAATGGATTTACTGTACTAAAATGGTGAAATTAAACATGCATTCTGCATATTTACAACAGTGAGAGTTTGAGAGATGAAAGTGACAGTGACCACATCTCACCACAAGGTGGGAGTAGTGTGCTTTAAAATAAGACATCAGCGTTTCTTTCTAAAATAGTTGGAGGTCCTTTCAAATGTAATAATATTTATGTTATGTGAGTGAGTTGAGGTAAAGGATGATCAAAGACAGCACAAGTCAGTGTATTCATAGCCAAAGCAGAATATACTTGGCATTACTTTGTCTGGCTTTGAGTAAACATACTAACAACAATAGCAGAAATAGTTAGACAGATGCACAGACGAGAGGTCTAGCTGCACGGGTTGTAAATACAATATTAGCTAACACCCAGAGTCTGATGCCACTGAGAAAACGAATGAATACTATGAGCTCACCCAGTATGAGATGGATTATTTATGTGGTTTCGCACTTAGTTTGGACCATGAAATGAGCATGTACTGTACGGATGAGCATGAATGTGAGGTTTGTGAGGGTTAGCTCAAAGAGGTACAAGCAACCCTTTGGTAATCATAAACCAAGGGATGTGAAGGCTGTAATCAAATTCCACATGGTTAGAAAGCTACAGCAGCAGCTGTATTAACATTCACAGCACTAACTTGGTGTTGGTCTCTTCTTCCTCCTGTAGGCAAAGAAGGGGTAAACGGAAAAGGATTGAAGCAAAGAAGAAGCATGAATAGAGCAGTTTGAGAAATGAACCATAGTCTTAAACACATGCACTGTAACTAAAAGGCCCTTCTGAGAGAATGTGAATTAAGAAAATGCATAGAAACCACAAACAAAAGCATGCGGGTCAGAACACAAACACACAAACGTTGCAAAAGCACAGTCCACTGCTGTAAGCTAACAGTCCGAGGTTTCAGGCAACAGAAAGATTAAAGAAATGATAAGGACACTCAAACTGTTAACTTCAACTCATTATGAATGTGTCTGTTATCTTCATGGTGTATTACAGTAAATAGTTTTGTTTTTAATTTTTTGACATTTCCCGCAGGTTATCTGACTAAACCCTGAATAAAAAACAGATTCTCAACATTCCTGAATAGATCGTTCTCACAGCTGTTAACTTTGTAATTTCATAAAACACATACAGCTATAATGTAGGTAGGTTTCATGGGTATATTTAAGTGTGAAGCCACTTGCTCACTTAAAGCAAATAAAAACAGATCTCAGTGACCTATTTTTTCAGGTGACAGAGAGTAAAGAAAGAGTGGCAAAGCCCAGTCCAGCCACGCTCTGCTGTGTCCCCGGTCCCTAGAAGCACAGAGCTGTCAGGATTCTGGCTGATTAAAAACAAGTGTTGCACCAGCAGTGGTTTTTGAGCAGATTGTAAACCACACTGTCAATTATAGATAGGCAGGCAGTAGCATCAGTTAGCATGCTGTCTAGACTCTGTTCCCTGTAGAATATTCAAACAAGATGTGTGGCATGCCTTGGATTTTCTTTGTGTGCAGCTGTGTGAAAACTCAGGTTATGGGCTGTTCCAATGTTAGCTTTTCAATTGAGGTGCATATTTTTGGATGACATAGGGAATGAGGTACTGTATAGGAGGAGGAGAATATAATATAAAGCAAACGTGTCCACTAATCTGTGGGCTCTGTGAACCACAACTCTTTTTGATCCTGCTATCTAAAGCACACAGTGTACAAATATTACAGTTTTGCAAATCAACATAAAGAAAACATACGATAACTGGGTTTGCTCAATGGTACCTACCCATTGAAGTGCTCCGACAGCCCCTGGCTCTCCAAAAGACCTCGTCTCTGTCCCATGACCGCTTCACAAGCATTGGTATTGGAGTAGAGGTTGATAGGTGTGTTATAGACAGAGGGCTGTGGGACATTTGGATTGGAGGAGGGGGCTGTCACTCTGGCTGGAGAGGATGAGTTAGATGAGGAGGAAGAGGCAGACGGGGAGGGGAAGGTGGAGCGACCAGGGCTGGGCCTGGGAAGTGAGTTGGCTGGAGCTGAGTCTGGGGCAGGGGCGGTTGACTTCAGCAGAAATGGAGGCTGTGCTGGTTGAGAAGGGGCAGCTGGCTTAAAAGCAGATGATTGTGAGGGAATGGAGGGGGCAGCCGGGGAAGAAGCTGTGACCACACTGCTGCCCCCGCCAAAAGGCCGGGCTGTCTTGTTGTATGCAGGACTGGGCTGACTTGATGGCTTGGTGTATGTGGTGCTTGAGGCAGAGTGAGTGATTGGGACAGGCTTAATGATTTCTTGAGGTTCATCCTGGATAAAAAGGTGGAGACACACAGCATGCACAAACAGCAAATCCACTATCAACTCATGCATATAAACCAGCATTCCCAAAAGCACTGCACAACAATCAATTTTCACACTTCTGTATAAATGAAAGTCATGCCTGTGCCATACAAGTCTAAGATGTGGAATAAAATGTGGCCTCTCAGGTCAGTTATACATGCCAAGCCAATCTGTGGTTTGACATCTCAGAAGGGCACAATAAGCATGCTCTTTTTTAATACATTTGTATAATATTTATAAACAACATGGAATTCAGGTAAACTTTACAGTAAAATAAAGTTATGTGAATATTTACTTCATACCTTACGCACGCCATCTTTAGGGGCACTGGAGGGTCTGTGAAGACAGAAAGAAAAGCATAAGAACACTGTACACACAATATTTTTATGATGTATCATCATTTTTGCAATAAAGTTTAATTTCTGTACATTAATGGACTGGACATGCTAACTGCCGTGAGAGTCAAAGTTCAGTTTGTAGGATGGACTGAGAAAGGGTCAGATTATTCTGTGTCCTCTGCTGTGGACATAGGACAGTATTTTTCTTGGACAAACTGGTCTAAGTTGTTGTTGTATTCACAATGTTGATTTAATGTTATATCTATTTTTTTTGTTAGAGATACATGTATCTGTAGAGATACAATTGTATCT
The DNA here is from genome assembly GCA_026937815.1 of Etheostoma perlongum. Classification (NCBI taxonomy): domain Eukaryota; kingdom Metazoa; phylum Chordata; class Actinopteri; order Perciformes; family Percidae; genus Etheostoma; species Etheostoma perlongum. The sequence goes on from CM049386.1 coordinate 12,931,305, forward strand.
TGTGTCAGAGCATCCTTAAATAAATGAATGCACTGAAGTGTTTCAAGTAATGGATTGATTACCTTTAACAGACAATGTTCAAAGTCTCTTTTTTTATTGTGCACTGAAATAAATGGAAACAAATGGCAGCCTGGAAAGTAGGAAATGTTTAAATCTGAGCTGCTTTGGAAGATGATTACCAATACTTGTAGTTAAGGTGCTAAAACATGCAAAACTACCAGTACGTGTAAACACGCTTTACTGTAGGGTGTGCGTCCATGTACAGACCGGTGTCAAAGTTGGCTGTATATCTGATTTACACTTATGATTGAAGCAGCTGCCCCAGTTTGATCACCTATGGGAGAGGGGGGTGGTCCGTTTGTCTGTTCTCTTGAGATGCTCTGGATAGAAAAGCAGCAAATCTCCAACAAACCTTTCATCCCCAATTTTTGTTTCATTCTTAATACTTGCAAGCACTGTTTACCGCAATATCAAAATAAAAAGAAATATGCACATAAGGATGTATTGTGTGTTGATAAACATCTTAAATGCAAAGCGCCATATACCACCATCATCACACAAGGAAAATGTAAGTTCCTGTCAGGTAACTTGAGTGTCTTAACATGATTCCATTACTAAGGCATTAAAACTCAAATTCAGACAGACGCCTTTGTTAACAATATCTCCAATATTTGGTCTGGACATGCAGACAATGTGTCCCGCATTGCTCATTAAAAACAAAATGCAAAAAAACAGACAGTGAGACAGCAAGTTAGGTTCCAGACCATGAGCTAGGGTCTGCCATATTCAGAATACAGTCAACACACTCTCAAGCATTTTCTTTCTGACTGAGCTGAGACGCAACAACTGAGTTTGACATAAGGTCATTAAAGAGCCCCACCTTCCAACCAGATGTTGATATCATCTGTGCCCATTCTTGCATTTACAGTTTCAATTTAGCAGTGAATATACAGTATGCTTATTTTCCAATGTACTTGTATTATTAGGATTGCTTATGGAGAAGTAGCAGGCTATGCCAAGGGAAACCGTAAAAGGTCTAAAGATCAAACAGCAAATTCCATTACAAATGTGGACACAGTCTACAATGAGGCAGTGTATATCTGCCATCAGTGGCCCGGAGAGGGGCAGCTGGGCGGATTCACTCCCTATCATTCTTTTCCCAGAGCAAACTGAGCAAACACTTGCTAGGGTGGTCCTGCAAACATCTGTTGAGCTCAGCCCCTCTGTGCTGTCCTGCCTATCTGGACCTGCCTTTGTTTTGCTGTGACAAACAGACAACAAACACTGGGTGGGTGTATAGACATATGAGCATCATGTATTTATTTTTTGGCGTCCAAGTGTACATGTACATGGTTAATCTCAATGTAACTGGATCAAGGCACCAACTGGTCTGTTATTCTGACGGAAGGCGTCTTCTTGGCATCATGTCAACTATCTGCATGGTTCTACTTTTCCTTCTGGAGATGGCTTCTGTTTAAGGATTTTGAATGGAATAGCTGCAACACACTGTCTGTGCTTTCCTATTGAATACTCAAACCAATACTTGAAGTTACAAGAAACATGTTCAATATTAAAAGAATTGTAATGACGTATCATATATGTTTCGTGTATTAACTATTGTTGTTCTAAGGGTTATTCAAAAGGCCAGATGCTCATAGAGAAAAGCCATGACTTCAGTAGACATAGGATGCGATTTTGGCAAACAATATAGGAATACCTACTAAAACGCATGGAGCATATCATTTCGATTAAGCATAATCAGGAAAGAACATTAAGTAATTTTCTAAATAAATAGAAGTATAATAAATATATTTATCTTTTCCTATGTGTTACTACAGCATAATTTTCATCTGTAATTTTCATAGCTGTCAAACAGAAGTTTGAAGAAAACAAAATATATATTGTTTTCTTCTGTATTATGATGTATAAGTATTTATGACACAATGCTATATTTAATGGGGTTTCTCTGATGTTAATTAGATATCCATATACATATTGCATGACCAACATGTCTTCATTTATGTTGAAATAATGCTGAAATAATGCTTTTGCCTTTTAGCTTAAATGTATAATGTATAATGCAAATCACACACAATGTTTAAGCACATATAACAATTTAAATTCCAACATCATCCATAGAATATCTGATTTCCTTGTATGTCAAAGTACCACAGTTTGTGCTACTGGATGTGTTCATAAGACAGACACATCCTGCCCCTGTTGAACATACAGTCATGGCTTTGCCAACAGAACTCTTCAGTTGGTTCCTCCTAATCTAATCAGGATGTCTTGTTTTATTAGATTACAGATGCTGATATCTACAACATTTATTTATGGACCACATTTAAAGACTATATATGCTAATAAACAAAAGCAAGATATGAAAAAATTATCTTGGAAGCAAAATTGTACTTGGAAGGAAAAAAAAGGTTGTTGAGTATGGTTTTCAATCAACACAATTGTCAACTTGGCTCACACACACACACACACACACACACACACACACACACACACACACACACACACACACACACACACACACACACACACACACACACACACACACACACACACACACACACACACACACACACACACACACACACACACACACACACACACACACACACACACACACACACACACACACACACACACACACACACACACACACACACACACACACACACACACACACGAATGAGGTTAACTGGAGGAATTAGCCTCAGGGCAAAGCAGACTTTCACATTTCCACCCTGCCCGTGTCTCTTTGAGGGCCAAGAGAAACAGTCTGGTGTATGGCATTTGACTGAATGATGGAGAGCTAACAGACTCACGTATCCATTTTTTTAAACATGGGAGGGAAAACTGCTCAAATAAGAGCAGCCTTCAAACTTCCCGAGTTGTTTTTTCTTGACTTTCACACAGTTTATTTTGTAAAAGTTCCACAGAAACGTCTTTAATGAGCTTCTGACTCCAAGCATCTGTCACCGTATTTTGCTTTAATATCTAGAAACAGTTCTGTTCACTCATCATATTACGTAAAGCAGCCTGGGCGTTAGTACAGATATAATATGATGGGAGGGTGGAGACGAGTCAAATTCACATGCTATTAATGTCATGAGGAGAATACATTATTCCAAAACCTTGTTGAACAGGACCTGCCCTATTATATTTAACTTGTCTGATAAATGTTAAAACTCTTTGGGAGACCTGGCAAACAATATGTTTCCTCAGATTTACCGCTGCGTGGAAATTTGAGCCAAAGCATTGTGAAGGAAAACAAGGTGAAAAAAACATAGGAAAGCAAAACAAAAACTCTAACAGAGGGATGTAAAAATAATTTCTGTTTTTCTGTCCAGCCAGCCTTTCCGCTAAGTGACAAAACTCACAGCTTGAGCCTGGCACATGGTCTTTCCTGTCTTTCCATGCTCCCCCTCTTCTCACTGCTCCCTCATATTATACCAAGAACAAGCATCCCACCGGAGGGAATGATGTTCTTTAAAGTAGAGCCCATGAGGATGATTGATGGTTTTAAATAAAAAGGGGCAAAGATATAAAACTGTGAGAGTGCTAACAACGACAGAAACGTGATTGCTATTTTCAGAGCATACTAGCTTGTAACAGGGAAGCCTATTGCTGCTGTCAGTTGCCTGGATACTTGCTTGTGTCTGTACACGTGTCAAGTAGAAACCCAGTGCACTTGTCCATGTCAGCAGTCACATGCATCATAGTGACAGAGGGCATTCATATCATTCAATTATTTCCATGTGCCCTGCCATGCCCATACGTGAGCTCGTACTGGCATGCAAATAGTGGAATCAAAGTTAACGACAGGATTAGACAGAAGCTATTTAAATTTGCAGCTTATTGCATTTAGTTATCAAACCTGTATCAAGACAGGATAGATGAATGAAGCAAGTATGGAAATGATGAGTTCTCATGAGGTCATATCTCTGGATGCAGCAAAGCACAACAGAATAAACTGCACTTCTAGTCAATATTTGTATATTTTTAATGCACAACGGGTCCAAGCAATACATTAACAAGGCCTGGTCCTTTATTACTTTTCTTCCGACCACCACACCACATCTGGCTGAGGCAGCCAGGAGTCAGTGGGGGCTCTAGGCTACATTGGATTGTCCTCTACATCACCCTGTTATAGCCATTCCATAATAAGACAAGGTTGCAATTTTGGTAAATCTTAAGTTAGAAGAAAGGAAGTTATGTAAAAAGAGGTGTGTAGAAAAAGTAAGAGGATATCTCGAAAAGTATATGTGTAGTATGTTGATGTATGTGATTCCCACCTTTTAACTAGTGAATATGAATTCTAGTGTATGAACATTGAGTTAATAATTTCTTCTGTCAGGCAGCATTTCATTTAATAGATTGTTTAACATACTTAACACTTTCCAAAAGCTTCATGCTGTCCTATTTCCCCAGAAACAGCATGTACAGAAGCACACAAAGTGAAGCGGACACAAATTCCTGTGTAAAACATCAAAAGATGGTGGGATCGCAAAGCTAGCAGTGTTAATATGTATGATCGTTGAGGTTTTGGAACCAGGTGTAGCCAACCACAACCTCTTGGGAGTGGGGTTTCATTGTGCTGTGCTGCATATTTCAATGACAATAAATAAACATCAATTATCATACTTTCCTAAGGCTACTTCCCACAGCCACCTGGGGTAATTTGTCAGCTGCTCAGCAACACGATTTCTATGATAGTAGAACAATATGTACCCATAAAATTAATTGCGGTAAATCTTATGTGTAACATGTAAGACTATGTGTGTTGGTCATTTCTGAAGTGGAACTAACTCCCAAACCAAAAAACGTTTCTGTTCATGAAAACTACTGTATTAGCCAAAGTTGGCGAGTGCTGTCAGATGTTGTTTTGACATGTTTTCCTGAGACCACAGTGTTGGAAAGGAAAACTTGGTTTCTCCCTTGTTCACAAAATACATAACAACTCTGTGCGTATTCAGACTCATTTTGACAGTATGAGGAAAGTACTTCCAAAGCCCAAGTCCATTTCCTCTCTAAAAACATGTTTCCCCTCACCTAGCAACAACAAAATAATAACTTAAAACAAATTGGCATTAATGACCGTGAGTGTCTTTGGATTGACAACATATGCCTGCATGGTTTGCAATAGCAAACATAGCATTTATTTGTATATTACAACTTGGAAACATGATGTGTGACTGTGGTATAACCACTTCTATTTAATGTACACTATTTACTGTACAACTGTATGTGTTATCTCTTTCAGACTACTGTGATAGACACTATTATCTAGCCCTAGATAGTGAAATCAATGCATAGAGCTAAGCATTTTAGTGTGAAAAGAGGTTAGGCATGATAACCTTGCAATGACTGCTATGAATGTACTATTATTTAAATGTCTGAGCACAATGATTTTATATTTTGAAACACACTGCACACTGGGAGAGAGATTTCTAACCTGCACTTTCTGTCCATGCAGACTTGTAAAAAACAGCTCATACATAGGAACGGTAGGACTTTTAGTAGTTTTGAAGCCGTGACCTTTTCAAACCGCGGTATACCTTGAAATCGGTAACCGGACCATGCCTAATAGAGGTTACAGTATATACATGTTCCATTTAAGAACTTTTTAAATAAATATGATACAATTGTGAATACATGTAAGGCTGTGCAATGTTTTTCTACATACCTGCATCATGTAAGTTTGGATGCAAGGCGTCATTCAAGAGAACTGCCCAAAGAATGTGAACTATGACAAAGTGACATAATGGTTCTAAACTGTTGTCACATTAATCATCTCTGAGCACTCTTTGAATGAAAAGCATAAATCAAATGTAAAAACATGGATGGAGAAAGTGGTCCATGTCAGAGATAATTATTTTAAGTAAATAGTGTTCTTACGGTACTACATATATTATACTGAGCTTTGTAACTTTAGGGAACAACAGCATAGCAGTCAGTGTGACAGTCTAATCCCACTTTCTTTGATGTTCATTGCACAAATATAATATATTTAATTCTCAAGTCCCAATTAAAAAGTAGCCATTTTTAAGCAATTTTGATAAAAACATTGTATTCATGTACTGTTTATACACAGTAAAGTGGTTTTAATATTCTTTTTTCTGTGTCACTGAATAAGGACATGCAATACCAACAGCATGCAAACCATTCTCTGAAAAATGGCGCCAGAATGAGGCAAACCATCATGTATCATTTGGAACGAGGAAACCTTTCTTGTTGAGTGGGTGATTTTAAGTCCTGTGAGACCAGAATGTTTGATGTTTCATTGTGCAGCCATTACCCACAGTAGATTACATGCAGCTGTGGGACAGGGCTATTTTAGGACTATTTTCCCACGATTGAAACACAGAAGCTCCTTTCTCCTTTGATGTGGTGATGAAATGACAGGACATGCAAAACAGGGTTTAAGTTTTTCTGTCAACATGTTTTACAGCTTGGAGAGTGTGCGTGCTTTGCCTCCATTTGTTTGTGTCTCACACTAAAGTTATTCTTCTTTATGCTTGGCTTCAGGAAATGTCAGTGTTTGGTTCAAATTCATTAAGAGGGATCACTCTTTTTTATTTTATCTTCAAAAAAAATAAAAAGACAGCTATTCCATGTAGCAAGTTCTGAGCTAAGTGGACTGCTCTTTGACATGCATTGCTGCTTGTGAAAAAAAAACCTTTATATTTAAGCTATTTCTTCTTCCACAAAACCAACTCAAGGCATCCAAGGAGTGAAACATGACCTTCCTGTACATAGACTATAAAAATTAGTTTGGTCAGAAACGTTTCCTTGGTGGACAAATGTAACGACAACCTCAGTGTAATCCCTGTTTTCTTTTCTTTGAGGCATATATTACAGCTTTACAGAGTGCTATATTAAAGGGGCTTTCATTTGAAGTGCTCCTAGTACTGCACTATGGCTTTAATATACTCAAGGGCCCCAGAATACCAGGAGCTTCCTTTTGTCTAATGGGAGAAGCAGAACAGCAGTTGATAAACTCAGCATGATCAAACCAAAACTGATCTTTACAGATTCTGTGCCATACACTACACAGCCAGCAAGAGCATGTGTAAACCATTAATTAATAACCTCTCTGTAATAACCCATAATCCAGATGGTTCTTTTTTAATATAGTCTAAAATGTGATGCTAAACTATAAACTTTACAATTGCTAGGTCTTAAAATGAAATTTTTAAAACACAATGGAATCAATATGAAACCATCATTATGCTTGCTAGCCAATGGTCTAATTATAATGCTGATGACAAGATACATAAATTTAGATTTAAATTTAGTTTTTTTTAACATTACCAAACTATAGCATTTGCTGTGGCAGAAACACAGAGCGGTTTTAAATTAGCACAACAGGAGTTCATCTGTTTCAAATAATAAAAAATAAACACAAATAATCCTTGAATTAAATATCTTTCTGTCTGTTCACTGTCCAGTGAAAAGCAGCTTCAAATACATATATCTGTACAAGTTCTTCAAACAGGCTTAAATACACAGTGGTAGGCAAAATCAACAAAGTATGCATTCCATTGCTGAGCGAGGAAATCCATAGATTATGTTGTAGAAAGTTTGTGCTCATGTGTGCAACTGTTACCTTCGTAGAGTGAGGCTGAGATTGCCTGTGCAGGCCTTAATCTTGTTCTGTGCCTCTAGGTGATTCATGCTGTCTGTGGAAATGCCATTAATGGACAGAATGATGTCTCCAATATTCATCTTGGCTTTGGCTGCCTTGCCATCATCAGTCAGCTGCAATGACACACAACAGAACCTTAATTAAAAAAAGAAGCTCATTATTGACATATTTGCACTAAATAAAGAGTATTCAATAAGTGTTTAGTTACATCATCTCCTCTTCTTGTTCATTATTTAAGCTTGTGATGTGTTGATATTTGGAACTTTAGGGTTTAAATGTGCAGTTTAGTAAAATGAATGAGAGAAAAATATTTAACAAGTGTATGCATATTGTGAGGATTTATTTCTTGTAATCACTAAGCACTGGGCTCTTCCTTTCTGTTTCCTATCTTACGTAACTGTTGTCAGATAAGATAGGCATTTTATTCTTAACATCACAACATGCATGGGACAAGATTCCACATTCCAAAACAAGCTGCAATGCTGACTTAAATGATCACCAAAATGGTTTGAGTATGCATTATATATTTCAATTACATATACTGGGTCTCTTAAGGACATTTAGAGACTTAAAACCACTCCAAGGTTTTCTTTGCTGTGTTCTTCATTTGTTAATGTGGTGCTGAAAGGGCCTAGTACAAAGGTTGTTTGGTCTAAAGGAGGTTTCCTTTGGGAGATAAGTGTATTTGGCTCCTTTAAGCCTTTGTACATGCTGTGTAGAACTGGTATTTCAAGAATTTAAATTAAACAGCAACCAGAGTTTTTTTCCAAAACAAATGAAAAAGTTTGGAAAAGTTGAATACTTTTATCATGGGAAATATAAAAAGTCTCCCCATTTTGAGAGGTAGAATCATTCAATACTTCCAAGTATGGTAGCAAGGGTTTAAAAGCTTAAAGCTCTACAGCTGTCTGTCTTCCAGGAAGTAGTATAAGGTATGGTTGAGGTTTATCACTATCCCTTTTCCAACACACTGACACTCACATTTAACACACAGGAAGTAACGTAATAAAACCATGACGAAGGGATGATTCTTTACCAGGTGTGGTGAGCAACCAGTGATTACGTAAGGCTGTGCACACCTCATCCATCACTCAACCGCTCATAACCTGTGCAATCATGAAGGAACAAAAAAGAATTCTGTGTACTTATTATGTCATGCTGCCTTTGTTAGGATCATGTCTTTATGTCATCTGATCTCAGTGAACACGGTTTAACTTGACTAATTCACTCACCCATAATGTGTGTTTATGTGCATATTAAGTGCTATTGACAAAAGATATTCTATATTCTATTCCATCTTCTTCTATCAATACCTGAAGCTTCAAACACTTAAAATAGTGACATGGGAAGTGCACACACACACACACACACACACACACACACACACACACACACACACACCGGTGAGATCTATGAATGTGTTGAGTGACAGAAGAGTATAATGAAAAGAGTGTGAAGAATGATGGGAGGAAAATGATTTTAACTGTCAACTCTAGGGAATGTTGAATATGAAATTGGAAATTTAATGTCAGAAAGTAGTGAAATGTTCCCCCACTGCCATCTACAATACATTTAAATGAACAAATAGAATTTATTGCATGAAAAATACCTTCCACTTTTCAAACATTTGAGAGTAGCTATTTTTATGAACAAGCCCTGATTTAGGCAGGGAACACAAACACAAGATATTTCCTTTCCCCACTGCTCAAGAATGCATTCAGGTTAGGTAACTCTAAAAAGACTTCCCCTTTGGTTTAAAAAAAGTAGCCAATGAGACATAAAGAATGTGCCATTGTGTTACCCTCATAATGACATTGGGGGAAAGAGTAGGAGGGAGGGAGACCAAGAATGAGGAAGTGACAGTGACCCAACACATTTACTCTGGAGCCTTGCTTTCCTCATGTCATTATCAAGTAGATCAGTAGAGGGAAACGTAGAATGCATAGCTGAGGCTGATGTATGCATACCAACATCCTGGAAACCTATAGTGCAGCCACATGCCAAGTGTTACTCACAAAGGGCAGTGCACTCACTACGCAGGCATGAACACAGCTTCAACTGACTCACTCAGCGTCCTGCATAGACACACCTGCCACATGAGTCTGTTCTGACTCATTTACTTTCAATAAAATAACTCATTGCTCTTCAAATGCAGAAGCCAATAAAAGAGAGTGTAAGCACTCTTCGGAGATAACTGGCATGTGCTGCTGGCTCTGTTTTATTCTACTAGACAGGCAGAAAAAAAACTGCTGGACTGTTGATAAACACGTCCCAGAGACATGGATTCTTCTCTCTTGCAATAACGTCCCGTCTCCCTCTCATTGTGTGTTTGTTAAAGAGGAAGAGAGGGAGGGAAAAGGCAATCTGAAGTTCTCTCCTTGTATGGATGTGAGAAAAGACAATACTATACAGCTCTATATATGGAAATTCCTCAAACACTATTTCAAGACATGAAGAGAGGAGTAGACTCTTTTAACATTCTTTTAACATTCTCATAAAAATATGTGTTTTATATGTGGCCCACAATGTTTAATGCTTCAGTCTGCGGTGAACAGAGAGCACTTTATAAATCCCACCTTCTTTTAAACACCGTCTTTCTCACATGGATACAAAACAAATAGATGTTACAGTAGGAATCCCTGGCATCTGCAGTCTATAAATATAAATCAAGAGAGGTCTGAAGCACTCGTGACGGAGAGCAGATAAGTAATGAACTGGAACTTAGGCGGTGCTACTCCAACTCTCTGAAAAGAACAGGATGTTTAAGCAACATGACTTTACCAAATACTGTCAACCCCATCAAATTATGTCATTTGTGTGCTTAATCCAAATTTGTGAAAAAACACAAATTACTATTTTAAATATTGCTTGGTCAAATAGAAAAAGTCCAAAGATGCCATTTCACACAAAATGTTTTAATTTAAAGACTATAAAGGCTACTAGCTAGGGCTTTATGTTAGTTTGGCAGAGAAGAAGGATGTTTCTAAATGAATGAAGTCTACTTCCAACTGCGCTTACATGAATGGGATTCCAGCCACATAATGGTGCTGCTGTGGTCTTCTCCACACTGCTGATTTTACTGCTGTGCAGTTACTAGTAATGGCTAGTTCTTCCAAACTACACATGAAAGTTCCTCCACTCCTACAAATGCAGCTTGAAAACAGCATATTGCACAATACTTGGCAGATTTATCTGAAGGCTTATGGCAAATCCTAAAGTACACTGAAGATTACTATATTACTAACTGAAAAGCCCCTTAAATGTATTCCTAGTATAAAATGTGTTTGTAGAAGAACTTTTTTGAATTATTTTGTCAACTATAAAAACACAAGAAGTGGAGCAGAAGCCTAGAAAAATTAACCGTTCTGAATCAAAATGCCAGAAATAAAAGCAAATAACCCCCCAAAAAAAGCTGGTTCATTCCAAAACGATTTAGATGTTATAAATTTATCCTTAATAAGTCAATAAATTAATGAAGAAATATAACTTAAGAGTCATAATTGGTAAAACACAGAGAGACTGTTAAGAGAGAAAGCTGCTTTGTAAAGTAGTTGATAGATTCTTATTTCATAACCTACAGTGTCTCTCCAGAGATATTCTCTTTTAGTGGCTGCTGCCAAAACAAAACAAAAAAACACTGGAATTCTTCACTAAACAGATCAATTCTGTACTTAAGTATTTCTGATTCTGATTCTTTTAAAACCACTGATTTACCATTGAGTCAAACCTTTTAAATGTCACAAAACTCTTTATGGGAGAAGAAGACCAAACACACTTAGGACAACACATCGGCACTAGTGGGAAATTAATCATCTCCCATGCTAGTTTAACTTCCTGCCTTCAGTGAAATTATGGGGTAAGGAAGAGGGCTGTGGTCATTTCACTTTTGAGAAGTCATGTTACAGGAAGTGTCTTGTGGTGAAGGCTGGAGCCCTGTGAGATGCATGTCATGTCTGCGTAGGGTAGACTAAGACAGGGAACCTCATATGGAGAATGACTTGGGCCTAACATTATTTCGTTACAAATAAACAAGGCTAAAGCTGATTGACTTACAGGCAGGACTGCACCATTTCAACCTGTAAAGCTCATCAAAAAGAAATAGTTTACGCTGCAGAATCTCTGGGATGAATCTGTGAGCATAACAGAGCACACAGCAACCTGCTGGGATAGCACAGGCAGAAGCCATAAAGTACAGTTTATTGTCAAGAGAAGTCTTGTCTTTAATGCTTGCAACTGCAACACATAGCACAAACTGTTCAAAATAAGGAAGAGAGATGAGAAGTAGGTTCAGTGCAGCAGTTGGGAGGTCACCAATAGCAAGTACTCCAAGCCAAACGTCGCAATTAAGGCCACTTGAACAGAGATAAACCTGTGGTTGTCATGGTTTGACCCCAGTCTTTTACTACATCAGTCAGGCTGCTAGAAAACACAAGATGCCAAGTGAACCTATGTACAAGCTCTTGGTCAAATTGTCATGGCAACGCAAACAAAACAACACAAAGTTGTATCAGCCCCTCACTGAATACCAAATGCTCTTCAGTCAGGTCAGAAACAAACCAGGCTCACAAGTGCTGCTGAGGCAGATGATATGGAAAGGCTTTTAGTCATGGCGGTGCTTGAGCCAAGTGCAGGTTTCCACCTCCGTCCTTATTTATTCATCTCTCCTGCGGGGTTTAAATTGGGATTTTTTAGTTTCAGCCAAATGGCATTATGATCGTTGAGTGGTAAAATGTTGTGGCTGTTAAATGTATTAATGACTAGACTGACACAAACAGAATACTACTGCCCTATTAACAGAATATACAGTTGCTCTGCATTTTAGAAGTTACGACAACACAGGCTCATCAATAGAACAATAACTTGCCACTGGAATACTAACACATATTTTGCTTGACTACACAAGATGATTTTTGCTTTTAGTGACTGGAAAATGTTAAATGGATTGCATTCATATTGCAACTTAATCCCAGAAGCTTGTAACATTGGATGCTTGTTATCAAGCATGAGTGACTATCACTGTTGATGATGTCTTCATTCCAACTGACGCAGCAATAAACATAGGTTGTAGTCCAAACTGCAGCCATGAAGACAGCTCATGTGCAGTGGCCTATTGTGTCATTGAATTCACAGACTATGGTGGGTTCATCTATATGTCTTCTCAAACTGAGAAAAAGTGGATTGTTCCTTAAATATCTTTCATCAAAACAAAAGAAAATAGTGTGAGTGACCTAAATCAAAAAAGAGACAGCTTGGTTATTCTTTATAGCTCTGCCATATAGCGTTATGGAGATTGAAACCAGATGCCCTATATACAACTCTAGACAGACACCATGGAGATCATACTGGGATCAAACACACACTGCAGATAACTGTTTTCTACTAAACCATTTGTAACCTGAACACATCTTCAGGACCCTGGATAGACCCATAGATTATAAAATATGCCTTGTGAAGCGTATATTCACAAGGGTATGATATACCGGACAGACAAAACTGGTTTCTATTGAATTTCAGTTTCCATGTAAAAATGCTAACGCTATTTTAATACAAGAGACAGATAAATACAGACCAACTGTTTGACAGCTATGCTTTCTCAATAGTTTCCTGAAATGCCAGGGGAGTTTTTAAATGCTTGATTTTATTTTTTTCCTGGACTGGACCTCAACCAAAGTTATGGCTCAATGTGATTGTTCTTTATCTAGTGAGCTAAACAAGATACACACTTCTTTTTGTATTACTTGTAAATCACTGACAAAAGGCAGTGATTTGCACAGTGACAGGCAGATTTGCACTGATGGCATTATAGTATATCTTCTGAATGCTTATATTTTCGGTGGGAAATTATAATCATTTCATTCTCAATTAAAAACTGTTAGGTAGCTGAATGTCCCTGGAGGTTATCCTCACTGTTGGCTCTACAAATCTAGCTTGGTTGCACGTGTGTGCAGAGTGTGCGCTACATGTGTGCAAAGAGGAAATTAAAGTGCCGGTTTGGTAAGCCTTCCAAGTTCAGCACCTCCATGATGTAAAGCAAGTAGTGAATGACAAAGGATGTTTACAGTCGGATCAAAAAGTGCAGTAAAGGGTGTTTCAAAGTGAATTAATGCTTGCAAAAGGACAACAGATGTCTCAGTTTCTCACTGAAAACCCACAAAGCATATCTCATGAAGGTTTTTGTCCACTTTGCTCTAATAATGAACTCAAGATAATATTATATAAAATTATTATTATTGTTTAGCTATTACTTTTTGCCAGATACCCATTGTGGAGCAGTCCCCCTCTATTGGATCCTCTTCTCTTAAACAAATGCATAAAGAATAACTTTCACCCCTAGTGTTGATTTTGGTTGCCCAGATACACTACATCATCACAATCCTCTTCTTTGAGAGTGAACGTACCCTCACCATATTAACACATGATAGTGGTGCTTGAAAAATAACAAATCTGGAAGCTCAGAGCCTACAGCAAACACAGAGCTAAAATTAGATGATAATTTCCACTCTAAGTATCACATGCCAGTAAAACAACAATCAAAAGGACACAAACAACAAGAGGGGGAAGTGAGGAGTCAATGGGAAAAGAGACGAACAGAGAGGGGACATTTTTGCTGTGCTGACCCCCAACTGACCTACAATAACCAGTTATTTGGGTGGGGTAGAGTTACTGTTTCTTACTTATTATTTCAGCTCTGATCAACTTTTCTTACATAATAATCTATTTTTTAAATAAAATCTTAATCTAGTGAATTTAAGACCTAACTGATTCACAAGTAACTCAATTTAAATAATGTGTGTGTAAATAAATTAAGTTCACTCCAGTGTTATATTTTGTCTTTTGAGTAGACATGTTCTGCTTTTCCTAAGCAATGCAAACATGATATAATTTTGAGTGGTAGTCATTCCCATGTGGAAGCCTGTCCAAAAAATGCCTTAAAAGGAGCTGAATACCCACAGATGCTGATGACGGAAAGAGTCTGGTGGAACAGAAACATTGACACCTGCACACAGGATGTGCATAACTGGGCCCTTCCTCCATAAAGTCATCCTTACATTATTGGGTGGTTTTTTTTGTGGGGGGGTGGGGGGGGGTGGCATTTTAGGTCTTTATTTTGACAGCTGAAGACATGAACTCAGCTACCCAGGCGCCCAAGTGCTTTTGGTTTTAGCAAACATCCCAAATCAATACCACATACAACATTTGACTTATGGCATGTGCTCCATCTCATACTTTGATTTAGTGTTATTACTAGGCCAATGCCAAATATTCCTTTAAAAAAGGCTTCAAGACAACAGGCCGTGGTTGTCTTTCAAGCAACCAGCCTTTTATACTGTACTATATGTAATCTTTGTATCAGTTACATATGGTAAGCATATGTAAAGTCATTACATCCTTATTCCATAGCAATCACATCTAAGATAGATGATGCAAAGTCAATCTATTTAACATTGTGGGTCTCTAAAGTACTTTAAAGTAAGGCTGTGATCTATACAATTGTGTTGTTACTGAGCTAATGAAGTAACTGAAATAATGGTTAAACTGTTGGCAGATGCTTTCAGATACAGTATGTACCTTATACTCAACTCTTTGTAAATAGTGTAACTTATATAAAGTAATCATTACAGGTTACTGATAAATCTGACATCTATCAGATTTAATGAAAAGGATGTATGATAATGGAAATATAAACTTTTCATCTTTACTACAACATAAAGAGCAAATGTCCAGCATGTGTTATGTTTGCTGTGCCTTATCTGACATTAGGATTTGGAAGATAAATAGACTAAAGGGAGACTTATTCCAGGCTTTTGGACAATAACAAGAAATCTGAGCCACGTATGGTGCCATTCATAGTCACTAACCAACAAAGTGATGGAATGAAAAGCTGTAAATGTCGTATTCTGTGGTTCAAGCGGCATGCTCCAGACCACTGATGACTCAACACAGGACTGCTGGTGGACACAAATCTATAGAGTAGCTTGCACGCTACAATAACCAACAAAACAAAAGAAGAAATAATCCCAACTACCACATTCCATGCACTAGTGATTTTAACAGATTCAACGCTTCTGTCAGACTTTTCTTTTTATACATTTCCCAACTCACCGGTCTCTTTTTATTTCAAAATCTCTAGTAAAACATGACATGGCACATATCACAGTCAGGGGTCAGGTGCCAATCTGCTTTTCATTTTCACTGTGGTTGTAGGTTTTGTATTTTACAGTGGAGCGTACTATATCTACTGAAAAACCATTGTCATCAATTCACAAGTCTTACTTCTACTGAAGACAAGTACATCTTCAATTATAAATGGTAGAGATTCTGTGTAAAATTATGGTCAGTGCACTCATGATAATGTAAAGTAAAACTACATTGAAAAAATGGAGGGGTATTCTGAGCAGATGTTGGTCTTGAAAGGAAAAAAGAGGCACAATTTAATGCTGATTTTATTGCCCTCTTTCTCTCTGGAAAGGCGTTTTTTGAAAAGAGTTTTTGTAGTTTTATATACTGTATAAAATGTGATCCAACATCTAACCAGGTCACAAGTGTGGATTTGCTTATTTGTGTACTGTTTTTGAGATATAATGACAAGATTTCTACTGACAGCTACATGCCATAATGACAACATGAAGTCAATCATTCCATTATTATCATAGTGGCTAGACATAAAAATCTGAGCAGCTATGATGCCCTTCTTTGATGGTTGTGTTTTCAGTCGAAAAAAGTCACGTCTCTCCATGTCAAACCTTTAAACTTCTGTAACTTGGCCATGCCAACAATAAATAAAGTCACTGACCTTGGTCATAACATGGCCATTACAAGCACATAACAGGAAGCAGCATGAACTGAATAACACTGCACATTCTGCAGCAGCCAGAGTTGTTGTCAAAGCACAGACTTCACTGATAGAGAGACAAGCTGCCTACCTTCAATCCTATTTGACAAGAAACACTGTTACCATAATTGAGACACTTTAGAGACCAGTGGGTTGAAAGAGACTGCTACTTGACTGTTAGTAATCTGCACTGCAGCCTTTTTTTAATTTGTGAAACAAGCATAAAAGGCCCTTACACCATGAACATAAACCGTTTAACTGTATAAGCTGAAGCTGGAACTGTCTTATAAACAGGCATGTTTTTCAATCAGTGGGTCCTCCAGTCCAGCAGTTCTCTCAGCAGAGGGCTCAACAGGACCTGGTTAGCCAGTTTGAATTGTTTAAGGACCTGTTTAAAGGACAGGTTGTGATGCTTCGAACTGCAGACCCAGTATACATAATCTCCAGTGCCTTGTATCAGGACTAATGCACCATCCCTAATCTGAATAACTAAAATGACAGCAGCCGTTAACAGCTACAGTATATACTTTATCTTCCAAGTACATTTATGAATTGTCGAGAAATTTAAGGGAGTTTTTTTGAATTGACCAATATTGTGGTTGCGGTTAAGAAATGTAACCATGAGATAACAATAGTCATAGCCTTGCCGGGTGGTAGGGCATGAGTGACAGAGGTCATGAGCTGTTGGAGAAGGGGTCTAAATGCAGCAATGATTGTTATACAGGAGATGGATGGCACACATACTTTCATCACTTTCAGGGCATAGTGAGCATTAACAGCATTCCTCAGAGGTGACTGTCATGGAGTAAAGGGTACTTAGTGTGTGTGTGTTCCACTCACCCGTGAGATGGTGAGGGGCAGACAGAAGTCCTTTCCTCCCTGCAGTCTGAAGCCCCAAGGGGCAGGGCCAGCCAGGGAGACACTGTAGCTGCTGCTCATGATTTACCTAGCGACAGAAGAAAATATATTTACACTTGATTGTGTTTTAGCCCATAATAAGGTGGGATGAAATCCACCAAGAGACATACTCCACACTGACGTATATGTCACAAAACACTAGAGAGAATACAAAAGGAGAGAAAGAGAATGAAAAAGAGGATGCAAACAAACAGCGTATTATGTAATTTATAACTGTCGTGCAGCCAACAACCGGCTTTTGGAAAAGATGACTATTTTCAAGTTGAGCACAATAAACCACATATTCTGCTAAACCCCAAACAAAAGCACTCCTCTGATTAGTCTAGATTAAAGGTCTGCCATTGCTTGTTTTCCACCACTATGTTATAGGAAATCTTCTGAAACACAGTAAATATTTTACATTCTTTGGTCAATTGTAAACTGCAAGCCTGTTTTGGCTGCTGTCTGGTCTTATAGCTATCTTAAACTTTATCACATTGTATCACTCTTAATTCTTAAAAGTAGTCCCTAGGCAATGCAATTTACAATGGGGGTAATAGTGAGTATGTAATGTA
The DNA here is from genome assembly GCA_026937815.1 of Etheostoma perlongum. Taxonomy (NCBI): domain Eukaryota; kingdom Metazoa; phylum Chordata; class Actinopteri; order Perciformes; family Percidae; genus Etheostoma; species Etheostoma perlongum. Next base: position 12,949,270 of record CM049386.1, read on the forward strand.
TCATATATACTATATCATCTCAAGTGCTAGAGCACAGGTATACTGGACTGGCAAACAAAAGAGTAAGAGATAACATATAAAGACGTGTGCATTACAGGATTTAATTTGCAACCGGAAGTCAAAGAGCAACCCGATGAGTGTTCAAATGCTTTGATGCACAACTCAGAATGGATTACTTCTATATATATATATATATATATATATATATATATATATATATATATATATATATATATATATATATATATATATGCGTGTGTGTGTATGTATTTATGTATGTGTCATATACACACATACATAAATACATACACACACACACATACTATACCATGTTGTTAAATAAAAGAGTGTAAAAAGCAACAAAAGTATTCATATATTTTCAATATATATTTGAAACTTCAAAAATGAAAAAAATAAGCATTTAATGCTGTTGATGCATCCTCCAGCAAAATTGGGCTTTCCACAATAGTTAAAAAAGAAAGAAGGAAAAATCAGGGATATTTATAGCACGTAAACACTGACTATCCTTTTTTACCTTAAAAGACTCAGATCAGAGGGACTGCATCTGCACTTTGGACCTATGATCTCAGTGTTCATTAACTAAACCACTGCTTGTGAAATATATTCCAACAAATGTATCCAGACAAAGACCAACTATATTTAAAAATAAACTTATATTATGGAGATACTCTATGTCAGCCTGCCCTTACAATGCATAGGAGGTTATGAAATCAAACCAGAGTCAAGTGAAGCATTTTTAAAATTAGGCATTAGAGGGAAAAGGCATCATATCACTGGTATTTATCTTCCCAGTAGTGGTCTAGTTAACAGTCCTGTACCTGTATTATCCTTCGCACTCATTCCAGGGGTTGAGAAATGGTGATTGAGTTAGCATTGGCTTTTCTTTAAGCAACTGTGGTGGCGCTGAGCCTTCAGAGGGTCAGAGTAACCCTAACCCTTAAGGCAAGACACACCCTGGATGGTTGGAGCCCTGATAGAGCTCAGCTGCCAACCCAACATTTCATTGGAGAGCAGGTTCGTCTTGCATTTCAACATCTCAATGGATAAATGCACCATCAACTACATTACCACATGGATGGATACAAATACCATATCCTGATTATACATGTGTGCATTCAAATCAAATGGACAGTTCCAAAAGTTAAAACACAGTGAAGACTATTTGGTGCAGTAGAATATTTCATGCACTATTTAGTTTCACTGGTTTAAGCCCTGTCATGCATTCCTTTTCCACTGAAAAATTGAAGCTTTATTGGAAGCAAGACTGAAGTCAGTTACAGTCACATGTTTCAGTGCATTATTACATGTATTGGTTTAATTATTGAGGAAACTGGTAAAACATATTTGCAGAGTACACTTTAATATCTGGTATGAGTATTCAGCTAACAGACTGTAGTAAGTCAGCATGTGAGCCTCTATGCACATGTTCAGAAAAACACAGATCATGTGGAAAATTATCACCTTTGCCCTGCCCTAACAGGAAGGGTGGATGTTGACATGAAAACATGACATCAAGAGCTAACCCACAAGCATTATATGTCACATACAGTACATTGCAATTATACGGAAAAGTGGGAAATGTAAATGCAAATCTGAGTCTAACGCTGAACAGATGGGTTTATTGTTGGTGGTTATCAGAATTTACTTAGAGAAAATTAGAAGCAGAGAGAGACTTACAGTTCTGATGTAATGAACTAAAGGTCTACCCTTTCTGTTGAGCAAATTGGAAAATATAGTAAAGGAAACTGGGGGTTAAAAAGGGGGAAGTTAATTTGGGGCTGAATTTAAGAGTTTCGATGACATTTGAGTATCTGCTCTGTTATTTCTGGCTTTGTTGAAGCGGATTTTACTTTTTCACTATAATCTGTGGCTGGAAGAACATGTGTGAATATGACTTCTTAAACTAAGCAATTATCTTTCCATAAACTTATTTTATGTGCATTTTGAAGTATCGCATTAGAAAATGTTGATGGAAATTGCAAAACCAAAAAATAACGGCCTCAAATTTGCAAAACGTTTTTACACTCGCTTGAGGTGTTTTCACATTTTTAAAAAAAGAGTAAATGCGCAAAATAGGTGATGGAAACAGCTTTGCTGAATAAGTTGTGACATAGCAAATATGTAACTGACATGACTATAGTCCCAATATCCATCGGATGGGGCAAGGATGAGGATATGGGTTCCATCCAGTGCACCGTACACTTGTGGCACAAGGTGCGTAGGGGAGTTGCAGTGCGCTATAGCCTATGCCTCAGCTACGTCGGGTAAATTGACGAATTGGTTCAACAGCTTCAACAAAACGTATGGCTCTACCCACAGGGTATACACAGCGGTGTACGGTTGTCTTGCTGATGCCAAATGTCTCTGCCACAACCCTGTATTCTGCACAGAACAGAACTGAACTTGTACTCTCTCCATTTAGGCAAAGAACTTAGCTTCTAAACTCTTGGCAAGCCGGTTTTCAATCTACAACCATGCATAAAGTCAACTTGTGACAAAACTCTTTGCATGGTCTAGTTTGTTTGCTCTAAACAAGTTGATGGAAACACTTCTAATTCACTTTTTTTGCGACATTTTAAAAGTTTGCTTAAAATTTGCTTGACAATTAGATGAAAAACAACTGCGGTTTCAATGTCTGCCTTGAAAAAGACATTCACACATTCACACACAAAAACAATTTGAAAACATACTTTCCTGATGTGTATTTTATAAATAATAATGCCTTGTCATGCCAGAGGCATGTCATTTTGAGGTTGTAAGTCATGTTGCCACCACAATGACCCTCAAGAACACAGCACCACCTGCTGTAGCCCATCACCTGGTAAATTGTACGAGACAAACATCAAATCAAAGGGTTGACCTACTGTCTCACCATATTGCCTGGAGGGGAACTGGCTCTTTAAAGAAGCCATAAAAGGTGTGTGTGTGTGTGTGTGTGTGTGTGTGTGTGTGTGTGTGTGTGTGTGTGTGTGTGTGTGATAGTGATGGGGGGGAGACTCCTGGAAGGCACAGAGCACATAGCTTTACTATTTACAACACACTTACCCAATCAAACCTAACACAAAAACATGCATGCACACATGCAGAATTTGCAGATCTATAATAAGAAAGCAACCAATTAAAGACAGCTGTCTCCATCTTCAAGGTGACCAAGGGTTGGGAAAAAAATATATTTATTTTTAGGGAAATTACAAGCCCTCACCTAGTCCAACATTGGCGGACCTTCCTCCACAGCGCAGCGAAGGAGGGTCTCGCGAGTCAAACAGCATTCCGGGATAGGAGAAAAACGTGCTCTGGTTTATTGGCATTACTTTAAACCAACCACAATCGTCTTGGGCGGAGCTAAGTGCCATAAGGAGCCATGGGAAGGTACTTGTTTTGGTGAAACATGCACATTCAAAGTTTGTTTTGGTCATGCAAAAAAAACTCAGATTGGACAGATAGTCTAGCTAGCTATCTGGATTAACCCTGCAGAGACCTGAGGAGCAGTTAACCATAGTCGTCATAAATCAACCAGAGTTTAAAATGCCAACATAAAGGTAGCCCAACGTAACGGACATATGGCTGAAATGGGGGACATCTGGTCGAAATGAGGGACATCCGGCAAAATTTCGGGCGGCGCCAGAGCAATCCCGGAAGTGGAACATTGTGTACTGTCCAATTATTTAACCCATTCTGTTTAAACTTGCAGCAGATGTACTGAACATTAATATAAGAAACTAGGTGACACAAGACACATAACTACTTAAGTAAGTTTTATTCAAAGATCTTTTAACCAAAAGTCATGGTTTTATGACATGCTCTCATTGTAAAAAAAAAAAAATAATAACATTTGACGAATACACAGCATTGAATAGCTCTGTTTCAACTATTTCAGTTGTTCACAACAGATTCTTTTAGTATTAGATTTCATAGCCAACTTGGACGTCTCAGTAAAACCACAAAAAAATGTTGATGGTGAAATTTGGATCTCACTCAAGTCATACCCACATATCAGTAGCATTTCTTTTCCCTAATATGGAGAGAACAGGGATTAGGCTCATCTCATGTCCCTGCTTGTTTTGCAATCCCTAATGATATCATGCATTGACATGAGCAGACACACCTTTCAGTGTTCCCAAACCAAGGAAAATAGTTGAGCCCTGCACAAGCATTTTATCAGCACTACTTACATCAACCCCTTTTCTAGGCTTGTTCCAGTGTAATTCTGGTTACTTTCCACTCAGGCCTTATCTTTCAAGATCCTGTCAAAATGGCACTTTATTGTGCTTAATATATCAGCACGTTCACACCAAAAACAAGATAAAACACAATCCTTTTAGCAAAGCACAAATAGGACCTACTGACCAAGCTATCTACGGTCTGAGACATTTACACGTTCTTTTAACTTGCTTGATCTAATTAGTCAAATAGTCGAATATTGGATTGAGATAAATTTACAGTAATAATAATAATAATAATAGACATACTAACTGGGAACAAACAAGGTTTTAGGGGGGATACTTGGGTTCAAATGTGGGATAACTTTGTTTTCATAACTTTGCTTGAAAATTTAAACTTCGAACACAGAGCCTTTAAGCATTCTTAATTGGGAATCAGGTCAACAGGGTTAGATGTACAGTAAGTGCCATCAACTAGCCTGAACTCCATGCCCTTTTCACTGCATGTGTCAAAATACAGCTGTGTTCACTTCTAGTAATCTTTGCGTACTAGAGAGAAAATTTCTCTGGGTTTTGGTGAACATTGAGTGTATGATTTGCCAGAGTTTCAGATGTCTTGCTCGTTTTACAACGCTTCAGGAGACAATGTTGCCTGGTGACATCATTGCAGGACATGTTGACTCCCAGAGTGGAGTATGTTTTCACAATGTACCCTACTCTATACCTCACCTTGTCCTATTACATTCATTATTTATTATTTTTCAACACCAAAAGTATATTTATATGAACAATTAACTAAACATGTACACTTTTTGTTAGACAACACCATACTAAACCTAAAAACAACAACTTTTGAACAGTAAAACGTAGGCCTATCGTTTACTATCCTTGTCATACCCAGTGTCAGTGGGACAACGTGTTCCAACCTAATTTTATTGGATACTTTTTGTACACCAACTGATTACACGTTTGTTCTAGAGCACTCTGTGCTCTTGTAGCACGTCACACCCAGTAGCCATAACAACATATCTACTTTTCAAAAGCCTACTTAAAATGCACTAAAGTGTCTTTACTCTAGTGTGTAAGTCTAGACCATTAACTATAATATATCTCATGGGGTAATACTTTAACATAACGTTTGTGCTTCAGTTGTGGTCATGGGACAATTAAAGTGATAATTCCCCAGGTCGTCCTTTGCTCGTGTTTACTTTGGAGACCGTAGCGTTTACAATCCAGTAGACTACGGTTATTTTTTCTCACGGAAACTGAACCTTAATTTGTCTCAGTGGGTGTGACATAAAACACATGGCAGACACTATTAGTGCACTTTTATGATAGACTTTAAGCCAACTTGTTGTCAATAAAACAAGTGTGTATATGTCCGTTAGGAGCAGTAACACTAGTAACAAATCGGTTCTTTTTTTCTAAAGTAGACAGGTTACATGTATCGATACGCATAGTTTTTTTAATTGCAACTGTGTAACAGGCACATAAAGAATAAACATAACGGTAACACGAGCAGTGACTTTCCCTGTGAAATATTTAGTCAAATCTATTGTACAGTAGGATACTCACGTTGCCTTGTGAAGCCGGTGTGATGTGCAGAGAGAGAAGCGTGCCTTTAGTCCGTCTGTTCTCGGTTTCAAAGTTAACTGGACTGAGCGGAACTGAAACTTCCGCATATAAACCAGCCCTATCTGGCTGCCGGTAGGAGGGTTCCCAGTGTGTGTGTGTGTGTGTGTGTGTGTGTGTGTGTGTGTGTGTGTGTGTGTGTGTGTGTGTGTGTGTGTGTGTGTGTGTGTGTGTGTGTGTGTCTCGATTGAAGGCAGCACACCGTCAGGCATGGACTTGCCACTGTGGGACAAAGTGGATGGTCTGGCAAAGCGAGACTATCCAGAGAACACCAACACCCTTAAGAGACCAGATAGTCATCTAGCCCTCCTGAGGGTGATACCCGACCCCCTTAAGTTAGTCATAAAGCCTTTAATCACAAACCTACCAATCTGAAAGTTACTATTAAAACAGACGATGGTGCTGCCGCTAACGTTATAAGCCCCACCCTACTCCATCGTTTGTAGATTTCATTCTTTGACATCGTCTGTGGTTAGTTTAAATTCAAGTCGCTATAGTATATAGGCCCATAGGCTCATTGCACATACTGATATGGACCTGTGTGTCTGAAATAAAGTTTAATTAAATATACACAAACTCGAACTGTTTTCCCAACTGTTTTCAAAAACTGAAAAAAGAAAAGACGCATGGTGCTCGAAAACATATCACCGTTGTGATGGTATTTTTTTTTGTCAAATAATGTTGCATCTGGAAGACAATTAGTCTAATTTCTAGGGCTGCACGATTTAAAAAAAAAAAGATTATTCAAGTTGCAACAATGGCAGGCGAAAGTGAGATCTTCTGGTACCTGTAGGCCTATTTGCCATACAAAACAAAATGTGATTGATTTAAATACATTAACTCCAATAATACTTGTTTTTTGTTGTTGGACGTCTGTTTTAACTTTTTTTTTTTTATATATATATGAATATCAGTGATATATTAGATAAGAATATCAGTATTGATTGCCAAAAGTCATCCTAATTCTTGGCATTTGTCTGTGTCACTAATGTAACACCTGAGTTAATATTATATGTAAACTCAAACGATAGCCTTTCTGGAAGCCCTGTAAATCACAACTTGTGCCACCTGTTGACTGAAACCTTCCTGCATGATTTGTTCAGAAGTCTTTCCTAAATGTCTCTATATTTGATCCTACAAATATAATTTTACTCTGTGATATATGACCTGATTGGATTAAGCTTATTTTAAGCTACAATTTGTGTTATACTGATATATGCAGTTATACGAATGTATGAGGGAGATATAGTCTATATTTATGCCATAAAATACAAAATGCATTACAAATAGGCTACAATGCATCACATACATTAAATACATTGTAGTTCAGTTTCTAGTTATAGTTATTTTTGGTTTTATTACTTATTTCTCCTTTATGTCTTCTGTGATTTGGATGCTGTAGCAGTGCAATTTTTCTTTTGGATAAATAAAGTACTCTATCAATTCATTGTCTGCTGTACAGATTGTAAAGCCCCTTGGATATTTGTAATTTTGGGCAATACAAATACAATTGTCTTGGCAGATTTCCACATCAATTATTTGTGTGCAAGTCTTTTAGAATTGCATTGAGTTTTCACTTTGCATTTGTGTGCTTTTATTCCCTGTAAAGCTGTTTGCGATGTTGTTAGCTGAATCATTGTTATTATAATTTGTTTCTTCTTTTTCGAATATATATTTACTGTGACATAGCAGTGAAGCAGGTTTTCACATTTTTGTGGCACAGTGTTGGTACGCTCTCTAGTGGTCAGCGAATAAAGCACATGCTTCTCAGCTTATGCAAATGAATGTAAAGCCACTGAGCATTTTATGGCCCGAGGGTAAGAAGTGAATAGTTTATCTTGCCCTGCTCCGCAAGTTTACAAAGATCTGTCACTCATCTTGTTGTCTTGTTTCTTGTCTACCTAGACATGGCGTCTCGCCTGAGGATAAGATTTTCAAAAAGCCAACTCAAGGCAATAAAGATAAAAAAAAATACTGAAAATTGTGAGTTGACAATGAATAGTTTTAATTAAAACAAAAAAAATGTTGATTATCAATGACAATGGTCCTTTACCAGTGTTTATTCGTGTCTCCACTATTCTTTTGTTCTGCTCTCTCAAGTTGTTGCAGTAAATTGAAGTGAATATGCAACAATATATGAATCAACATGTCAAAATATAAAAACAAGGTTTTAAAAAGGATTATTGCATTAGATATCCATACAATTTTCTGTGGATCAACAAACTTAATAATGTTAGACCGTTTTTTAAGCAAGCATGGCAATGATTGCCTGTATGGTTTGAGCTATTAAATGATATTAAGTAATAATTGCATGTTTGTCTTTGTCAAAGACTACGGTCTAACAGATCAGGTCAGCAGATTAATTAATAATCAAGAATAATCATTAGTTGCAAAACTATTTCTAATGTTCCAATCATTTCTTTTCTGGTCTTCTACTGGAAGTAAGCAGATCAGGCAGGAGATTAAGAGGTTTTGCAGCAGTAGGTGAAAACCCTTGTGAATTTTGGACAGTCTATATTTGTCATGTACAAAAAGATCAAACACTGCATACATATTTGGTAGGGTAAGATTATAGCATGATCCACAGTTTCAAACAGCACATTGATGAGTAAACTAGAGTGTCAGCATTGTACAGTATTTGTGAAACATTTTAATCACAGTGCTTTTTCACAATATTTTAGTAGACAAGGCATTCCAAGATTACTCCCTTTACTTGAGTGTCCCATTTTATTACTTGAAATTATTTAATTTTACTTTGTTAAACTGTGCTAATTTTTTTTAAAGAAATAACATTGCTGACTATATCATCTCTCTGATGTGTATTGTATCCTTTTATTTTTGCACTGTGATGCTTTGTTAAAAAAAAACATACTGTACATTCATTTGTAAAAGGCATGACACATTCTACAGATTACTATTAGCCTAACTGTATTTAGCCAGTGAAGCTAGATGTTTACATTCTACAGCATAGGTCAGGCTTTCTTTCAGCTACAGTGTATGCGTACCATGTCAATATATGGTTATAAACTAATGGGAAGCCCAGCAGCAAAATCCCCCTGTGCAATGCGATTGAATCACTGAAGTGCACTTGTTCTTTATGTAAGGCTGCAGTACATACCTCTGAATCATCTTCACATAACTGGAGAAGCAAAAGGCTCAGGAAATATTGGAATTAAAGTTCAAAGACATCTCAACCAAGGGCTTTCTGGGTGTTTCAATTTGAAGGAAGAACTTCAAATGACAGACTCGGGTGATGGGTTGTGTTCACATCTGTTCAGTGTTCACTTCAGTATAATTTATATTATGGTTACTTACTTTTGCTATATTATTTAATTACATATTATTCAATTTAACTTCACGTCACTTACTTACTTACATTGTACTATGGCCACCTCACTTTACTTTACAATACCTTTTATATAATGCCACTTTACATTCATTCAATACTTTTTGCACATTGTCTGTTGTTTGCCTGTTTGTTGGTTTGCTTTTGACTGTAGAAAACTGCTGCTGTAATAAGGTAATTTTCCCACTGTGGGAGGAATAAAGTATTATCTAATCTAATCTAATCATCTAATCTAATAATGTAAACAACTTTCAAAACATGATAAACAATGGTATATGGCGTATTATGATAATGAGTTCTGCAATGATGCATAAATGAACTTTATTATGGTGCAAAGAGAAATAATAAAAGAAATAGTTACCACATTTTCTCATTGCCCATTTAAATAAGCAATAGAGAGCCTTAGTTACAAAATAAACAAATGTACAAAAATATGCTTTTTTGCAGAAATAAACAAGAAACACTCTGCTCTCTCTGCAAGTTGATAATAAATATGGATGGTCTTTCCTTGGTTGTTCCTGGTATACCGAGCAGGTGGCACCTTGTACGGCTGCCTCGGTCACAGAGTATGAATGTTTGTGAATGGTGAAATGTTCCTGTACTATGTTTGTTTGTTTCAAAAGATTACCTCAGCATTCCTGAACAAAGAAAACAAACTTGTTTACTTACTGTGTCACAGTCACACATAGACAAATAAACAAAGCCAGCATTTAGCTCAGAAATCTTTGAACAGACTCAAATCCTTGAGCAGACCTGTCCAGAGGCTGTATATTGAGCAACAGTTCTCTCTGTCTGCTCTGTGTGGTTTGTTTTTCCTCACAACTCTCATGATCCAAAGGGACTTTCTTTAAGTTGGGTCTGATGATCATTTGGGAGTGCACACATACAATATTGTCCAGATAGTCTGGCTGGATGAGGTCCATAGGCTCCTTAACTTCTTTCTACCTTTTGAACTTGCTGTGCCTCTCTCTGTTCATGCTCACCCTCTTTTTCCTCATCTTCCTGTGTGTTATCTTTATTCCAACTGTTTGGATTCTCCTCCCTTCTATTTCCCAATGGCGATGGCATAACTGTGACAGACTCGGGTGATGGGGTGTGGTCACACCTGTTCAGTGTTCCTCGCTCTTGCATGTGGATCTAGAACAGAATTAAAATCAAATACAAAAGTAATCAACATGACATAGCCCTTTTTATGGATATATTATTGTACTAAAATGTTTTGCCAATAACACCTTTGACTCTGAGATTATTAAAATCTAAAAACAACAATATAATGATGAGCACCTGCCCTACCTGTTCCTGGCTTTGGCTTCGCTTTCCTATGGCCTGATTAGCTAATGAAGTGCACTCTTTGTCCCTCAAGAGGGAATAGCTGGACCTCACATATTGACTCTGGTCGATAGGGTCCAGCTCCACATCACTCCAAATCTGCTACAAGGGACATAAGAGCAATATATATTTATACTGTGTATATATACAGTATATATATATACATACATACATATACTGTTTATACATATATACTGTATATACTGTATATACAGTATACTTACAGTATGTATAATAAGCTTCTATGAAAAGAGAGTATTTTTTTCTCATGCCTTTTATTGGCCAAAAGGCAATTATACCAAAACAAGGTACAAACCCAACACAAAAAATGGTTCTAAATAGTACTACTAAAAAACTCTACTAAAATGGACACATCACTTTCTGTGCATTTGATTTTAGCACACCACTCGTGTTGCTGTCATGTCCTATGTTTGCTTCTACTCCTAGTGCAAACTCACTGTGTCTGTCGTAGACATGGACGAAACTCTGTAAAACTTGGTTTTGAAGACTGATGACTGTCTGCTCAGCCCTAACTCCCTGAGGGAGCACTCGCTGTTTGATATACACTTCCTCCGCGGGGCCTGGGCTAGGAAGTGCAGACAGGGAACATTTTCTGCCATGGTGTCCCTGTTGAAAAAATAATGACCTCTAAGCAAAACCTCTATACTCTTTCCAAGCTTAAGTAACTGATTAATTGGATGACTGCACTTACCTGTATTTAGAGTGAATGATGGCGTAGATAATAGGGTTGTAGATGGCTGAGGCCTTGGCTATAACAGCAGGGACTGCTTTGGAATAGGGACTGAGGATGCTTCCATATCTGAAAGGTGTACAGTGTTTTTAAAGACTAGAACTGTACATCACCTGTGACTATACTTGTTCTGTAGTTTGGCCTATTGCATAGCACTTCATCATGCCGGATATAATGACATTCTACAAGAAGTGGAACACAGGGAATGATTACGGCTGAAATGAATTACACAGTGCAGTGTTTTATGCCTGAATATAAAACTAAATCAAAACCCTAATAGTTACCAGTCTGTACACAAAATAATTATTGTATCATAAAGAGCTATTGTCATACTGTATATTTACCCAGCCCAGGCGATGAGGGTGACACATGCATAGGGTGACCAGGAAAGCACATACACTATGATGACTACAAAGGCAATCTTGGCCAGCTTCCATTCAGTCTTGATGGACTGCTGCTGCATCACCTGATTCCCCAACTTCTCTACATCTCTGTTAGGACAGGAAGAAGGAAGGAACGGGATTTTGTAGTTAATATACCGTATATGTCTACTTAGTGGCTAAACAAAAATAAACATAGCAAAAATTAAATTTAATACACTGTTTGCAGACAGTTTTTATTATGTAATGTATGAAGACATTTGACACAAATGCAGAAACAGTGAGACACATGCGGCACGGCAAGGCAGAACATGTAAAGGTGGGCAACATACACAGGGTTCATCTGATTTTTCCTATTTCTTCAATAAATAAATTATTAAATATTTCTTTCAATAAATTTGCATCACGGTGAGCTCCATGGATTTATCAATACACAGTTAGTATACTGATATTTGGGTAAATTTGCTAATGCGTATGGAAGGCTACTGGTGGACAGGCAATAAATATATGACAAACCGACAAATATACACATATGCACAAAGAAAGGTTAGAGAAGGAAAGGACTTGAGGGAGATGTGGAAACCACCATCACAATTTATTATGATTACATTCAACAATTTGCATTGCAGAAAATGTCAAAATGCATTGCCTCTTCTGAAGATGTGACAGTAGAGTCAATGGTAGTAGGATGTTTTGTACAGTTACTAAGTAGACTATCCTTAAATAGCAGCATTTTAAGTATTTTTAGCGTGTTTAGTGCATTAAAGCTATACTGCGCAACTATTGATGCAAGTCTGTTACATTCAAGTCATTGCCAAATCAGTTGATAAAAAGAAAATTAAAGCCCATAAAACTGTCTCTGTATTTCTCAGTATGGCTATGTTTACAAAATGGTGTAATCCGGTTTGCACGCTTGAGTTAGAGTGATGCGTATTACTTCATCGCTGAGATTGACGAAGAGGACATAAACATTACAAGTTAATTACATGTGGATGAAAGCGTTGTTCTCATTATTAAGAATTCCTTATGGGAGCGACAGTAACTACACACTATAGCTTTAAAGTGCTGCATATTGACCTAGGTTAATTTACTCACCTGCTTGCGTGGCGGATTGCCAGGAACATGCACAGATAACAATAGGATATAATGCCCAGAGGGATGAAGAATACAAAGCAGCATAGCATCAAAGTATAACTTTTATTTGCAGGAGTAGATGTCATGTAGTCCCATGTGCATGAGGTCATCAGGCCCTCCGGTATGTATGAGCCTTGATGGAAAAAATAAAGAGGTGTAAGGTCTAGTGCTATAAACGGAATTGAATTTAAAAACAGTGAGGAGTCGAGAGAATAAGGTACTTACTCCACCCTAAAAGGGGTGCAAGGCTCCAAGCTAGTGAGTACAGCCAGACAAGAACAATAACGAGGCAAGTGCGTCTCTTGGAGGTCCACCGTATGGCCTGCAGAGGCTTGGTGATGACAATGTAGCGATCTAGAGAAATGGCCAGAAGGTTTATCATGGAAGTAATTCCAAACAAAGCTCCACAGAAGGCGTACATTTTACAGCCTGTAGAGGGAAAGAAAGAAGAGAGCATTTTATTAATTTGTTTGTTTCTTCTGATTGGAAGACTTTGTATTACAAGCATACGTGATATGAATAGACAGGACTTCAAATTGAGATTCACACTGTTCACACTGTTCATATTGCCCAGGGTGTAGGTTTGAATCCAGAATTCAGGTTACTTGGGGTTTTCTCCTAACTTAACATAACAACAGCAACAGATTCTAACCAAAAAACCTTCTAAAAATAACTTAAAATATTGCATGGTAAAAGTAGTTTTAAAAAAAAAAAGTAGTAATGTTTTTGCATAAGATTTTATTGACATAAATTGGTACTATTTCATACATAGCTCCATACATAAAACAACATTGATAGATACATAAAGAATGTAGCTATTTTTGTTGTATAATTGAATTAGAAAAAGATACCTGTTTGACCAAAAATCCACCCCTTGTAAAGGGAGTTCACGAAGAAGATGGGTGACTGTGTAATTGCCATGAGGAAGTCACTGACTGCTAGGTTCATGATGAAATAGTTAGGGGCAGTCCGTAGCTTCTTGTTACTGTAAAACATGAAGATTGAAAGATGCTCAGCATCCCACAAATCATAATACCAAATGTGTCAACTTGTTTCTATAATTTGCGACATTATGTGCGAACCATACGTGCCAGTAAGTGTACTTCTTGTATTTTCCAACAGAGAGCTAACAACAACATGTTGCCCAGTAAGCCATGCTATTCCTCTTAACTTGATTCAACCTCCCTTACCATTACAGGCAAGGGAGTGGAAATCAATAACAATTGCACATCCATACACCCACATTTAATAGGACCATTACTCTCTTACAAGAGCAAGTTCCTATCTAAGAGTCATCCAAGATAAGATAAAAGATTGCAAGTGAGTGAAGATCAAGCGATGCGACATTTGAAATAGATGTCACTGGAGGTTGGATGTTAATGCAGAAAACATGTCAGGGCCAGAATTTTCGTTAACACTCGGACTTGGACTGCATTCAGTGGAATACTATATACCCAAGAGTAGCCATTGTGCATATACATTCAGGCATTCATTTCCCTAACACTTTACAATAAGGTACACAAAAAATAGCTAGTTAATGATTAGTTACTGTTTTTGAAAGACTAACGAATGATTAGTTACAGTTTTTCAGAAAGGTAGTTACCGTTTTTCAAAATGGTAGTTAAAGTTTTTCAGAAGGGTAGTTACTGTTTTTCAGAAGGGTAGTTATTGTTTTTCAGAAGGGTAACGAATGATTAGTTACTCTTTTTCAGAAGGGTAGTTACCCTTTTTCAGAAGGGTAACTACCCTTTTTCAGAAGGGTAGTTACGGTTTTTTAGAAGGGTAGTTACTCTTTTTCAGAAGGGTAACAAATGATTAATTAAAGCTGCAAGCAGCGTTGGACGGGCCCTCGCTAACCTGCACGCGTTGAGGTTACTGGCGGATGCCGCTCCTTGCGACCATGCATTTGCGCGTCACTCAGACACCGAAAATTGTCACCAATGAAAAGGGAACTCCCTGCTGAGTTCAATGATACCTCACACTTTAGACTTTAGATCATACAGTTCATTAACTGTGAAAGGGGGCCTGGTCGATCATAGGGGGGCGGATCAAACCATCACCAATGAAAAAGGAAGTCTCTGCTGAGTTCATTGATACCTCACATAAAACTATACCTTAAACAGGTCACCAGTTATGAAAAGGGGCGTGTCTTAAGCAAAGGGGGTGGGCTAAGCATCACCAATAAAGAAGGAACTCTCTGCTGAGTTCAATGACACCTCACACAAGACTGTACCTTAAACAGTTCAAATGTTATGGAAGGGGGCGTGGTCCGAATGAGGGCCGTGGTTAAAGTATAGAGGTTGGCTCAGTATCACATCTAGACCACACATTATAAGTTTCATGTAAATCGGATGATGTTTGTCATATAAGGCTGATTTCCTGTTGCTAGTTGGTGGTGCTATCTCCAAAAGTCCATATTGGCCTGTAGATGTCCTCAGACCTGGACTCTTGGTGATTGTGGGAAATTTCAAGCAGATGTGACAACGTACACTGGAGTTACAGCCACTTTCTCCTTCATCGTTAAACACTAAAAAAGGCCGCCATGCCACGCCCACCCAGGTGAACAACATTAGGTAATCACAAGGGCGGGAAAACATAAGAAGTAAAATAAGACTAGATAGAACAGACACAGGAACAGGAAAAAACAAACAAAACCATAACATCTAGTTACCCTTTATCAGAATGGTAGTTACTGTTTTTCAGGATGGTAGTTACTCTTTTCAGAAGGGTAACTACCCTTTTTCAGAAGGGTAATGAATGATTAGTTACTTTTTTTCAGAAGGGTAGGGTTACCCTTTATTCTTTTAGTTAATCATTAACTACCTATTATTTTGTATACCTTATTGTAAAATGTTACCGGATTTTCATCAGGAAAGAATCAACAACCTTATAATTGAGATGTATTGTTGGGAAGATAGTAGGAAAACACATACAACAAGAAAGGTATATCTTTAAAAAAGGTTTTTTTCTAAGGCTGTGAGTTGGCACAAATGGTTATGTTCTAGGTCATGTTGTAATGCATATTTGATGACATTCTTTTATAATTGCTCACTGCACACAGGTCAGCCCAGTCTCATGGCAGTTCATGAATTGGTACACACCTCAGATTGCTCTTTTGGCAACAATCTGTATAATCATAGCTAATGCCTTTGTTACATTGAAAAAAGACCCCAGAAACAGTGCCGGGATGCGAGGAGGACTACCATTGTGTGGGGATTTTTTTTTCTATTTGGTGAATGAGGAAAATCTAAATTGAGTTCTTTCTTTCGTAAATTCAGGCTTCAGAATATGAACTATTCATAGCCATCGTAGATATCTTTCATCTGTCAAGTGTCCGAGTAATCTGTGTCAGTGAACATTTTACACTCACATTTATTACATTGTATTTACCGGGACATAAAATGTATATTAAGCATAAAGGGACTCAGATGGTGAATGATCATTTGTTCCAGCTGAAATGAAAACAATGATACCATATGTGTCCTTGTCCTGGATATATAAACCTTAAAATAGTGATTATATAGTGTTGTGCCATAACTGAATATTTACTCAAATAGTTACATCAGCTCCATGTAGCCTATGGGCATTGTCCTATTTGTTTTGCCCACTGACTGTAAAAAGACAAGAAAGAGTAAACATTCCACAGACAGATTAGGTGGAGTCCATTTGTATGTTTACATACAGGTGAGTGGGTATGTACTAAAGTGTGACTGGAGTGGAAATCGAGCGATGCAACATTTGAGCTAGATGTCACTGGAGGTTGGATGTTAATGCAGAAAACATGTCAAAGCCAGGATTTTATTTAACACTTTGTCTTGGACTGCATTCAGTGGAATAATATATACCCAAGAGTAGCTATAGTGCATATATTGTATGTTCCATACACACTGGTATATATTCTACATTCAGACATTCATTTCAACTATATTTTTTCATATACTGTCAAGTAAAAAAGCATGCAATAATTGACATCAGAGTTTTTGGTCATAAATGTGTGTTAAATGTAAAAAAAATAAAAATAAAAAATTTTAAAGAAAAAAACAATACTCCTAGAAATAAAAGCCATAGAGAGTTATAGCAAGAGGGGACCTTTAGTGGAGCACATAGTAGTTACTACCCTTAGCGGCAGTTGTTATTTAAGCTTTCTTGATGTCTTTATGTGGTTATTGTACCACATTGTTGACTACGTAAATAAGTAGCAAGCTGCCTGAATTATTGAATTTATGCATTGATTGATCTGATACAGTTAGAAAATTAATGAGGCGCTTCCTGCTATTGAATGCCAACAGGCTTGTGTTAAGACCTTTCTCCCTGTGCTTGTGACATCCTTCCTAATGCAAGAACACACTGTTTCCCCCCATTCATCGCTCTAATCTCTGCAACGCCAAAACACTGCTTAGTATATTGTGCAGGGTTGAAAGTACATCACATGGACTGCGTAAACTGTGTTAAAGTGTTGACTTTGAGTTTAATTGCTAACCTCTAAAACATAAGCACTGGTATATAATCTAACTGAATAGTTATTCAATATGTATATATATATACATATATTCAATTAAATATATTATATAATGTATTATAGCATAATTCAGTCAGATATCTTAAACATGTTATTTGATTTTGTAATATTGTCAATGACTACTATTAAAATACTTAAAGTTAGTCATGAAGGTTTATCTATTTTGGGTTAGTCTTATACCACACTGTTGTTACCCAACACATCTATTGTCCTGTATTGAAATAACTGAACCCAGACAACTCTTTAACAAAGAAAGGTACTGGATAACTTAAATGTACAAACAATATTTAGCATTAGATTGAAACAAAAAAAACATGTAACACAAATAACACCCTTCAATGTTTCTTCAGATAATATTACACACAATTATCCCTTTCTTTATAAGTTTACACTACAGCTACACAAAAGTATTTGTTCTTAAAACGGTTTAAATGTAAAACATACTCAAAACATATTAACCACTGTGGTACTACACACACATACACACACACACACACACACACACACACACACACAAGGGAGTAAAAAAAATGTTGCAGGCTTGATGATAGCTTATGTGCAACGGACGTTTTCTTCAGTGAAGCAAATACAGAAATCCAACTAACTTACAGTTAGCTGTTAGTCCAAAAATACAGCTCCAACAAGAAAACAAAAACCAGTCACTAGATACGGCAAAGTCCTCTTCAGCAGGAAACACATCGTCGTCCTTTCCTGTCCGAAATCAGCGTCCTCTAAATCAGCAACTCTCCGTCCTTAGCTCCAACCAGGCACACTAGCACAAAGTTTGTTCTAAACACTGCTGTTAGACAAGAAAAGTGCCGTAGTGTCCACCTCCACACCTCTTCACCTTAGTTACTCCACTAACAATTCTTGTTTCTCTCAATGTTTCTCCGTCTCTTTTTTCCTCTTCTCGATTTATCAATTCTATTTTCATTCCATTTCTTGTGTTTCCCCTTCATCCGTCCAACGTTCTAACAAAAAAAACTCCCTCACTCATTCACTTCGTCACTCACAACTACTTACCACAGGGTTGCTAACAAAACTGATCCACTTCAAAATAAAAGCACAATACGTGTGAATATTATTCAGTGTACACCACTGTTAAAGGTCCCATGGCATAAAAATGTCACTTTATGAGTTTTTTTAACATTATTGTGGATTGACACAGCCTGCCTATGGTCCCCCAGTAGCTAGAAATGGTGATAGGTCTAAACCAAGCCCTGGGTATCATGCTCTGCCTTTGAGAAAATGAAAGTTCAGATGGCCCAATCAGGAATCTTGCCCCTTATGAGGTCATAATGGGCAAGGTTACCTCCCCTTTCTCGGCTTTGCCCACCCAGAGAATGTGGCCTGCCAATGAGAAAGACTCAGATATCATGGCTTTCAAACAAGCAAAGTGGTAGTTGGTCAAGGCCACACCCCCAGCCTCCACCTCCTCCCCCCTTCTCCTCCTCAAAAGCTACAGACTCAGAAATGGCACATACTTATGAAAGCTCATTGTGAGACTGGTTCTAGTGGCTGTAATTCTGCACCATGGCTGAAAGAAAGAGACTTCAGATACAGTATTAGGGGGCCACTAAGGTCTGTCTAAAAGCATCCAAAGGGCACCATGTCATGGGACCTTTAATGTTCAAAACCATTTAGGACTGCATATTAACTCCTAGCTTTTAATGTATTGCTAAACTTAAATAATGTTTAATTTAGAACTAAAGTGTTTACAGCTCTCAGTTAACCCTTTTTATTTCTATTTTAAACTAAATGACTTTCAGTTAAATTGCATTTCTAATATTTTTGTTTCCTAAACATACTTTATGTATAAACTAACTGGTTCAAATCCCTTAGATTTACACCAGGGCTACATACACTTTATTCTTTATGTATTAAATTGTAATTTTAATTGTGTATTGGGTTTTAAACATGTATCATCTTGTATGTTTTAAGCACTTTGTGCAATTTGTGATTAGTGCTCTAATAAATTTTACTTACTTATAGGATCAGTTCATGTGCAAAAATGAGATAAAAACTTCTAATTGACTTTAATTTCTTCTCTTAGATTTAGAGAATAAAAGTCAATGCTGACTGTGTCGTACACGCAGCATGTCATCAGCACTTGAGCATCATCATCGTGCCTCATGACATGAGTCATGATGCTTTACTCCCTGTTGTTTCCTTAAAATTCATTAACAATGAATTTGTTCCATCTATTTATCAGTAGTCAGAAACCCAACTCAAAGTGTGATTAATGTAGTGGGAGTTAGGTAAAAATACAACTTTGCATGAAATCCAAATTTTAGAACAGGTATAAAATGATCATGGCTAAGGTGAAAACAATGAAAGGCTAAAATGATCACAACACTGCTTACTTTAATAATTTGGAACCATTGCGTTTTCCAGACTAGTTTCTTGGATAAAAACCAAATACTGCAGGATGCAGCTTCAAATTAATAATAATAATTTCAAAAAAGCAGAATTACAAATAAGAATTCTTTTATAACCTTTTCTGCACAGTTGTTTAGTTATAGAAAGGCTAGTAACTTACAACCACATTCTTCATCATCACCCACTCACTTACCAGTAAAAGGCATACATGACCAAGGCATTCCCAGTAACTCCCACTGTTCCAATCACAAAGACAAAGAAGGCAACAATGTAGTGAGCGTAGTCCTCGACATCCACCGGCCGATAGAATCCGTGTCCTACGTCCATTTCTGTAACAACAACCACACACACACACACACACAGATGTCAGCATCAGAGGGTTTATCTTAGTGCACAGCATGTCCCAGTGACTTTCATACAAACAGCCGTCTTCCTTTCCATTATATAAGAGTACTTATCACCATCAACCAGTATAATGTCTGGGGGCGAGAACATGAATTGAGGTGTTATGGCATACAGCTTGCGTCTGCAACACTGAGTCTTTATACAATTCCTTCACATATCAACATTTTATTTAGTTTGAGTCAGTTTTACTCAAGGTCATGATGAATTGACTTACTTGAGGTTTCTTTGTAATCATTAAAACATTGTATTAATAGTTTACACATTACATTTTCTATCCCTTTTTTAAAATTTTGATTCATTGTTATTTTTTGTTTCTTTGTTTGTTTTGTTTTTAAATGTCTTTTTTTTTTTCCCACTAGGAAATCTGAGGAAATCCTCACAGTTCCTCCCAGCTCACTGTTGCTGTTTTAAAACCCAACTGTGAACTTTGTTGAGTTTTTATAACAGGAAATGTTGGGTTGGTAGCTCTAAGTTCTGAGGAATGGTCAGTACTGTTTAGTGCCTACTAACAGTATGTCTGTTTGGTTGGCTGGACATTACACACTCTCTATGTTGTCTGGCTTCCAAGCTGTATAGGGAAAACCTTCACACTACTTTCACACAAAGGAGTGTTAAAAGCCTTACAACTGTTCACCTGAGCACTTTTTAGTCTTCCTTACAGCATGGGTCTCTGGATGGCAATGTCAATCTGATGGTCGGTTGACTCTTTTCGTTTGCACACCAGGGGCCTGATGCACAAAAACCATGCATACGCCAGTCCCTGCACATAACTGAAGCGTTAAAAAGGTGCAGAAATAATGTGTGCACCTCACACACACAGACTTTCTACAGGGATCCGAAGGTGATATATTGTGGTCGACATTAAGTAATATAATCTAAATAATATTTAGATTCTGACTCATTTTTATTTTGTTTAGGTTTCACTGGTTATGTGATTTTTGTTCACTCTGACAAAAACAATGCATATGCATATTTAGTTGTAGCAAATTTAAGTTTCATGCATCTTCCCCCACATCTGCTTTTTTGTCTATATGTCAACTTTACAAACAACTCTAACCCTAACCCTAACAAGGCAACAGCATTTAAAATGGATAGCAGTTTGACAGGCAAGATGTCTATAGGTGTGTGTAACAGTTTTTAATCTGTTATCAAAAAGGTGATTAACTTGAGACATTTTCAGATAATGAAAATGGCTGTATGAACTTTCACCTGATGTTCCATGTTGCCAATTTCAGCTGCGGCAGGGATTATAGCACCATTTCTATGTTTTGGTAATCGGACGGAATCTAGAGTGCACATTGAGTCATGCAATATAGACAGCAATTATCATTCTATGTGAACCCACTTCATGTTTGCCTCTAATCTACATTAAAGAAAGGAGTTAGGTGCCATTATAGCACATTGCTCTCTACCACAAAAGATTCAGCAAAACATCTATCATGTATCGCATCAATCATTTAAAAAAACAAAAAACATGTACTGTACATGTTATGAATCATATCTGTTGTTTACTTGCAATGCAAAGCTGAGTAATGGTACTATGCTTTATCCACCACAACAGTAGTGAATCTGACTCATACAGTAATACATGTACAGTACATGAAAAATGTCAGCCTGTTGCTATGTCCAAAAAGTTGTCTGTTGTAAATGTTGCAGAATTTTCTATTATCTTGTAAAAAATGAATATATAAACATATACATTTACATTTGCACAATGTTGGAAGTACACATGGATGTGCAGGGTGTCAGGTGCAAACAGAAAACTTAAAAGTGGGATGATTGCATTTGTTCATGCATGTTTATTCAGAAATTGTTGTGTTCAAGGAAGTGGATCAATGGAGATGAATAAGATTTGATAAAGGAGAGCATGTCCTGTCTGCCCCATGTACTGTTTAAAGTCAATCATTTGAACTTAAGTGGATATTTAAAAAAACATTAATTTTAAAAATGTGTTAATGAACAAAAGATCTTTTGGTAAATTCATTCAATAAATTGTCTTGACAATGTATTAATAGGCATAACACAGAGCACATTTCAAATCAAGAAGTGTGTTTGTTAGAGATTTTCCTTGTATAAGAATAGTCAGTTTTTATTTGAAGTTATCCTCCAAAGCTGGTGATAATTTAATATCCAAATCATTTTATAAAGGATATTGCATTGGTGAGACAACGACCGAATGCATGTGGAGTAAATTAAGATTTAATGTATTATTATCAACATTACTGTGTAATTATATGATCAGCATGACTGCATTTGGGAAGGAATAGTTTTAATAAGACACACATAAAAATGGTACAACAAGCAAGCTGTTAAAGTATTTTTGGCAAAAGTAGGGGAACCACAGATGTTTTCTGAAATTGCATACTTTAAAACAACCCAAGATACAATTACTACATTTAACACATTTTTTAAAAACTGTGTTAGAACATTTGCTTTACATAGTTGTTTTTCAACAGATTCATATGTCATGTTTTACATACTAGTATACAACCGCTAATAAATAAAGAGAGACGTTCCAATGTAAAGTCATATATTACAGTAATTATATATTTTTTTAAAGCATGACTTTACCTTGTCCATAGAGTGAAGCCCCTTCTCCTCTTCAGTGCACCTCTGTGTTTGTGGTAGACTGGCAGGATCAAAGACACCAAAGCTGTACAGCATGTACAATACTGGTGAAAAATCCTTAAGGTTTAAATGGATAAGTTTGATGACTGCTTCTTTAATCCCCAAGTTAGATAGAGATTCTCTCATAGACAGCAGCAACAGTAATCAGCCGCTACAAGTGCTTGACAGAATATGAAAAGACACTGAAAAACACATGGAAAAAAAAGCAACAGTACATTGACCCATCCCCCAGCTGGCTACCCATCACACACAGCTCTTACATTGCACAACACATCAATCAAGCCAAAGTGTGAGTGTGTGTGTGTGTGTGTGTGTGTGTGTGTGTGTGTGTGTGTGTGTATGAAGGTGGTCAGAGGCAGATAACAATTGTAAAATCTAAACTCCTGTACATACTTTTAAATAAAGACTTGCTTCATTTCAGTTTCCCATAATGAATGAAGGTAAATGTGTATTCTGCAAAGTACTTTGCATATGCATTGATTTCTGTGGATCCAGTACTCATTGGCAGTGGCACAATTGTATGTGAGCATCAGATACCATAGCTGACTACATGGGAAGTGAGAAAATGACCCAACCCAGTTGTTGGTCCTGCTTCCCATTGGTACTTTACAGAGCACCAAACCTTTTACATAGTAAGATGCTCATCCTTGTGTAAGGTGAATCTTGAGAAAACCACTCTGATAAAAGCCTCTTTGACTGTCATAGCAACCTGGCCAGTTCAAAGCAGGTCAGTAAATGCAGTGATTTATAAAATGGGCTTTATCTGTAAAGATTACACTCTGGATACCATCAAGCAAGTGGGAGATAAGCCTTTATACTTCTGGGTCACTGCACGTGCAACCTATCAACATTTCTGCTTTCCAACCAGTTAGCTTCACTAGAATGATTTTTAACATAGTAACACAGGGAAGAAGATATTAGTTATGTTATCCTTTTTTGTTGATTTTATGTTATCCTTTTTTGTTTTTGTTTTGTCCTCTAGTATTCCACCTGTCATTGGACAGTATATGCACCGTAGTTGAACCAATAGTCTATGAGTGAAGACATCATGTTTCTCAGTGAAAATGATTCACTGGAATCATGTCAATAAAGTGGTAACTTTCATGCCAAAAAATACAGATATTCGTTCAGTCATCACAACATATATTACATTATATGAGTCTGGACAGACATGGATAGAAACTGCAACTTGACTAGATGGCGTAGGCATACAACCTCAAAGACGTTAATTCTAGTTTTCTATGTTGTGTGTTGAAGCCTTGTTTTTAATCATTTGCTAACTACGGGATTGTAATGACCAGCTGATCCACTTGGAGGGCATTTAGGATCATGTGTACAAGGCTGAACGGATGTCTTTATGTATCTAAGACAAAGCGTGCATTCAGTAATGAAATGATTTTCAGGAAAGAAAATCTGATGTTTCCTAGGGAAACATGTACAGGAGTGCAGTGCCGCAGTTTTAACTCCGCCCTCCGGCCCATTACTGCATATCATTCCAGCTGTCCCATATGAATAAATTCCTTAAAAATGCCCAAAAAATATTTTGAAAAAAAGAAAAAAAGAGAGGTCTCAACTCGAACCTGTAGCTACTCTAAGGTAATTATTTTCAAATACAACACCACAAAATATACTAAGTGTGTGGGAAAATGAATTGTATTGCCACTTTGTCTGATTTTTCAATAGCCTGGAGGAAGACAATCAAAGACTAGAGGATGTGAGAATCATTTATTATGTCCCTGTGGGCCAGTAAGAGGTTATAATTCCAACTACTTTTTGTTTCTCTTACTCTGATTGAAAAGGACAAATGCATCCCGCAAAATACGCTTCTTTGCACATGAGTACTAGTCTGCCTTTAGGGTTTTATTAGAGACAAGCAGTGGTCCACAGAACAGAATTAATGAGAATCTGTGTCAGAAACTGTCTCCAACTAAAACCTTTAAAACCAAAATGTAAAGAGGGAAATTAATGTTTCTCAAACATTCTAAGCACCTTTTGTAATGACAAGACGGCAAAGGCTATCATGATGCCTTCATGATGTCCTTTCTTCTCCCTGTTTGTGTGCATTGTTTGTTTCTCTGTTTGATATCCCTCATGTTTCTCCCTTTGGGCCAAATTTCAACAAGGAAGTTTAACAAACCCTTATCTCTGAGTTGATTTACGCTGAGATGGGAAACTCTTGGTTTAATCAAGAGTAGGTTCACGCGCGTGCACCATCACAATAAAAAAGGCAGCATGAATGTAGCCATGATACTAAGATTTACCATGGTAACAACCACAAACAAACAGGTTGGCAGAAATACTCATGCATACAGCGAGAACAACACAGCAGCTGTTGCGAAAGAGAGAGAATTTCCGTGGGAGAAAATTGCTAGCCTGCCTGCTTATCAGTCCATCTTAAAAGCTGGGCTTTTCCACGTCAACTTTTTGCTTCAGCCTCTTTGACAGTGACATTTTTACCTGGCAACACCCTTTTAGGACACTGCGTACTACTACAACCATATTTCAGTAATCACAGACAAACCATCACTCCTCAGTGAACTGCCTCCAAGTCTGAGATCTTTTTAAAGATCATTATGGAGTTTCTATGTATTTTAGGAGTTTGCTCACACTAATACATGTAAAACAAATCAGGAATTAATGCTATTTAATAACAGGAATAGGCATATTAGGTATACATTCATTTTATTTTCTTTATTTGAAAGTCTGGCTCCCGGAGTGTCTGCTTAGATAAATTCTGGCCCTTGGAAAAATGTAGTTGATTACCCCTGCACTATGACAATGATCAGGATCTCGCCTGCCTACCAGGCGCAAAACAACATGTTTTGTGGCATTGCTAATTTTTGTCTAACACTAGCAACCCGCAGGACAACGTACTGTATGTAGGACACTGGTACTTTGTGTAGAAGCTAGCTGCTAGTCTGGACTGTGAACTAGTTAGTCAATTATATAAATAATTAGTCAAATGTATCAGCAGTTTGAATGGTAAAGGGAGAGCTCCGTTTTTTTGAAGAGGATTGTAGCATGAAATGTCACATGTGACATATGTGATGTTGTTATTACATGTGTATACATTTGTATAGATATTTATACATTTGTATAGATTTTTCTTTAATTAAAAAACAAAATAGTATTGGATTTATGACCCCTTGATTTATTTTCACTACATGGGAGAGATACAGTTGTTTTTTGTAAATGCAACTAAGTAACTTTAAGTAACTAAGCTTAAAGTACAATTTAAATTAACTACTTATTACAACATTTTCCCACTTCTGCTTAAAGAGTGTTTTCACTAACACAATTAGTGTCTAAACATAATTTGTTTAATTAATCTGTGTTCAAAAGCCTCTCTTGCTGCTTTTATGGTCCTTGGATGTTAAAGGATTTACTATCTACGTTTCTTCACAGTGACCAGCAAGAAGCAGATTTACCCAGTTCAATCCACTTTACCCAATTATGGTCAATGATTTGTAAGCTCATGTCAGGGGAAGAGAGGCTTCTGGAAAGCAAAACTGGTGATTGTTGTAGCACTTCTTGCTTCCCTCAGGGACCAGATGGCTTTTTAGTTTAGTTTTTAGGTTAACAGTTAGGCCAAGCTTCCTCAGGCGCTGCTTTCAGCCACCAGAGATTGGTTTTCCTGTCATTTATCTTAATGTACAGAGGTTTTGTAGCACAAAAAAGGATGAGCTGAAGATTCTATTACAGAATAGAGCGCTGTAGCATTTAAGAGTTGCCTCCAACTTTGGGAGGTGTAGTCTGAGATTACCTGATCTAATGTGACCCCATGTGTAGTTAGCCAGGGATCCCATGATGTCTATAACAATCCGACAGGATGGCAGAATGACCACAGATATGGCATGGTATTTATTTCATGACATTTTTTGTAATTAACAATAAAACCTTAAATAAAACCAAACATTAAACATTAAATGAATATGAAGTATTCATATTCAAGTCTGCAGCATGCGATTTGCTAGCTAACACCATTTCCTTTTGCATTCATTTTGACACCTTTTGTATATTAGACAACTATTGCCTTGTTGGCAATGTCAAAAGGTATTGAAATAAAAGTACCATCTACAAAATCCCTTCTAATTTGATGATACCTTTTTTTCCTATTCGTTTTAGTTAGTTACTTGGTTCCTCACTCGACAGTTTGACTTCCAATGAGGTTCATCTTCAGACTTAATTGCCACCATAGCATGCCCTCTGCAATTCAAATGTGACCTTGATTAGGTCCAATTTCTTTGGAGTGGGTAAGTCGTCCTCACCTCCCATGCCCTTCTATAGGTAGTCAACTCCATGCACAGCCGTGCTAGAGATTAGTTCCCACACAGTATGCTACCAGGAGACAACTAGTAAATGAATGACTAGTCACCTTCACAGTATGCTCTTATTCGTTTTAATGTCGTTATATTGATTGTTTTTCTGCATTACATAAGTGTCTCAGCATCAGCAACAGCAAGGCAGTGGCTGGTTAGAGGTACACTCTGAATCATCCAGCCCCGTCATTAGGAGAAAAGTATTATCTAATGGCACAGAGGATCAACTACTCATTTATATTAATGGCTCCTGCAGACCTGTCTATATGGAATTCACAGATTTAGTCAGAGCTAATGGCACAGCAACTCACAGGAATAAGAGATTATCAATGGCGCTAACCTCAGTGTCACAGTGCTGATGACTGACAGCTATCTGAGGAGCTCCAATGCTTTGTAAAAGATGCCAATGGTAAGATCACAGAATTATGAAACATGGGACATGATGGTAAACTATCCATTGTGCCAATGGATGGTGAGCATATGAGGTTTGTCGTGATGTTGAGAGTGCCGTGAAAGCTGTATTTCAGGTGTGGAAAGATGTAAATTTCGGAACACATTATCAGTAGTGTACCTTTAACTCAGGGGGTGTTTCGGCCTTTCAACACTAAACACCCTCATCAAAGGTGGCCAGCTACAGGGTGATTAAACCTGAGCTTGTGTCCCATGTCCAATCATGAAAATTGCCTGGTTGTTTAAATGGTGCAGCGCACAGAATTATGCAAGGCAGGGGGCGTCCTCTTCCCTGAGTCAAGCCTAGAGCCGACTGCATACCTTGTTCACCCTCCTCCTGGAAGGTTGTGACCTGGGTTCCCAAGTGGGGTATGGGGTGGGAGGGATCAGTGAGCGGGTCATGTTGATGCTCTTTGATCCCAACAAGGGTCTTTTTGCTTGATTCTTCAGTGAAGGGGACCAGAGTACCAAATCTGGCCTAAGGGTGGTGGCTGCAATCTCTGGTAGAAAGATTAGTTGCCGGCCAATATAAACTAGCATCTTCCAGTCCCGGGCCATGGCTAGTTGTCCAGCTTTTGGTTTGGTATGGGGATGATTTGGCTTTTTCTGTCCCTCTCCGATGAAGGTTGGGGCCGTGATGGAATTGGTTGCTCTCATGGGCAAGAAGTTGGGGGTATTCCTCTTGCTCTCAAGAGCTGCTGGCAGACTATTGAAGACCTGGTTGTGCCTCCAGGTGTAGTGGCCTTGTGTGAGGCTGGTCTTAAAACCAGTCAAGATGTGTTTGAGAGTTGCTGGAGTTGGGCAGAGGGCACAGGTTGGGTCCTCACCATACCACTGGTGGAGATTTTTGGAGATGGGAGCACATTATAGGTGGCTCTGATAATGAAGCTAATGTTGCTTGACTCCATTTCCCAAAGCTTCCTCCAGCTTAGCTCTCTCCTCTCCAGGCCTCCCACCTCATCCATTGTCCCTGCTTGGCAAGAGAGACTGCCCTTACGTTTCTTTCCGCCTCCTCCTGATCTCTGATGTTGAGGCTTTACGCCAAGTTGGCTTACTTGCTATAAGGCCAAGGCCTCCTCTTCCCAACTGGACTTGCCCTACAATGGCGTTGTGCCTCAGGGCTGACGTAGCATGCTGCACCGCGTCGGATGGTGTCCATTTCCGTCCAGTTAACAGAGGTTAATAATGAATCAGATTCACATAAACAGTGGTATGACTAAACATTATTCAATCTTCAATCCACTGATGATTGTTTTTTTGTTATGTTCAATGGATCTCTACATCAATTACAGTCATTTTACTGTATAGCTCTCAACTATACTTCTAAAACTGTCATACATACTATATATATATATATGGCCTATATATATATATATATATATATATATATATATATATATATATATATATATATATATAGGCCATTGGCTATTGAAAGGAAGGAAGTCCATTCAAATTAAGGGTGGTGTTGTGTTGTAGATGATGCACTGTAGGGTGCCACTATCTCCTAAAATGCCATACAAAATTTGTCAAAGTAAGAATACACTTTACAGCAAGTATGTAAGACAAAAAGACTCAAGTTTAAGAATAACAATTATCCTGTTTGAAAATATTTGTTGTTACTATATCCACAGCAACCATTGCAATCTGATACAATATGTTGAGACTTGTGGTCGTCAAACCTGGAGGATGTGCATGCTGAAGCTGTGAGGTGATGACGGCATATCACACATTGATCCAGTAATGAATCCAGACACCAAACACCCAAACTTTGGCACTCATGCATTATTCTTTCACAGTCTGGGAAGTGTTTTGACACACCTTGCTACTTTGTCTTGGGGATGTATTTGCTCCACGTCCTCTTCCTTTTCCTGTTTTCTATGGTTGGGGTATTGTTTCATGCAGATTTATTTGTACTAAGATCCTGCTGCACTTGTTCTGCAATATCCTCATCCAAGCAGTCGTGGTCACAATATGTAGTGTACCTCCCATGTCCCTCTTGATGACCACTACTGCTATCAGTACCAGGGCTTCTTAATGTCATTGTGCCTAACTAAATAGATTATGGGGTAAATATTGAATGCACGCTAATGTCCATTGCTGGATGTATGTTTGCTTGCAACCACTAGAGAGCGACATCATACATTTCCATGCTTGTAAGAGACCAGCAAAATCCTCATACATATACTACCTCCACTACACAGAAAACATAAGCTCTTCTGTCATTGTTGGCATATAAATAAGTTACATGTCATGTAGTCTGCATGTAATTCACAGCATGTCTTCTCACCAAACATGGAACTGTAGGATTTAGATGAGTGTAATGGAGTATGATTGCGGGACACAGATCAGAGATCGAAAGATATTCATGGCACTGCAATGAGAGATGATGCTCTCATATTGCATGTAGAGTTTTGTTCTACTTTAAATATTTGAATAATAAATTTAGTAAGTATACCTCACTGCTGGAGATAACTTGCACACATTCCAATACTGTTAGCCACACTGAAGTCGTTCGCGGCCTTGAACGGGATCCCAAAGGTTATGGACCTGTTTCAAATTGACGACATAGTTATGCACACACATGCATGGCCACTTCGCATCCGAAACGGTATCCAACCACACTTGTATGGTTTCATTTCCATCCATCTTCCATCCATCTTCATCCGCTTATCCGGGAGTCGGGTCGCGGGGGCAGCAGCTCCAGGTTTCATTTAATCTGCAAATGTCTGTGTAGTCCTCTCATCTTTCCATTGTTTTCTTTGTTTTTTCCTTTTACATTAACGTTTACTTAACCAGGATAGATCCCATTAAGAAGGGAGTCCAGGAGTCCTGGCCAAGGAAGGCAGCAGCACAAGCTTTATGATTATATAGAAGATCAGAGTTCAGACATATTACCGGATGATAAGAGCCTTTCATGCCAGGATGTCATGATAAAGAGATGCTCTGTACGGAGCTTTACTGCCACCTTGTGGACCTTGAAGCACAGCACCTCCAGTTGTACAGTTTTGCAGTAGAAGAGCAGTTGTAGGTGGTCTGGTAGGTGGTCTAAGGTGGGCCTCTCCAGTTGTAAATAGTGTCCTGACACGTGTGTGACCACTCCGGTGTCTGTGACCTCTCACCCCTGAGAGCTCAGCTTTACCACCTGGGGGTGCACTGTTTTTGATCTTGCGGCACCTCCAGCAGACTGGCACACAGCTCTCTCACTCAGTCTCCATGTTAAGAACCTCAAGGTCCACTTTACCGTGCACACACATACAATTACGTGTGTGTGCGTGTGTGTGTGCACGGTCCTTTTTAGAAAAACAGCTCCATTACAAAGGTATTTCACATGGAAGTCTTGGTGACTGTGTAAATCATTTCTGACCTCCGAGTGGCTCTTTTTTTAAGTTTTACTTCTAAATCCTTGCTTGTTACAGAGTTTGTTTGTATTATAAATGCCTCAAATGTCAAAACGTGGTCCCATTCAGAGCTGAAGCATATAGACCTTTGTGTAAATTCTGTGTAAGGTTTCCAGTGTCATGGTTTACATTTTTTGTGTAGTATCTGGTCAGCTGTCTTGTCTTTCATCGCTGATGTTTTATCTGTTTGATTCTGAGGATCCACCATTTCTACATTGTGCAAGTGAAGGCTTGCAGTGTAAATAGGACTGAATACAATAAAACTGGCCTTTGCTTTTGATTATAATGGGCTTACGCACATCTGGGGTGTGTTATGGCACTCTCTTCCCCTCAGATCCTCACACAAACACTCTCCCTTTCTTTCTTTCTCTTGCATTGTGCAAAAGCATAACAAAAGCTGTCATTAAATCTATAAAATATCTTGATGTACAACATACAAGTGGGAGAATTTGTGTGTGGCTACTTTGAATGAGACGGATGATGACAGACATTGGACGATATAAAAACCAGGTGCAGTATTCAGTGAGCAGTCCTCAGGTGTGTCTTTCAATATTTGCATGATGGAGTATGATATTACTGTTGGATGAGCTTCTTCATCTGTAGCATCATTTTTTTCCTCCTCTGTGACACGTCAGAACCCCCTACCGTACCCCCCACTCTATTTACTCTCACTGCCTTACCAACTAATTATCCTCAACACCCACCAGAGCAATCATATACAGCCCTTTGATCAGCTTTATACCTCACTTTAGTACTGTTAAGAAGAAAGATACAGCACCAACAAAGGGCCAAAATGCAGCTCACTCCCACTGCCTAGCCTACTCTCTTTTTCATTATCTATTCTCTTTTATTCCCTTGTCCATATGCAGTAGAGAACAATACTGCAAAGGCGGACAGGGTGGAGGCTCATGACAGGACTGGTAACATGATGACACACCAAAGGCCAGGTGAGTAAAATCCCCCTCCAGAGTGGGAGATGTGTCACAGTCCAGCCATGTCTCCAGCCTTTTTTGTGGTCTCGCATCTCTCTTCTTTGGCTCTCTCCCCCTCGGGCCATAAAGATAAAGCTCCCATCTGCTGTGGGGACGCGGGTCTTTCTCTCTGAACTGATCCTTCACAGCAGTTTCCCCTTTGTCAGACATGCCGATCGCGTTTCACTTTTGACACCTCTCTGTTTTACACTTGCGACAGGTACGAAGGTTCTTCTGTTCTCAGAAGAAATGTATTGGAAATACAATAGTCGTCTCTTTCCAAAGCTTTACCCTCTGCGCCCTTGTCTCCCTGGTGAAAACAGTATTTTTTTAAAGGGCAGGAAAACAGGCCTAAAGGAATGCATGAGTGTGTTGATCCACACTAAGAGTTGGATAATTGACCCTTCGGCTGACCTACCATTCACGACAAAATGGGTGAAAAGCTCTGAACTTGCCATAAACAAATTGAATGTTTTTTAACCTTTTTTCATTCCCAGTAATCTCTTACTTTTTATCTTTTTTAATTGGGGAATGGACTTTTATATCTAAAGTATGTTAATATGGATCTATCTATCTATCTATCTATCTATCACCTGTCCGGCTATCTATACAGCCATATATCCATCTATCTGTCACATCCATTTGCTAGGCTGCCGTTCATCCGTAGTGTTCTCAGCTGTTTCAGTGCGTCAACGGTGTTACTGGTGATTCTTCACACAAACTCGCACATGCCAATTGTTAGTAACATGAACCGCCTCAGCATCCTAACCTGCCGGGAGATCGCCTGTCCTAGGTCAAAGAGACAGCTGTAGTGTTTTCAGACTCTGGCTTAAACTGATAAAGTGTCTCGGAATGGGAGTGATGTATGATATGAGGCCAGATTATCTTGTTACAGCCATGATAAAGTTCATATGTTGTCATGTGTCTCGCCTACCTCCAAGAGTCTGTCATCAGTGCCCTTAGAATTCATGTAGTCTAATTCAATTTCATGAATTAGACTACAGGATTGGGAAAAAAGTGAAAGTATAATTTTAATGTACTATTCACACTTCTTTTAAATTCAAATGTGTTTTATGAACTTGACATTCTCACAAACTTTATTTTTCCTCTTAAAGGCTAGACAAAAGTATTCCTAGAGCAATTTAATGTCTGACACCTGAACCTTGCCCTATAAACCCAAGTGTATGTCTCGAGATACTTCAGCTATCAAGGAGACTCAAAACAAGGAATGAAAATAGTTTAAAATTGTCTCTCCGCCCTGAATGACTCACTGCCTTGACCTTCTTGTCATTCTTGTCCTTGGAGCCAACAGCATTATTGATTACCAAACAAGCCTGCCCTCCATATTCTGATAATGATGATAACATGCAGACTTATCACAGCATTCTTTTTCCCAATTGTCTGTTTTTTTTATCAGCTTTCACACTCTACATTGTAATCAATACTGCCTGTACAATCAGACACATTTAGCGCTCCACTACTGTCTAAAATGTATCCTGTTTCATTTCAAGTTCTGAAGGCGCTAAATATTTCTTTATTTAGGTATTAAATGGATTAAGCTTTGAGTCAAATATAATGTTTATTCTCTTTTATTAAGATACAATATCCACCAAGGTTATAAAAAACATTTTAATTAGTTCATATCTGATATCACATTACAGCGGATTAAATCTAGGATCCAAGGATCCACCTATACAACTAGTAGCTATTGCTAATTTATTTGACATTGGAAGTAAACACTACAAGTCAACTTTCCCATAACCTCTACTCTGATTAGATTATCATGGCATTACATCCAATTGTCTCTTTGTAAGCTCCATTCTGTTTGCTATTGTAAGCTTCTTGTCGTGTGCTATTCATGAATCAAAGTCCAAGGTCCACAGTTAACCTTTCTTTTCATTACAAGAACAAGTGAGCAGTGTTTGTCCAGTGGCATAACTGGATAACTATATGTGCTAATATGCCTTATACTCGAGTCTGTTGAGTGTTAAGATGGTCATGTAATTTAATAGCAGTGCAATACAAAACACAGGGAAACGCCACATCCTGTTTAGCATAATCATGAGTCAAATTTCTCAGGGCTGGAAAAGTTCACCTTCCTTCCATCCACATCTGCCCTTAATGGATTTCGACTGCCTGGCAGGACCAGGAGTTTATATATATTAACACGGGTGGCCCCAGTTCAAATTTGAACTTCTAACCCAACAGTGTGAAAGCCATGTTCTACACAGAGGTGTGCATTTGTGTGTAGTCAGCTTGCAGTATTGGGTTGTGTGTGTGTGTGTGTGTTCTGTAATTGTATCCAGTCATTGGCAGAATAAATAATGTAATGTAAAAACATTTCTGCATTTTAATGTGTTGGTCTCACATTAAAGTTGTTTTTCATACAGTGCTACTGGTGTTGCTGGAGTTTTGACCTTTTCAGACGTTTTCCCTTCCCCATGCCCCATGCCACGGTAGGTGAAGTTGTGCCAGAAATTCCTACCTCTGACTTCACTGGCATTTTGTGAAAACACTTGTGGTTAAAATACAGAGCCTTCAAGTGGTTAAAATATATATTTTTAATGTTTGATCAGTGGTCACGCTAGACTAGTAGTTCCCCTTTTATCAGTCTTCATGCTAAACCAAAGACATCTGAGACCAATGAACACAGGGATTAATTGATCTCCTCATCCACCTCTCGGTAAGAGAAAAACAAATAGCACCTTTGCATTAATGAGACAACATTAAGACTTGACACAGTAATATAATCTTATAATAAGTGCTCCTTACTCCAATCTGCTACAAATATGCATGGACATCATCAAAAAATAAGACCAATAAACAAGGAAAATGCTTTTCTCTCCTGTAAATGAATCAGTGTATCATCTGATTAATCTGCGAGCATTCCTCATATTTACAATGCAAACAATTTTCAAGGTGACTGCACTTCACGATTTACATCAAAGTGCTGCTCTGATCAACTGTCCAGTCTGCTGAGAGAGACATAATATCCTTTGGGTATTACTGACAGAGAGCATGATATGCGTGTGTCTATGCCTAGGTGTGTGTGTCACTGTAGGCATTTGTGTGTGTGTTAGTGTGTGTCTGTGCCTGTGTGAGCGAGCACATTTACACACAGGCCCACGTGTATGAGTGTGAATGTGTATGTGTGTCAAAGTGTATTTATGTAAGCGGCTGACATAAATACATCAAGGGGAACACACAGCTGTCTAGTGCCATGTTTCTTAGGGGTTAGGACCTGAAATGGACTGTGGGACTGTCTCTGTTGTCGGTTACTTCCTTTTAAATTCCTTTCAATGAACTTGGTTCCCGTGGGGAGGCTGCGCCGGACTGTCATCTAGTGCTTTCTACAACAAATTTGCAGCAGTAGAGGAAATGGGGACTTAGCAAGTCCCGCTGCACAGCCACCGGATGGCTGCTATGAAAGGGACCTGCTCTGATCTCAACACATACCAGGCTGGATTAGAACAGGGAACCAAAGCAGAAACAGGATCTGACCCTCTCTGCTATCACTCTCTAACCCTGCCGCTCCTTCCCAAAGACATCCTCAACACTTCCTTCTCCAATTAGTGTGACCTTGTTACGTTTGGGACATGGGAAGCTTTGTGAAAGTTAAGACCCAGCTTCATGCACCACACTTTTAGCAGAGCTGTGCAGCGAGCAGGTTTGAAGGCTAGAGGTTATAATCAAAATAGCTTCAGTTGAAATCTGTAAACCGATCCGAACAGAGACGTAAAGCTAACGGACAACAAGAAACGTAACTGTGTCCCTTCCCCAAGGGAGCTTTTCATCTTTGCCCAGTGGTTGTGATCAACTCTAAGCCAGCCCTGTTTGTTTAGTAACACAGTAGGAGGAGGACCCAATGGACACTCTTTGAATGCTAAAAACCTTAAAGCCAGCATAGAGTCTGACACTGTGCCACATTGAAGAGAAGTGCTAATATCTCACATGTCCAGTCTTCGATGAGGGGCGCCACTGACAGCTGGCCAAAGTCAGGGGTCAAAGTCATGCCAGGTAAATATCATTGGTCAGGATTACAGACTGTTGAGGGCAGGCAGTGAAGGATGATGGAGGGCTGAATTAAAAGAACAGTGCAACTCTATCAGCCTAACCACAGACCACCCTTGCTGTGTCTATAGGAGTAATGCTGTGTGCATGTTTGGACATATGTCCCAACATATAATGTAATATAACACACACACACACACACACACACACACACACACACACACACACTTCCTCTGAAATTTCTTATTTCACTCTTCAATCTTTTGTCATGCAGACAACTGAAAGCAGACTCGCCTGAAGGTTTTCAGGGTTTTTGGCCAGTTGCCAAGATGTCCCAAGTGCATCTCATAGTCCTAATCTATTTATCCCATATAAATCCCAGTATTTGTAAATGGTGTACTGCAATGAGCAGTGTCGTAAATGCTTAAACATTCATAACTTTCTTAGCCCACTCCACCACTTAAAGGACCTTGACTTCATCGTTTTCATCATGGCCCAATGAAGTCCCTGGTCCGTGGGAGAGAGCTTACTGGATTCCCATTTGCTCATGGAGTGATAATTCACCCTTGACCAATAACAAGCTGTTCACACAGCGTGCAGCCATAGCAGGCAATGACAGGATAAGCCTTCATGTAGCATTGACCCTAAGAGGAAAACAAGGAAGAGTTGTTCAAACTTTTCAAATCAGACCATACAGTATAATAATTTATACAATAATTTATACTGTTTATTGATCCCCAGTTGGGAAATTACAATTTATACTCTGTTAGTAATCACTACACAAAGGCCTTAAATACACACACATGCTCAGGACCTATTCATGCACAAATAGTCTAATAGACTAAAGAGCTAAATTACTGTGATTACCTCAGTCCATTTACTCTATATAGCAGGAGAACACCACAAAATGTGCATGATGAATATATATATATATATATATATATATATATATATATATATATATATATACTGTATATATAGTGAAATGGGTCTCGAAGGACATGCAGGTTTTTAAATGGCTCCCCTCTCTCTACACATTTAGTATCTGTGTCTGAGAGATTTCATCTTCCTTACTTCCTCCCTTCTATTTATAACAGTGTCATAGTCCTGCCTGCACTTTGATAGTACCAAGTGATCTCATTTACACACACTTGCTCAAACGCACAATCTCACACACACACACACACACACACACACACACACACACACACACACACTCCTGCTAGAGCATACTTATGCACGCATACAATCTATGTGTGAATGATGCCAACAAATACTGAAATGAAAATGTTTGAGCAATGACTGAAACAGATGGAAATACTGGTCTGAATGCCACAATGGCTGGGCATTTGGCAGAGTGCCACATCTGAATTGTAGCATGTCCTAATAGATCAGCTGAAAGCTATGTGAATCCTTCAGTATCTGCCCTGACTACCTGCTCTCTGTCTCTCCCTCTCTGTGCCAAGGGTGATCCGGGGCTCTGCGCCCACTGACAGCTGAGCTCACTCTGGCAGACAACCGGCACTCCTGCACACAACTACATGCAGAATACAGAATGAGAGGCCACTGTTATGATCGGCATTAAAGCCAAAAGCACTGCAATGTGGAGTTTGAGTTGCTGTGCATAGTGTGGACACAATTAAAGGAAAATCTATAATATAATGCAATCTGCACTTTCTTGCACCTTTCTTCTTCCCTAAATATTGATCCATTATTTTATTTTAAATAGTATTATTTTTGTTTTCAAAACAACACAAGCTTGACGGATCAACACAACCAACAATGCACAAAATAAATAAAATATTATAATTATTCTTTTGTCTGTAAAACCTTTAGGAACAACACACAAAGTGATGGAAAGATTGTTCAATGGGCGCCATTGACAGACTGGATTGAAATGAGATTTTTAAGTCTAACTTAAAAAATCCAAATACTGATGAAATTGTACCCTGAGGATCTCTTGAGATCTCATAGAAACTCAAATGTTAATCATCCAAACCACAATAATGCTTTTAAATGAATTGTTTTTGCCTTCAGTTTAGTTATATTTATGGCATTGTCTTCCTGGGGAACTCGTCATAGTGTGTTGAAATATTTTACTAATCAAAGAAGATGTTGCAAAGTTGAATAAATAAAACACGTCAAACAAGTCTACAGATGTCCCTCTTTTATTGCATATTACATGCAACAGTGACTAATAGAATCAAGAGGCAGAAAACACATTATTTTAATCATGAACAGGTTGCCTGTTGTTGATTTAAACAAAATAAGTCATTATTAAGGGATATACACACAAGAAGACAAGATACCCAAAGACAGAACATTGATTGGCTATTTTTTTATATTATGCTTTACAAATCTATTTGTATATTAAGCTGAAACAGCTGCAGTGATCTGGATTGTTTGTCTGAATATTTTTATATGTTCATATAAACTCTGTGGGGAGTGATTGTTATTTCCATCTGAGAGCCTGCCATTGCTCTGTGCGGGCTTGACGTCTTGACATCAAACTTTAAGATGCTTGTCCCATCAGTGGCAAAAATAATGAAAAAGGGCTCTTCTGTGTATGTGATGCGTCTCTTCCTCACATCACATGTGGTGATGATTCGTTCAGCTTACTCATGTTTCTCCTCCCAACAAATTAATATGTATTATAGTCACTCAAGAATTCAGCTCAGGGGACTTATGACACCATCCGGACTGTGCAGCGCTCTCACATAAAGGAACTCTGTGTGATGGGTCTATTATTGTCTCAACTGTGCCTGTATGAGACAGAGGAGGGTCACAGCGGAAGCCTTTGGTGAAACTGCTGCACGATATCAATAAACAATTCAGCCCCTGTGTGTCGCATCTCTGAACAGGCTGTGTCCCAGCCTGAGATGTCATATGCAGTGTAATATTATGTGAAATCTGTTCCAGATATTAATCAAATGTATTAAAGCTAACCAACCAAAGTCATAACAATAAGGAAGGTAACAGGATTGATGGATCAATTCAGCTGAACCTTCACTGACTGTTGGGAACTGTTTCCTGTGCTATTATTTTACTGCATACCACATGTTAAAATGTAATTTGTATTAAAATAATTTCCATTATGGATCATTCTGCTGATTATTTTTTCCATTTGATCATTTGGTCTATAAATGTCCAAGGTGATGTCTTCACATTGTTTGTTATTAGCTTTATATAGTATATCAAAGTATTAAAATGTTTGCTGATCA
This sequence comes from Etheostoma perlongum, assembly GCA_026937815.1. Lineage (NCBI taxonomy): Eukaryota > Metazoa > Chordata > Actinopteri > Perciformes > Percidae > Etheostoma > Etheostoma perlongum. Next base: position 12,988,327 of record CM049386.1, read on the forward strand.
GTCATTTCTGTTCAATAATGGACTAATTTTAGTTCATTAGTTTCAGCTCTAATATTATGAACAGTGTGATATTCCTCTACAAATGCAATTAAAGTGATTTTCCATCCATGGATATTAATATACTATTAACATAGAATAAATAACAAATATATCACCATTTATTGCCATTTTTATATGTATGTAAACATAGATGTATTATCATTATTATCTGTTTATGTATCACATAGTTCCATATTCAGATATACATATGGATATGTATAATAGCCATTTTATAAGAGTTTGAGGAACAAAGCATTTCATACACTCAATAAAAAATGAATGTAATTCTGTTATTAGAAAAGCAATGTTCTAACTAGATATGTAATTGTAAATGTAAGTAGCAGCAGATTTAGATTTCTCAGCTCCTACTTCACTAAACGCATCCTGATGCACTTTAACTAACCTTGAAGAACCACACAGAGTTCTGACAACACTCTGCTAAGCTTTTTAATGACTCACTGTTATATACTGTTATACTGATGTACTGTATGCCAGTTCACGTTACATTCATTTAAAACTATGATTTCCTTTCATTCATTCTTTTAACCTGTTTATTCCTGTTCAGGGTAAATGGGAGTGAGCCTGGAGGCTGTCCCACCATGCACTGGCACGGAAACATTGCAGAGAGCTGTTATCAAAACAATGTAATATTCCTGTTGAACCAACAAATTGTTTTTTGTTAGTTTGTAGAAACATGTTGAGTGGTTATAGTGTGGCTGAGTTTTCCACTTACCCTGAACTCCTGCAATGCTTCTGTGAGGGCAGAGGGAGAGAATTATGACTGCTGATGTGAAGGACCGCTGCAACACCTCAACCACAGAAACTGGGCTCAACTTCAGTTATGACAGAACAGTTCATATACAGAACATCCAGGTCATTCAATTTAAAGTTTTGTCTTGTTTTGAATGAATAAGGCAATGCTATTAAATACCCTTTCCTTAAGACATTAGTTAAATAATGTAATTAATAGTTGAAAAGCGGATCTGGTCGAGTAACAGCAGGGCAGAAATAACAGGAGAAGTTCACCAGTGAGTCTACTCTGAACATAAACTTATTCTAAACGCCAAAGATATGTTTTGCCATTGTATAAGAAACAATTACGCTCTGTGAAATAGGGTAAAAGTCAAGGCTAAGTGAACATAAATTTACAAAAACCAATTACCTGAATCCTGTCAGTTAATACAATGAAACCATGTAAGAACATGGTTCTTGGTTCTTGGAATCCATACAATGAGGACTTGGCTCAGTTACATGCAGATACTTTAAGAATGGGTAGGGCACACATAAATTGTTTGAAAAAAACATGTATTGACAAGAAGCTTCAGTCCACAAGCAAACAAATGTGAACCTTATTACCGCTGAATAACAGATAAGTCAGCATGGATTTAAAGTGTCAGTGCTGGGAGTTCTCTCATTTTATTGAACAGCCATCTTTAGCTGCATTTCACATGTCAAATTAAAACCAGAAAGCTTCTTGGAAAAGCAAGTGTTTAGTTGTTGGAAGGAGCCGGTCTCTTTTGGCACATGAACACAAAATGTGTTTAATTCTTAAAGGACTGTGGAATTCAGTTCTGCAGAAGATGAAAGGCTGGTGTGAAACTTGTAAATCATGAAGGGTGATGGAAAGGCTTATAGCTGGTTGAGTCCTTCTTTTGTGGTCTGTGCGTGTTGCCCCGGGCTCACCTAGACAAGAAACCGCTTATTGAATGATCATGCTCCGTGTATATATACATGAGTATGTAATAAATCCGGAATGAAATAAATTGACCACATTATAGGCTAAAATAACCTATCAAAGTATCCACTGTGCCCTAAATGCTCTTCTCGCGTATTTACAAACAGGTTCTAGTAAATAACAAGTGAAGTGGGACTCTACATTTGAGATGCGTGTTGCCATCAGACAGAACTTGACACCGGTGCGCAAAGAGAGCGCGGAGATCAGGTTAGAAACATGCATTGCAACAGAACATCTCCAAATCGCATTCCACATACTGAAATCTAATCCGAGGACATGAGGATGTGTGACATAATCCCCAAGACATCTGAAAACTGCGCTCCTCCAAACGGGGCTCCAGGGGTGGTTTGGAGAATCATGTGGACCTCTGTTTGCTCTTGCGGGGGCATATATAAAAGAGGGGCGGACACCAACTGCCCCAAACGTCAGAACGCACTAAACTATAAATCTCTCCAAACGGCTCTCTGCGCCTGGTGCGGTGTTATGCACAGACATCTGTCCTGCTTCGGTCCAGTATGTGGACAACGCGTGTGGAAACTCTTCGAGCTGCATAGACACTATCTGAGCCGGAGAAACATGGAGAATAAATACCCCCATCTGTGTCGTTTACCGTGTCAAGATATTATCAGATGTTGGCGATTATGAACATTTAACGCAGCTCTGGATATAACGGTAACATATAACAGTTTAATCAAGAGGCAGACAAGGGCTCCTTGCGCTCTGGGAAACAGATATTGTGCACCTTTTGCGCCCCGCGTATGCGCTGGAGACGCTGATGTCTTCATTGGACTCCTTTCAGACGGAGATGGTGGAACTCTCTCGGATTTCCAACGTGGAAACGTAGCATCCAATTAATCAGCGACTGCAACTGTACCCCGTAAGGCGCAGTGGCACTTGGTCCGCTCTCTTGAACACCTACCATTGGACTCCAAAGTGTGGAAAGCCGCATGGTTTGGTTACTGCGCCCGATCGGAGTATGAAAAATACACCTGGTGCAGTTTTTTTAGCTGTTATTTCTATCAGGACATGAACCGAATTTAAACTCGTTTTACGGACATTTTCGGATTGTTTCTGTTAAACGATTCATGCAGCTGATTCAGCTTGGGACATTAAATGAGTCACGTTTTCTGTTTTGGATTTTAATAATAACAGCCCAGAGAGTTTCAGGTCTGCATGGGCCATATTTAAGGTGAGAAATGCAACATACAGGCCTATTCGTTTAATTATTTGAGAGTGTAAAATAAAATATTCTCATGTCCTCATGGCATACGAGCCTCACTTCAGTATTTTTCGTTGAAATAGCAAATCAAAATTAAAAATGCAACTTGTGCATTTGTTAGGATTTTTGCATAGCACCTTTAAGCCCAGTATTTATCCATGCTTGGCTGTTTAGGTTTACTGCAGGTTACTCAACATGCCATTAGACATTGTAACGTAAGCTTTAGGGATCGCCATCTGGCCAACTCACACTATTATTTAGGCTATCGTTGCCAACACGCTTTGGTGCGTGCTTTAACCAACGCAGGTTGTGTGTGAGTCTCACCCTCCGAGCCTCATTACAACTAGCTCAATCCCAACAACAAGAATCATCTTATATTATCTTTATTGCTGATAGGTCAGTAGACAATACATAGGAGGCTGCTGGTAATCACAAAATGTTTATTATTTTAAAACAACATACTTTTACGCACATTACGCATTATTCTTCCTATATTTGTGTCTATGTATAACTGGACATTGTAGTGTGCATAAAATACTATTTTTCACGGTGATTAATTTATTTTGAATTTTCTGGCATGTTTATTCTAATAACTAACCCCATTATGAGTCAGAGACAAAGTAAAGATCAAAGCCTCTTGACATGATGATGACACAGTTATTAATACAGAATGAGTCAGGGTAAGTCTGGCCACACCGTTTCAAACTCTTTGATGACTTCATTAAACCAAGAGTTGGCCTACATTCTGATAGGACTGTGGTTATATTTAGATTCTATTTATTCAGTTTATTTCGAATCAGTTTTGTTGTTTTTAACTATTTCAAATAAAATAGCCTCTCTTATTGTTGCAGCTTTCATCATAGGAACTGAGTCTAAGATGAAGTTATGGGATGTTTTGGCCACGTGTTTGTTGCTCCTGAGCTCTGTTGCTACACGGCCTCTGTACCAAAACACTCAGCCAGCCAAGAGGACTTATTTCCCCAGCAGCTACAGTGATTCTGCATCCCTGTCTGTGGAGGACGAAGAGCCAGCGTTCCAGCGTGAAGAACACAACCTGCAGGAGATCTCCATGGAGGATCAATGTAAGGCACATGGCATGTTTTTGAGAAAAAAAAACATTTAGTGACGTGCAGTCACTGTGATAGTTTCTCAAATGGCAGATGATTGGCCCACATTTGGCCCAATTGGGGATTATGTGTTGACTGTAGAGAGGAATAGTAGAACATATAGCTCATACTGTAGGTGGCATTTTGTACAAGGGCAATTCAGAAATGATTTGGTTTGCTGGCCAAGTAATTAACACTAATTACACTTGATAAACAGCAGTTTAAAGTGACAGCCAGGGCTGAGCGAACAGTGGAGAGTCCTACATTGATAAGGCTCTCACACAGGCAGGTTATCAGATGGAAGATCTTAATTTGTGTTTTATTGCTGCTGTGGGTTACATCACACTGATGTCAAAACAAGGCAGTAGTGTGAATAAGAGTATGAGCAGCTCTGATCCCAGAGGTCGCTCTCTACATTTCCCCTTCTCCCTTTGTTTATGTTCACCTCTGCCTCTAGAGACCCGTGACCTTTACCTATCTGCCAAACGTCAGAAATCATGGTTTTTAGAGAAAGCAGTGTGAACCAGGTCGTAGGATTTTCCAGGGAAGAGGCTGGAAAACCCCAGGACGTTTGAAGCATCAAGTGAGAGTTCTGTGTTTATGTTCATTTTAACAGCGACAGTGGACAGGAATTTTTATTTTTGTTTGGATCAAGGTGACACTGTATTATCTTCACAAAGATGCAGACGCAGCCAAGAACTAGATAAGGAATGGAACATTTGGACAAATGTTTGTCCTGCCACCTCATATTCTTGTTTGGACCGTGGTGACATCACTGATGTGCTTTATAACCCAAAACCATTAACTGTGCAATAATACTGTAAACAACACTGTAGCTCCAAGAGGGATGGGTCTTTTGGTTTGCGGGTGTCAAAGAAAAAGATTTTCTTGTATGTTTAAAGGCAGCAGCTGCAAGAGGAGACTGATATTGTAGTATTTAGCCAATGACTGCAAAATTATGGCACAATTTGCAGCATGCTTCGCTTGGTTTGCCTCCATCGGCACAGTCTGTCAGCAGGTGTACACTGTAGTCACCCTGCCTGTCAGCTGACATACAATAAGAGGTGTCTAAATCAAAGGGCAGGTGTGTCTAAACAGATTGGCCCAGGCTCACCTGATATGCTAGCAGCGGCCCAATCAGCTGTGGCACGCAGGCAGATCGGATGGCCTTTGCGCTGCCAGAGGAGCAGGTAAGAAAAGAGAGATTGGTGACACTGCAATAGCGAGGCTGTGTTAACCACAACACCACCTGCCAGACATCGCACACCACAGCCGTGACTTCTTGACACACATGCATACACTCAGACACATGCCGTTAATGTAATTAGAGTTGGACCAATTGTTTAATTTCAGAACAATGTCTTTATGATTCTCATATGTATGTTATTGTTTCCAGACCTGCAGCCGTAGGAATAGGAGAGACTTAACTCTATAATAGAATCAACATGTAACACAGGAGGGTCAAAGACTTTTAGTCAGTCCTCATTGCTCCGTGCAGCAGATGGTGGAGCTATCCTGGTGCACATTTTGAGTTTCAAGCAGACTAGAATCTGCTTCATATAATTGACTCAAAGCATATGATTTGATTTTATTTGGCCTTTGAAGTCTTAGCATTCTAAAATGACATCCATGAAAAATTGAAAAGCAATCTCTTACAGTGTTGCTTTGTAGTGTAATTGATCCGTTCTACTGTATCAATACATGCAATTGGTGTGTAAAGGCATAGGGGTTAACTAAAGCAGTATAGCTTAACAACCTTTAACGACTCAGGTTTTGTGAGTGTCTAACCTAATGTAGGCAGCGTGCCAGCCCATGTTATGAATGCAAAATCGAGTCTATAGATTTTCTTCTTCCCACTACAAAAATAAATACAACACAACAATTCTTAAAATGAAATTGACAACACTCTTACCTTGAGCCTCCAACTCATCCCCGTGAAAAGAGTTAAAGCAGGGCATGTCGATATGTTTTTTGCATTCCTCTGCCTGAAACTAATCCATAAATCAGCATGCATTGTTTCTGATCTGCACAATTCTAAGTATTTATGGACATTGTCTGCATTTGCATCAGCATGTATTTTGACTTGATTTAATAGAAGTAAATTTGTTCAATTCTGCATGTTATGTAAGTATCTCTGTTCAGACATTTAAAAGGAGTATTTCAACATTTCGTGAAATACCCTTTTTCACTTTCTGATTTGCAATTAACATTAGTTAAATGAGAAGATCAAACCACTCTTACATTTGTACAGATTAAATAAACAAGATACAATTATGTTTGGAGGTAGGCGGGTTGTGTTACTATTGACAGAGCCAAATGCCTCCCCGTTTCTCATCCTTTAAGTTATTCCGTATTCCCCAATATGTCATGTTTTGGTATATAAACATTTTTCCATTCATTTATTGTTTGTCTCATCTAGAGTTGCAAAGTTCTGTGAAGATTTAAGGTGGAAACCTTCCATGGGGGAATTTATGGAAATATTGGGGTTATCTGCCCAGGCTTATTTACAATATTATAGGCAAATAAGAACTCATCTTTTTATCATTAACAAACCAAATAATTACTACTAATTTATAAAAAATGTTAATGAAGAATGAATTGAAATAGATTAATTAAAACTCCTCATTTAACTCAATTAAGCTAAATCCCACATGGTAACCACTAGCTAGCAGAAGGTGTTAAGTTTTAAACTGTGTACTTTGCTCTATCTGCTGGTTGACTGAAATCTCATACAAAATACATTCACTGCAGTAATATAATCAAAACTTACATAAAAGCACGTCTTTGGCTCAGACGGTGTAGTGTTGGCTGTGCATGTGATGGGATAATGCACTGTGCATGCAGAGGGTTGTAACTTTGCTTTAAAGGGATACTGGCCAATTACTGTATCTGTACATGTGATGAAAGAGTGTGCTGCTAAATTCAGTGCATAGTTACAATTAAATTGGCATACTTTTGACCAAATTCTGCCATAAGGCCTTGTTTTCCTTTTTTGTGTGTATTTTCCTCCAAATAAGTTCATTATTTTTATTACAAATTCCCAAGCTTAACTTCCCTTGGAAATGTTCTGACCCTTTGCAACCCTAGTCTTATCTAATACGATGGGATTTATTTCTTACTTCAATCCACTCATATTTTCAATATAAAATTTTCTCATATTTTAAGTGTCAACACCAGTGTTTTTAATAAGTTTGTTTTGTTTTTTCCACAGGGATATTTAAAGTTGAATACAGTCTTTGAAAGCACTAGATCATTGTTAACCATGTTGGTGACATTTCAGTATGTCCATGTCAGTGATGAAATTATTTTAATAGCAGTTTTATAAGAGAATTGGTTCCTTCTGTATCTTTCAGATGACATCGCCGGTCCCTATCCAGAGCAGTTTGATGATGTAATGGATTTTATTGAGGCTACCATTGGCAGACTCCGGAGATCTTCAGAGCCCAGTGGGGGATCCAAGGGACGGAGGGAGCGGAGTCAGAGGGGAGCAGCAAACACAGGAGGCACGAAAGGCGAAAGGAGAGGACATGGCGACAGGAAACGTGGTCGTAGTCGAGGTGGTAAAGGAGGAAGAGGCGAGAAAGAGAAGGAGAGGATATCAGTGCAGACACGAGGCTGCTTGCTAAAGGAGGTCCACCTCAATGTGACGGACTTGGGGTTGGGCTACCAGACTAAAGAGGAACTGATCTTCCGGTACTGCAGCGGCCCCTGCGTGGAGGCGGAGACCAACTATGACAAGATCCTCAACAACCTCACACACAATAAGAAGTTGGACAAGGACACGCCTTCTCGAACCTGCTGTCGACCAATCGCTTTCGATGATGACTTATCTTTCTTGGACGACAATGTAGTGTATCACACGCTGAAGAAGCATTCTGCCAGGAAGTGTGGCTGTGTATGAGGAAGTGACAGACAAGACCATCATCAGTAAACTAAGGATCACCTTTACAAGCTGGTGGGATATTTGTTTGCAATGGGCATAGGAGATCGGAGCGGTGGTGTATTGTCTCTCATTTTTGTCAGTAGTGGTCAAAGACAATGGAATTGCCGTTAAAGAAGCAAACTGTACATTCAACTTTTACAGTCCATGCACAGTCCTTTTCAACTCCTGACCAGTATTTGACGGTTCCATCAAACACATGCAAAAATGTGGGAGGCCTGTACAAATTCACAGGAGAAAAGACACTGTTACACTTCCATATTTTCTAACTGTGCGGTCTATAATGTAACAGTGGGAGAAAAAAACCTAACCCAACTAAGTTGGCTTGTTTGTTCATGGAGGAATTCATTTTCCAAGGATCATCAGTTTTTCCATAGCTGACTGACATAAAACGTGAGTGAATGATGAACGCGAAGATTTGAGGAGTATATTCAGCTGCAGTCTAAATCACTTCCACTGCATAGTCTGGATGTTCACATTTACATTCAGAGCCAATGGATGACAAATGCCACACCACAGTTCAGCAAAGACTTTTGGTGCAACGCATCTACATAACATCATATACATATAGTACATACATACACACACACACACACACACACACACGTGTGTAAGAAGTATATTTATTAAGATGCAAATTAACTTATTGTTATTTATTTTAATCCATTTTATGAAAGAAATTGTCATTTTCCTATTTATTTTAAAGCTTTGTCCTGGATAATGCCAATGTGGAGCATTTTCTCAAGCAAAATCTAAAAAAAGGTGATCCAGAACTGCTAAACACTCTCCCACATATCCTTATGATGCTTATTCGCTTCACTTAGATTCCAGAGTTTCTCAATTCATGACTCCAATGGATCATCAATAGCTATCCAGTTAAGATAAGGATAGAAAGAGACACAGAGAAGGGGACCAATAGAAGATTTGTGATTGAATTGATTTGTTGTTTTAGAGAATTTTGAGAGACGACAGGGGAGATTATTTGAGGGACATTTCACCTAATTTTTCTCCAATGTGACCATGCCAACACAGATGACTTCAGATGCTGCTCTCTCAGCAAATTGCTTTTTGTTGTTTGTTTATAAATACAATTGACAGGTTAATAACCCGGGATATAATTAATGTCACTCCAAACAGGAGCCATCACATCTTTTAATTAAAATCTAAAGTAGTAGTGGTCTCTCTAAGGATCTGCAGGTGCCTTTTAGGATCCACCTTTTGATGCCCAGAGTACAGAAGCAGCTGGAATGCCGGCCTATCAGCATGCATTACCCAAAACCTCAGTCAGCATTGCAGCGGTTCCTGTCCCAATATGCTTTAAAGTTCACAAGCCTGCTTGTGTTTCTGTCTCGACTTTGACAGACAGGGTTTACTCCCTGAAAGGGGATTTGAAAGTGATCCTCTAACATGAGTCTAAGCCAAATATCCCTGTAGGCAAAGGCTTGTTGGTGAAGGCAGTTTAAGGAAGATCTAGCAACTGTAGCAGCTGTCATCCCACAACTGATGTAAATATCTAAAGACTAGACGCTTGAACGAAAATAATATGTTTTGGAATTACAGACAGAAGACAAGGGGTAGCCTCAACATGCTTTATACATGTAATAACTTTATTCCCAAACAACACACAAATATGAATCCAGGAAAACAGGAGGCTCTTTAAAAGCAAGTTGCTTTGCCCATCAAGACCCTGCGTGGGGATCGTTTTAAGTGGAACAAAGAGAGCCCTTGGGTAGGTCTTGATGTTAGCACGGATTAGGGACCAAGGTATCAGTGCCCACCCAGCAGCAAGCAAGCCAGCTTTACTGTGTAATCCCCCTCCACACAGAACAAATCCACTGCACCAAGCTGAATTTAGGCCAAACACTACACAGAGGAGAAACAACTCAAGCTTTTATCACAGCATACCTCATCAATTGGATCATCTTCCCCTTTAAAAACTGATTCGTCCATAAACCTTTCCAGATGAGAATGTGCAGTTAGGAGACTTCCCAGAAGCCTTAGAATGCTTAAAGTGTGTAAACTGTGACCACTAGCCCTCTCATCTTCAGGACTGTTTGCTCAACTGTTCTTTGGCAATTTTAGGCCTCTGGTTTGGATTTAAAGTTAAACAAGCAAAAGGTAAAGATGCAAGGGAATCCTCAGTGTTAATAATAAAAGTAGGGATTGGATTTTTTTTTTTTCACTCATTGTCTCAACACCTCTGTGAAAAACCTGTCATGTCGTCTCACTTGTTTTGTGTTACAGAACCAAAGCTCTCTGCAAACTTTATTTTTGTACAATATTCATTTTATAACTTTTTACAAAATTAAACTTGTTTCTATTAAATGAGTGTGTCTCCTGGTATTCTGCCATGTACAATAATGCGCCGGTGCCAGATGGTAAAAATTTGCCTGTAATGTGTTTACACAAGCATCATGTAAAATTGAGGATGAAAATTTGAGAGATGGCCTCTGTGTGGCGTGCATTCCTGAACATTAGACCAGGGTCTTACAGTAAACAAAAGCTAGCCGTAAAAGGTCCATTGAACAGTAAATCAAGGCACTCAAGAATTTTTCCACTGTGCAAAGATCTGTAAATGCTGACGAGAAGATGGCAGCAGTATTAACAGTAAGTCAGTAAGGAGAAGCTCAAGGTGTGTATACAATGTATAGCTAAAAGGTATGACAAGCTGTTTCCAAGTCAAGTCTCCATTCTTGTAATACAAGTCACAAAGTTAAATTCCAAATATTTCGGGCTTCTGAATACTGACCAGTTTTTTAATCAACAATGTTTAAATGTTTTTTGTTTTCAAAAATATGGCATGTCTCTTTGGTGCTTAGGCTTAATAATTAAAGCAGCTCTTATCAGTAATCTTATATCAATAATGAATCAAATGACCATGTGTATGTAAAAGAGGTCACTCAAAGTGACAAACGTACAGAGAATTATCACCCAACTCTGCAGCTCTACGGAGCGCTTTGGTGTCTTTCAGCTCATTGGTTTTGGTTGTATGGTCCAGAACTTGAATGCTCTTTCCATTTCATCGTTTTCATACGTAGGCCACTGTTAAAACTCAAAAAAAAAAAAAAAAAAAAAAAAAAAAAAAAAAAAAAAAAAAAAAAGGCAGACAGACAAAAGTAGCTAGCTAGTTCAGTAGCTGGTAAACATAGTGGAGCATTTAGCAGCTAAAGAAACATTTCCCTCAGGAGTTGGTTGGGGCCAAAAACAGAGATAAAAGACAGCAAAAATATTACCTGGGGTCTTGAAGCATGGCTCTAATAAATGTAAATGTAACTTGCAAGTAATTGCATGTTTAACGTTTTTGTACTGCATGTCTTGCCTAGTAACCAATGGGCTTGTGCCACAGACAGTGACAGTATTGAAAGAAAAAACATGTTTTAAATAACAGGTTTTGTTGCCAATTATGAAAATATAGAATATTGTCAGCCTCATTCTTTAGTCCACAAATCTGGGTCCTACTTTGTTATTTCACATCATGTTCATTGTGATTTGATCCAACGAGATATCCAGAGCTGATAGTAGTAAGTGGTGAAAGAAAGCTTGCTTTGGGACTATTTCTTGGGTAGAAAGATGTTCCGATGAAAACTAGTCATATAGGTTTGTGGATTATTCTGAATAACTAAAACACTATCTGGGGTTGAGTATTTCAAAAATTTTAATGCGTTGAGCAGCACAAAAACTAGTTTTCACCTCATCTGTATTGGGAGCATATTTAGATACCCCTGCAGGTACTGTGGGAATATGTTTCATTGTAATGTGGATGAACTGGCCCTTTGACAGATCTGCATCTTAAAATGTCTGTACCTGGAAGCTATGGTTTTAGCTCCACACTTAATTGCTCTTTTCCAGGTGCCAACTGGTTCATCACATGCTGGTGAAGTGAATGAGACAGCAGTCACTTCTCACTTCCTGCTGATGGCTGAGAACTCTCAAGAGCGTGACATCCGTCTTTCCCCCAAGAAGCCGATCTCCTCTCCACTTCAGTTACTCTTAATAACATCACTTACTGTTTTAGTCGTTCCATATTTCTTGTCCTGGTATTTCTCTGTCTCATATTCGTTTTATGGCCACAAGAAGTCTCCCAGGACACTGAGACATTCAATTGTTGACTTTTAACTTTGGTTGGCTAGGAATTAAAAGCTGCCCTACCGTTTCGCCCATTTTAAGTGACTGCGTAGAAACACCAGCTAAATGACAGGTATGGAGTGTAAAGAATGTCTGTGTCTCAAATCATCAAATATCAGTTACTGAGCAATTGGGTGGGAAGAACAGAAAATGTGTTCTCAAAACCTCGTCATCTTGCCCGTAAAATTCAGATTTCTTTGTTACAAACGACTTAGAGTTGAAAAACATTCACATTTAGTTTGTTGTTGTAGGCAGACGTTGCATTGCAAAGAGATGTACAGCATAAAGAACATAACCATGGGTTCCATTAGATCTGTATGTTTTGGTTTTCCTTGTCAGTTAAAATATGTTTAGACACTGTACAGGTCATTCAAAGAGAAAACAGAAATGGCTGTGTGCTATATGGTACAGTTCATTCCAGAGTATTTGCTTAGCAACGACAATGCAACAAAAAACATACTGCATGTTTGTAGCCACACCTAAGTTTGATCTTAAAAATTGAGGCATGTAAGCAATTTGAGCACCTAGAAATACAATGCAATTTGGTACTTGTGATTGAAAGTTTGTATTTAAGTCTGGGTTGTATATCATAGTCTTCAGTAACTTCAATTTGCTGACAAAGATTGAGTGATGATGTTAAAAACTACAGAGACAGCTAGGAAGTGAACCTTAACATTATTAAGATTATTTTAAAATATAAAAACAAATCTTATTTATTCATCAATAAGGAGAAATTGCACCACTTGCAGTAAAGTTTACCAATTTAATAACTGCAAAAAGTAGCCTGTAAAACCTTTATTAAAAGCAGTGAGTCAAAACGCCGGCTTGGCCAGAAGTGGGTGTTTTGCATTTCTGCAGTTAAACCCAGTGCCTCATTAAAAACATATTTGCCAGAATAATTCCTTTTATTGTGTCTCTGGGCTCTTTGGATCGCTGAAATCAATCAATAATTAAATCAATACAAATTCTTTAATATAGGTCTTGAGGTGAAAAACAGCATGTCGGAAAAAATCTAAAATCAGCAGATGTCTGATTGAAGTTTTGTATTTAACATCCAACAAAACTGCACAGCTTTTAAAAGTGTAAACCCTTAAAAACGATTTGGCTGCAAGTTAGTGTACGTCTACTGCTCTTCATAGTTAATGAACACAACCAGACCACACAATCTGGAGACAATTTATGAGGCATTAACAAACTGTGGAGATGTGGGAGGAGAGGACAATGCATATGATGAAAATAAAAGGCCATACAACCAAAACAGACATAAAAAGCCAAGTTCCTCCAGGGGTTGATGAATTGTAATCAGAGGAAGTTTTATGTATAAAACTATATTATGCTTGCAAAGTAAAAATGACACTTAACACAGAAGCATGCACATAAACACATATACGCAAAAATTACAAGAGGGAAGACAGGACTATCCACTTTAGTAACTTAATTGATGCTCCTATGCACATCTTCTGACAATAAGTGTTTTGGGATTGAGCCTGAGAACTTGTGGTTACCGCGAGAGATATTACACGCACACGCACACGAGCTGCAGTTGAGGCACCTCAGATCTTGCGTTTCTTCCATTCTGGTTCCTTGTCTGCTTCCTCATCCTCCTCTGATTCCTCTGCAAACACAGGCTCTGGCTGGGTCCTAAAGGGCAACAAAAAGGGGTTTTGACTTAACATTTCTTTTCAGACAACTGCAGATTAAACAAGACACAAGTTTAATATTATAAATGTGGACAAATGATTTCTTCTACACAAGCCAACTGGGGCTTAAGATAGTTCAGGTTGCAGGTGTGAGGTAAAAATGGTGCAGAAGACTTTAACTCAGACCAAATCTAGACCTGCCTTTACAGGGCTGATCCTTCCAGCCAAGCAAAGAGAGCTGCGGTAAAGACGATTAGCCTACTGCTTGAGAGAGGTCTGCAACCAGGCAAGGGTGGTGTACTTTATCAGATTGAGCTACTATAATGTATATCACTAATACGTTAAACTAGAGATTGTTTCCTTGCAGTATGTTTCATTTGCCTTACAACTGCGCCACGTTTACATAGCTGTCTGAGTCCGATAGCAATCTAAAGTCGTCCATTACTCTCATATCTGCAGCGTGAAGAGTGTACCTGTAAAATTGTACAAGTCTTTAAACATTTATGTCTCACACCGGTAGGAAGAAACCCAAGTACCATTACAATAGCATTAGCAGCACTCCTGATACTCATCTTACATGGTCTACTAATGAGAGAAACCCAGAAATGAGAGAAGATGAGTAAGGAAAAGACACTAAGGTAGACAGGGAGTGTGTAAATCATTTATTTATATATATTTGTCCACAACTGAAGATATGAGGGTTTCTTACTGTGTGTATGCCGGTGCAACCCAGTAAGGGTTTTCTGACGCTTCCTTGGCGTGACGTAGGATGGCTTGCCGTGGGTTACTGTCATCGGTTTTATCTAAAGCAATGTTCTTCACAATGAATGAAGACAGAGTGCCACCATGAGCTGCTACTCTTCCTCCACGACCTGTCAGGACACACGATTACTGGATTAGATACAGTTACAAACAACATGCTGGGACAAAAACACCTTTTTTAATGTTGCATGACAGAATTGCATTAATGTTAAAATTTGAAAACACTGCATGACACTATTTTACCAACTCACACAATGTATTAATATAAAGTGGCTACTATTGGTGGTACTATTATATTATGCCAATCTATTATTGACATACTATTACATTATGAGTTTTTTTTATGACTTAAGGTAGAATTCTGTTTTGTTTTTTTACACACGTATGTGTTCTTGTTTCAGAAAGTAGTGCGTAAAAAGCTACATGGGAAGGAGGGGAAACTTGTTAGTTTCCAGGGAGGACATTGTTACAGTTGACTTAAAAGAACACACACACACGCACACACGCACGCACACACGCACGCACGACAGTGATTGAGAGGCACCTCTTTCTTTTGCTTGTAAGCATCTAGCCAACCACCAAACATTTTCTTCCACTTATGGAAAGTTCATAATTGTGAGATAAACACACAGGATAAACAATATAAAGACAGCCTGTCGTCTAAAAAACACTAGCCTGCTAGCAGGTACTTAACCTTATTTTTTATAAAAAGGGACCTACATTTTCATTTTAAGACTATTCAATTTAAGTTTCTGTCTTTCTCTCAACCTGTAACTCTGTTTTCTTACGTGTATACGCAGGGATTCCTAATTCATTGTCATTTAGCTGAGCAGTGTTTTAGATTTTCACAACACAACTTGTGACAGTAAGATAAAACAAAGAAACACTGATATATTGAATATATCTTATATTTCAAAAACTTAATTTGAATGCCAAACATTTTCATCATCCCTTTTACATTTTTAAACTTTTTTATGTCTAAAAAAAATTCAATCTAAGAAAAAAACATTTGCCCTGTATTGCACCGAGGAACCATTAGAATGATGTAAAAACATTTGTACTTAAGGAATTATTGAGTGAAATAAAAATAACAAGAAAACACAGCTGCAATGAGCCAGCTGGAATACAATGAAGCAGGAAATCTCTGGCACCTTGGCTTATTGGAACTAAACTCAAACTGTATCCATGATCGTGCTTAGGTGAGACATTTGTAAATGTGTGTATTACACTAACAATACAAACAGATTAACCATGGGTTTAGAAATATGAGACAACGGCAGGCTACAATGAATCTTTGAGAGGCCAAGTGGGAGCAGTGCTGTTATAGCTCTTGACTTCAGCTGAATTGCATAATACTGAACACATCAACAACTATGGATTTGTACATCTGCCTCAAACTGAATGATGTATCCATCCAGTTAAGAACATGACTTATACTACACTTACAACGATAGAAATGATGCAGTACCTTGTTACTGTAATCACATTCAAATTACAGTGTTTGTGTGTTTTTGCTCATTAGTAGTTTTTTTCTCACAGGGACACTAATTGTACACTCTGTTGCATGCTTTTCTTGTTATTCTTTTGTCTATTTTCTTCTTTTTGTTTATTCTGTGAAGTTAATGTTTTCCATTAATAAAAGCCAAAATAAAAAAAGCACTTCACCTGGTCCAGACACAGGTGGCTCGGGTTTATGGGATTTCTTTGGGTCAAGTCGGTCCTTCTCCAGCTGTTTTCGTGTACTCCGCTGCCGGGCCTCTCTGAACATGGGTAAGGCATGAGCTGGAGACACAGGGTAAACAAGGATAATCAAGTTGCTTAGGTAACTGCAAGATCACATAACACAGCCGCACAAATAAGCAGGCAGGGCACCTGGCAATATGTTCAGAGTTTTGTAGGTCATGTAGACTGCTAGGTCGCTAAATGAAGACAATATGCAAAGCTGAGATTTCATACAGAAAGTGCAGAAACACAATCTTACCCACTACTACAACTAGCAGAAGATTTGTAGCATTTATTCCAAAACAAACACAGACACACACACACACACCTGTTGACCTTTCTGCCATTGTGCACACCACCATATTCATTATATCCCCCATGTTTAGATTCAGACAATCACTCTGCCACTCTTCACACTTTTGTGAACACTATCACAATAAAGGCCCCCAGTACTTAAATCCATGAGAGTGTGAGTGAACGTGTACATGAGTAAGTGTGAATGAGTGCCCCTGTGTGTGTGTGTGTGTGTGTGTGTGTGTGTGTGTGTGTGTGTGTGTGTTGTGTGTATGAGAGAGCATTTGTGCTAGTGCAAAGTGAGTGTATGCTCTGCTCTTATCCTCAGGGGTTACAAAGAGACACTTTAGTAAAGGGCTAGATAAAGTGATTTTCCATTCAGGAGCCCTGTCCCTGTTCAGTGTTAATTCTTCTCTTTCACGCTACATTAAGCAAAAAGGTTACTGTTAACAGATTCCCTCGCGTTTCTCAATGGGCCATCACTTGCTTCCTGTCCCCTCTAATTTTCCAGTGCCAGGGCATCAAGTGCGTCACTCGCTGCTTGTGGTAATCAAATGCCTGCCTATTTCACACCCTGTTGGCATGGCAATGAAATCACATGATATATTTGAAGTAGCTGCAGTAGCCCAAACAATAAATGGTGTCTGAATTGGGTCTTAGCAGCCAACCAGGGGCGACGATTCAGGAACTGTTCCGTGTGTGCAGGTAGATGATCTTAGTCCTTGGGCAAAGGAGCGTGAGACACGCACAAAAGAGATGACAGCCTCGTGTGTTGGTGATATGACAGGATGACAGGTGGGGGGTTAGTTAGTTTGTGTGTGACGTGTGGACCAGCAGGAGATCACGCCAGTAGAGGTGGGAGAGGTGGCTGTCCCTAGCGTGATCCGGCGTGACTGCAGACCACATGGTCGACATGTAGCACAGTGCCCTGCAGCTGGTGATCCACTCATCCACACCCTGCTCCATCAGCTAATGGGCCCGTGAAAGCCGGGAAACACTATCATTCCTTGCAACGCCTCTGGTATGAGATAGTGTTTGTTTGAATGTTTCTGCATGTTTGAAAGAGAATGTAAACAGGGATTTGTTTGTCCTTTATATCTGAGAAGGTTGCTCAGAATATAGTCTACTTGTTACATCATGGTCGCCATTGTTTTGGTGAGGGTTTCTCTCTAGTTGTTGTAACACAGTGTGCCTTATCATGTGAAGAGCAGATGGGTTAGTGGTTCAAGGTGGACTAAACAGCTGGAGGGCTTTGAGAAAGGCACTTCACTTTAATTGCTTTAGTAATTGTTTACTGATGAAAAGTCGATTCATGGCAAAAGAGCGGGAAATTAGGTTAAACGTTTATTAACTGGCAAATACTTTTATTCCTAGAAGATATGGATGAAACAGTTTGGGAGTGTTCAAACAGGCATAAAAAAAAAACTTACGTGTGATGATGTAATCTTGTGTTAATGTCTCTGCTTGTCTCTCTTTCCGCTGACTCTTCACTACACACAGCTTAGCCCCTCTGGAAAAGAGCCAGTTGGTTACAAATGCAGCCATTTGAATGTGTCATATCAAATAACATATCATTTTTATTTGCCTGAAGACACTTAAACCAACAATGAATTTATTGCACTAATAATTCTATGCAGCACCTGCCTAATGGTGCTTATGCCATGGTGCCACAGAACTGTTGTCCAAAAACATTTTTAAAAATACATAAAAGAGTCATTTGAGTGATTGACATGAAATACTTTTACATATATTAGAACAGCAAAAAAAAGAGTCAATTATGGTACTTGGTTTGCTTATGTTTACACAGTGTTGATTGCAGTGAACACATACGCTGTCTATTGCAACAGAAAGGCTCTTTATTGGTTTTAGACTTTTGATGAGAATTGTTAATAAAAAAAGGTCTTATTTCTAAAAGGTCCAAACTAAACGTACCTGTGGCTTTTAACAGGGTCATAGTAGACCTTGGACAATCCATTCCCAGTTCCCACCATTATCTGGTTAAGTTTTGGGTGCCACAGGCAGCGGACGACGCTCTGAAATAGACAGACAGAAACAGCAAGATACAGTTGTGATTTGTGTACAGTAACTGAAGATGGTGCATGTGAGGAAAGAAGGTCATGCTTTAAGAAAGACATTGTCTCTTTTGTATTTCAGATTAGCAAGGATTTCTGCTTCTCGGCTAACAAAAAGGTAACAATCATAATTTATTGCCTGAAGTATTGTTAGTTACAGTTAGTATAGTTTGTGACCCCGGTTGGTTGTGGTACAGTGGGGCTCAGTCCCAGCGTGCTCTGCTGCTCTAGTTGACTATATTTGGTTGTTGGGATGAGGGCTGGATCGTTCAGTCTGTGTGTGACAGATGGCAAAGTGCCAATACGCAAATGTAAGTGTGCGTGTAAGAAAGAGAGATAGAGACAGAGCAAAAGAGGGGTAGAGAGAGAACTCTACACAGTTGTTGAACAGTGATGAAGACCCTCTGTTCAGTCTGAGATATGCGAGCTACAGTAGAGAGCTACACTTCCTGCAGTAGTGCCTCTTTTCCTCACACACGTTACAAACTCCTTTGACAACTTGTGTTTAAGAGTGTCATGTATGCATGTCCAGTAGTTGTACAAAATTTTTGAGAGAGTGTTTGTCTTTATGTGGAACTTTATGTCTTTATGTGCAATCTGGGGGGGCAGGGGTCTAGAACAGGGGCGTAGGATGGGGGGTGGGTAGGACTCCGACTGGGATGTCCAGATTCTGTGACGGTGAAAGCTGCTTAGCGCCCAGCTGTTCAGCTTCCCACCAGGATACCATGGGAAGGAGTCAGTCGCTCGCACGCACCTTTTTACGCAAGTATACAATAAAAAAGAGACTTTGTGCCTGTAGAAGTGAATATTGCTCACAATCAGCTTAAAGTGTACACAAATGTCATACAAGCATATGGTATCTACACTATCAGACCAACAGTTCGGGGGGGGGGGAGGGGGGTGTAGCTCATGGGACAGATGAGGATTAATCTGCTCAACTAGATCATGAGCTGGCTGTAACTAAAGATCTGGAAAATGCTTTAAACAGGAAGTCCTTAACACGGGACTCACATATTCCATACATACATACATACATACATACATACGTACTTAGATGACATGTATAAATAATTCCAATAAATTACTCCAACCTAATAAGCACAAACAAAATTGGTTTGCAATTTATTATCTTAACATAAAAACTGTTTTTTTAACAAATAATTCAGTACTGTGAATATCATCTTATTTGTCCTGAGGGAGATGCTGTTCCCATATAATGCTCAACAATGATAAAAACATGTATCAACATGTTTGCATCATGAACAATTGAAGTCTCCTCACTGTGGATGTGCTTCAGTGTAAATGTGTAATGGGTTATACATTGCAACAGTCAGGGTTGCTTTAGCAAAACAGACAGTTCCTACATATGAGTGAAGGCAGAGACAACTGTTAGGAATTTTTGTTTCTGTCAAAGCTCGAGGAATTCACCCAATACACAGTATGGCAACACAACATAGCTAAACACAAATCCGGCAATAAAATTAAAACAACACAGCAAGGTAACTAGACCAGCCATGCTCAGAAAACAACCTCTTCAGACCCAAACAAATCATTCTGTCAGCAGTGAAACAAGACAAACAGAGAGCAGAGCAACCTACAACAGAACAGTTCATTGGGGCCTACCCCAGCTGGATTCACTGAGAAGCCCAAAGCCAAGCATAGCTCAGTCCAATCCAACAGTAAAACTGCTTTCCAGATATTCAGAGCAGCATGTTTATACTCTAGGAACCCTTGTTTACGCTACATGTCCACAAAATTATATCACATCATAAACGAGGAAACTTTAATCAGTCAGTTCTTCAGTAGCAGCCTTCTATGTCTCATCAGATTAAAATATCAAAGGCTGATTCAGCATGAATAAGACAACAGCAACATGCCCAAATGTATTCTGATCATGAAATAAAGTTATGCAGCACTAATGGGACACAACAGTTACAGCTGCGTTCCTTGTTTAGTTTCTGGTGAGTGGATCCAAATGTGCAGAACAGAGTTAAGGCCTCCCTCATACCTTTCAAGCTTGACTGCTCTTACCAAGGATGAAAGACCCACCATTTGTATCAATCCCATCCCATCAAGCATAACATGATAGGTATAGCATGGGCAAATAGCAACTGGTGACCCCAAAACAGTTCTCCCTATCCAAAAATCCCATTCCATGCAGAGAAACATAAAATACATAGTAGGGCTAATCTCAATGATTCTTTAGCTGCAACTGCTAGAATTTGTTCTTCAGGAACAAATATTTAACTAATAATTTGGATAAATTTACAAACCCCAATTCTAATGACTTTGGGACAGTGTGTAAAATGTTAAAACAATACAATGTGAATACAATTATATATGCAAATTCTTTTCAACCTATATCGAATACACTACAAATACAAGATATTTTATGTTCAAACTGTTTAACTTTATTGTTTTTTTGCAAATATTCACTAATTTTGAATTTGATGCTTGCAACACGTTCCAAAATAGCTGGGACAGGGGCAACAAAAGACTGGGAAAGTTGACGAATGCTTAAAAAAAAAACACCTGTTTGGAACATTCCACAGGTAAACAGGTTAAATGGTCATGATTGGGTATAAAAGGCGCATCCCCAAAAGGCTCAGTCGTTCACAAGCAACACCACAACCACAACTGCGTAAGAAAATAGTCCTACAGTTTAAGAACGTTTCTCAACATACAATTGCAAGGAATTTAGGGATTTCATCATCTACAGTCAATAATATTATCAAAAGAGTCAGAGAATCTGGAGAAATCTCTGCACCTAAGCAGCAAGGCCTGAAAACCAACAATGAATTCCCGTAAACTTTGATCCCTCAGGCGGCACTGCATTAACAACTGACATCATTGTGTAAAGGAAACTTACCACATCAGCTCACAGCTCACCACCACTTTGGAAAAACCATTGTCAGTTAACACAGTTCTTTGCTACATCTACAAGTGCAAGTTACAGTAAAACACTACCATACAAAGCAAAGTTGGCTTCTGTGGGCCCAAGCTCATCTGAGATGGACTGATGCAAAGTGAAGAAGTGTGCTGGGGTCTGAATTTTAGCAAGATAATGCTAAGCCACATTCTGCACGTGTTACAACAGCCTAGCTTTATAGTAAAAGAGTGCGGGTACTAGACTGGCCTGCAGCAGTCCAGACCTGTCTCCCATTGAAAATGTGTGGCGCATTATGAAACGCAAAATACAACAACGGAAACCCCGGACTGCTGAGCAACTGAAGTTGTACATCAAGCAAGAATGGGAAAGGATTCTACTTTCAAAGCTAAACAATTAGTGTCCTCAGTTCCCAAATGCTTATTGAGTGTTGTTTTAAGAAAAGGTGATGTAACACAGTGGTAAACATGCCCCTCTGCCAGCTATTTTGGAACATGTGGCAGGCATCACATCAAATATCTTGTCTTTTTAGTGTATTCAATTGAATATAGGTTGAAAAGGATTTGCAAATAATTGTATTCTGTTTTTATTTACGTTTTACACAATGTCCCAACTTCCTCGGAATTGGGGTTTGTAGAATCTTACACCTGTAAGTCAAACTAATATCAGATTTCATAATGTACCAAGCATAAGCATATCATACAGTATCATATTAAGGATGCTCTGATGCCACTTTTTTCTCTCGCAATACTAATTCCTATACGGATACTCAGGATTTAGATGCATTTTACTGAGTACTGATCCAAAGCCAGTGCTCTTTTTGATTTTTCAGCACAAAGTGATACATGCACACATTTACAGAATGTGTATGAGGGCTGCAGGTTTAAGTTCCATTTGAAATCCAGCCAAAAGCTCAGTGTTTTGATGGTCAGCATGGTATCACCTGGTTTCTACCCCTTTAGATAAAATAAGAGTGTCTGAAGGATTTACCAAATGAGCCTAAAACAGCCTCCGCTCCCAAGCATACCCCAGAATCCAGGTCTAGGGTTATGTAGAATGTTTAGTTAAAAATGATTGGTGGCCCTTCCTTTCACTCGCCTGCCTGGTACGCCACTTTATAAAGACTGCACTTAATTTCTTAGGCCATCCGAGAAGCAGACGGCTGATGTAAACATAGTAAATAGTACATTCATCAGGTTCACAGAGTGCATGTCAACCAGAAATAACTGATCTGCAGCAAAACTAAATTTCACTGCATCAAAATTATACTTTCAAAAATGGTGTAAAGCTACCAATACCAGATTGTTAGAGTAAAGGTCAAGTCAGTTAAATACCATAAAAAAGGTGTCAATCCAAATATGTGCATCAAAATAGTCTGGGCAATCTAGCAGTTAACCCTAACCATTGCATGTTACTATATTTATATATATATATATATATATATATATATATATATATATATATATATATATATATATATATATATATATATATATATATATATATATATATCGCATCATCATCATCTATATCATCTAATTGACAATGCAATTTTACTATGTCACAGTAATTGATCTCAGTTATGAGAGTGATGTTAATTACCATTAACAGCCAATTCAAATATTTGTAGGCGCAACACAACATATTTTCTCCATTCATGTGGCCACCCAACTCAACATGTTCACCCACAAATTCAAGCAGTAAGCAAATATATGACATTTATGATGGCAAGAAACAACAAATAGTGAATGGCTTCAAAGGATATTTTCAAAGACTACATTGGCTGTAGTTCCTTTTGGAGGAACTAAGCATTATTAAAATATTGTAATCATTAGCCTATACATTTTAACAGGTTACACACAAATAAAACCAAAGCCAATTGGCAGAATATAGCCATTTCTAGAATGATTTTTTTTGTTTTTTTTCTGGTGTGATTTTATGGGAAATCTGCTGGAATTCTGTGCAGCACAAAAGTTGAGCAGACAGGAAAAGGTTCTGCTTCTTTTCCAGTGAAAGTGGGCTGAAGCTTTGTGAGTTTCTCACAATGGTGGAACGAGTGAAAGGCCAATGGAAAAATCACTCCCAAATGCTCAGCCTCTTTAGTAAAGTGAAAGACAAACATCAGTGGGGTGATGCAAAGGAGGAGGGTTGTTAATTTCTAAACAGAATCTTTGACATTTGAGTGTCTGAGGTCTTTCTTTGATGCTGCCTATAGCGATACCGTCACCACGGTGAAGTGGGTGCAAATGTTACAGCTGAATCTGTTTATGTAGACCACCGTTTTATCTAAATGCCAGACATCCATACATATAAGGATTATGCAAATTATTAATGCCACCTACTGTCTACGAGTTACACCATTAATACTGAATATTTACAAGTCAAATGTATTTTTAAAATTGGATTTTACTATTTATTTGTTGCTTTTGTTCCTCCTAAATAAAGGGACATCAAGGTACTGACGGCGAGTATATTGATGCTAAAGATGCTAGTCTTAGTGCTTTTAGTCATCAAAGTATCCACAGAACTCAGTCAATTCTATTTTCACACATTCTTTATTCTAACTTCAGACCAGCTCACACTCAACTTTGAATTCAACAGTCATCCTTTTATATAAATTGACAGCTTTAATCTGTATAACTCTAAAAAGTAATTTAGATAGGAAATGGCAATAGATAAAAAAAATGAATTTATTCAGTTTAAGTTGAAATCTCAGATAAAATGGGTCAACCAGAACACAGTCTGCCCTTTCCTCAGTCAGTGCAACTGTGCGGGGTGTGCACTTATTGTCGATGCTGTGCCAAGGTTTGGAAGCGAACAGCAGCTGGCTGCCAGCACAGGGGGATGCATACAAACCCAGCTTTTGTCTCCTTCCCCCTTTCTCGAACACGTTCACACAGTGGCCCATGTAGAAGTGTCATGCCTTAGCCAGGGAAACCAAGTTAGAAGCCATTAGCCTCTGTCAGATCTCACTGTTATGACTACAGATACACAGTGCTTAATCTGTTGAAAAGGAGGGACCGAGGAACAGGAAGCAAAATATACTGTATATACTGAAGACAGCACCTCTGCCTTTCATTTCAGCACCTATGGTTGGAGGCCTTCACCAAATGGATCTTTGGGCAAGCAGGACTAGTATGCGAATATGTTTGAAAGTGTAGTGCATGTGTATGGAACATGCCAATTGTGGCAATACATACATTAATTTCAAGTGTAACTCAAAAGAGACAAAAGCATCAATAGCTGTCCTGCCAAAAGCTTTGTTGGAATGACATCCAGTAAGGAAAGGTCACATTACTCCACTTTCTCCTAGCTTGCCTCAAACTTTACTCCTCCTTTGCCTTCACTCCCCTCCATAACTCATTCTCATCATTCTCCCTCTGTATTTTTTCCCAAATTTCCGCCACGTCAACCTTTTACTCAGGGTGAAGATCAAGAAACTTATTCTGCTATGCTGCCGAGATCCAACTTCAAACACAGTGAATTAAAGGGACATGTCTACTCACAGCCACAGGATTGGGCATTTGATTTACAAAAAAAAAAAAAAAACAATTTCTCTTTCTGCATGAACTGATATTGATTGAAATTATGTTTTAGTTGTTTTTTGTAGACTTGTGTTTCTCGGATTCTTACTCTATAAACATACATAAAAGAGGCTACTGCCTAAACAAATCTGTCCCTCTCCTGTGGTGTACACTACTATATAGTTGCTATTAAAATTTATTAAATACGACTACAACAAATAATTGACTCCATTTCTAATTTGTTGGAATAGTCCTGTGTTGGGATAAATATGAAGTTAAATAAATCTTCATATCAGGCCAGTCAAATCTGTTTGGCTGTCATAATGAGGCCTGACAGTACGCATCCACATACGTACATGATGTTTTCACAGATGGGATCATCCCGCTTCTCAGAATTGCACGCTAGCGGAATTGCCACCAGTTTATCTTCACTGACAAGCAAAGAAAACAATCTTCACCCTCCTACAACCGTGATGGCTGCAGCAGATCGGACAAACGCGTCACGATGGCTGCTCCCAAATTTCAAAACCCACCATAATGGCGGCTCCTTTGGAATACAATCTCCTATTTTACAAAAACATTTTACAGAAATGGGTTTCTGAAAACATTAAAGCGAGAAATATGCAGTTAATGAATTCGTCTACTTTCCAGATTGACAATTGTCAGCTTAAAAGATTTTCGTCAAATCTGGGAGGCAGCAAGCCGAGCTAGTCACTTCTCATTTGCATAAAGTTGGCTGAATTCAGCTTTATGCAAATGAGGAGCAGGCAACTTGATGCCCTGCTTCTCTAAAGTCCCTGCGACGCTACCAGAATGCATTGCACGGTTGCTCCCATAGAAATGAATGGGAAGCAGGTAAATTATGCTGACAATGGACATTCAGTTTTGTTTGAGCCAAGACTACAGGAGGAAAGACATACACATTGGTTTAATTGCACATTAATTTGGGTCCTTTTGGTTTGTAACCAACATATCATATTAACCAGAAAACCATCTTGTATGAGAGCAGTTGTTGCTGTTGAGATTGAGGCAGGACTTACTGCATTGGTGACTTCTATTTCATAGACCTTCTGAAAGGAAGCTCGCTCAAAGAAAACCAACTTTCCTTGTCCCTCGTCTTTCTTCACAGAGGTCCCCGTTACAACAAGTTTGTCATCTGGGCTAAAACAGCAGTCAGTCCTAATAGAGAACATTACAAACATACAATATCATCAGTTCAAAAACCATACAACATTTCCTGTATCCATGCACATTGTTAGGACGAAAGTTATAACATACTCACATTGTAAAGTAGTTGGTCAGTCCAGTAGCGACATTCACAGGATTCCTGAAGTTACGTATATCCCACATCTTCAGAGTGTCATCACCTAGAAAGACAACAAGTAATCTGTAAATTGTAATATTTACTTAACAGAAAGTCACCACAGTGAAACAGTCTTAGAAGTTATTTACTTTGCCTTTTCCTGGATACAAAAAGGCTGTAAGAGTTATTTTGTATTTACATTACAGAACTATGTACACAGTACTTGCACAGAGTTATTCCTCTTTGTCTTGTGTTCAAACCCTCCTGACTAGATCACATATCAAAAAAGAACGCAAGTGTTTCTGTGTACATCTCTTGTGAATCTTCAGTGTTTTGTTGATGGTGGCTCGTTATTTTGGCCAGGAAGAGAGATGCTACAGCTTAAAACCCTCACTTTGGATGCAGGGTTACGGAATGGACCTGAAAACTGGAGGCCCTGAGCTGCGTTGTTGATGAATGCAACCTTAATGTCTGCAACTGCTGCCTGTGGGTTTTGGGAGGATACTGTAAGATTAAGATCTTTGTCTTACCTCCACGTGAAGCGAGAGTCATGCCATCATACGAAAAAGAGAGGCAAGAGGTGTCTGATCCTGGAATGTGTGCTTGTCGACAGTGGAACTTTGTATGGACCTAAGAAGAAAAAGAGAAAACAATGCATTGGTATAGTTTATGGTTTATGAGTAGACTGGCATGTATGGGTCAAATAAAAGGTTAAATGCCATTTCATTATTCCATTTGCATGGTTTGTTTATTAAAGTAAAATTCTAGTACGGAGGTCATGAAAGCAGCAACTCCTGTCTGTGTCTAATAAAATGTATTTGCAAGGGACAAAAGCAGAAATACTTAAGAATATAGATGAATTAACTTCTGTATTTGCTTAATTATAGAACTCATGCTTATCAATATAAAAAAGAACCCTATAATCTCCTGATGTACTACAGTATGAAAGTGCAAATGCTTTGCTTCATTAACAGTCATGTCAGTTGCTCACTGCAGTAACAAAAAGACCTTTTTATTCTCTGTCTTCAAAATAACAGACTGTTTCAATTTCCTTCGTGAATACCATATTATATATTTAACTATGAAGCCCATAACTTATAAAATAACAGCCACCTTACAAACTGTACCCACCGCACTCTGTAGCAAAGCTATAGACCACAGAGATTTACCTTGGCAAGCTTAGGTGCCCTTTCTGACAGATTTAGATTGTTCCTTTGCTCTTACCTGAAACAGTGTAATCATTTTACTATGTTGTACAGTTTACCAGCCAATAACGCACTCTAACCAGACCCTTCCATGTGCTGCCCTGGGCTAACGGGGCCATTTTGATTATCTTATTATTAGCCATTATTAAAGTCTTTTGGTCATTGTTCATTCTTTTCTCTTATTTTATAGACCAAATGATGAATTATAAATCGGAAAAAAATAATTGGCAGATAACTCACTAATGAAAATTATCCTAAATTGAAGCCCTAAATATGAGTACACTCCATTCTGAAGCAGAGACTGTGCACATCGAACAAAAAGGCATAGCAGCGTATAATGGTTAAGGAGTGGTAGCTGCAGACTGAGTATTACAGCCCTCTAGGCTACATCTCCACCATCAAGGTCGGGAAAATTATGTGTATAATGTTGCCCTTGTAACCATTTTCTCGGCATGTTGCTGTATTTGAGAATGTCAACTTAAACAACTTGGCTGTGATGATCAGCATGCATCACTGCAAACCAAGTTGGCTAAGTGACATTTCAGTTGAAGTAATTTTATAGAGGTGAGAACAGACCGATTAAAAAGCTAGAGGGAATGAAATCCTGCCTATGGGGTAAGAACAGATAAGTTGTTTTAGGAAAAGTCTTGGTGGCAGTAACAATTACTATACACCCAATTTAAAAAGACATCCTGACCAAAATATTCCTAATTAGTTCCAGCCACTGCAACAATTGTTTTTAGTACTAACTAAATGCCATGATGCCTGCCTTCTCTCAACATTTGCCTTAGTTTTACTTGAGTAAAGCCGATCGATCATTAAAAGAAAGTGGTGACGCAATAGTCTGGGAAGTAGGCTTGATAACACTGAAACAAACATAACCTTGGTTTATACACCTACATTTTCATTAATTCTAAACAGAATGCAAATAAATCAGTAAAAAGAGAATTGCTGCAATACAGGCTTTTGACTCAGAGAGGTGGATAAGGAATTTGAAGTGAGCACAGAGTGTGGAAGACAGATAAGATAGAGAAATGCTGGCAAAAAGAGCAGAAGAGAGTGGAGCGTGAGGTGAATGAGTGATGTGTCCTTATGGTACAAGAAGGAAACAAGGCCATACTTCACTTCCCACGTAAATGGAGGGAAGTTATTAACTTGGACGAGACAGATAACACGGTTACCTTGAACTGTAGATAACATGGATTCCACTTTTTTTAGGCCATGGCTATTTAGCTTCTGTAGTCTCTCCAGGGATAATTTTCTGCTTCCCATCATCATTTTACTCACAGATTACCTTTAACTCAAATCCATTCTCCTCATTCCTTATCTGAGATTATCTTCCTATTCTTTTATTCTCTTCCTTAGAAACTGACTTGGTTGAGAAATAAAAGTCAAGGGGTCAATTTAATATAAAAAGTAGATTTTCTAATCTTACAGCAGGTGTGAAACAGCGAGACCACAGGCTATCTCAGGACTACCAAACAGCAGCTAAAGCATAATATGTAAGGCTTAACCCCAGTCAAACACACAATACTCGGTGACTGCTTTAAGAATTGACTACTATATTTGATCAGCCTAAAACAAAGACATTGGGGTCCCGTTTCAATCACAATGCCCACTGCCATCGCTATGTCATGTGCACACGGACAATGGGAGAATATTCAAACACATATTTTCATTCATCTAACTACGTGCGCATCTATGCATGGTAGCACAAATAGGTTGGGTCAGCGGACTATTAACAGAAGGGTATACTGATGAACGATTTTCCTGTAATCTTGTCTTATGAGCAGCTCAATGGTACATCATAAAAGTGGGTCTAGTAGAAAGGATAATCCTGGCACATTTCAGTGGTTTGTAGTAAAGATATTAGTATTGTCGAAGAGGTGCAGAGTTGCTGGGTGAAAATACATCACATCTAAAGTAGATATTACACCATAAATATACTACGGGGAGAAAGTAGTAAAACATGCTTTACATAGAGAATTGCTTCTAAAATCAATTTGTTTTAACAATAACCACGCATTTCCTCAGGTCAACTAAGATTATGTATGAGCTCGTTTGACCCGTGATGAGTCATTCCACAGTTTTTTCATCAGACTTCTTTGTTACCAAAGTTAACACCATCTGCTGTTAGCAATGTGTGTGTTTGACTGGGAAGTTGTTTTTATACACCCACACACACCCACACGGGCTCAAAAGTTTGGGCACCCCAGGTAAAAATTTGTATTAATGTGCATAAAGAAGCCAAGAAATTATGGAAAGATCTCCAAAAAAGGCATCAAATGACATGTTAGACATTTGTATAATATGTCACAAAAAATGTGAAATCGCATCTACAAAGGTTTGGGCACCCTGCAGAGTTTATAGCATGCACCGCTTCCTTTGGAAAGCTAAGACCTGACAGTGTCATGGATTGTTCTCAGTCATCATCTGGAAAGACCAGGGGATGTCAATCTTAAGGTTTTAAATGCCCTCACATTCATCTCACATTGCTCCAACAATCAGCACCATGGGTTCTTCTAAGCAGTTGTCTAGAAAACTGAAACTGAAAATAGATGACACTCACAAAGCAGGAGAAGGCTAGAAGAACATAGCAAAGCGTTTTCAGATGCCAATATCCTCTGTTTGGAATGTAATTAAGAAATGGCAGTCATCAGGAACAGTGGAAGTTAAAGCAAGATATGGAAGACCAAGAAAAATATCAGACAGAACGGCTCGCAAGATTGGGAGAAAAGCAAGTCAAAACCCACGTTTGACTGCACGATCCATCCAGAAAGACCTGGAAGACACTGGAGTTGTGGTACACCATTCCACTATAAAGAGACACTTGTACAAATATGGTCCATGTTGGATTATATCAAGAGGTGTAAACTGAAGGTTTTGCCATGGCCTTCACAATCTCCTGACCTCAACATAATTGAAAATCTATGGATAGACCTTAAAAGAGCAGTGTGTGACAGATAACCAAGAAATCTCGAAAAACTGGAAGACTTGTGTAAGGACGAATGGGCGAAGATACCTCAAACAAGAATTGAAAGACTCTTGGCTGGCTACAAGAAGTGTTTACAAGCTGTGAAACTTGCCAAAGGGGGCAGTACAAGGTATTAACTCTGCAGGTTGCCCAAACTTTTGCAGAAGCCATTTTTTGGTTTTCTGTTATTTTGAAAGTGTAAATGATGGAAATGAAATCTAACTTTTTGTGACATATACGAATGTATAATCTGTCATTTGATGCATTTTGTAGATTTTGCCATCTTGTCTTGGCTTCTTTATGCACATTAGTACTAATTTTTACCTGGGGTGCCCAAATTTTCGAACCCACTGACTGTATGTATGTATGTATGTACAGTGAGGAAAATAAGTATTTGAACACCCTGCTATTTTGCATTTTATTGCAAAATAAAAATTTTCGATTTTCCACTTCGAAATCATGGAGGGGTCTGAAATCGTCGTCGTAGGTGCATGTCCACTGTGAGAGACATAATCTTAAAAAAAAAATAACAGAAATCACAATGTATGATTTATTTGTATGATACAGCTGAAAATAAGTATTTGAACACCTGAGAAAATCAATGTTAATATTTTGTACAGTAGCCTTTGTTTGCAATTCCAGAGGTCAAACATTTCCTGTAGTTTTTCACCAGGTTTGCACACACTGCATAAGGTATTTTGGCCCACTCCTCCACACAGATCTTCTCTAGATCAGTCAGGTTTCTGGGTTGTCGCTGAGAAACACGAAGTTTAAGCTCCTTCCAAAGATTCTCTATTGGATTTAGGTCTGGGAGACTGGCTAGGCCATGCCAGAACCTTGATATGTTTCTTACAGAGCCACTCCTTGGTTATCCTGGCTGTGTGCTTCGGGTCATTGTCATGTTGGAAGACCCAGCCTCGAACCATCTTCAATGCTCTAACTGAGGGAAGGAGGTTGTTCCCCAAAATCTTGCAATACATGGTCCCGGTCATCCTCTCCTTAATACAGTGCAGTCGCCCTATCCCATGTGCAGAAAAACACCCCCAAAGCATGATGCTACCCCCCCATTCTTCACAGTAGGGATGGTGTTCTTAGGATGGTACTCATCATTCTT
This sequence comes from Etheostoma perlongum, assembly GCA_026937815.1. Classification (NCBI taxonomy): domain Eukaryota; kingdom Metazoa; phylum Chordata; class Actinopteri; order Perciformes; family Percidae; genus Etheostoma; species Etheostoma perlongum. The sequence goes on from CM049386.1 coordinate 13,019,988, forward strand.
CTTCCTCCAACCACGGTTAGTGGAATTATGACCAAAAAGTTATATTTTGGTCTCATCTGACCACATGACTTTCTCCCATGACTCCTCTGGATCATCCAAATGGTCATTGGCAAACTTAAGACGGGCCTTGACATGTGCTGGTTTAAGCAGGGGAACCTTCCGTGCCATGCATGATTTCAAACCATGACGTCTTAGTGTATTACCAACAGTAACCTTGGAAACGGTGGTCCCAGCTCTTTTCAGGTCATTGACCAGCTCCTCCCGTGTAGTTCTGGGCTGATTTCTCACCTTTCTTAGGATCATTGAGACCCCACGAGGTGAGATCTTGCATGGAGCCCCAGTCCGAGGGAGATTGACAGTCATGTTTAGCTTCTTCCATTTTCTAATGATTGCTCCAACAGTGGACCTTTTTTCACCAAGCTGCTTGGCAATTTCCCCATAGCCCTTTCCAGCCTTGTGGAGGTGTACAATTTTTTCTCTGGTGTCTTTGGACAGCTCTTTGGTCTTGGCCATGTTAGTAGTTGGATTCTTACTGATTGTATGGGGTGGACAGGTGTCTTTATGCAGCTAACAACCTCAAACAGGTGCATCTAATTTAGGATAATAAATGGAGTGGAGGTGGAGATTTTGAAGGCAGACTAACAGGTCTTTGAGGGTCAGAATTGTAGCTGATAGACAGGTGTTCAAATACTTATTTGCAGCTGTATCATACAAATAAATAGTTTAAAAATCATACATTGTGATTTCTGGATGTTTTTATTTTTTATTATTATGTCTCTCACAGTGGACATGCACCTACGATGACAATTTCAGACCCCTCCATGATTTCTAAGTGGGAGAACTTGCAAAATAGCAAAGTGTTCAAATACTTATTTTCCTCACTGTGTATATGTATATGTATGTATATATATATATATATATATATATGGAATGAATTAATGAGAAACTTGATCAACTCTGGAGTAAATTATAAGAAAAAACACAAGGGTGCTAAATTGGTAACAAATAGCGGAAAATAAAAATTATTATTTTCTTTACTTGATAAATAATCTCACTCAGTAAAAAGGAGTGCCTTCAATAGGTAGCTAGTGGTTATTCTAGCTGCATATTGCAAACATATACCCTTCCAGCTATTTCTAGATCAGTTTCTGCTGTTATGGAAGCTTTAGTGTTTATTTACTATCCTGATGTTGGCTGGCATTGGTAGATGCCATGGTGTTTGCTTCCTGTGATAATCTACACAGCCGGCTTGTGAAACCGGATTCTCATACACAGTTTGAAACTTCTCTTGCACCTTGTGACTTCCACTGTAAACTGTGCCCTTCTCCCTGGCCTATCGGGATAAACTGTCATTCAGCAAGTCAATGTGCGCACTTTCCCACTTGGATATGCATGTATATCGTTTCATATAAGATTGTGAATACATTCATTCAGCAGCAGGAGCTGATAAATAGCTGAAGGAACACAGTATTAGGTTTCAGCTGAAGCAGACTATGATAACAATCTACCACAGGGCCAACTGTTCATAACCACACTATCTGGGTATCATTATAAAAATACCGCAAGGCGCTGCCTTTCCCCAACCTCCATACTTTTACAACCGCACACCTGAAAGACTTAATGATGCCCACTGTGCAGTCAGTTGTAACATCCCACTCTGACCTCTGTTACTATCTGAGGATCAAGTGGCCAAACCACAGTCCTGAGCAGCTGCTCTGATCTTTCATGGAAATCAACAAGTAGAGATGGCGAAGCTGTGTGTGCGAGCATGCACGCACGCGTCCGCGCACACACGCATGCGCACACACACACACACACGCAAGTAAGTGTTCACAAAATCTGTCAGTGTGTTCCATTCTAGGATTCTGCACATGTTGTTTACAAGCCTTTGTTCAGGGTAAAAACATGGGTGAGAAATGAGCACAACACTGAAAGCTTCAGCATTCACTTGGCATAAAGCACTTCTCAAAGGTTTTTTTATTGACCGTTTGTCCCCACATGTAGAAAGGTTTGAGGGGAGGGAGGATCAAACTGTACAACAACAAAAGACATCATGGGCAAGTCACAATGGAGGTTGCAGGATTGAGATGTGGTGTACATGTTTACATGTTTTTATCAACCTTTCTACATAGCCCGGTGAATGCTTCCCTGAAGACAGTCATGATGAGGGTCGTATATGTACCCTAGCCAGTTACTAGATCCTAGACAGTTTTCTAAACATTTTTATTGGACTTTAAGAAGTTATTCTGTTATTCTCAGTTCTAATCTTGCATACTTTAGCATGAGGAAGCCAGCACAAGCCGAAAACAAGAGAAAGTTTGCCATCTCATCTCATGATAACTTTCCCCAGCTGAGTAGTCCATCAAAAACCATCTCTTCTGGGGTCCTACTTTGAAGTCTGGAAACATCCAAGTCCACCAATGACATCATAACATTCCCCAGGTCTCAGTGGTTATGTTTTTTGAATAAACGCACAAACTTTCACAGAGCGCACATTACCTGGCAACCATTTAAATGCAGTCTTGTAAGTCTGGCACCGACCCCTCTGGTCAGAGAATGAGCATGCAATCACTCTGTGGCAGTGCACTAAAAGAGACCTTCTTGACTCCCATCATAGGATCAATCAACTCCTGTCAAGGTTCAGGAGCATGATGTGTCATCCTCAATAGCTTCTCTTCTGGCATGGCTCTAGATCAAGGTCATGTACATGATTGATTTTGATTTATCTGCCTGCATATTCTGGCCATGAGTAATAGTGGTGATACATAAGATAGGCCTAGGATTGAGAGGGGGAGGAACTCCTTTTTAGGCTTGTGGCTGAATTTGAGTCAGCAGCACAGGTTGCTGATTAGGCCAGAGGGCACCAACTACATTCTTGAGCCATTCAGACAGGACAGGCTCCAGTGGTCAGGCAACAGACATGCCTATTGTAAGCTGCTATGGAACACAGGGTAAATATTTAGTTTGGAGAAAGAGGGGTAATAAATTTGAAGAGCTTTAACCCAATCACTCGAAGCCTGCTGCTATAAGCAGCTCATGGGTGGGATGATGGGTGAGTAGGGTCTAATACAACACGGGTAAATCAAAGCACAAAAGCTCTTACAATAGGAATCATCCACCTAAATACATTTTTTTGTGTGTCCCGTGATTTTAACATTGACTGTTGGAGTAATTATCGTGTAGCCTACTACTTATTTGACTAATCTGGATAAGCCCCTCTGTCCAATCAAGCTGTTTCAACTCACTAACTCTGCAGCTTAATTGTTACTGTCATATTAAAGAACAGAGGCATTCAACCTTGTCCGCATATGGGGTTGGACAGTTTCAAAAATAAAAGTCAAAAACAACTTCTTATTCTCTAGATAGTAGATAAATAGACCAACCAATTACTCAAAATGTATATTGTCTAGATACTAGATTCAGCAATATCTCTGTGCAGCATCCATCGATTTTATAGGAAATGGGATTTTTTTTTTGTACCATCAGTCCCCTAAGCCCCCTTTTCAACAGAAAATGCACCTCTCCCGCTTCTTCACATCTGTGTCGTGAAGGTGAATTTTGTGTGTGAAAGACAAAGTGAGCAGTAAGCTGCGAAAAATACTCCATTTGCTTACCACACACTATCCTGAGAAGCGCCACTGTGGCGGCCATCAAGAAAAGAAACTTAAAGGTAGACAGGCAGGAATAGGTTAAGGTGTAACCATCAGTGACAAAAAAAATACATCAATCAGAAGATTTTCTCGATGAAAGATGGTAGGAGATGCATTCTGCAGCCCAGGATGGAAGTCATTTTTATTCACAGTGATGATTTGGTCAAATCATTTGAGTGAAAACAGCCAAATAAGTGAGAGCAATGCTACTTAGGAGCCAAGATCAACTATTACCTCAACAATGTGAATCTTGATGAATGGAATAAACACTTTGATCACTTAATTATCTCATTAACTAATAGTGGAAAATGTACAGAGGGAAATTGTGATTGGGCCTCTCAGTAACTTTCATAAAACTCAACTCCATCATAAGTCAGTTAATTTAGTTACATAATCAGCTATTTTAAGCCATGCTAGCAGTGTGGCTCTAGGCAAAGCAATGTCAGTCTGATGGTCAGTCCACCATTTTGGTGCAGAGTGATATATCTCAACAACTATTAGATCACTTTAGTGATCCGTAAACATGTCATCATCAGATCAAAAGTGTAATGTCTCAAATACTTTGGTTTAAGACCAAATATACCTGTACAACTACTGACATTCCCATCAGCCTCAGTTGTACTAGTGATAATTAACTAATGTTGGCAAATGACCACACTAAATAAGATTGTGCACATGATAAATAGTAGGGCTGTAACCTCCCAGTTGACTGGTCGTTTTATTGGTCTATACGTTCTGGCTCGACCAAAATTCTGATTGGTCGATTTTTTGCCGTGTTAATTTCATCAGGTGGAAGCATAGACCGTTACGGTCTATGGGTGGAAAGCACTAATTGCTAATGGAGGTGTTTACAGAGCACTCCTGTTTCACAGGTAACAGTCTGTCTTCAGAACACCCCCCTTGTTTTCACCTTTTTTGGATTAGCCCAACCCACCGGAGACAGATTGAACTAGAAAGCCTTTGTCTGTTGGTTTGCTGAATATTTATTTAATTGTGAGTGTTTAATTTACAGTCAGTCCTCCTCTACCATGTCGAAAACATCGGCAGTGTGGCAGCATTTTACAAAAATAGATAACGGAAAAAAGTTGAATGCAAAGTTTGCAAGTAACAGTTTGCATATCGCAGCTCGACTACAAATATGGCGTATCACCTAAAAACGGTAAGCTAACTTTTCTGCATTAGGTTGCCCTGTCTGTTTTGAGTAGGCTATATAAACATATCAGAGTTGGCATATTTCATAGTCCAATAATCCTTTTATAACTACCGGCGCACCCACCCGCAACGACGGTAGCGTTCCCCAGACACACCCTGGATGTTAAGCCTCTACCATCCAAACACTAAAATAATATCACGGAAGGAATTGTCGACTTTATGTCTCAGGATATGAGGCTGATGCAGCGCTGTCAGAGCCGACAGACGAGTCATTTCAGTGCAAAATAATTAGGTCCAAAACGATTTAATATACTGCAAATAGCCTACAAGGACAAGTACTGCAGGACAGTACAGTTAAGTAATCTAGCATTTTCCGCACCCCCCCCCAGTCGATTTTTAGTCAAAATTTTCACGACTTTAGTCGACCAAGATTTTCTTTGGTTGATTACAGCCCTAATAAATAGTATAGCTGCTTAACATCCGCATGCTGCCGGTAGCACATCCGCATGCTGCCGGTAGCATTTAGCTCAAAGTATAGCCTCACAGAGCCTATAACATGGCTGTAGACTCTTGTTTCTTCACTGTTTGGATGGAATGAGAGCAACTATTAATTGATTAGTGTGATAACAGAGTCAATACAGGTCAGACAGGCTATTTAATAATATATATTCAACCCCTCTCATTTTGGACAAATGCATTTTAAAACCAGGCATTTCAAATTCTGGTCAGTGTTAGTGACTTGTTGAACTCTAACCTCTCTGGCCTGTGACCGGATGACCTGAGTCTCATGACTCTGTGACTGAGGCCATAACAAATACAGCCTACTGCACACTGAGGTGGTCGGTATGTGGTTGTTTTAAGACTCACGCTGAGGTTTCTGTCCCATATCTGGATGGTGCCATCCTGGCAGCCTGCTGCAATGAGCTTCCCATCGCGGCTGTAGGTGCAGCATGTGGGGATGACCTTCTTCCCCTGGAAGGAACGTGGTTTGAACACAGACTTGTGCTTCTTCTCCGAGCTCAGGTCCCATGTGCGCACAGTGCTGTGGACAGACAAGAGTATTTCATTTATCCTGACCCAACTGTCATAAATCTCTCATAAAATATCATTCCTTCAAAACCTATTTGGTGATCAACACCATCCACCACCGTAATAAATCAGAATCATATAGAGATAGAGTGTGCCTTAGCCATTCTCTTGAACATAAGGTTAGTCAGCTATTTGTTCCAAAGGGGAAACATGTGGGCCAGTCTCAATCCGAGAATGTGGTTGTTTTAGGAAAGTAACAGCAATGAAAAGAGTGAAATGTCAAAATATTCACATGTGGCATGAAGAAACCGCCAAAAACTGCACGCCCTTTCCTCTTCCCTGCGACCCTGTTTTCCCTTCAATCAGCAGCCCCCTTTTGGCGCTACAAACGCTTCAGAGAAAGAGGGGTGAATGTAATAAATTGAGACCCATACATCCTCAGTCATGCGTGTGCACTTTACAAGGTAGGGCAGTCGTTCACATGTAAACAAAAAACATTGGTGAAAAAGAAGACAAACTGAGGTGCCCACCTTCTTCCTCATTGAGTGACCTCAACAAGCCTTTAAACCTCCAGAGGGGTTTATTTATTGCCCCTCAGGTCAAAGTGCACTTTACAAGGTAGGATTCATCAACTGAGGAGTGACAACTCCCCAGGCCCCAGATTTTATCTGTCCATCAGTTTACAGACCTAGTGGGGGAGCCGGTTGCTAGAATCACTTTCCGAGATGATGAGATAAAGAAGAGAGAGGGATAAGAAAAGCTTACGTCTTGTATAAGGTTGTTTGTTGGTCAAACTCCAGTGATAGGGATAGGCGGTGCTGCCTGATGGCCGGTTGACTGACTAACTAGGGCTCTGTTGTGAGAAACGCGGATTAGGAGGGGGGGGAGATGGTCCATCTTGCATCACAGCTGAAGAAGATAAAGTGAGGAAATAACAGGATTTGGGAGGAAGCATACACACAGTGGGAAGCAAAAGAAACACTCTGGTCTGAGCACAGATACAATGTGGGTACAAGGAGATACTGATTCATAAATTAAAATTATAAGCGTGGCTTCAAAGTAGAAAATCAACCTAACATAAAGGCCTTAGCACTACAGGTGAGACACACACACTACAGGAACAAAATGCTTGATTCAAGCTAAGATGGTTAAGGTTAAGATGCCTTGCGCATAAGGAAGTGGCCGAAGAAACAAACTGTATTCACACACTAAACTCAAAGAAACTGTCACTCAAAATTAAGCCATGACTGTGAATTGAACCAGAAGGATAAATGCACTCCTTAAAGGTATGGAATGTGCATTCTTGGGCAGGACATGGAACACTAGCAGTGTAAGGCGGGCAACAGTTGGAAGATGAGATGGACTGTGGATGAACCTTAAATGTGTGAATTGCCCCAACATGCTCACACACACTTTGTAATGACTGTCCCCACTCTTCATCCCTGTTCTGTCATGCAGATAACACGGAATAACCTATGAGTAAAGACCCTTTCTCCAAAAAAAATCCAAAGTAAGCTATCATTAAGTATTTGACAGAAACACTGAAAAATAGATGATCTACTTACATTACAAGATCAGTATACTGTCAATGATCAGTTAGTTTCAGAGAGAGTTGAAAGAAAATACTGACTTGAAAAAAGCTATAAAAAAGTGCCTATTCTCATGGAAAAAATACATTGATTAAAGGATGCATTACAGCAGTAGATCCTGAATCTGCCGTGTGTGACTATTTTTGTGGCCGCATTTTAATGATAATTCCTTAATGTGTTTGGTTTGAGTGCATGATAAAGACAAATTATGTGTTCCTTGGCCAAAAGGAAGGACAGAAAGGACCTGCCATGTTGTCCTCTGAGTCTCCTTGCATACAGATACACATCCATGTCCAGCTGCAGCCCTTAGAGCAGGCCAGCACAAAGGGAATCCCTGGCATTCAACCCCCCCTGGAAACAGTCCTCAAATTGTGTGTATTTATGTGTGCATATGCGCAAGAGTGTCTTAAGACTGAACAGAAGTTAACATGCGGGCCCAATTAGAACAATGCCGTTTGTTTTATCCTATACTCCACTGGTTGAAATTTCAGTAACTTTTCAAACATTTTTGACTGCTTTCCTGAGGCACTATAAAACTACATCAAGTAAAACCAACAATGAGCAGTATGATGTCTTTGAAGCCACTAATGCAAAGCTATCTTTAAATAGAATGTACTCAATCACTTTTAAGCCTCTACCGTTTAGGATTTTTTTCATTAAAAAAAAAAAAAAGAATGCAGCTCTCACAAACCATGACTAACACAAAAGTCCCAGCCATATTTCTAGTTTACTTCACGTTCAACCCTGCCAAAGAAATTCTTCCATCAGGAGTAGACCCAGCACATACTGCCTTCACTTTCTGAGAAATAAATCTGCGGTTTTTAAACAGGTGTTCAGTCTTTCAGCAAAGACTTTAAAAGGGCTCAATTCTTAATACGCATTTTCCCCCTTGGATCAAACATAATTAATGTTGGAAAACTTTTGCTGCCTAACAATTACACAACTCTCAAACAGAATGACAGAAGAATGTGAAATGTTGACACCAGTCAGAGCACAACCGCTTTTCACTGACGGACCGGAGTTGCACAGTTCTGCTGAAGCCTCCATTCAACCCTCAGTATGAAAGCACAATCACTACCACCCTGCTGCTGTATTATTATGCTTCATCGGTACTTCCTTCTCATCCACTTCCTCTCAGGGGAAAAACGTATGGGTTAATGAAACCATTTAACGAGCTGGGAGGCAGTTCTTATGAATGAGAGTCCATACAGCAAGGGGGACCTTTAATTAAGGAGCTGGGAGGTCCAGTGATCATGCTTAATAACCTTTACAAATAAATACAACAAAGACTAACTAGGCTGATACAGGAAGAAAGACAGAAAACCTAGGAGTTGGTCTGATGTTTAAGCAGACACAGACAGTAGCAGACACCCACGGGCACTATTTGGCCAACTGCTGGTCCATTCTTAAGAGGCCCACTGACTACATTTGTCGAGGGGCCCTGATGGAGCAAAGAATGATGAGCAAGGGACCAAAACTGAGTGTAATAAGCTGAAACTTCTGTCAATCAAGCAAACACACATCCACAAACATAAATTAAATCATTCTTTTTTGAAAATCCCAACCAATGAAATTAGCAATTTAGACCATAAAACGTTGAAGAGAAAAAAAGACTCTTTTTAATACAGAATTTGGCCTGTCATGTGCACTGAGATTGCAGAAGAAGTCCTCATGAATTAAGTCCTGGGGCCAGTTCCAAGAAGCAGGACACATTCGTTAAATAAAATCCAGAATCCCCTCGTATCTACATTAGATGGATCAGCAAATGCCTGGCTGCCTTTTGTCTAGCATAATGAACAGCCACAGGCACTATGCTCCTTCTTCTTCCTAATTCTGGCGAGAGCAGTCGTGTTTTTTCCCGCTCTCCCCTCTTATCTTAGCTTGGCTCCTATTCTAGTTGTCTACCTTGTCTTGTGGAACTTTTTCTCCTTTCTCTTTGTTCCCTGCCTGCTGCTTTCCTGGAACATTCAACATGGAATTTATTAACTGGTCACTCAGCGCTATTGACAAGATTTTTTCACCCAAGCATGCTTCACCAGGTGGGCTGATCTGCCCCAGTGGGACATTCCCTGCAGGCTACGCTCGTGATTCCTGGATGCTCTCACTGTGGAAGACGTTATTTGGATAAATTCTGTTGGTGGGACCCCTGATCGTCGGACTTGGGGTCTCCCTGACCTATTGGAAAATTGGTAAGACAGCCGCCAGCAAATTTACCCACAAGCTGTCTGGGGAACTTAAAGAGTGCTTACATGGAGTGATTGAGAGGATGAAGGTTTTACATCTGAGGGCTGACCAGGCCAGTGAACTGTCTAGTAACATCTCAGACCGGTCTGGGGAAGCGCAGAGGTCACTTCATGAATTGGATGCACGTATGACGCTGAGGACTAGTGGTATTGATTGACGGACATTGATTTGGTCAAATTTCGCAGAATCTACCTAAATTGGATTGAAATTGTGATCTATGCCCCCCATCCTTCACCCGAGCGGGTAAACAGCCTGCAGCTGGACTACTATCTGCTCCTGTGCATTGGCTTATCTCCATGACAAGGCCGAATGAACTGAACTTTCTAACTTGGACAGTCTGACGCTTCATATTATACACACACAACTCTCACTCCACACCCTACATGCTCTCCCCTATCCCCCCCGCTTCCGTCTGACTGCCTCGGTCTCTTTTTGTTTGTTTTTCCTATCCTCACCACAAAAAATTCCTTCATGTATCCACATGTACCGTGTGTAGTCTTGTGCATTATGTTGTTATGTCTTGTACTTTATCTTGCTATAATGCTGTTTCTGATTTTGTTTCTGATGCATCTGAAGTGAAGTGCGCGCATGCGCTAACGTGCAAGCTGCCTGTTGCAGTGCTCCGTCTCTGTCTTCTTACTACTGGTGCTACTGTGACACAGAGTTTTCCTTCGGGGATCAATAAAGTATTTCTGATTCTGATTCTCACAGTATCTCAGACTGTACTCTCAAAGATGCTCAAATTCACCAACACACAAAAAAATGTATGTACCTTGAATGCTTAACTCTGAAATATTAGTACAGAAACACAGATTAACGTAATGTGATCAGTGTGTATTGCACCCATTTAAAACCCTGGCGCCTACATTCTGTTTGCACTGGAGGAATGAGAGGGAGTTTTGATTGAAGAAGTGTGAAGTTTGAGAGGTAGTGGTTGGACCAAGAAAGTCAAGTGCAGCACTTCATCACCAAGAGCCCCTGTATGGCACTGCACATTACTAAAGTGATGATAACTAAAAGTACAGTAAGAGAGATTTGACATGGGGGTTATACGGACAACATCTTTCACTGTAGGCAGTAACCGCTTCTTTCCATCTCTGAGACATAGGTTGATGTGCTGACCTGCTCTGCTGCTGTGAACCCTCCGCACATGCAGCTGCTCTGCCTGAATGGTTCCCTGTGCACTCCTCTCCGCTGTTCTCCTGTGAGCTGGCCAGGGGCAACACCCAGTGCTAACGTGCCAGGGGAGGATTTCCAGAGCCTCAATAAGAGCTAAATAAACCAGCCTCCACATCTGGGAGAGCAGTAACACTGGTAAACACTGGGCCGCGGCCTGCCCACAAAGCCAGGTCCTTGTTTCCACTTAGTGATGATAGCCCTGGGTTTCTGCACTGCTGCCTGTCACACTCACTTAGACTCATCACTGTGCTCTCACTCAAAGTCACACACTCGCAAATATTCACTCACACCTATACACACAGCAAAAGATTACAGCTTCTGCAGTCATACAGTACAGGACGAGTGTGTCAGTGTGAGTGAGTGAGAGTGTGTGTGTGTGTGTGTGTGTGTGTATGTGTGTGTGTGTGTGAGAGAGAGATCTCCAGCAGTGTTGCTCTGGTCCAAATTACAGCATACAAATAAAGGGCTGCATTTGGACTACATCCAGTATAAAATGTGCAATGTGTCAAGCACAGCTGTGAGGCCAAGCTAAGCTACCCTTTCCAGAGGCATAATCTGGACTAGAGGACTCCCTGCTGGTGACAGAGGATGAGATGCAAAGAAAAGTCTTGGAAATGACATACACAAGATAGTTGTCCAGTAAGGATGATTATAAATAAATGTTAGACAAGTACTGATAATATTCTGGAGAGGTGTCTATAAATGTTAGAAATTATGTTTTGGTGTGGCACTTTATTTATGACAAGATGAACTGATGTTTCGGTTGTTTCTGGGTCACTACAGTAGACCATTTAAAATGTGTTTCTGCACTTTCCTGGTGCGTTGTATGGAATAATGAAAGAAAATGAGCAAAATTATTTACAGTTAGAAACAGCAAACAGACATGGCAGGACATAGTATTTTAATTACTTTTAAGCACTGCATGTCTCCTGTTCCATCCGGTGCATACTTTTCCCTTTTAACAACACATTCTAGTGGTAAACCAACAAATGATTGATATGCCTGAGAATGGAGTGGATATTGCTGACTATTGATTGTTGACTATTCTTTCTTCTGAAAATGTAATTGATTATATACCATGATGGTTTAGGTTTACAGTACTTAAGGATTGCAGCAATAACAAAGAAAGAGGGAAAGTAATTGATTATGCCTACAACTCACAACCCTTATTTAAAAAACTCACCCATCATTGGAGCAGGTCATGAACTCTTCTTTAATCTTGGGATGCCAGCAGCCGGAATTCAGCATAGCTGTGTGGCCCTGAAAAGGCAGAAAGTTTAAATTTACAAGCTGCACACTTCTAACAGGGACTAAACTGTTTCTGGCCAGATCCTGTGGCTAGCTTCCAGTTGCTTTAAGGTGCAACATTACAAGCCTGTGAATCGTGTGGTTTAGTGTGGATCCAGTCTGCAACACAGACATTCAAGGCTGCAATTTACCCTACAACGGTTTTTAAACTCAAAAAGGGAAGAGCTGGTGGAAACATAAAAAGGTGAACTATCACCAGGGGCAACCAATGAAGGTGAATTCATGAAGATGTATTTTGCAATTGTACTGCACACGTAGCATCAGAAAATACCCCTATTGAAAGTATTTTGTTTGGTTTACATATATCACATAATTTATCTGCATTCGGTTTAGTATTATTATTATTATTATTATTTATGCATTTCTTCACCCTGCCAGTAGGGGGCTACATGTGTAGTGATTTGTTGTTACAATATAGTGCAATATACGTTAGAATAAGACACGTTTTCAGGCAGTTGTCGAGGACGTGGGAAATAGGAGAAACACGGTTTGTGTGTCCGCTGTAGTGAACTCTTTAACTCACTGTGTGATAAATCCTACTGTGAAGGAATACATTTTACACACTTCTAGCAGCGTCTCCGTCTGAGTGGTGTAACACATGCAAATTATGTGCAGAGACCACTGTTGTTCTTCATTGTTAAATCTTCAGCCAAAACTGCTGCACAAAAGGTCACCAGTTAATAAATTCAGGAGTGCTATTAGGTTTTTGAGACAATTCTTTTTTTTTTTTTTTTTTTTTTAAGAGTTGTGTAGGGTCAACTGCATGGCAACTGTGAGGCCTGTATCCACAGAGACACAGTTGTCTACCATGGAAATAAAGTTCCCAGAAGGCACCAATTATGTTGCCTGGTCTGAATGAGACTTAAAAGCGCTCTCTCTTGAGGAAAGGATTTTAATTTTAATTTGATCATATTGTAACCATAACTTTTGGCCTTCGTTCACATCGACCTGGCCCTACAACTGAGCTGGTGAACTCTAAAGCAGTGCAGCAGGCTGTGTCACAGCTTCAAACAGCAAGCCCCTACAAGAGTAACTTTTAGACATTTCCTCTGCTGGAGTACTCCTGTGGAGAATTACTCATAACAAATGACTTCAAAGTGGGATAACCTAGAGAGAGGCCTCCCCCCACTGCCAGGTCAGAGAGGAACACTTCAGTGTGCTGCAAAAAGGCTTCAGACATGACATACCGCTATTTGACACAATGCTCAAGAAAAGCAGAACCTTGCATGAGCAGAAGTTGACCAAATGACATTGGTATGTGTGCATCAGGAAGAGAGGCCTGTCTGTTTACTGTCAAATACTTTAAACAAACCACTCAATTAAACTCCCTAGGTCCTGTTGTTTTACGACTAAAAAAAAGGATTAGTAACAAATTGCTAAGTTGTTAAACTCATAATGGTTAAAGCTTCAATAGGCTGTAAATGACTGCCTCCCTGCTCAATGCGATAACATCAAAATAAGCCGAATCATGCAGAAGAACGTCATGATTAGGGTGATGGAGCCGCTACCTTCTTTAAAAAAAAAAAAGATTTATCTTTGTCAACAGTAGAAGACAACAAATTGCCAATGAATAAAGAGAAACTACAATAACTAAACTAAAATAGAACATGATAATTGCAAAAAGCACTAAGAATGGTAAAAATTACTGATAACCAGAAGTGGCCTGTATGTCCAGTTTGTTTTCATTACAGTTGCATTTAACATAGGCTAAGTAGGTTTCGGTTTTTGTTTGGTTTAACTGTAGTTAATTAGTTGGCCGACAAAAAAATGGAGCTGGATAGCCAATAAAGCAAGTTGACAGAAAATCTATTTTGAATATCTGATTTATGATTGATACAAGTTTAAGTCATGATTTATGAAGGGAAAAAAATGCCAATTAATCTCTGGTTTTATCTTTGCTCATTTTCTCCATATTTCTCTCTTTGCATTTTAGGCTATTGATTGGACAAAACAACCGATGTGAAGATTTTGGGATCTAGGAAACTGTGCCGAGGATTCTTTACCATTTTCTTAGAATTAATGAAAACTAACTTTTATAAAGACAAAAAAAAAACAAATCATTGCATGTACACACAGGCCTCTGTTGAGCAAATATCTCTGCACACAGCAAGATGAGGTAGGAGGCAAGTAATTGTCAACAGAGGCAGAGCAGAAGAAAGGACTTAATTATTACATGAGACACAGCTAATCGACTGGGACATTGCCAGCGGGCCAAAACGCATTATCATTGAACCAAACTCTCCTATCAACTCCAGATGGGACAGAGCAGGACAAGAATATAGGACATCCAGGTAAACACTACTCACAATCAATGGGCCTTCACTTCTTCAAGTAATTCATATGGGTGGTATAAACTATGTCTAAATGCTCTGCAGCTGACACAGATGGTTAGTGACCACCAATACAGCTTTTTTTAAACACAAAAAAACCCAAACATGGACAATTAATTAGGATCCTCCTTTGTAGAGACATGTACAAGCAAGTGATGATCCACGACATTCGTGGAAGCATGTGGTGGTCCTCTCCCCATGAGACTGCCTCTGGCTAGTCAATGCAATACAGAAACAGACCAGCTCATGGCTACACTTTGCTACCATTATTTGTTGGCAGGATCCACCAACAGAACATAAGAGCAGAGCATCCAGCCTGTGTTTAGAAATAGCATTAATCACTCACTCACTTTTAAAGTGGCTATTATCAACATTTTTTATAATAATGTATCAAATGACACCATAACTTTACTGTTTCGGTTCACTCTCACTGCTCTCATAGTGTCGGTAGGCTGCTATTTTTTGTGAAAAAGTTCCATAAACCAACTGTTCACTACGTGCTCACCACCAAACGGCAGTCAGACACAGTTAACGACTAGGAGGTTAACAGATCGAAGCATTTAGCAGAAGAGTCAGATATTTCTTTCAGCAAAAAAACAGAGCTAAAAGAGAGAGAATATTGGACTGTAACTGCTGGTGTGTAATTAACATGGGTACCTGTGTAGCTCACCTGGTTGAGCAATCACCCATATGCAGAGGCTGAATCCTCGACGCAGCAGCTCAGGGTTCGAGTCCAACCTGCGACCAGTTAAAGCATGTCTTCCACCCCTCTCTCCCACTTTCCTGTCTACAGCTGTCCTGTCTATTAAAGGCTAAAATGCCTAAAACATTAACTTAAATAAAGTTTTACATATCAACTATAAAGTTGAGGTCAATGTGGTATTCACAACTTGTTTACACTGCCCCCAAATGGCCAAAAAAGATCTGTTATTGCAGGTTTAGGATCAATTCAAATCATCAATCAAAAGGTTGATTACTACTTTGGGTTTCATTTTTAAAGTTTTGGCCATCAATTTGATCAGTAATAATAACATTGTACCAAGAATATTTCTGAAATCTGGGAAAGCTTCAACATAGCTAATATAAAGTCAGACAGGGCAAGAAACACGTGCTGTTGGATGATCAGAACTTATTTGGAAGACTAAATGGAGTGAAACAGTGAAATAATTGCCCAAACTTTCTGTTCTAAACATCCATCTCAACTTACAGACATCTTGGTTCAACTTTGACCAACAGTACCTGCTGTAGATGTATGCTTTTTTCTCTTCCCAAATAAGGTGGTCCAGAATCTGGTTTAATTGTTGGTTGATCATCTGATAACACATGTTTATTGCCCTGTCAGACCTTGTTGTGGTCTTACCAGATCACAGCAATTACTTTGTTGAGTACAACCAGGTGAACAATGGCCAAAACTGTGAAAATACAACCCAAGTATAGGTGAGCACCACCTTACCTTGGTTTTGGCCATATCCACAATGTACTGGTCTCCCTTTACACACTCCATGACATTGAAGCCATCACGGTCCAACACCTTGGCCTGTGCATTGCCAGAAACCACCAAGATGACATCGCCAGTGTTGCTGTACTGCAGGGACTTGATCTGATGGCTGAGGGCAAACACACAACACAAATAAAGAGAACATTTGAGGCAAAGAAAATACTTTTAGTTTGCATTTCTGTGGTGCTGGTAAGTTCTGACAAGTGTCTTGGTGCTAGTTTGCAAGCCATCTGTGAGTTGCGATTGTAATTTTACAAGACTTCAGCACCAAAACATAGTTATTCAAGAAAAAAAAAAATCTTTCAAGGGGGGACAAAACAACAATAGATACATGTAGCGATAGGAACACAATAGCATAGCATTAACACAGCAGGGGGTGGCTGGGGCATCAATATTTCCATACACAGCGCAAAACGTTCCATTGCTGAAATAAAAGTGAGGCTAACACCAATGCGTTTTTTAATAACTGGGCTTATGCATCTTCAAAGGCCCATAGCACCAAATGGTAATTTTCTTCATTGTGTTAGTATGAATGTGCTCATTTTTTTTGGTCAGGAAAGGGAAACAGTGGAACTCTGCAACACAGCTTTCTATATGTAGCCCAGCTTGTGGCTCACACTGTAATCAAATTAAATGTAGCGTACATTTCTGTTAATAAGGGGAAGCCTGCTCCAGCTCAGCCCACTGGTTCCCAAAAACAAAAAAGAATTTGATCTTTGATGATAGCTTCAGTGAAACACAGAATAAACACATGGAGACACACAAACACCCACAAATCTCAAACATCTGCTTCTGAAAGGTTCATTTTGGATGAAAAGAGAGGATGTCACAGAGTTAACATGAGGCTTAATGAAGCTCAAGAAGTGTGTGTGTGTGTGTACACATTGGCACACATAAATGCAGTGCGTGTGCTGGGCGTTCGCATGGGACTATTTAACTACATGTTAAGCAATTGTGTTGATGCTGCACGCATTCTCAGAAGTGGACTCACCACTCACAGGGCTGGAGGGATCTGAAAGCCTGCAGAGCCTGGTCCATTCCAGCAAAATCCCAGAACCGCACATCATAATCATACCCACCAGTCACCAGACGAGCTCCAGAGGGGTCTAAGGCAAGAGCCGATACCTGAGGAGACAATAAGCATGTGTGTATGTATATATGTATGTATGTATAGATATATATATATATATATGCGCCTGTACAACTCAGAGGCGGACCAACTTTATAAGGATGCTTCTGCTGCAACAAATATTTGACAGTGTAGTTACACTGCCTTCTCTAAAAAGGCAGCACAACTAAACTAAAGCCAAATATTTATATTGTTCTTGTGTGACGATCAAATTATTCAGATCTAAAATGTTTTAAATCTGTAATTATGGGTGCCCGGATAGGTCAGTTGCTAGAGCGGGCACCAATATATATAGGTTTACTCATCGTGCGTAAGCAATAATTAGTGAGTGCTGAAAGACAAAGTCCTTACTGTCTTGGTGCCATGCTGCAGTGTAATCTCATGAGTGTCTGGAATCTTCTTTACTGGATTCTAGGGCGGAAAGTTGAGATGAATAAAAGGAAACAGTAATAGACTGAAGAATTAGGTGTGTAGTTATAGAGTGGTATTTCATCCCAATATTCAATTACACATGACATTTAATAGGCTGTTTGACTAAAAACTCTGGAATGTCAGTAATCACCTAGAAATGACTGAAACAGTTACAAGGTTGAATGCAAAAGGTTAGGATTTGGCAATGTCACTCACAACATGTGGCATTTACTTCCCTACATCACAGAATGTAAAATAATACTCTTCATGTGGAAACCAATGCATCACCACTCTTTGAATAAGTGACACATACATTTAGGTATGAGAAAGAAACAGGATAAACACATAAGAGACAACATTGTAATTAGTGTTCAGTAACATCATAGTCTCATGCATAGTGTAACACTAAGAACTGAGTCTATTTTCTTATGCTGCCATCTAATGGTGAAATATCAAAATTTATTTTTTTAGGTCTTTTTCACCAAAGACACTGACATGTCACTGTGGGGAAAGCAAAGCTGTAAATAATAAAATTGTTGTTAGCTCAATTATATCATTTATATTTAACTGCTATAGCTCCAGGGTCCTGGTATATTGCATTATTTCTCTCTATCACACTGTCACAACTTATTGTGACACTTAAAAAAAAAAAAAGGAGACAATGTTAACGTTATTAGTAACCCCCTTGCTTTTCCAACTATGACTAATCAAAATGTCTGTGTAAAAGGCCTATTTTGAGGCAGCAGGCATATTAAATGTTTTCAACAGAACGTATAAAAACTCAGGTGGTGAACCTATCAGAATATTTTGTAATCCACTCATAATGTCTACTGTTAAGAGGGTTATTTTAGACGTACATCGTCATCATCATCATCATCTTGTGTCTCCTCTTCATCATCCTCATTCTCATCTTGGCGAGGCAGTCGCGCATGCTCATCATCATCGTCCTTGGCTGTATATTGAGGAGGCAGTGGAGGCCCAATAAGCTCTGATTCTGAGTCTGAATCTGAACCACTGTTACTGCTGCTGCTCTCACTCTCCTGTTTTCTAAAAGGAAAAGAAGCAAAACATAATTGTAAGTCAAAGAAAAATGTTATGTTATGTTTGATTTACAGACATGTAACTAACCTTTGAAGCAGCGGGGCCTGAACTGACCAAACTGGAAAATAGTACTCACTCCAACAATTAAACAAAAAATTCTGGTTACCTGGAAGTAGCAGTCGCAGCTTTGTCTCTCTGAGTGTGTACTGATGACTTGACTGATTTGGAGCTTTCCCCTTCCTCCTCTATCTGATCATCCTTCTGCTTCCTCTCTAAGGAAGCAACAATTACAGTAATCAGTTCCATGCACCCTGGTGACATGATTCACAGCTTGTCTTGTTGGTAAACCTACCTAATGCACGCTGAGTCCTCTCAATGGCTGTTCGACGGGTCTGTTCAAAAATGGCATCCAGGTCAAATGTGCGGGCCTTCTTACCTGGATGGAACAAAGAAAAAAATAACTGATAACCCATATTGTCATTTTCTCGTATATGAAATAAAATTAGCCTGTAAAATGATTGACCAGTTTTGGACTGTACATACCAAACCCAGAGAATCCCATCACAGATGCCATTTCCCCATTACCACTCATGTTGTCCGATGCTGCAAAGGAAGGCGAGCAAATTGTTTATAATAGCCGGTTTATCTTGTTTATCGTAGAAGCTGTAATAATGACACATTGCTTTTCACGTGAATTCCAAAAAATACAGGACGAAGTTTTAATTAACGGTGACAATTCAGTGAACAATTGAGATAGTTTTTTATTGAAGGACGCTCTAAAGAGAGGTAAAATATCGAGTATCGAGTTGTGAAAAAAACACATAAGCTTGAATAGCAAAATAAATGGTGCTGCTATACCAGAAATTACATTAAGTTAGCCACAAATACAAACATTTTTTTATATAACGTTACTGACGGTTGAAAAACTTCCTCCATCGAAACATATAACTTAACAGTATCAAATAGTAACTATACAGGCCTTCATCGAGTTGAAACTTAATAATACAAACAATGTTTGACATCATCGGTTTACATAAATTCGCTTTGAATATAACGTTATGTTAGAAAAAGTTTAAATATTAGCTAGCTAAAGCTTGGCTGTTAGCTAACATTGAGAGCACCAATTCTTTCTCGTTTTGAAGGACACTTATTGTAGCTTTTCAGGACAATTAAAGCTGTAACTAGCCAAGTTAATGTTAATGGAAATTGGAGAACATTATGGCAGAAAAAAACAAGCTAACAAATAGGCTAGCAAAACTAGCAACGATACAGGTTTCTTTTAAGGTAAAGTAGCTAGCCGATAAATGTCAGACAAACTGGAAATACAGCCCAATAGGCGTGCACATACGTGTAAGATGAATATACCAAACTTAAAGACCAAAAGTTGATACCTTCATTCACGTTGTTTGGATCCATGTTTTCAAATACGAAGATCACCTATGACCTCCGGAAGTTCTTCCTTCTTCGTCTTCTTCTTTTGTTGCACTTGTTTCTTTAACACGCGATATTATCATATACAGTTACGAATCCCCTTATGACCAAGCCAAGTCCCGCCCTACGAAGCAGCTCGATTGGTTGGGATTAGGCATTTCACCTCGAGTGGTTAAGGTTAGGTTAGGTTAGGTTAGGGGATTGGTCATGGGATAGGACCTGTACATGTAAACATGGACGCCTGGCCAATAGTAGTGTGTGAATGCTATTGAAGGACGGGTCTTGGCGTGGCCATAGTGGGATTCCTGCAGGCTGCTAATACATCCACAGGCTGCTCCGGTGTTTTCGAAAAATGGGCACTAGTCTTGCGAGGTTTTACATTATTTTGTCAAGGTTGTTTACACAGAAGCAAAGACCAGTTAATAACAATAAAAAGTGAACGTTTAATATGGTGTCTATAAGGCAATAACAAAACTCAAGAAGCTATCAATTGTCTAACATTTAATGGTTTGAGGAACTTGCTGAAAACTTAAGATATGCTGGTGTGATCCAGTAGGAAGTTCTCTAAGCTATAGACAAAAATGACAACAATGGAAATTAGAGAAAAATGCTTCAATCCAGATATGTAATAGTTGGAACAGTCAAGTCTATACAAAATACATTTTCAATGTAGAAAACTTTATACTTAAATGGCGCAAACCTAAATTTTCCAGAAAAGAAGAACACCGCAGATGTCAGTGCAACAGATATTCTACTAATTATATATAATAATGATTGTAGACCTACTTTACTAATAAAAAAGATGTCAGTCAGTCTTGACATATTTAATATCACTGCTGATCATTATCTAATTTATTAAACATATTTAAAATATAATATATACTATTGTACTTCAAAATGCTTCTGAATTACAGTATATTCAATAGGCACATGACATCTTGGAAGTGTTTTCCAGTAATATACAAATCTATTAAGTGTCAAAGTGGTATTGTTTTTTCATTCCTTGTAACAATTAAGCGTCCTCTGCAGCCACCATCCTCTCGATAGCTGCCCAGTCTATTTTGCTGAGGCTGCTGCTGGCGCTCTCAGAAAGGTTGTCCAGCCAGTCCATTGCTGACACACCGGCTCTGGCACCATCCTCCTGCTCATCCAACAGTCCAGCCAAAACCTGAAGTGTACAGCAATGTATGAAATTGGATATAGTCTCAGATAAAGGCTAATATGTGATTAATGTGATTCTCACTATGTTAGACTCCTCTGGTACCAGCAGCCTATTCAATTTGGAAGTGGGCTCCCAAAGGTTCACCTCTTCTCTCTCTTCCATCCTCGTCTGCTCCTTCAGGATCCCTCTCCCTACAGCAGTCCCTTTGTTCGGCCCAGTCTTTCTCTGGTGTCCGAGGCGCCCTTCCTCACTCTGACCGGCTGTGTGCAGTTTAGTGTGGCTCTTTGTGTGTGAGAGCATGCCACGTCTGGTCACCTGAGACATACGGTCTCTTGGCAGAGAAGTAACTTAACACAAAATTCAAAAACAAGTTTAGAAAACTCAATATTATTATACAGGGTTAATAATGTTGCTGGATATCCTTATGATACCTGGTCTATGTAGTCCCAGTCTCGTGTAGTAATCCTCTGAAGGCCGTCCCTGCATCTCAGCAGTCCATGGACGAAGGTGGGGTTGCGCTTGTCCTGACTTAAGACTTTTTTTATCATTGGCAGATACACTGAAGATAATGATATTACCTCCATTACTAGCTAATCCAGAGGTTTAAAATCAACACATAATGGTAATGTACAAAATCTCATCATTGTGGAATAATGAATGAATGATTAATGGTTTGTTCAATTTCTACAACTATTCTTTAATGAGACAAGAACCTGGTCAGATTACTGTTGCAGGAGATACCTGGGAATGCTACCAGAGGGTGGAGCAGAGTTGGGTCGTGTAGTTAAGGGCACTGGCACTTCAGTGTGTGAAGAATTGCGTAGCGTTGGGGGACTGGTGGGAAAGTCACTAACCAAAGAATAGGCTTCCTGGGTCCTCTGGTTGTATTTCTCCAGTAGCATTAACCTATGAAATCAAATTGAAATAACCGTTAAGCATACTATGCACATGCTTGCACAGACAATGTAAACAGGTACATACTTCTCTTTATCCTTTCTGGTTCTCCAAATGGCTGCTTGATTCTTGTTTGCGGATTTCTGCAGGGGCAGAGCAAGCGAACAACAATGTGGATGTAATATGTGTTTTAATAACATACAATGGAATATCATTTCTAGTAAAGAGGCAATTATATCTCACCACTGTTCCGGAGGTAGTAAAAGGTTTGTGCTCCCTTTCCCTCAGGCTCTCTCTGTGTTTTTGATAAACAGCCAGTCTTTCCCTGTGTTTCCTTCTCATCCAGATCCTCAGCTCTCTCCTCTCCTCCTCTGGAAGAACACGTTTCTGCGACATCCAGCTGTTTTGCTCTTCTTGCCTGCTAGGAGTCACATTACTTTTAAGCTCAATGATAAATCATAGTAATTTTTGGAATAATTTGGACAACACTAAATTGGTAGTAGGTACTATACCTGCTAAGGTGTGCAGTCTGTGAATTGGACAGATCCAAGTCAGTCTGGGATAAATACCCTTCCCTCACCAACTCGTCTAAGATTTCTGCTGTATCGGATAACCCAGTATGACCCAGATTCTCCTCTGCCCATCTAGAGTTGGACAGGTAAAGGGTATTGTTAAATAGAATAGTAAATCTATTGTAAAATAAAATAAATAAAAATAAACAGTGTGGTAAGCACATCCACAACAGATAATGTGAGTTATAACATGGGTAATATGATTTACTTAAACCTACACAGGAGATATTCCAGATGCTTCAGTCAGTTGATCATTCATTTCTGTGGGACACAAACAGTTGAAATAGTAACTTTTAACAGTATGGCTCTACTGAGAAAATAACATGTATCTGGCTATACAAGTATAAAGAATCCATCAAAAAAACTATTTTAATTATTCATTAACTTAAAAGCAGACGTTTGGCATTATGCCAGCCAATTTTTAAAGTAATAACAGTTTTTAGGAAACGTTTGATAAAATTAAATAAATAAATACTTTACTTGGAGGGGTGTGAAGGTAGGAAGGACCAGCATTGTGACTGTCAGAAGTAGAGTCATTTTGAAGGGCACATTCGTCTTCCCGATTCTCTTCTTCCTCTTCAAAGGCATGTTCAGTTGAAGTGTCCAGTTGTGGTAGCCATGCTGTTAGAGACAGGGGATGTACAACAGAGTCTAATAGGTAACAATATTACAGTGCTCTATTCAACTTTTACTTTTGTTTTGGGACAAGGACTTGAAATGTCATTTAACAATGCAGTTTTGGTTATTATTACAGATTATTAAATAGCTGTAGGGTGTGGGACAGTCAGTCTGACAGTTTTTTTTACTGCTGTGGTAGTCTTCCCATCAGGGGCAAAAACTGGTGTGAGGTTTTCAATAGTGTTCACCAGCTACACAAAGAAATTTGTCAGCCTTCAAAGAACATTTGTAAACATTGGTGTCATTAACAATATACAGGGTAAATAATGAAAAACAACATGCTTATGTACCATCCTAGAGTTGGAAAAGTCCATCTCCAGATAGTCTGCAATGTTCTGTAGAGCAGCCAACTGAGCATCCAGCTCTGACAGGCGTGAGGAGAACCACACTGTAGGAGATGTGGCGGATGAGGCACTGTGAGGTCCAACGCTCTGGGTCTTTATGGCTTGACAGATTTCAGATTGAGATGGATATCCGTCCATGTCTTGTGGGGTGATTCTCTCTGCATCCCGAGTGAGCTCAATGTGGCTGAGCGATGGCGACTCCTCAGGGATATCTAGAATGTAAAGCGCAACAGATATTTGGACCACATTTTATCCAATGGTGTTGTGTTTCACCACTGATCTGATAGTATTCAGTATAAAGACATAACTGCATTAGACCCTTCAATATATAAAGACACATAAAGACCTGTGTGAGATCTCCAGTGGAGATCCTCTGGAATTGTGACTAAGGGCTGTGGATCCGCAGCAGCATCACTACCACTCCTAATAACAGAAGTTGCAAGTACATGAAGCTGAGCAGAAGTAGGGGAAGAAGGGCGTATGGAAAGACAGGGTGGCAAGTCCTGATGCAGGTCTTTGTCTTCTAGATCCAAGACACTTATGAACTGGCGGCCATCCAGACCCTGAGAAAGAAAGGCAGAGAAACAAAGAAGCGTTCATTAAACTGCCCATTAATTAGGTAAGCCCTTGCTCAAATGCAAATTTTATATAACAACTTCTAACATGACTGTATGAAGACCATGGTCCCTCCATGAAAAAACATAATTCCAATGTATAATCTTTTTGGATGGAGATCAATTTGTACTAATTATACTGCTTCTACACACAGAATAGTAGGCACTAATGTATAATGTGTTGTGTTACCTATTCAGACATATATTTGGAGTCTAAAAGCACCCTTCACAGCTCCTGCTGGGTTCACCTTGTATGTCTGGCCTCTTACCAGATTCTTCTCTGGTTCCTGTGGGGTCTCCTCTGTTCCTTGAGCAAGGCGTTTGTTGCAAAACTGCAGATTCCCTGAACTTTGTGCTGGATGGAGACAACACACACAAACAAATAATGGTTAACTCTTCACTATATCCACAACAAATAAAAAGCAGTGTGCTATCATTATACCAGGAACTTTAAATCCACTTACATTTAGGGCTACTCAAAGTCACAGACACAGCTTTGTCCACAAGTGTGAGAGGACAAGCTGAAAGAAAGATAATCCACATGTTACTTTCTCAGAATGTAGGTTTTTGGAAAACATGCACTTGAAACAACCCGGGCAGAAAAAGAGAAATCCAATTTATTTTATAAATGTCTTATTGATAAAAACAAAACAAAAAAAAAACATAAAAACATTTCCATTCAATTACAAATACAAGCAACAATTGTGCAATCACATTACAACTCTGCAAAATTAATATTAACACTGCGTAAACCCAAAACCTAATTTACCTGGGTCTGTGTTGGTGAACGCATCACAGCACTCTGGAGATCTTTTACATGTGGAAGCAAAGGCATGGAGCTCAGCTGAAGTGGACACGGCCCTGTCCAATAATCTCTGACCAGTCAGCAAAGAGTCAAAGGACCCTGCGAGTTACAGGTAATTACAACAACAGATCAATAGACATTATAATGTTTCAAAGTGTCTGATCAGACCTACATTTTACTGTGTGCAACACATGCAAAACTAAGAGCCAGCAGATCAATTACTATGAAAAAGGATTTACAATCTTTGCATCTTTATTCAATCAATGCAAATTTGAAAACTGCAACAATGGAGATTTCTGTCCTCCCTTTGAGATGTAGTGCTGTGACTTTCTTGCAATTTCTTTGACAAGTAATACATTAATTACCTGTACCTATATACCTGTTTTTTTCATGAGTGCCTCGAGGTAAAACCTTTCTTTAGTGCTACCAAATAAAGGCAGCAGTATATTCCATAGGGAGGGTCGTGTAGGATAACATCAAACTTCTGAAACCAACAATCCAACATTCACACCCAATCCCCGCCGGGATTGGCTAGCTGTGAGAAGATGGGTTTGAACTTACCTACCAGGCTCTCTTTTTTTCATTATTTACACTTATTACACACTATGTAAGTCATTCAGGAGAGACTATCAGAAAACATAGGCTGTTAGCTCCATATTTACATGCTATCGTTTCTCCCCTCTCTCTGATGACTGGCTTTTTACTCTGCGAATAAAGTGTGGCCATAGTGTGCAACATACTGGATATAGGTAGCTGCTTTTTCTGGTGATCATAATCCGCTTTGGACCTAAACTTTCTTAACATATCAGTTTATTTATGAAACGTGTATTTGACACTGACCAAATTGAGCAAAATTGGCAACATCTTGTCCAGGGGTGATCTCTTCAGGAGCTGCAGGCTCTTCATTGACAGGCTCATTTGTTGGCTGTAGATATGTTAGAACAAACAAATGATAGTGGAATTACACTTAAGCATTGTAGTAGCACAAAATATTTCTTACTAGAATAAATATTTTCCTACCTCTTGTGTAGGGATGATAGACTCATTTGGTCTGAATGTGACCTCTGATTTTCTTGCCCTCGTCACCTTCTCCTCTCTCCTCTTCTGCCTATAAACAACACAAAGAGAGTATAGTGAGTAAGATAAAAAGATAAAAAAGAAAAGAAAATCAATAACATTAACACTAATATGCATTTGCCTCTTGCTGGAGTTAGAGCTTGCAAAAGTGGTAGCTCTTCTAGTGCTTTCAGGAGTTGGGTCTACTCTGAGCAACCGAAGTCGAGCCTCTTTAGCAATCTGCCTCCCGATCACTGAACTTGTTAACTCCTCCATGGACATGAGACGGGTCATTTGGGCTGAAGGTGCCGCCTCGGGAACCATCTGTGGCAGAGACAGATATCTGTACATTAACTACAATGCAAGATTTAATCCTAATTTAGACATCTTGAAAAACTGAAAGTATTGCTTGCCATTTTTGGTCCACATTCTATATGTAGAAGCTTGATCATAGGTGTGTCTCCCCACGGAGCTGCAATAACAGTAGCGGGCCTGAAGGAAGGTGGTAAGGGTAGTTTTGGGAACGTGGTGTTACTGTGTGGAACAGGCTGAAAGTGAAGTAGACGAATGCCCGGCATTGGGCCAGATGTATGAGCAGGTAAAGCAGAAGAAATCCTAGATCTTTCCAATATCTGACTCTTGTGTTGAGAGTTCATGGGAATTGGATCATTTGGAGGATTAAAACTGAGTTGTCTTTTTGGAATGGAGGTGGATTGGTCATGGTTTTTAACCTTGTGCTTCTGCGATTCTATAGTTGCAGAGGTTGCCGTGTGAAGCACCTGGGGGTCTTGAGAATGGTGTGTGGCACTCTGCTGGGATAATGGAGGACGGTGAAGCTGAAGTAATTTCAAGCCCAAGACTTGGGGAGCAGGAGAACTATGTATGCTATCATTAGAAGGCAGTAACACTGGGGCACCGTGAAAAACATGTCTGGTGCCAGTAGTGGCCAGAAGCCCCTGTGAGGTTGGGATTAACCTCCTGCTCTCCTGGATTTCTGGTGACACTGCCTGGACAGAGAGTGGCTGCATTTCCTGTAGAAAAAAAGAAAACTGTATGCAGCTTGGTTACACACTGAGATTGTGTTATTGTTTACATAAAAGCACAATGTGTCACTTGAACAATACCTGATAATTTACACCTGCACCATTAGCATTGGAGGGTAGATTTCTAATGGTGTGATGCTGGCCGCCTGTTGGAGAGGGTTTCCCTGAGCTCTGGTCTGCAAACATGCGTACAGGGCCTTGACTGAACTGAGGGTTGTAGGATCTTGGATCTAGCACACTTGCTTGTGTCTGAGGTCGCACAGTAATGGTGGTTTGCACGGGTGAGGCTTCTGGTTGAGGGATGAAATTGGTAGCATGAGATGATGGTACATCAGGGTGTGAGGTGTTCATGTTAGACTGGGCCAAAGAAGAGCTCTGCTGGGCAAGTTGCAGGTTAGAAAATGAAGCTCCCAAAACCTCATTCAGGCTCATGTAGTTGATATGCTGTAATGAAGGACAAAAACAATTCAGATCAGAGTCAATCTAAAGAGTCAGTTGAGTGCTAATTTTTCCTTTTGGTTAATCTGTTCTTACCTGAACCAATCTGAACAAGTCTTCACCCAGACGCTGTCGCATTTGTGGAGTCTGGTTGGATAGCGGCTGATGGGGGGCTGTGGAATCTGCAGTGGGTGCACCGGCTGTGGAGCTTTGTGGCTGGAGGCTTGGAAGATCCACAGGTGTGTTGGGGAGCTCTGCGTGGGCCGCTGCCTCAGGCTGGACAATAGGAAGAGCTTGGGGCTCTCGGTGTGGGGGGTCTTGCAGTCTTTTAGCTTGACTATGGCTTAAACAACAAAACAGGCACCCAATGTCAACAACCATTGTTGAATGTATGTAATAACTCAGCAGTTCTTTAGTTTTCTTTAGTTGTAGTCTAATTACAACTATCATTAACATTACATAACATGGTAAGGCTTAACATATCAAAGAATTATATGAGCAACCTTCTGCTATAATCTTGGCACTGACTTAATGCAGAAATATCTCTCCTTTTACACATTCATGGTGCGCACTTGCAGAATAAATAAGTTTACTTTAAAAACTTACAGAGAGGTACACCTGGACAAGTCTTCAGCATTTTCTGAGAATTCCAGGTCTGCAAGCTTTAAACTCTGAAAAGAACAAAGACAACAGTTGTGTGTGCTTTGACATCATTGATGATACAAATTAAGAATGGGAATCCTGAATGATAATATTCACCATTTCAGGCGTGCAGATGCTTCCAGAGATGGTCCTATTGGAAACAGAGGACGACACTTCCAAACCCTCACTGTCACTGCTTTTGCCTACAAATATTAAACACATCAATTAATATACTCTCTTATAAGAGTCTGCGTTACAGTAACTTTGATGATCCAATAAAATGTAGGTGGTCTACCTTCTTTTTCAGGTGTAACATCTAAGTCATCGAGAGATGGTTGTTGTGAACTGGATTGTCTCTGCTGAGCATCAAAGGTCAGTTGATCCTGGTCATTAGGGAGAGGTGTCCTGTGGAATGTCAGTTCCTCTGGTTCATTTGTGTGAGAACCACTGCAGGAAGACACAAATAATATATAAATACAGTAGGTTATTCATATTTACAGTAAAACTGGACGTAACTCTGGACGGCTGTTTTATATGAAACTGGTCAGGACATTATACCATGTCAAATGATGAATCAGTATAAAACAAACATATCAAACTCCAAATAATACATTATCACCTATTTACATACATTTTTTTAGATTACCACCATGTGTTCAATTACTGTTTGTTATATACGTAAATGCAATAATAAACCATTGTAGATAAAAACATGGGGCACTCACATGGACAGTTCTCCCTGCTGTAGATTGTGACAAAGACCAGTGATGGGAGTGTTGGCTGATCCCGGGTAGCCTGTATCAACACTGCTCTCTCTCTCCAGCTTCCTATCCACCTCAGGTTGCAGCACAGGGGCTACAGTCCATTGGGTTTCTGGAACTCGGATGTGGGCACTATAGCGATCAGTCCCAAGTAGAGCAGCGTACCTGTGTTCAAGCAAGCTGAAAGAAGTGAGGACCGCAGGCACTGAGGCTTTGACACGGATCACCACTCCTTCATCAGCTGCTCCTCCATCCCCTCCCCTCTCTTTCTTCTTTTTGCAATGATGTCCCAGTAGCAACCTCCTATCAGCCCAGCGTACCATCCACTCCAGGAGCCTGCCAAGCTCTGGAAACCGAGCCTCTAGTTTAGGGTCCAAACCCTGCTGCAGTTCAATCACTGCCTCCACAGAAGTTGAGGAGCCAAATATCACGCTCTCTGAAGGCTGCCCCGTGGGAAAGGCACTTTGAATAGGGCTAGTTTCAGAACCAAAGAGCCCTCCCTTCATGCTTTGCCTTAAAGGCCTCTGCTGTCTGAGACTAAACAAACCTTTCGGCCTGCCAGTTCTCAGGCCAGGAAGAGAGGTGACAGAAAGGCTAGTTCTGGATACAGGAGCTTCACTCCAGACGGAGGAGGTTTGCAGATTGGGTGTTGCATCCTTTTTCACCGGCTTGTAGCAGCAGCCGGCTCTGAACACTGGAAGATCATTGCCCAAGTGTTTTCTCCCTGGATTGTTCACATCTCTTTGACGGCGATGAACCGTGGTGAGCACATCAAAGGTGAGAGAATGCAACTCTCTCTCCCGCAGCTGGGAGGAGAAGCACTTCAACAAAGGTAGTTCACTGTCTAAGTCCCCTCCGTCAGCACTATCCTTCTCTAAAACGTAGCTGAGGAAGAGCTCCAGGAAATTGAGATACTCATCATCTTCCAGCTCAAACTCCCAGGTACCAACTACTGGTAGGGAGGGCTGCTCTTTTTCCTTGGCCTTCCCTGGCTGACTCTCCTCCTGAATGACGCTTTCAATTTTAGTAGCCATCTTCTTTGCATGTTCTCCGTCTTTTACCTTTTTACCTTTTTTCCCCCTGCAAAGAACAACACAGAGCACAGAATAAGCCACGGCACAGATACTTGATACCTCAGTGTAATGTTAGTGCTACTATTCTTGGCTGGCTACCTTGTTGTTACACTTCTATGCATTTCAGGAAAGATATCTTCAGATGTATTATCCACTGTGTCTCCATCACTGTAAACTGGTGGGAAGCCACAGTCAGTTAAGGTGCTGGTGCTCAAACTTGTGCCCAGTGAGAGTTGTTGTAACACGGCCATCCCATGTTTGCTTCCACTGTCCTCCTCTTCCTCCTTTTTCTCCCACAGATGGAGCTTAGGGGGAGCCAGGTGCCTCGTCAAACGCCCAAGATGTTTTCTCCTCTGCCTGAATTTGTCTTGAATCACAATCATCATCAACTCGTTGATCTCCTGTTTTTCCCCCTCTAGAAAATAAACAGAATAACATTTATAAATACATCACATTTGTTTAGGAAGTCATGGATAATACAAAAAAACACATTATCCTAAATCCCTCACTCAAAGGAATACACAAAGCTTTGAGGATTCTAAACCATAATAGCATATAGAGATCATATTTCACCATCACTAATCAAAGCACAAAGAATGGTGTTATGACCCGGCCAATCACCAAAATAAATAATCTCTGGGGTCGTCACAAGTTTTCATTACATTCTTTATAGATTCTATTAGTGAAATGAAGAATCAATATTTTAAATGTAGCCATCAAGTAAAGTAAACAAAAAACTGCATTCCTACTGTTTAAGTTCTGATTAGTGCCTTAAAGCAACTTGTTAATGAATGGTGTTTGTACCAAGGACATTGCATTGCCTCAGTCTCTGCAGCAGTGAGTTGTACTTCTCTCTCAGAGGGACTCTGACAGACTCTTCCTCCTCTGGGAAGGCTCGTACCAGCGTGTCTGCCACCTGAGAAAAAGAACAGGTAAGTATGATAAATATACTCACTTAATGTCATTCTGTTTTACTTTCATAAACACTGTCTATCTAGGAAAAGGCAAGAACAAGTCATTTCACCAGAGAGAGAGGAGGAAGTTCAGACACAAGGCTGAGAAGTATGTCCTGGAGGATCTCCTCAGCATTAAGAAAACAAGAGAAAGGCAGGAACCGACAGGCCCAGCGGAGAGCATCAACACAGGTAGATCTCACTTCTGAACCAACAGGGATCTGAGAAACACAAATACACACAACATAGGGCATCTATGGCTGAGGATATTTATACATAACCATGTTACACAATTAAACACTAAAGGAATACCTGTTCATCTCTACAATGTTGTCTGGCGGCCTGATACTTCCTGCAGGAAATGGAGAGCTGGTCCCTGACATGAAGCATCCAGCACAGACCACACAGCTCCCTGAAACAGACTTGTGGGAAAAATATAAGTCAATAAGTACTACCTGAAAGTAGATCATTGATTATAATATCTGCAATTCACTGAGTTGTGTCTTACTAATAGTTTGAATGGTGTCAGGGTCCAGGTGACCGTCTTTATTAGGTCGCTGTGTGAAGAATCCACTACGGGTGATGAACTTCATCAGGCCCTCTGGGAAAGCCTTTTCTTCTTCAGTGGTTGTGAGATAGGAGTACTTCTTCCTGATCTGAAAACAACATCACAGATTTACACTACTTATTTCCTTTTTGCATGATGAACCAATTAAAAGGTCCCATGACATAGTGCTTTTTTGATGCTTTTATATAGACCTTAGTGGCCCTCTAATACTGTATCGGATGTCTCTTTCCCAAAATTCAGCCTTGGTGCAGAATTACAACCACTAGAGCCAGTCCCACAATGAACTTTCCTTAGTAAGTGCCATTTCTGAGTGTGTAGCTATTGAGGAGGAGAGAAGGGGGTGGCAAGGTGGAGAGTGGTAGTGTGGCCTTGACGAACTGCCTTGCTTTGCTTGTTTGCAAGACATGATGTCTCTCTCTTTCTCATGGGTGGGCCAAATTCTCTGGGTGGGCAAAGCAGAGAAAGGGCTGGCCCATCTGAGCTTTCATTTTCTCAAAGGCTGTGGCCATTTTTTTCTAAAGTGGCCATTTCTAGCCACTGGGAGACCATAGGCAGGCTGGGGGAACTCATATTAATGTTTAAAAACCTCAAAGTGAAATTTTCATGCCATGGGACCTTTAAAGTGCAGTAAAAAGGAAAATATTTTTGTTGTCAAAAAAAATTGAAATTGTAAACAAAGAATGTCAGTTATGTCAGCCTCACTAAGGGACCTTTAATCCTCTTATTTAACCAGTAAATACCCTTTAGTCCTATAAAGTACCTTGTGCAGTATGTGTCTAGCACGGCGCAGATAGCTGATGTACCACTGGGCAGCAGGATGGCAACAACGTGCAGATCTCAGAAGTAACAGTAATCTTTGGAGAACTCCAGACACTTTGTGGCGTGATGCAACTTCTGCAAACTGCCCTATTGTCCCAATTGGGTCCTAAGTGCACACAACACACACAGAGCATTTAATTATAGAATATATATGTACTGTATGTAAAGGTTAATCGTCTATGTTATGTACCTGTGTGTTGGGGGAAGGCTGAGGGCAATAAAGAGGTGGGGAAGGTAGATACAGTCCACTTGGCACCAACAAAGGCAGGCAAGAACACAGGTCTTTGGCTGTGTCCAGCGAGGAAGACAAGGGTGAAGACATAACATTTACTCCAGCCATGACTGAAGCCTTCAGAATGTCCTGTATAGAAACCTGTAACAAGTCCCAGTCTTCTCCTTCCGAAGGGTCTAGTAAAAGAAGTTGAGACAAAGCATTGATTAAAATCAAAGGGTTCCTACTACTACTACTACTTCTAACTGTCAGGTCTCACTAACCTGTAAAACTCTTGTCACTATTGTTATGTATGTGCTCTTGGGAGTCAGACTTATTGCCAAGAAGACACTCCAACTCAAGCTGGAAAATGCTTTCTGGTTTTAAAGCTGTTGGGAGGTGGAACTCTCTCCTTCTGAGCCTGTCATAAAAGATATCATTGAGATATTCATGAAAACAAACATTGTCAATTTATTCTAGTGAATACATTTCATTCACTCCCTGATTATAATGTATGCTTGCACACTGACCAAGTGAAGTCAAAGTGGTCAGCGCAGTAATTGGTATAGGCCAGGCTCAGAGAGGCCGCTGTCTTCCAATCCCCAAGATGATAAGCCAACCACACAGTCTCAGGAAGCAGACCCCCTAGTAGAAGCAGGTCCTGGGCGTAATCTACTGTCCATACTTCTGACAGTTGCTGGAGTCGCACTGCTCTAGCCACCTCCTCCTGACACAGTGGCACCAAGCGTCCAACACTAGCGGCTGAGAAAGAACATGTTACTAAATAGCAATACATTAAGAAATTATCTTTTTAACTGACAAACAATTATGGAAACTTCACCATGAGGTAGATGCAGTGGAGGCAGGACAGCCACATGGTGGGGGGGGCAAGATGTAGAGGGGTTGGTTGGTGAAATAAGAGGCCATGAATCTCCCCAGGGTCTGAACCACAGCACTAGCTGCGTCACTGTGAAGGTCCATCGGCAGCCACGGGCAAGGAAGAGGGTCTACTGCAGGGAATAAATAGCATGTCTATCTACTGAATTTATAAATAATATCATAATTTTAATATAATTTTTTCTAAAAAATATATATATATTTTTTCTCTCTTTTCTTTTTTTTTATTAAATGTAAAACCTAATACTACCACTACTATAACTATGATGTTATAGTTTACTATCTGATGGTAAGGGTCATGGTAAATGCCATTCACATTTTACTTTTTGTACTGATTGTCCTCTATCTCTGTATGAGAAGAAAAGGAAAACTCAATAAACATACTGTAGTATTAAGAAAATCATCTCCCCCCATTCACCACATTCATGATTTAGAAAGAGAGGACATCCCAAGCAGTAAACATCTTTTGACCACACAGCAAGGATAGTGAGACATTCAAAGCCAACTCAAAGGCCAGTGTGACATAATGAAACTTTTTGAGTTCTCTTAGCACTGCATGACGTATCAGTATGTAGGTGCTATTAACAAAGCAAACTAAGGAAACAGTGACCATTGCTGACCTGTTATGCAGGTCATGTTGTCTTGCTGAGTTCCAGCCCTATGCAGAATCAGGCGGGCCATGTGGTCCCCCAACTCCTGGGCTTCTCTCAGACTGTACTGGTATAACAGACTGTATAGGAGTGCCAAACAAAGCTGTGTCTCCTTGAAGACACTACGATCACAGCCTATCAGAAAGACATATGATTACCATTTCATAGTGAACCTTGTGGTGTACTTCATTAGAACAATTGAAGCAGTGGGTCTTACTTTTGTTACTCTCCTCCCAAATTTGTGATCTCCATGTATCGGCACTTTTTGGGTATGAGCCACACAGAAAAAGAAGTTCACCTAGGGGGAAAAGAGTGAAATACTAAACAACAATTTTTAATGAGACATACAGTATTTAGACATAACTCTTAGGTTTTCTTCTATATGAACAACAGTTGAATTATTTTGCATATGGTTTGTTTTAAACTACCTCATTTATTTCCTGTAGCTGGTGCAATAACCATAGTTAGATAAATCTAATAATTTTGCTACAGACCTGGGTAACTCAACAGTGCAGGCCCCTCCTCTAGCCTTTCTCCTGTAGCCTGCAGAGCTGTTTGGATCTGGGACATGATGACAGACACCTGTTGCTGTTCCTCCTCCCAGCCATCACAGCCTTTAAAGCTTTTCAGTTCCTCCATATACTGCTGGGTGACCTTGTAGACCCACTGCCACACTCCCAACAATCTGAAAACATGACATGCAGTGACTAAGACTGGCATCCACAATAACAAATAACTGACTACAGTATTTGCTCATAAACAGTGACACATAAAAAGCCAGAGAGATGGTCTGTACCTGCTGGATGGTCGTTGGGGAACAGGTCGTGCCTGATGTACAAAACTGGATTTCTCTTCCTTCTCATCCTGTAACAGAGGCACATAATGTGCATCGGAAGGCCAGAGCTGTTGTGGCTGGGACAGAGATTCCTTCTCTGCAGAGGACCAGACAGTTCTTTGATGCATGATGTAGGTGTGATCAAGAGAATCAGAGAACAGCTCCAAGATAAGCAGGACTGTGGATAGACTACGAGATGATAACTGACAGGGACCAGTCTGCTGTGATTCAGGATGAGGGGTCAGCAGGAGACGTATCAGCCGTTTACTGAGCTCTACCACCAGCCCCAGGCAGCAAGGCCCATCTGAGTAACTGCTATCCCAGGGAAGAAAAGACAAAAGGGCTTTGAGAAGTTGCAGAAGGCAAGTAGGAACCGAGGTATTCTTTTTCCCTGTGTGGACCTCGGAGTGGGGGATCAAATGGAGTAAAGCAGCAAATCGCACCACACAGTAGAGGGTATGCTTCAGCAGACGAGTTCGGTTTTCCAAAGCCTTTCCTAGAGACATGCCAAAAGCCCAAGCTGTTAACAGCTTAGTCTGGATTTTTTCAAGTTCAGAATGAAGAAAAGGAGTCTTCCTCTCTGTTTCAACAAAGTCCTTATCATACTCTGGATTAGTAACAAGTCCAGTGTCAGTCTGTGTGTCCAGGGCATGGAGTGTGTCAAACATTGTGGCAAACTCCAGACGGCCGCCATCCTCAACATGAGAACCAGCAGGCGGCCCATCTACATCAGAGTCATCCTCAAAGAAAGTCTAGGAAACCACACAAAAAAACTGCAGGTTACAGACACCAAACATAAGTGAATCAAGGAACTATTACACCAGCCATGACACATTATTACACAGGGTAATCACATGCACTATAGTATTTAGATGTGCACTGTAAGCAGTAACCTGACATCCAAAATGTAAACAGAGAAGGCTGCGTTTTTTCAAGTTATAGGAGAAGGGGATATATAAATTCTGGTACAAAAATACAGTAGGGATGGTAGGAAATCTAATTTCTAATCTGCTTTTTATATTCATGTAAATGTAGCCCGTCAGTGTACATAGCCTACACAGGAACCTATAAAGCTATACACCTCTCTCTTCTTTCTTTTTTTAAAGATAACTTTTTGGGGCTTTCGCTTAATTTGATACTGACAGTGGATAAACAGGAAAAGTGGGAGAGAGATGGTGGATGACACGCAGCAAGGGGCCGCAGGTCGGCTTCAAACCCAGGCCACTGCAAAGGACTCCGCCTACATGGGGCGCACGCTCTTACTGGGTGAGCTAGAGGTTGCCCCAAGCTATATATTTCTACTATGTGTCTGACCTGTACTTTTTCAAGAAGCTCCTTAGTACCGCCCAGTGTCCCCTGATCCTGTAGGAAAAGTGGCAAAGTGGATCCATCTGTGGCTGCTGAAATGACTGAGTCTACGGTGTTGGGCCCACATGTAACAAGGCTGCTGTCAAGATTCAGGCAAGATAGGGATTCCAACCATTCCCTCACATGAATCTGAAAATAATAAATGTGAGGAAACCATTTTGTGAAAAATAGTCCTGTAGAAAGTACATACAAAGCTGAAGCTGATCCCTGTTCCCACTTCTAGAAGTCCCTGGTTTACCACCTGTGATTTATCCAGTTTACGACTGGCCTTCTCAAGGTCCATGCTTGTGTCCTTTAGGAGTGTTGTCAGCAACAGGGCAGGAGAAGGCCTATCTAGCACCCTCATAACTGTGGCCATGTAGCCATCAGACACAATTAGATACATCAGCCGTGGATGCCAGGTCACAGAATACCGCTGCCTCAGGACATCCCGCACAGACAAGCTGGAGCTGGACAAAAAGGCCACCTCTTTATCTGCAGACATTGGCGCCCTGCAAAAGGGAAAGGATAGGTTTTTTATTATCATAGACATATTCATGCTGAAACAATTTATTGACCAATCATCGCCAAATATCAACTTCTTTGATAAACAAATAATAGTCATTTTTCCAGCCAAAATACAAAAACACTCTTTTGTTTCAGTGTGAGGATTTGCTGATTTTCTCTCAATCAAGCTAGTAATCAGCAGAATAATCGATAATCAAAATAATTATTGTTTGCAGCTTATAATATACATAATTAAACATTACATGTTGGATATATATACTCCAATTTTTGGGACTCGGCTTTGATGGTGAAAAGTGAAAGTGAAGCAATCAATAGCAAAGATGACCACAGATGAGAGAAGAGAATTAAGAATAAAGAACATCAGCACAAACAAATCAATAACTTGTAACAAGGGCTAATAAGTGATGTAGGGTATACCGGTAAGTGACAAGAGGGTGCAGGGGTAGGAAGTGTGCAGGCCCAAAGTCAACATTGCAACCGCAGCTTGTTAGAGTGAGAAGCCCCCCAAGGCGAGCTAACATAAGAAGGGAGCCTCTCTTCAGAACACAGGCCAGGAAAAGACCGCCTGGTGACCAGCTCACACTGCTCACCCAGTAGGACCTAAAACAGAATATATGTAAAGTACATTTCTAAATATATACACACTGTACATCAAGCAAAGTCCAAACCCCAGACGGAAAGTCAATTCGGACCCAGCCCATTAAACTTATATTATTAATACAATATGTTATGAAGTGTAATGTTTTCTAGATTTAAATTAATTTTCTATAAATCAAAAAATTGTTAGTGATGTTAAATCTACATTAAAAATACCGCCAAAAATGCAGAAAAAGCCAAAAATTTTGAAAGAAAATGGACAAAATATTGGAAAGAAGTTTTAAAAAAAAAACGTCAAAAAAAGGTAATAAAAAAACTACATAAATGTCCTTTTACTGAAGCTTAAAATAATAATAATAATAATAATAATTTCATGTAACGGTACCCAAATCGGTACAAAATCTGAGTAGGATAACCAAGAACTCAACATGAATTTATGTTGCTCAAAAATTAAAAGTGAGTTGATTAAATGTTATTTTGTTATTGCCAATCGTTCCGGATCTCTGA
Organism: Etheostoma perlongum; assembly: GCA_026937815.1. Taxonomy (NCBI): domain Eukaryota; kingdom Metazoa; phylum Chordata; class Actinopteri; order Perciformes; family Percidae; genus Etheostoma; species Etheostoma perlongum. Next base: position 13,057,973 of record CM049386.1, read on the forward strand.
CCTGGAATAAAAATCTGATGCGGACATTTGAGTGATACATTTGAGAACCCCTGCTGTACATCAAAGATTTTAAAAGTAGTTCTTATGACAGATGGCATTCTGATGATGCCACACACCCTTTTGGTGGCAAACATATCTTGGTGTCTTACTGTATATCTTGGCAGTCTTAATACAATTGTATATTGTGATGTTGTTGTCTTTGTTGGTGATATCCCATTTTTATTCATGCGTACCATACCTTATGTATTTAGAGGGGATCTCCATTTTATTACTTCCACATCCTCCAAGGCCACTTGATATGGAGACAAAATTCTGTGTGCTCACATAGAGGACCTGTGTAGCCTGCATTCAACAAGAGGAAATATAAATTTTGATCTGCATTTCTGAAAAAAAGCATATGAAGATGTGAAAAAAGAGAAAGACAGGCCAAATGCTCACCTTAGGCTGTCTCTGGTTCAGCACGATGGCTAACAGGCGGCCATCTGGGGAGAAGGCTGGCACCAAGGCCCCTCTGGACTTCACTGGTTGGCAGGGCGGCTTGAGACGAGACATGGGGTATGTCTTGGTGGCCCACTGTATGCTGTATCCCACAGAACTACAAAGAAAAAGGTGTACTTTTAACAACTGTAATACTCAATGAGTCCTGTCTTTTACATAGACCTGCTCACTCACCCCACTTTCACATGGCCATCATCCCATTGAATTTTCAGGAAAGTGATGATTAACTTCTTCCCAGATGTGAAAACAAAGGCTGATAAGCAGGTATCACCCATAAACTAAGTTTAAGAAAAAAAAAACATGAGTTTTAGTTTTTTTTAAATCGATAAAATTAAAATCAGAAATGGAGTGCAGGTCTGTATGACACAATATGTCCAACATATATTATTTTCATTATACAGACCTCTGTCTTGGCGAAGATGGTGTGATGGGATGCTTCTTTGTCTTTTGAAGAAGGCAGAATGGAGCCTTCAACGGCCTGTATATGTGCCCAGTGTCCCTTGACTAAGCCATCTCGTAACCCCGTCAAATCCCTGACATCCATACACTCCCACAGAAACACTTGCCCTGTAATGGCTACCAGGAGCACACGCATCCCATCCCCTGAAACATGGAGTGACAGTTGTCTGGCGTTCCCTGTGAAAACAAAGGCACATAAATCCAAGGATGAAATATTTCATGTAATAACTGGAATCAGGATACTCTATAATCAGCTAAGGTAAATAACAAAGAAAGAGTAAACATCACCTTACAATCACCCACCCACAAACTGCGGCCATTGTTATATCCAGGATAAAATATGGAAGCAAATGCTCGTACATCTTGGGTCAAGAATGCAGCTTCCCACATCTTTCAAGTGAGTGTATGTTACAGTCTCACAGTAGAGAGAATGCATGTACATGTACTGTGCATACCTTGAACGGCAGTAGCTATTTGTACTTCTGGGACTGCTGCAGCAGTCTTCAACAAATCTTTATCCCTGTTCCATAGAAACAGCTCTCCTGAGACCAAAAGTCCACAAAGCCACATACCTGTCCCAGGAGACAAGACATGTATTCTTAGTAATGTCAGGTGACATTTTTTGCTTTGAGTTTACACAATACATTTACCATTGTTGGATGAAGCCATTGTCACCACACTGTTGAGCAAAGGATGGAGTTTTGGAGTCCTCTTCTTGGTGCGACCAGATACCATGTTGATCTCACTGATCCGTTTGTCATCTAACAGGAACACAGACTCCTTCTCCTGAAGAGAGACATGACACAAAGTCACAGTCATGTTTTCTGACAAGGAAAGCTAAGTTTTAGTGACTCTGGCTGAAATGTTTTTTACTGCTTTCACCTTCCCAAGCCAACAGAATCGCGGCCATGGTTTCTTCCGTTTGATGCTGGATGACAAAACAACGTCCAACGTTAGCTCCATGTTTAAAAGGCAGCATCAGTTCTTCCTATTGATTATGCCATCAGGAAGGGTTTATCGAGATTGCAGGATCCCACTAGTCGAGCAAAACAATATAAATATATAGGTTAGCTGACAAGCAACAGTTTTATTTGCTACAATGGAACGATTTTGATTAGCTAGCTACGTAACTTTAACTAGTTAGAAATATGCGATGGAATCCTTAGCTATATGTTTACAGCAATGCGTGACATGTATTGACAATGTTGAAGTGTTAATAGCTAATGTTATCCATTGTTTGAACCAACAAAAACATCGCCAGTTTTAACTAGCATTAGCCACCTAGCTAGCTATTGTTGCTTACTGCGGGGAACATTGGTCCCGAAAAAAATCTTACCTGAGCAATTAAACAACAATGGTTGTACTCAAATGTTATGCTCACACCATTTGGTTGCGGGGATGTTATTACAGCTATGCTATTATATGTTGTTACGTATCTAATCAAGAAATATTTCGAAACTCCCTCCCCTTCAGAAGCCAGAATTGTTTCCCATGATCCTCTTGGAGGAAGCTTCAAAGCGTTGCCGTAGAAACGTGATGTAGCCGTAGCCGACGCCTTGTGGGGAATAAGGGCTAGAGTGAGATTCGTGCCCTCTGTTAAACCCATAGGTTAAACCCCGTGAACCGAACCCTTACAAAAATGTATTATTTATTTAGTGTGATATCTACCTAAAGTTTGTGGTGAACTGTGTTACTTTGTGTTTTTTTATCACTTCACTAAATATAATCTTCTTGACAGTTGACATTTTACAGGACGTTACCGAGTTCACTCTAGCCTGATGATTGATGGGGCTTTTTGTTGCCACTCCATTATGGGGCAGCAATTCAAATCCACTTGAATCGGCTGTATGCAAGATGGCTTTAATGATTCCCTACAGTATCCCTATTGAAGAGGCATGTTTTTTGTTTGTTACCTTTTATATTTTTAACTTTTACACACACTCAGGGGCAAAAGGAGAAAAAAAAGGCAGGACATGTTGACACAACGCTATGAACAAAGGCATTTGCAAGTTGGCCTTTACAGAGCTGTGGCGATAGGTCTGGCAATGCGAGACTAGGTTTGCCTTAAATTTAACTATGTAGGCCTACTTTTTAAATGTAGCCTACCATGTTGTTGCACATCAGGTTAATGCTGAACACGTATATTCAAAGGCTATAAGAACTTTAGGACTATTATTTGGTACCATTATCTTTCAGCAAATTCTGTATGGTGGTCTTTGTGTTCAATAAAGAATGTCATACTCTGAAAGACTCTCAATACTCAATGTCTGGCAATGTGTAACGCACTCCATATTTACAGATGCTTCAGAATATTGCTGCACAAGCATACTGTTGCCAGCAGATGGCAATGCTACAACAGACATTATACCCAGCATAGGGAAGTGTTTGAGTTCCCATGAAAGCCAGTTCTAACTAGAGCAGAATAGATCACTGTGGTAGATAAACGGTGGCATAGAGGCTTTTTGTACTTTGCCTCTGGACTATTGCAGATGTCTCTCCACAAGGTACATTTTCTCTGTAGAACATGCAGGACTACAGTAAGTGGTCCTCCTCACCATTAACATGCTATGGGTTGTGTGAACTCTCAAGCAATAAGGTCTCTTATTGGCTTGTTACAGAGAGTTATTAGGTTTGCCCCCCGGCCCCTGCTGGTATTTAATTACCCTTGTACTCTCTTCTTTTCATCATGATGAAGATGACAGAAGGTATTGTCAATAGGAGACTTCACCAGACCTTAATTGGTTCACTTGCCTGTGCCTGCCAGGCACAGGTGGAGCTCTTTATTACTGTCACTGCCAGATACATTCTGGTCTGATGAGAACCATCTTAAGAGGCAGAGCTTGACATCCTATTAGGATTTAATGACCTGACCAAAACAGAATGATGAATAAGAGTTGTTCAAGAAACAAACACTTACACCGTTATAAAGACTTTCATCATTCATAATATTTGTCTATAATTTGTTTAGTTTTTCAATAGGGAAAGACTACTACATTGTCATGCTTATAAGATTATTGTTTAATCAAGCTGTGTCCAGGATTTCAATTGTACCCCTTGGAGCAATCCACAATGAGGCTTTTTTGTACACTAGTAGCAGAGTGTGTGTGTGTGTGTGTGTGTGTGTGTGTGTGTGTGTGTGTGTGTGTGTGTGTGTGTGTGTGTGTGTGTGTGCGTGCGTGCGTGCGTGCGTGGTGCGTGTGTCCATCCTCTTGCAACGTATCAGCCTATTGTTGAGATATTTTAGCATGTGTTTATTTATATGAATATCTTGACGTTAGACATCATTCATTGTAATAGGTCTTTACATTGCTAAATATGGCATAGCTGAGAGATATATTGCAAGAACACGCAATGCAAAAGTGTATGAATAAAAAATCCCAAATTGTTGTTTGTTTAAAAAAAAAATTGTTATCAAGTATATATTCTCTATCAAGCAAATATTTACAATACAAGTCCTCTAAACACTTGATTCTGAAATTCCATTTTGGTTTGAATTTGCATTTCTCTCTAATAGAACAACAGGAGACAGAAAATAATTAAAGTAGCATGAAATCCTATTAGCTATCTGCATCACTGAAAAGAAGTAAACTGTATTTCCACACAAATCTTTTCTTAATTTGTTAATCACTGATCCTAACCCACCAGCAGGTTAGATTGAAGGATGTCTTTAACTCACCCAACAACACCTTTCTACAACAGACAAAAAAACAAAGGTCTACTCTGTAATTACTCTATAATTAGTATTTATTTGAATGTTGAATCTGCTCTTTCAACAATGCATGTCTGCACATAAGATAGAGGCAGTTGGGTTGGGATTTCTGGTTCTCCTTTAAACTGAACAATTACTACATGTGGATTATAGAGATTTTATCATGTATCATGTACCACAAAGGATCAGCATGAGTTTGCAGAATGCTTTTAAGCACATGCAAACAGTGGGCTCCTTTTAACTTCGATAAAAAGCCATTACAACATCAACATGTGATCAACTAGAAAACAATTTACCTATATCCTCAGTGTTCAATATAGGGACATTAGTTGGCATGGTAACCTCATTTGCCATCTGCAGGTCTCACTCATACTGAAAAATGACACTCAAGAAGCTGTAAAGAAACAATTTAACACTATGTCTATCTGCTACAAGTCTCTTGGTGTGCAGTTGACTGTCTGTCTCAGAAAAAAAACACCTGTATTTGAAAGGTTACATTTGTTGTGATGGTTAGTCTCCATTGTCACATGTTTGTTGGAAAGATTTATTAGTGAGTGCTGAATGCAGCAGTGTGTGTTAAATATTGACAAATGGGTGTTCAAAGTCTAATTCAGCATTTGAGGATGAAGAAATGCTGGAAAAATATGTTTCTTTTTTTTGAGAGTTAGATGAGAAACACAACTCCATTCTCAGATCTCTCAGATAGAAGCTACAGCCAGCAGGAAGTAGTTTAGCAGCATATAGGCTGGAAATGGGGAAATAGCTAGCCTGCCTATTTTCCAAAGGAAGTTGGGGTCAATAGGTCTTTTTTTTACAGCTGACATTTAACTTATTCATAGAAGAAGCACGTGTTGCTAATAACATTAACACTGATGTGGAAATGGCATACTAAGCAACTAATCGTGACAAGCTCTTGTCCTGAGATATTTCTAACCTGATAAACAGGATTTCATAGTAAAATTGATTCTCTACTTACTGTCAGGCCACAGTCTTGAAATAATTATTTTACTGGAGTTTTTTTCTCTCTACAGTTTTTAATAAACAGATGTCCAAAATATACACAGTGTCAACAATAATAAACTTCAGAAAACGATTCCTATATGTTAAATCATAAAAATAAACACATAATATTTATGATATATATGACATCACTTATTGGAGGAACTACTTACTTACTCAGCAGTACTTTTCAAAGTATATGTTCATTACGCATTTGATTGGAGGACATTTATCTTTACTTAAATAGGAATACTTTTGCAACCATTGCTCCTAATCCAGTTTACAGCTTTACTTTACTTTCCCCAGTGATGCAGCTCTCTCTTCCAGCGCTGCCCTGCACACCTGATTCAATCAAGAGTGAATTAAGCACTGCTGATTGGCTGAGCTCTAAAACATCTACTGTACAGAGCCGATGCGTAGCTTTCATAACCGATCAGACGAGCAGGAGTCAAGTGAGACAAAAAGCTTGCATTTGTTTTGGGCTAATTCATCAGACGTTCTTCTCCTTTAAAATCGTCCGAGAAGCAGCAACGTGCTTACTTTGACGGGTTTGGCATCACGATAGCGGCCGCCTTCTCTTTCATGCGATTGGCCGAGCCGTGGGAATATTCAAATACAGCCTTGATTGATTGGCCCAGAGCCGGTTTCAACAGTGCAGGGGACTCATTTCCATTCCGACATCACTCTCTGTGGCACACACAGCTTGGTCGACAGCCGAAATGAGATACGGGCAGCTGCACGGACAACACAATCGGTGAAATTATCTTCTATACGCGACTGTTAAATATGTCGAGGATGTAAAGTTAATCGAGCCAGTTTCATCAATGGATATATTTCCGGAGGTTTCGCGAAATCAGTGGCGAGATTGCTTTTGCAGAGGAAATACGCCTTCCGAGCAGGAGAACAACCAATCAGCCGTGGAGAACCAAAGATAAACAAGACTTATGATAACACAAAACTCTGTAAGACAATTATTATGTTGACTATTTCAATCCTTCATGTTTAGGGGCACTCTTTGGGCTCATGGAAAATGTTTGTCAGTGCAGACATTGTTTTGTTGTAGTCTATAGCCGAATTGATTTTTAACAGTAGCCTAGCTGTGTAACTACATGACAATAACAGTAGGCTATACGACAAATATTTAGGGTTGTAAAAATGCTACAGTGCCTGATGTCGGGATTCGCCCTGCATTGATTTGAAGTCAACAGGAATAAAGTGGTGAAAATGCCCAGTGCGCACTATGGATAGGAGCGTCTCGCCCTTATGTCAATGTCCTGCAATTGGCTAATGTGTATTCATTTGGGCCGAGTCTAACTATGCAGTTTGTGATTTTATATTCACTATAGGCCTATAGGATAATGTATCTAATGGCAGACTATTCGCCAACATGTATTCAACAGTTAAATAAGCCTATAGGAAACAGTAAGCCTAATTGGTCATTATAATATGAGTTTATCATTTGCATAGGGTAACAAAAATCTGTAGTTTCTAAATGCTTTTTTTCTGAAAACTGCTCTGTTGTGAGCCAATACAATGTCTAGCTCATCCTCTTCATCCTCAAAAGACATCTTTGTTGGGATGATGGTTTGCACAATGAAAGGCGCTTTATATGTCAGCATCTCAGTGGATACGGAAAGTGCTTTGAAGTATATTATCGGTCATTCAGGGCTGCCTCTGAAGGTTTCCATTTCTATTGTCTAGAAGCCGGAGGTGGGATCATCGCACCTCACTGCACCGGTGGCAGCCGGGGTTGAAGGTTAGCCGCAGCAGAGGGGCCCATATAGATTATTGGCCAGGTGTGAAATTCTACCCCGCATGCTTTTCCTGCTTGTCCCAGCTCCTTTATTACACAGAGAGATGGGATGTCACAGCTTCCCACCAGAGAAAGAGAAGGAAAGCCTGCAATTTGGTGTTTTATTGTCCCCTTTTTTCAGTCTTTTTTTCTGACCAGTGAGAAAAATACCTCAACCCCCCCTTGGTTTATTTTTATTTAGAGGTATGTGACTATAAGGAATAGGCTTATCTTTGTCTTATGATTTCCTATAACCATATTTAAGTCATGACATTGTGATTTGATTTACCACAATGTCATAAAGAAAACGTTAGTGCCTTATCCCACTTTCATCATAAAATATATTGGTTGACTTTATTTGTTATAAAATCTACAGTTTGGCTGCTTTTACTTAGCCAGTGAATGTGTATTACTACATGTTTTTCTTGTCTTATAATCTAGACACCACTGTGTTCATCAATTCTAGACTGTTTAGACCGTACCTAGTCTTAATGGCATATTCACATTTTTGGTTGTTTGTTTAAAAAGTGCTTTGCCTGGGCCTGGAGTCGTTTGGTAGGCTTGTAAATTGCATCGTGTTATGAGCAGTCCATGTGCAGGTATCCCATGGGGGTTTCCCTCTGATCTCGCATCACACCCCAGCAGTAATTCCAACTCTGTGAAGGGAAGGGATTTGTCATTTGGCTGCCTGCTTCCCTTTGCTTTCTCAGGAACGAAGCTGAGCTCTGATTTATTGTGAAGTTTCCCCAGGCTCGCTCAATCTCCATGCCTACTGAATTACTGAATGGAGGAAACAGCTCACAACGAGAATGACCTTTTCTTGGATGACTGTTACCCAGGCCAGTACAAGGACTGATTAAGGTCATGTCTTTTTCTGCCTTGTAATCCATAGCTTCACATTTAAGGCTGATTTAAGTGTAGGCCTAGTTAGGAGCCAGACTGATAAAAATGACCTTAAAAATATATATGCACCCAACCCTTCTGTCTCTCTTTTAGAAATAACGTCAGTGGCTTGGTCACTTAGTAGTTTCTCCCATGCAACCTTTGTAATCACCTTTATCTGCTAAGAAATGTCATGTGTAATTACAGGCAGCCTGCCATCTTTTGAAATCTGTCTAATTGGTCTTTTCATTCTAATAGGATGAGGGGGGAGTGAGATTGGGGTTAAGGGTGACAGGTTAAGGACTAGGCCTCGGAGGTCATTGGGGGAGGGGACAGGACTGCAAGGGTTATTTGGAGCTCCGCTCATTTTTGTCTGATTTGATGGCGCTCAGTCATTACTTCAATTTATGATTAAGACTGCCAAGTTGCAACTGATGCATCGTCATTTGAATAAAAAGGCAGCGAGATGATGACATTCTTAGATGGTCCAGAGATCAAAGACTTTTTTTTCTTCCTAGAACATTTTGATGTTTATGTGATGCATGGTGGATAGATTATCATTAGGTTATCCGCCACATTAGAGTCTTTCTGGCAGCATTTTCTCTACAGTTTCTAATTAGTTTCATGTTGGCTTGAAGATTTTAATGACTTGAAGGAATCAGTGACCCTTAACAGTAAACAGCCAGAGGACGGGCTTGAGTTAAGGAGGTTGGGAGGATTGAATGTCTATGTAATATAAAATAATTTTGGTCTGTCATTTTTGTCTTCTTTTATGGTTTTAACAACAGTGAGAGGGGGGTCAACAATCAATTAAAATCATAGTTTGAGTCTTTAAAAAAAAAAGAACTCATCTTTCCACAAAACCTTCAGTGCAGTTCCACCATCTGTTATCTTTGAAGTCAAGGTTTTCTAAAGGCTGGTCAGCATACCCATAGCTCTTTTGACAGTATGGCTCAGTGTGCATACTGGGATACGGATAAGATAAGGCTCTGTTTACCCTCTCATGCTACCTTGGCTTGGGCCAGACTTTACCCCATGCAGTGTGCGCTTTTTTTTACCTTGGGACTGTTTGTGGGCAAGGGCAGATTTGGGTCAGTCCCAGGCTTTCTACTCCCTACTAATTCTGTTCTTGAAGATAAGACTTAATTGTGCAGTTTTGGATTAATTGCTAAATTGTGTTCTCAGCATCTGTATACATACAAAGTCAGAATTGTTATTGTCACAAAACAAATCTATGTTCAATATTGTATGATTATATTATATATTGGTTATTATAATAATATATTAGGTAGGTTAACCACTAATCAACATACCAACACTGCTATAAAATCCTGACTCATAGCAGTGGCCCTATATTAACTCCAAAGTAAATGATTAATTGTTTGTCAAAACTGTAAGCATCCTAGACTAATACTTCATGCTGGCAGTTGCTGCTCCTGTAATTAATGGTGCAAGCTCTGATCCCAGGGAGTTGGACTGCCATTGGTGTTGTACCATTTGTTGCTGCAGTGTTAGATGTTAAATTCCAGGTGAGGCCTGGTTCAGCCTGCTGGAGAAGCCGCAGTACAGTACGTATGTGGCCCGGTCCCCGGGCAAGTAGGGTTGGGTCGGGCCACGTTAGATGTTTCATATACAAACACGTTTAATTTCAATATGTATTAGCCTTTTGCCCAAAAAGGAAATATGCATGAAATAGTGTAGAGACTGTTTTGTGATGTCTACATGAACATTTAGCATGGGAGAAACTGTCATGTTTATGTTTTGTCCAGACACAGCCATTAACGCTGTGTGATTTATACCCAACTGAATGCTCTTGGCATATGTCTGAATATTTCCCAACAGTTGTATAACATTTTGTGCTTGCCCATGAATTGTATAAGAAACACTATTAACACTGATGTAATACCTTTTAGCTAATCTCAATGGAAATGAGGGTCATTGTTATCAGCCTGCAGGCCTTGAGTGCTCTTGCTGTGTATAAAGTGACTCTGGGTTGTTTAGTTATCCTGTATGGGAACCTTTGTGTCCTTTTTTCCTCCATAGAAGAAGAGAGAAATCTGGGTCCGTCTTATATGCTGCTCTGATACCAATTATGCAAACTATTATAGAATTTAACCAGGCCATCTCTTATCGGCTAATCCAGAAGTAATAGATTCTATTAAAAATGCTGTGTGTGTGTGAATCCAGAAGCTGCCGCAACACTGCTGTCTAATTTTGTCCATATGTAAAGAATACTTGTCTGGTCTCAGTTATTTAGACAGGCTCTTGCAGTGCTTACCTGGAAGGCTGTATAACAGCCATACATGATATACAATTTATTATACAGTAAGTGGATTGTTATTCATGTGCCATGTCCTGTTCATTCAAAGAGAGACCCTGATCTTTTCTTCTGTAATGACCAATTGGTCTTTGTTAATCATTTCTTTTTTCCTAAATTAACCTTCTTTTTGTCTGCCTTTGTACTCTTCCTTTTGCTCGTCTGATGTTTTTGAGTGGAAGGAAGGAAAAACATTAGCATAGCACTCACATGCTAATCCACCCAGAGAGTGAAAAGACCTTTTCCATTATCATCTAATTATTAACTGAGGATTCTGAGAACTGCTAACAGGAGCTGAGACGGTAGGGAGGGGTGTATGTGTGAATGTGGCAAGGTGAAAGTGTGCATAGAGCCAGTGTGTATCTTTTTCTGTGCATTTCATGTTTGTATAGAGGGAGCCTCCATCTTTGCAATTTGCTTCTATTTTTGCTCTGACCCTTGATGCTGCACATACTCAAGACTCAAGATACAAGAAGGTCATGACAGATGCTTTTGTCTGAGTCCCAGTATAATTTAAGGATTCCTACTAATCCCTAGTAGGAAATTTGTTCATAATAGTATTAATTTCTATATTTATTCAGTACTTATCCATGTCCTGCACTTATGGAACCATTGTTTGTCCTGCACTTACTGCTATTGCACTTCTGGTTAGACCTAAACTGCATTTCGTTGCCTTGTACCTGTACCTGTGTAATGACAATAAAGTTGAATCTAATCATCTAATCTAATATTCTTGTGCTGCCGCTTTGTATAGTGAAATAGGCACGGCACATTTTAGATTAAAAAAAAAAAAATTATCTAAAAAAATATAATGCACATTTTCTGAAGTTTAACTTCTTCCTATTACAGCATATATATGAATGGTGCTAGTTTGAACTAACAAACACGGCATAATTAACATTACGTTTTTTAGTTATCTCCCTATTAAACTAAACAGCTATTATAAAATATCTCCGTTACTGCCCTTATGACTCTTCAATTGATCTTCTCATTTTCCTGATCCCTGGACAGACGATACATTGGGGGCTCATTTGCATGACTCGGGAAGAGGCTTGAAAAAGTACATTTATCTGCTAAGACATCCTTGGGGGACAGTTAGATGGACTGGAAGGCACCATGTCTTTTATCTCCCTGTCAGGCCCTCAGTAGACCACACTGCTTATCAGCTGCCCAAATGTCGCCTGAGAGGGGAGGAGATTATAGACCTCCTTGCAGCTTAAAAAATGTTTTTTATTATTATGCATGTTAGAGAAGTCCTTGAATTTCCCCTTGCATGGGAGGAAATTTGAGAAGTGAGACAACTACTTTGTAACCTCTATAATGTTGTGCAAAAGGCAGGTTAGTTGCTGACTGGAAAGCTAATTAAAGAAAACTGGTTTGGAAGGGGGCCGTTATGTTAACGACAAAGATTCTTGACCTCATTGTGCTGAAAACTGCCATTTTTTAAGATTGCTGACTTTGCAGTTGCCATGCCCCTATTTTCTGTATTATTACAGCCACTCACTATTGTGAGGTATCCTGATTTGACATTGTAAGAAAGTGCAAGACAGAACATTATATGGAGGGCTGGAGAATTGTTATTGCTTGATAACTTAGCCCAGATAATATCATGCATTTTGGGATCACTTTGATCTCCTATCTCTCTTCCCCTTTTTTGGTAATTCAAGAGTCGGAAGGCAATTTTAAGCTAAAATTTTCATAAAATCCCTTTTTAAATTTACAATTTTGACACCCGGATAAAAGAAACCATCATTACTTGCACTTTATGCATCATTTCTAGGTCCCGTTTTTGCTTTCAGTGAAAGTTTTTTTTCTTTAAGACTCTGCTGGCTTCTCTTTGAATTATAATGCTCTCCTTGATATATTTTATTCCAGCAGCAAATTATGGGAGTAATGGAACGTATTCCAATTCACAGCTCATTTGTGCTCGGTAAGGGAGTTCCCTGGAGAAACCATTTCTCTCTTGTGTTCCTTCTGCGTTTTCGGGCACCTCCCTCTTGACAAATGTGTGATAATGGAAGGGTTGTTGTGAAATTGCCATTGTTTTCTAAATGGAATCTGTCTGACCATGCTGAGGCTTTTAGCTCTTCAGATGTGTGTTCAGATGAGGCAGGTTGCACTGAACAGTTTGAAGTGGGCTTGTCACCAAGGGACAGATGAGCGGAGGAGGGGAGCGTCTACACTAGAAAGGGAAGGGTGAGGGAGTCTTTTCTTGTGTATGTACGTTGGCACCTGAGTAAAATGAAAGCCACCTTGTCTCTTCTTCCTTTTGAGGTGAAGGTAATCATGTTTCTGCAGCTTGTCGACTGAACACTGTTCTGTGGTTAACTCACTTTAGCAGCCCTCGGGACGCTGAGGGAGAAATGAAATCAAAAAGAACCTTAAATGTGAAAAAGAGCCAATCTGATACTATGTTTCCATCCATAATTATTGTCTGTGATTTTTGTTGCATAGATTCCAGTTATCTGTCTATAAGGTACCTGATTCATATACAGTAAGAAGTAATTACGATAGCCCTGTTTTTTTTTTTTTTTTTTAGTTTTGCAGTGCTTGCATTCATACTTGGTGACTCTGCATGATAATAAAAGAGAATGTCAAATGCTATTATCGCTGAAATATTCCATCAGTGCCTGGCTTTATCTTCAAAATGAGGATGGTGTGGTGAGGCGCCTTTTTCTTTCAGACACAGGCTCTCATTTCCTCTGACAATACTTAACTCTGCAAACAGCACAGCCTATTTTAGGGAGTGAGCTGCTTTTAGCTTTCTCTGCTGATCAATACGGCCATATATTTACAGAAGAATAAACCCAGGTCTCAGCACTAGTTATAAATTGAAACACACAGCCCGAGGATACAGGAGGCCTTGTAAGTGATCTGTGTGAATGCAACCGACAGAACAAGGCTGATAACAGGAAAGAGCCCTCAGATGGAGTCGTCATTATATGATATTACTTATTTGAATGCACACTCTAAGCAGTTAAAAGTGGGGCTCCTAAATTGTAATATAGTAAAAGGACCCAAGTGGTTGCAGACTTTAGCTATTGAAGTAACGTGGACAAAAGAAAAAGAGGAGAGCCTCCTATGGGGTTTTAATGTTCTCTACCAGCAAGCTTGCAGTTTTTCTTCCAACATCAAACTTTTTTTTTATGCTAGTTTGTATGTGTTGCATATAATTTGATGTCTTTCCAATCTCAAAGTTGGCATCTACTTTTCATCCAGTCATCCTTGAAACTGTGCCTAAGCAATCACAAAAAGACACCAGAACAAAATTGATTAGGGATCAAATAATCTCTAGTGACGTGAAAGGTTTTTGAGCCATGCTAGATGCATTGTTGGATGTTAATCTCAATCTGATGGTTACTCCACTACTTTGGTCCAGACTGAAATATTTTAACAACTATTTAATTGATTCCCGTAAAATTTGGCACTGACTTTTGGGGTCCCCAGAGAATGACACCTACTGACTTTGTTAATTGTCCGACTTTACCTCTAGCACCACCACAAAGTTGACATTTATGTTTAATTTGATCGATTGCCATGACATTTTGGTGCTGACTTTTAACAGTACCTCATACCTGCAAAACTAATAGCATTCCCACCAGCATCCGCTGTACTTTGTATTCTAATGTGCTAATTGTGAACATAGGTAATGAGTACATGCTAAACATCATGTTACCATTACCATTGTGACTATGCTAATGTTAATATTTAGCTTGTCCTGAAGTACAGCCTCACAGATCCGCTAGCATGGCTGTAGACTAGACTACGAGAAGTACTGAATTGTTTAATCACTATTTCATTTGGTGTTATGTGTATTGGCTACACAGTTTAAACCTGTTTTCTTCTTTGTTATAGCAGGTTTATCCAGGCTGTGTGTGCAGCCCTAGAGAACTATCATGCTGGCCTGTATCCAGAGACGGCAGAATCACTCGTCGCAGCGTCTGGCCTGCACACCCAAAAGCCTTGATGTTCCTCCACCGCCATTGCTGCTGTCAGTACCATCACTGCAGCCGTGCAACCACAAAGGTGAGTTTATATCACATGTGAAGCCATTTTGCCAAAGAGGACAGACAGAAAGATACCAGAAATACACAGTTTGTACAGTTTTTTACAAACATAGAAAATACTGGTGATTAGTAGAATCTTGGTCATGTTAGTGAGTCACATGTTAATCAATCATGTTCATGTGCACATGAAGCTCATGCATGGTTTTAGCGGGGTGCACTGAGATTTCACCTGCTCTGAATCTTCTAGAATTCAAAATAATGGGCCTCCTGATGATGATGATGATGATGATGATGCCTTTTAAGTGGGCTACTAATCAGTGTGCTCCTGCAGTGCATATGCATGCAGGTCAAAGTGGACTCCAAAATAACAGAGTTAATCAACTCACGTACAGGGTTACTAATGATGTTCACATTTTGTGTAGAAAGTGCTCCCTGTCTGTGTTGTCTGACCTTCATCATGACTGATTATACTACAGTCACTGAACGGTTGAGTGGGTGTCTCAACCTAACTTGGACTGACATTTGTGATTAGATTTCTTTCAGTTAATTGATTGAATGCGACTTGTTTGCAGATTTGGTTCATGGCCTGATACGGCTTTCTTAATGTGGGTTACATATGGGTTGCATCCATATTATTTGTGTAGTGGTCCAAATTGCCTTGTTTCTTCCTGGACAGTCTAGATTCACATAATGCGATCATAGTTCAACAAATGAAGTTATTCTGCTGTGGTTTCTTTTTCTTGGTTGCTTTAAAATATTTGCTGATGCCTTTATATTTCTATGTTGGCTCTGGTTTGAAGCTATTTTGAAGATCTATAACTACTTATAGTGTAATGGTTCTGCTGGGTGTGTATTGCAGCCTTATGAATGTACCATGAAAGTGCTTGAATTATTTGGTTCTTTAAAGATTTTCTTTTTGGTATAGGTATTGTGTTATGATTTCAAGCTTATGCTGTCATATATGTAATGTGTTTTATTTGGAGATACGGAAGAGCAGCTAACACACTGCATAAGCTAACGTTGTAAATGAAATTAAACAGGGCTTAGACTGTGGTCTCATTGAAAGCAAGAGATTGTAAATATTCACCAGTAACATTGCTTGCATTCAGATTTGTCTCTGACAAAATAACTATAATTTGACTGTGAATATTATCTTCGATAATGATATGTGGTCAGGATTGTCTTATCTGACTGATCACTTGCCAGTTAATTTGTTTTTTTTTTTGCATTTGCATGAGGCTGTGCATTCTCATACAGGATATCTTTGTTAATTCATCATGACATCTGGGGCCTGTTGCACGAAAGTAGAATAAAGATATCCAGGATAAATGAAAAAGCGCAGCTTGACTTAGTGTGATCCGCTCATCGCGGCTTAATCGGTTGCAAGTTTGCCGAGCCAGGATGAACAGGTGAAGCTATGTCAAGCCAGGTGTAGATAGCTGGGATAAGTGCACGTTCACGGCTTTCTCAAATAGACCACGGTATCGATCACAGATTTACTGATGCAGAGATGGAGAAGACGCATGCGCCATATGTTTCACCCAATGAGCAGCAGCTTCTAATGGAAAGTAACGAGGAGGGGAAGAATATAATATGCAAAAAGGGAAATACGGCTGTTATCAAACGGAGAGAAAAAGCCAAACATAGCGGTCCCGACTGAATGTGTGAGGGTGTAAAAATATCTACTTAGCCTATAGTCACTCCACATTTTTACAAAGTTGTAGGCTACACTTTGTTTTAATTGCTTTAAATATGCTAGTTTCATGTTTATGTTTTTATGTGATAAATGTGCTGGTTTTACTGTAAAGTGTCGCCTACCATGTAAAGCACTATATAAATAAAATATACCAGTCTGCCATTATTATCATCTGGGAATATCGCTGTATTAATATCGTCACACTTAATCTTCGGAGCGCGTCCTGTATAAACCTGAAGCTGAGACCACGGACGCTGCGCTGCTCATCTCTACTTTTACAGAGAGAGTGAACACTGATGCGACTCGCAGGACTGGGCAGTGACCGCACGCCAGGCAGCCTCAAAACAGTACCGTCCCACTGGGAAAAGTCCCACTCCGCATCAGGGTGCCAGTGCAACCATTTCTAACCATTTAAACAACTGTTGTAGGGTTTAAATCAAACTCGCGACAACAATAGTGACAAGTAGGCTAATGCATGTTAATAAAAATAAAGCAGAACACATGCAGAAGACAACGGAATAACTGTTAAACATGTTTATGTTGGATCAGAGCGGCAGCTGATTTAACACATGAGACTCCAGGATTAATCTTAGCCTGGCTGTTAGC
Organism: Etheostoma perlongum; assembly: GCA_026937815.1. Taxonomy (NCBI): domain Eukaryota; kingdom Metazoa; phylum Chordata; class Actinopteri; order Perciformes; family Percidae; genus Etheostoma; species Etheostoma perlongum. Next base: position 13,074,938 of record CM049386.1, read on the forward strand.
CTGCTCTGGACCAGGCTAGCCGCAAAGAATAAATCTCCATGGTTACTTGGCTGGGTTTAATTCAAACTGGTTTCGTGCAACCAAGTCAAAGCTAAAATCATCCAGGATAACTTGAATATCCCGGCTTAATCCCTTATCCTGGTTTCGTGCAACAGGCCCCGGATCATCCATTGAGTATGCATAACATTGTAACCGTATGTTTGGGAAGTATAGAAGGCACATCAGTGTATTCTGATGACCCTATAGTAATCAGATTTCAGTGACACTTGCACGTACACACAGGTGTTTTCACTTATTCTGGATAGTTAGACCTTTTCTCAGGTGGAACCACGCTAGAGGTTTTCTGAGGTCACCAAACTCCACTTACTTAAAAGAACCATAAAAGTTTTCTCTCTTGATCTAACAGGTGCCACAAGATTAACAGGAAAGTCCGGGAGATGTATAAATTCCCACGCGACCAAGAGACGAGGTCTAATCAGCAAAAAAATAAGGGAAACACCTGTGTGGTCATTGTGCCAGACGGTGTAATTAATAGAAAGAAAACGTGGATAGTGTTTTGCAGTGTTACTTGCAGCCGCACTACTTGACTCATATTTGAATTTTTGAAAATCTCTCCCTCTTCCACTTCATCTCCCATCTTTCCCCTCAGGTGGAATGCTATTTTGCTTTTTTGCTATTAAATATTAATTGGGAATCACTGGCGCACTTGTCTGCTAAACGCTGTAACAGAAGGGCCTAGTTTGCCTCAGGCAGAACCAGGGGTGTGTTTCTTATTCGGTTTACCTGCAGGCCCCCCCAACCCCCCCCCCCTTTGAGTTTTATGTACTGCGACTGTGCATAGTGCAGCACCCTCCAGCTGTAGCCTGACATTTCAAGCACAACCGCAGGGAATAGACTGCTGATGGGAGCTCGGTCTGTGTGGCCCAGGCTTCTTCATTAAATGAGTTGCTGTTGGATTGAGTTAAATAGGGACTTTAGTCGCTGCTGCACTTTCGAAAGCCAATTATCATTTTAAGCTTTGAATAAATGGAAGGCACGTGGAATGAAAACTCACAGCCACACCAACCCATGAGAGAGACTTTTGAAAAACGAGCGTTAGATATTAGGTGATGAGAGTGAATGAGAGCTGTTCTCCTCTCTGCTATCTCAGTTTGAAAGCAGGGGCTGGAAATGCTTTTTTCCCACGCTGCTGTCCTGTGCTCGGGTCGGCTTTGAGAGGGGAAAGTTTGCCCATGCTGGGCCAAGAGGCACAGAAACAAATGAGGACTGACACTGGTGCAAAGGAGAATTCGCCAGAGCCTCTTCGAGCACACATAACTAAGTGTTCAGCCTTGATGTTACTCTGTTCTGTGATCAGCCTTAATGCAGAGTTCACTGACATGGAAAGAGGGAGGCATGTACAAATGGGGTAAATGAGTGTCTGTATTTTTATTTTTGTGTTTACGGAATAAGTTTGTGAGTAGAGAGTTTAGTTGAGATTTAAGACCATATTTTCTGGTGTCAGCATGTCTACTTTCACCACCTAAACCATCTCTATCTAATGGTCCTCTGGGTTGCTGTATTGCTTGGTGGTTTAAAATGCAATTGAAAGATGGAAACTGACAGAAATAATCTATCACAATAACGACAACATTACAATATTTAATATAATTAGCATATAATGATATAAATGATGCAAAATAAAAAATAAGTATATTTTTAACTTTGTGGCCTAAATTGAGAGGGAGAGCCTAGCAGCTGCTAGTTTTGATGTTCTGCTTTGTGACTGATCAGCGGATAGTCAATTGCAGACGCTCGCTCAAAGAGATGAATGAAGTCAGGGCCAATTAATTAGATGATTCTAATGACTGGGCTTATTGGGCCAACTGGGTGCATAGAGGAGGTTTCCATGGTAATAGAAACATAGATTTTAAATATAATGGGAATATGTAAAGTAAATTAGTCCCTGGTTATTAAGGTAGGTCAGAGTATTTTAAATATCAGGATTATTGGTGTGGTAAGCAGGTATTTATGCCTGCCTGAGAAGCACTGTTCTGTAATTAACTGCCAGTTCTTAATGTCATGTTCCTGCTGAGGATTAGACCTCGTACATATTATCTCACCAAAATGTTTCACTATAAGGCTTTAGCGTAACGACAAAGACCTGTGGGATTTTTGCCTGACACTTCCGCCGGCATGTATGGATATTAACAAGGAATAATTTATGATTTTTTTGTTTTATCTAATGTGAGAATCATATGTAGTGGTCATTCTAATGGTTTTCTTATGTTAGCCCTCTGGGTATCTAGGCTAATAGTTGGATGCCGTGGTTTTGGTAAAGCAATGAGCATGTTCAACTGCCGTTTTCAGCCCTACCTCTGGGGCTTGTTTTGCCCATAAATTAGTGATTAACTGAAACTGCTCCGAAACAATGAGGTTGCTGCTCTAATCTGGGGGGGAAATGGCTTCAAGTGTGACCACGGGAAGAAGATTAGCTCAGTTTAAAGTGGCAGAAAGCATTGAGTGGGATTTTATGGGGGTGGAATCAGGGTAATGAAAGACCATATATATACCACGTTATGGTAAGTACCAAATGTTTTATCGCTCCTGAATATTTTCATGCTAATATTTATAAAGTCTCTTTTTACACACACACACACACACACAATAAATTAGGCCTAGTGGTGATGGAGAGTTTATAATTGGCCCCCCACCCCCAACTGTGCACGTCCCCTGCATGGAAAGAGGAAATCAGGATTAGGTGTTTCCTGTGAAAGTGTGCCAGTTTCACTCAGCATGGTGCCACAACAGTTGAGCAGCATGTTTAATGTGTGGAGCCCCTTCCAACCGAAAAAACATTCAAGCCTAACTGAACCATTAAATCTAGGGTTGTAGATCACACATCAGTGTCATTATGCAGATTTTTGCGAAAAATAAAAATACAAACATTTAAATTGGTAAGCCTTTTCAGACTTGGTTGCTCTCAAAAAGTGGCTGGTGTTATTTTCTGTGCGGTTTTTCGTCCACCTCGGCACCTGTGCTTCCTGTCAGGCTGAAGAGTGAAACAGCGTGCAGTCTGCAAGTTCAGGGTGATTAAGTGCTTAAGGTCCGACTGCTAATTATCTCTGTGCCGTTCTTACCTGACAACATATAGCTGCCATTTCCCCCGTTGTCATGTGAACAGCCTCATATTTGTTTTCATATCTCATCTGTATTTCACAGCACAGACTTTTGTTGTGTGACTACAATGCCTCTCAACAAATAAAGACAGGAAACCATTTCATGAAGAAATGTATAGTTGACAATCTAAAGGAGAACCAGTTGTTTTTGTTAACGCACAAATACTGACCTGTTTCAATTTTCAGTTTGTCTATAGTGTATGCAGAACATTTCTTTTGGCCTATGCTTATAATTACATTAAAAAAAAATTATTAATGCAAACCTACTTTAATATCAACAGGAATAATATAATCTCCTAAAGGCAACATGGGATGATTAAAGGAACCAAGCCCATGTTGGAATTGTAGCTCAGCCACTTTATCTGTAAAGGTAATTATATATATTATATATTTATGAATTTACATTTACATTGTTGTGCTGGAGTTCCAAATGCCTGGGTTTTAAAAGAGCCAAATAGCTGATAGCTGAATAGCTAATAATTGCAGCCTAATAATAATAAGTAAGACACTTGGGGTTCTAACTTCTTTTGTACATTTGTACTTGTTTGTTTGGTTGTTTTCAGGATAAAGGCCAAAATGAGCTGGGGTGAGGGTGCAAATAACCTCTTTGGACACCTGCAGAGCACCATAAAAGTGCTGTGTTATCAATTATCACTTTCACTAGTATGCATGTGCCCTCATGTTGAGAGTTTGGGTGAGACAGCAGCCTCTAGGCGCTTGCCTTCTTGGCACTTTCAAATGGAAACTTCAGCTCTCATAGTGCCAGAATGTAATTAATGAACCACACATTTTAAACACTATTTGACTTGGGTTTGTTTTTTAGGAAGGTTGAGTGAAGATATACTATTCTTTACTGCTACCACATGCTTTGGGAAAGTCACTATTGGCTGGTAAACAGTAACATGCTGTGCTTAGTTTACTTCCATTTAACACGACTGATTGGTAATAAAGTACCCAAGATTGAAACAATTACCTCTGGTTTTGGTCATGGTGTTTCTGATCTCCATTTTAACTTTGCATTGCTTGCTTCTGTCAGGATCAGCTAAAATGATCCCCTTTTGTATGCATGCATGGCCGTCAGATGATTAATATGTGAATGCAGAGTAAGGAAGGCCTATTTGCTAATGAGGTTTCCATAGTGCCACATTAAGGCAGCCACAGTGGGAAGTGCAGCTGTGTTGTGTCTCCATGGCTCTGACAGGGCTGTAATCTCTAGACTAACAATATCAGACACCCTGCGAAGAGGTGTTAGCATTCAAAGTGTTTGAAGTGTTGGTGGAACAGCAAGCCAGTTGCAGCATGCAGGGCTTGGCACCTACATTTTACTGAACAAGCAACCGCTAAAATGCTTGGTTTGCTAAATGATCTATCTTTTGGTAATTGAGCAATTTTATCCCAGGCAGATGATTTGTGCAGTGGTGTCGATGCTGGTGTGTGTCGGATTCATGATATTTTGAAATGTGCCATCGCTTTTAATCATCTAAGCTCCTTTCAGGTGGATATGAACCTCTTCTGCATATTGTTATGAATATTCAGCTTTTGGCCAAAGGCCAGAAACTATTATTGCAGCAGTTTTTTCCTGTTACCTCTTTCTCACATCTTGATGTTGTGTACAATCTGAACCCCTTTTCAACATCCCATTATGTCATGGTTTTCTATAGCAGCACTACACTGTGATACATAATAAGCAGTGTTCTGCTTTGTTGTATTTCTCTGTAGAATTCATTCATGCCCCTAACACCGTGGTGCTGTTCCTTCGGCTCTGCTGGGAGATTGCTGGATGGATTGAACGGTCCACCTTACAGCTTTAAACACCCAATTTCTTTCTTTCATGAGATGGATCTTGAAGATTGAATCATTTTCACAGTCGGGAGGCTCAATGTAGGCCTGAAATGAAATTAACTCCCAAATCAATTTGAAATGGGAACAACAAGTGAGCTTTCCCCTGCATTGCTGGAATTGGTTTTGTTATTGAAAATTAAGTGAAGTGTTTTGTTTTGTTATATTTTGCCCTTTCATTGCAGATTACAGCTTTATTCTTTTGCCTGGTATGATTTCCGCCAATCTAGGTTAATTTTAGTGCCTTTTCTTTTTATGCCAGGAATTCTATAAAACTGTCACTCTGAAAGGTGGCGGTAATTTCTACCAGGTGATTTATTGTTTTTAAATGGGGCGCCTTTTCCACCTTTTCTTTGTCGCTAGGAGTTAAGCAGCTGTGAAATTGCCAGAGTAATAGTGTTTAAATCCAATCTTAGTTTGTCTCGTCGGCTTTGCCCTTGCACAATTCAATCTGCAGTGCTCTTGCTCTTTTTCCATTTGCATCAACTTTTCCTTCGCAGTTAGGGCTCCAAGCTTTTACAGTAGAATCGGTTCAGGTTCATAAAAGCATAAAGTGGAACCAAATGTCATAGGGTGGAACTGAGGATGCCTGAATAATTACAAAATGATTGAGAGAAAGAACCAAAAGTAGGGTGTGGAACAGCTAGGAAGAATTTTAGCATTTCGGCAAAATTGTTTGAAATATTCAGCAGTGTTCTGACAATGACTAACTACAGTCGGTGGATTTATTTTCTAAGCACCTGTTGATTTTTTTGTAGTTACTTTAATCAGGTTCCTCTTGGCTCCTACAGCTAAATGCCATTTAATAAAATAAAATTATGTCCTCCCCCCTTTCTGTTGCCAATTCTCCTCTTTTGATTTCCCAGGGTAAACTAACTTTGGGTTGAACTAACTTAAGCACTGATCAAACAGTGCTGGGGGTCAAAGTTGTAGTCAAGACCACCAATACCAAGACCAAGTCATCACCAAGACCAGTGTATCGGGACCAAGTCAAGACCAAGATCAGACCAATGCGAGTCCCAAACTGCAGAACAAGATAAAATGTAAAAAAATGCTAACCATAGGCAACAATAGAAAACCAGTTTATATTCTTCTTTATTGACTTCTTTTATTGCCATAAGTCTATCATGAGAAATGCATTGATAAAATAATCAAAAGGCAGTTGTGGTCTTGAAGGGTTGTAAAATATTATCCCGATAAAAGTGAGTAAAAATATGGTCGATTCTGAGACAAGACCTTCAAAAAGTGACCGATCTTGAGTACTACAACACTGCTGGAAGTGTTTCCCTCCTAAACATTTGTTTATACATGTTGATTTCTGCCATTATTCTCTAAAACAGGTTTGAGATTGAAAGGAAAACATTACTCAGATTTCTCAGGGCTGCTTGTGAGCTAATCACTTGTCACTGTCTGCTTTCTTCCCAGGCGAGCCAGCCTCCATGATTTCTCGGTACCCATCTCCTGCAGAGTTGGATGCTTTTGCCCAGAGGACCGCCAACAGCCCACTGTCCATCAAAATCTTTCCGTCTGACATCCGGGTGCCGCAACATAAACACCTTAACAAAACAGTCAACGGGTTAGACACCACAGGCCAACACTATAGCTCCTATTCACACCCATACTCAGGAGGCTATCAGGGTTTGTTGGGCATCATCAAAGCCTCTGTGGTAGTCAAAGGTGTGGTGAAAAACTCTGAGGGCAGGAGGACTAAACTTGCAAACACCCAGACTTCTGTGGCACCGTATAATAATCCACTGAATAACGGCTACACAGTCAGACACGGTCATAAGGCCTATCATATAAGCTCATGTAAGCCCCATGATGTTCCTATTGAGACACTTAGCGCAGGGATGGCCTCCAGAGATCAGAGCCTGGCTCCCCAGTCTGAGCTGGCAGAGGTTCAAAGCCTGATGAGGCAGATGAGCAGAGTTCCCCACAGCCAGGCCATGCAGCTGGGGGGAGAGGCTCGAGCTAGCCCCTCTCTGCAGGCTGTGGCTGCAGTGGCACATTCAGACACAGACTTTGTCCTAGGAGTGCAGCCCCAGAGCAATCTTGCATTTACAGGGGCAGTGCTACCTACACAGAGTGCAGTCATAGCCAAAGCAGGGTACTTAGAGAAAGGAGACTACAAAATGTGGCAGCATAAACATCAAATCCAGCAGCAGCAGCAGGCCTATCAGCAGGGAGCAGTGAGGATGTACAGCATGAGTAACAGTGCTCAGAGGCACAGAGCCGCAGAGGCTAGAGTTGGCCAGTCTCCTGAAACCTGCCTCCCTTTGCCATGCTCCTCGCAGCTGTCTTATAGGCCGCACCCTGCCAGCATGGGGGATGGACAGGAGCGAGTCAGCAGCTCCTCTCTGAACTGTGCCGCCATGCAGGGGGAGTTTTCTGTCGGACAGTACTTTGCTCCTCTCTGGGAAAGTGTCATGGCCACCCCTGATAGTGACTGTTATACTTCTCAGGTCCTGGCAACGGGTACATGTGCAGCCAGGCCAAGAGACCTGGGGCTGTCCCATCATCATCTCCAACCAAACTGCCATCAACACCACCACGCACAGAGACACCAGCCACAGCTCCATCCCCATCTTCCTCCTCATACCCAGGCTTATAGCACAGACCAAAACCTATGTTGTGGGCTGCCTAGTTCTAGCCTGTGCCATGCTGCAGTACTTAGCAGCAGCCTGCAGTCTCTGGAGTGCCTCATCAGTGAGATCCAGCCTCCCTGCATCAAAGAGTCCATGCTGGGCCGTGGGTACGACGCCATGGGGATGCCTCAGCTACTGGAGCACCACCAGCAAACCCACATCCAGCTCCCCGTCTACAGATAAGATATGGCGTGCAGCCACACAACAGAACACAGAAGTGACAAACCTTTTATAGACAATGGTGTGTCAGCTTAGACACCTATGAGAAAGAGACATGCCTTTTTAGTTTGTGCATGTACTGTATTCGTAGAAGGCTTTGTGTTATGAGCCTGAAAAGGTAAGCGATAATCATGATTTAATATACAGGTTTAGCTTATGGACTTAATGTTTTATTTTTATATCTTAAATGGCCATCAAATATGCCTGCTGTTCCTCATGTAATACTGATGCTGAGCACCTAATCAGAATTTTCCATGGTCTGTATATTTTGCAGGTAATTTCCCCGTAGGCCTTTACAAAAATGCAAACTTGTTGAATGGAAATAATCATTGGTACTCTTCTGAAAACATTTATTTTAATCTAGGAAGGGTTACTGATACCTGTTTTTGTGAATATATTGTATATTTTTTACATAAAATGGCTTCTTATTATTTGAACATTCCTTAAGTATTTACTGAACTTTTGGTTGTCTGTGGCTTTGTTGTGCACATATACAGTGCCCCATCTTCTGCAATATGATGCCAGTTTCCTGGCCACTGTATGAGGGAACATTTTGATCATTTGTATAGAAATGTGAATATGTTTTTTGTTGTGGAGCCACAGACAAAGTTATGTAATTTAACATCTTGATTGATTTAATGTAGTCATGCTCAGCACAATGTATTAGGACTGTTGCATATCCAAATCAACACTGTGGCAATTCAGGCCAAGTTAGATGTGCCCTTTGGTTGTATTTTTTTTTTATTTAAATTTGAAATGGTTGTTTAAACACTTTTCTTGAATGACCTAATCTCTGGAAGGTTGTGACTCTGTTGCACAACACCTGGGTATATACTGTATGAGTGCCATGTTGGAGAGCAGGTCACCTGAATCATTTACACTATCTTCTTTGTAGGGCTATATAATCTCTGATGGTGTGATATGCACTGTATGATTGAGTAGCTCTTTGTGTGTCTGCACTGGTTCTGTAATACTATTTATTTCTGTCGGCCTGTTGAGTTGTATGGCAAACTGTCTATAATTATAAAGTGCAATTATTATATATGACAATGCGACCGCTCTCCATGAAGGATGTTGTTGAAATAACTACATTTTGCAATGTATGATCCTTATCCCTCAATCCTTTTTTCCTCTTCGTAATAAGGATTGTCAAATAAATGAGATTTTCTAAACCCAGCACATAGTTTGTGTTATTACGTATTAGTTATTATCTGCCAGACATGCAGCTGAGAATATGGCTTTTATTATATTCATGAATGATAAACTAGTTGTGGAAAGAAGAGACATTTTTCTAGATTTATTGCAAAGGGATTTGAGGCTTAACCACCTGGCAGGTTTTTTTTTTCCTTCAGTCATAGATCTCATTTTTATTAAGATCTTTCTTTTCACTGGAGGAGCTCAGGTTTATAATATGATGTAAATCAATCCTTAGCTGAAAGATATTGGCCTGGTTCCTCCATAAATGAGTTGAAAGTGCTAATTTTGTTATCACAGTGAATTACGTTAGACTAGATGGATAGCTGATGCTTGAGGCAGAAGCCATGGAATACTTCAAAATACATAAGTGTAAATGAAAATGTTATTACATTTGTGTATAAAAAAATACATGCTTTCTTGAAGATAAATCCATAAGAATATTACTGTTCACTTTATGTAGAAATGGGCTTGTGCTTACCCAACTATTGAATTGCTAATCTTAGATGTCGGCATGCTTGCACCTCTTATTTTGCTTCATTTGTCCTCCTAAATTGGATGCTATAGCAATGGCAGTAATGCGTTTTGGTCACCACAGACATAAAATGCACACTCCATTACAGAACATATAAACTAGATGGCGTGAATAATGGCATTAGATGCACTGCTGGGAATAAAACTGCAATATTCAATTGATGACCTCATTGCAGATAAAAAATATTTTAGGAGTTAAAGGTCAGCAGCTTTGTCATTGACGCATTGTTGTAAATGATTTCCTCTCTTTAGCCTATTGTGCCCTGGCTTTGCTTGGAGCCTTTCCATCCTATCAGTCGAGACAGGCTAGGCCGCTCTGCTGATAAACCTAAAGGGTTACAGACATGCTCCTTTTGCTCTAGCTCAGAGGCGATTAGCTCAGGCTCCTCTGGGAGGGCAACCAGAGCCACTCCAGCCTCTGGGACACACTTCAGATAAGTAAGACTGGGCAGAGGAAAAGGTTGGTTGATCTAGGGGATTAGGAGACATGAAGAAGAGAAGGGATTTTTTTTCTGATTTATTGCAGTTTGAAAAATTAGTGTTCAAAATCATTTTTCAGCAGTGAGTCTGGGAAATATTTTTGCTGAGAGCAAAGAAAATTGTTGACCACCAGAAGAGCTTGTACAAACCTACTCTTACAAAATTACAAATATAAATCAGAACTGCTCTTCAGAAAAAAAAAATTAAGATCTGGCAAAGACTGGAACTGTATCTACGTTGCTTTAAGTGTATGATTTTTATCACTGGACATAATTCATGCAGTAGCTCAAATACAAATGTGATTAAAAAGACAAAAACAAAGTAAATATCACCACCTAGAGTAAAATGAATGAACTGTAAGTGTGAGTTGCATTAAGAGTCACTAAGTAGCGTCACCTATTTTTTATTTTCAGTCACACGTTAAGATTATGTGAAAAGAACAAATTTGATCATAGTTCATAATCCAAAAAAACAAAAACAGCACATCTAGAAGTATTCATTCAGAAAATGCAGATCTAATAAATAAGTTATTAATAAATGGGCGCATGATGTCTGCTGACAGGAAAAACATTGACATTATGTTTGTGTAAAAGAAGTTAGGTCAATTGAGACAAATAGGAACAAAATAGGCCACAGAAGAATATATACAAAACAAAGAAGTGGACCACACCTTCAAACTCAACACAGACAACAAACACAGGTTAAGCTCTCAGAAGTAAAATAGTTCTGGCCCTGGTAACTTTTGCTTTGTAGGTAAAAAAAGAATTGCAAACATATTGATTCTGAGCTTTAAAACATTGTGTTTGTGTACAAAAACACCAAGGCACAAGTGAATTAATGCACACCTGAAATGGGCTGTTAAGATTTTAAATGACTTCAATTTGACTTGAAATCGTAACTTCATGGATCAAGAGGCAGAGGACATCTGAATGTGAGGCATTGACAGAAATGGTTCCCTGTGACAGTGTTACTGAAAACACCTTACAGTCTTGTATTCTTCTCTTGATGGAACAAGTGAAAAGCCACCTGTTAATGTTATAAATAAAGTAGCAACTCACACGCAATAACATCATTCTGCATAATAGTGAGACCTGCACTGTTGCTGTAACAATGCTGTAATTACTTGACAAGAACAAAAACATAACCTTCTGCTATAATCGTTTTCATCATATTAAGAACCAAATATACAGTAGTGATATTTAGTAAAACAAATCTTATTTACCTATCCTATAAACTATCCTATTAAAAATACATTTGGAGTGGCCGGGTTAGCTCAGTTGGTAGAGCAGGCGCACATATACTGAGAGGTTTGTGCCTCGACGTAGAGGTCCAGGGATCAAATCTGACCTGTGATGATTTCCTTCATGTCTTCCCCCCACTCTCACCTAGCTGTTCTATCACATAAAAGGCAGAAAAGCCCAAAAAATAATCTTAAAAAAAAAAAAAAATCTTTGGAAACTGGATCTGACACCTGAGAGTTATGACAGATGTCCCAGGACATCAAACCGTGTAGTCCAGCTCTGCGTTCAGATTTGTGTACATCTCGTAGATGGCATCTACAGTGGCCGTGTAATTAACTAGGAACTGACGCACATTTATCAGACAGTCTTCCTCTTTCACTTCCTCTCCTTTTGACAGAGCTTTGAGGAAGTTTGATTTATAGGGTGCTGCAAGTAATGCTACCTGCAAGAGACAAAAAATATATACAGTGAGGAAAATAAGTATTTGAACACCCTGCTATTTAGCAAGTTCTCCCACAAGAAATCATGGAGGGGTCTGAAATTGTCATCGTAGGTGCATGTCCACTGTGAAAAATCCAGAAATCACAACGTATGATTTTTTATATTTATTTGTATGATACAGCTGAAAATAAGTATTTGAACACCTGAGAAAATCAATGTTAATATTTGGTACAGTAGCCTTTGTTTGCAGTTCCAGAGGTCAAACGTTTCCTGTAGCTTTTCACCAGGTTTGCACACACTGCAGAAGGGATTTTGGCCCACTCCTCCACACAGATCTTCTCTAGATCAGTCAGGTTCCTGGGCTGTCGCTGAGAAACACGGAGTTTGAGCTCCCTCCAAAGATTCTCTATTGGGTTTAGGTCTGGAGACCGGCTAGGCCACGCCAGAACCTTGATATGCTTCTTACAGAGCCACTCCTTGGTTATCCTGGCTGTGTGCTTCGGGTCATTGTCATGTTGGAAGACCCAGCCTCGAACCATCTTCAATGCTCCCCAAAATCTCGCAATACATGGCCCCGGTCATCCTCTCCTTGATATAGTGCAGTTGCCCTGTCCCATGTGCAGAAAAACACCCCCAAAGCATGATGCTACCACCCCCATGCTTCACAGTAGGGATGGTGTTCTTGGGATGGTACTCATCATTCTTCTTACTCCAAACACGGTTAGTGGAATTATGACCAAAAAGTTCTATTTTGGTCTCATCTGACCACATGACTTTCTCCCATGACTCCTCTGGATCATCCAAATGGTCATTGGCAAACTTAAGACGGGCCTTGACATGTGCTGGTTTAAGCAGGGGAACCTTCCGTGCCATGCAGGATTTCAAACCATGACGTCTTAGTGTACTACCAACAGTAACCTTGGAAACGGTGGTCCCAGCTCTTTTCAGGTCATTGACCAGCTCCTCCCGTGTAGTTCTGGGCTGTTTTCTCACCTTTCTTAGGATCATTGAGACCCCACGAGGTGAGATCTTGCATGGAGCCCCAGTCCGAGAGAGATTGACAGTCATGTTTAGTTCTTCCATTTTCTAATGATTGCTCCAACAGTGGACCTTTTTTTTCACCAAGCTGCTTGGCAATTTCCCTGTAGCCCTTTTCAGCCTTGTGGAGGTGTAAAATTTTGTCTCTAGTGTCTTTGGACAACTCTTTGGTCTTGGCCATGTTAGTAGTTGGATTCTTACTGATTGTATGGGGTGGACAGGTGTCTTTATGCAGCTAACGACCTCAAACAGGTGCATCTAATTTAGGATAACAAATGGAGTGGAGGTGGACATTTTGAAGGCAGACTAACAGGTCTTTGAGGGTCAGAATTCCAGCTGATAGACAGGTGTTCAAATACTTATTTGCAGCTGTATCATACAAATAAATAGTTTTAAAAAAATCATACATTTTGATTTCTGGATTTTTTTTAGATTATGTCTCTCACAGTGGACATGCACCTACGATGACAATTTCAGACCCCTCCATGATTTCTAAGTGGGAGAACTTGCAAAATAGCAGGGTGTTCAAATACTTATTTTCCTCACTGTATAGAGGCTCAACATATAAAACAAGAAAGATGAAGTTAAATACAGGGTATGGGCACAATATTAACATATAAACTATAATCCAAGAGCAAAGAATAAGGCATTTGTGGTAGTCAAAATAAACAACAACACAAACTACAGCTTCAACTGGGTTAATGTATTGTTGTGGTCATATTTTGTACATTCCTATTATAATATTTCCATAACTTATTAAGTATAACATGAAAGGGACATTTTCCTCACATTGAAAATCTTTTGAACAATCCAGCCGTGGTATTTCTTCAGCGCCTGCTCATAGGCTTTGGTGACATTAACCCGAATTAGGTTGGGGTTGTTTTCATCTCTTTCTCCATCTGCCAGACTCTGGAGCAGGATTTGTATGAAACGGAGACCCCTGCAGGAGAGACCCAGTAAATACATTACAGTTCAGCAGCTGAATGGTAAACATACAATAATGTAACATTAAGACCAGGGAGTGCGCTCACCTTTTCAGCCACATTAGAGCTAACGTTGCTCCTACTTTAGGCCATTCTGCTGCATGGGCTTCTCGCTCTGCCTCCACAATGTCCTGCAGGGAGACATACTTCGCAGGATCCTTAAGATACACTCCTTTAATTTTCTGAAAATGTACACTTTGGTTGAGTTTGCATTGTATGAGCTGTACCATTAACCTCAAGCACATTCTAATATTCCTCGTAACAGTAGTATGAATTAACACACCAATGCATTACTAGCAGGGGCATGGAAATACACAGACAGATCTTACCATTATATTGCCATTAATGTCTGATTTGATCACTGAAAATACATTTGATCCCAAGCAGTCTGAAAGAGAAAGAAGACATTTGAGAGCAAAGCCATAAAATATGAATGAATTAATCACACATATCCCTGGCTCAGAGGGGGGGGGGGGGGAGACAGATCAGCCTTTACGTACACAGAGGGAGGCAAATGCAGTGAACGCAAAGTCCAACAGTTAAGGCACAATGAGGCCAATGTTGCTCTATTCAATGGGTAAACAAAGAGTTTCTCTATAGGCTAAACTGCCACAGCTGGGTCTGATCCCCACCGTATCCCAGCAGCTCCACTTCTGGTATGTTTGAAATAAGCACGTCCTGGGATCAGACTAGCGGGAATTCATCTGTACATGTCATGAGTGACATGACAAGTGTGAACCGTGAAAGCGACAACAGCGCGCCGTCTCAAGCACTAAATGATGTTTTATCGAGTTCAGGTGGAGGTATGTATGTACTCACCAAAAAATGAAGGAATATGAGACACAGCATCCAGGAACAACTTAGTGTCTATCGCCTTGTCAGGAGGCAGCTCTTTGAATTGGTTATCCAGTAAAAGAGACATGGTCCCCACCGTGTGAGCGCCGTGATAAAGTGGCAATCGCGAGCAGCTTTCGGCTGAAAAGAACCCGGAACTCTTTTTTTTCCTTGTCAGATGGGTGGGGAAGCACCACCAGCCCCTATCACTTTCGTCCTTCTCCAAACAGGTGGGACATTACACATGGGCGTGTTAAAAACCGCTGCTGGTCCACACAACACACACGACAATGAGCTCGTTGAGGTATGAATTATACTTTATTAAACCTAGGGCAGGGATTGTTTTCAACCACTGATGTAGTAAAGCGCTAGGGTAGGGTACATGGGATTACATGTCAGGGCTAAAACCAGGGGTGGAAAGTAAGTGAAAACACGCAGTTTTATTACTAAGCTCGTTCGTTCATTGACAAGAATTTTAAAATTTGTAATTTTACTTTCATTTTAGAGATTTGGTTTGAAATAAAGATTTAAAGCTAGACTATGCAACATTTTAAAGAAGAAATAACATTCTTTTTAATGAAAAGTTGAACTCATAAGCAATAAACTAAATACAAAATTGCGCAATTCATCACAGTCAGGAGTTTGGCCTTAGCAGCATTACTGTTGGTCAGTATAGACTGGTCTACCACTGCTGGCTCATGGTGGCTAATGTTAGCAAACCTTAGAGAGATGAAAAATAATGGACGCGAGTTACGCTGTACTCAAACGTTCAAAAGCTTTGCATTAACATCAGTCCAAAAAAGGAGAATTAAAATAATTGGTGACTAATCAGACAATATATCTCTTTGGGCACCCTAACACAACACAATTATAAAAAATTAAAAAAAATATTGAAATAAAATATTTTCTACTGTGCAGTTCACATGAACCTCTTTCCCTTCTTATCAACCTTCTGAGAACGTTTTCTTACTTCTACTTGAATAATATAGAATTAACTGTATTCCACTTTTTTAAGGGGCTTCTTGTTCTCTTTCCACCCCTGGTTGAAACTGATCTCACAACAATGAGTGACACCTAAGACCCAAGTTCTATAACAGGTACCCCCAAACTTTGAGGGCACATTTCTACTTTACCAGTGACTGTAAACCATAGCTGTATGTATGTGACCACAGGTAGCATCTAACACACTGGAGTTACAGCATCACACCGAATAAACAGAGATCCCAAGGTGCTCACGTTACTGCCAGCTGAGACATCCCAAACCTCAGAACAAAAGTTAGTCTGTGAGGAGCATTGTGTTAAACAAAAGCTTATGAAAATAATCATTGATATTTTCTTAGAGGTATGACATACCATTTATAAATAGAATAGCATTTGGGTTATTTTGATAAAGAATTACATGGATACATATATCTTATATATTTGCATAATGCTCTTAAAATTGATTCAAAATGGATTTCAAACAGGCCATTGAGGCCATCTCTGTGACAACCGTGTACACACAGACACACACACAAATTGGCATGACTGTAACATAACTCCAAAAATTACTGATAATTAACTGAACAGTTTACTGAAATCACCTGCTGGAACTGCTGGATGGAATAAAGGTTTGCACACTCTTGGTACTGCTGGCCTTACATGGTGCTCAATGCACTGAAGCTACTTTTATAATCACAGGTTTGCTTACTAAACAAACATTTGAACTCTAAGCAAGTGGCATCACAATGGTTCAAGATTAAAATACTGTCATCGCATCCTGTTGACATTTACAATGGCTATAGCAAAATAAGATGACAACACTGGTGTAGGTTAAGGTTAATCTCTTCTGATCCTTGATGCCGGGTGTCTTGCAGACTTTTGTCCCCTCTGGCAGCTCAACCACGCCAGACAACTGACCTCAAGGAGCACAAATGATGACCTCTATGTGGAAAACTACAACGAGGAAGGCTGCTTTTTTTTCTTAACTGCTTGAGATAGAGATATAGATATATATCCATCCACACACACACACACACACACACACACACACACAGTCACACAGTATTGCACTTTGAGATTTTGTGTGAATTAAACTGTTATCTCTTTGTGAGGTAAGGGATAGTAACAGATTCTGCCCTACAGTTTTAAAGAGGTTTGTTTACTCTTTATAACTGTGATATAAAAACAACCAAATTAAATAATGTGTTGATTAATCACTTACACTGATAAATGGGGGGGTGAACTATGAACTATTTTGGGTGCACCAGAAATGTTTTGGGGTTTTAGTTAGTTGTTGTTTTCTTTGGTTGTCACAGTGACAAGTTGCTTGGCAGCTTTGGCAATGTCATAGGCGCACTGGATGACCTGCTGAGTGACCAGCTGGACGTCTGACGGGCAGGGGTTGAGCTCTACGGCCTTCTGGCACTCTCCATGGAGCCGACTGGCACTTGAAGTGAGCAGACACAGAGACCCACGCACAGTCTCCGAGGACGGCTTCTGTGAGGGAAAGGAGGGATGATGGAGACTCGATAAGGGACTGCCATGACAACGTTAATCAATAAACCCTCATTGTGGTCTGTGTGTGTGAGTAAATATAAAACAAAGTAATCCAATATATGGTAAATATAAAAACTAAGTAATGCAATGAACAGGACCTACCTGATCTAAACAAGTAATTTAAGATTACTAAGCAGTTTCATTTGGCTGTTTTCAAACAAACAACAAATCCCTTAATTCCTAGGGGAGGGACATACAGCTGTTGGTAGGAGTCATCTTACCTTGGGAAACAGGGCGGCCATCTCTGTCACGGCCATGCAGATCTTTTCTGAACAAGGCAGGAAGCTGAGGGAGATGGAGACAAAAAGGACGAATGGATGATCAACCCCATGGAGCCATATTCAGCAACACCAAAGCTAAACAGCTACCACTAACATTCCTCACCATCAAACTAAAAAAAGAACAGCCTGAGGTCCTATTATTTCTGCCAACAGTATACACCATTTATGAATACAGTACATTGTACACTGTATTCAAATATGTAATGCTAAATTCTGCTGTTTTGCTCAATAGCACACTTTTTTTTAAATCATAGACAAAGTACCTCATACTTAAACAGGTTTTATTTACAGTTTCCCCAAGTACACCATTAAAACGTCAGACACAGAGCCTACCTACTGTATTTGATTATGTAACTAAACATATGTATTTCAGTGGTGCAACATTCCATAAAGACAAAAATCCTGAAATAACCAGCTAAGGTGAAATGCCTCACAAAAGCACAAAAAGGTAAGCAAATATAACACTGGATTAGTAGACAGTGCCGTTGTTGAGGCTTCGAAAAGAAAAAACAGATATCATCAACTTCATGACATGAAAGCAGTTTCATTTAGCAGAAGAGACTAATATTCTTACAGAAGAAGCAAATAATCAAGCTGTGAACGCCTGCATTAGACCACCAATAACTTGGAAGGACTAACTATCATATTACGGTAGCACGATATTGATATTCTAGGGTTGACAAGTGGTGCTTTAACAAAATATCTTCACACTTAAATACTTTAGATAAATAATCATCTGTAATGTGGACATAATGTATAAGTGGGGAAAAGGCAAATAATAGAACAGTCTGGTAAAGTACATCACCTTACTGTAATGCAGCCTTTAAAACCAGTAAGAGAATTATTTCATATCACAATATCCAAAATCTAAGACGATATCTAGTCTCATATCTCGATATTGATATATTATCGATATATTGCCCAGCTCTAACATTTGAGCACATTTAAGAGCACCATGACTAGGGTTGAGCATCGTTTTGATTTGAACAATTCTGATTCCAATTCTTCATTCATTCATTCTTCATTTCGATTATGGTTCTTCAAAGAATTGGAATTGATAGAAACGGGTCAAATGCGTATTTCACAGATAAAAGGAAAATATCATTTTGATTCAATGGTGATTTAAAGTTTTACCGGGCCTTTTCAGCGTAAAATTGCCACTTACTTTCAAACAATATTCTTCACAAAATTAAAACAAAGAAATACATAATTTCTGTGAATTACCATTATATGATTGTGAATACCTGTAGATAAAGTAGGTTGGGATGAAGTGAAATGGATAATAGCTCACAGCGTGATTCAGCCAGGAAATTAAAGGTGACGTTACTTCTTGTTGATGTTCAAAGTACTTTCAAACAAATCGAGACTAGCTTGCCCCCCCCCCAACTCCACCCCCAAATCCTTTTTGTTGGTTATTGGCTGGAGCGCTGGAACACTCTTTGTGTATGCTTCGTGGTGCAGGTGGGCGCAGTTTGTTTTTGTTGCCGTTTGTAGACCCTGGGCTGTCTAGAGAGACCACGTTATTTTTTTTATTTTTTTTTTACAGAGTGTTCTGGGGACAGGCAGCTCGCGGATAGTGTCAACAAACACGCGTGACATCGCTTAGAGCACCTTTAAGAACAGCAATATCTAACTGTAAAAAAAAACTGGAAATACAGGAAACCTGTTAGACTAAACTAAGTCACTTTGGATTTGGCAGGTCACAAGGGAATATGTGGTAGTGTGGCGTTTCCTGTCAGCTGCGTATTAAGACCCGAGGCCTACCCCCAGCAGACACTGTTTCTAGGACACAAGGACAGAGGCTCAAAAACAATGGCTCTCACTGCCGGTCTTTGGGACCAGAGTGCTGCTGGTTTACTATATAACCGCAATTGCCTTAAAAGTCAGGTGAAAATCAGTCACTGGCTAACTGGGGCGTAGCACAAAATTCTGGGCCCTGTAGAAAGGCCTTTTCTATGGGCCCCTCCCCACATCCACAGCTATTCATTCTACTATCTGTTTGGGCCCTCCTCATGTGAGGGTCCAGGGTACTCTGGTTAACTGGCCAGAATGAAAGAAAACCGGCAGGGTCCTAAGCCCCGAGGACCACTAACCACTGACCTAGAAGCAGCTGAGACAGAGGATGAAACACTATGTACCCTCTTCAAAAGGACAGGCAGAATGACAGAAATACAGTCGTAGTACAGGCTGTGCATTTTAACCATTCATTATATTTAATGTTGACTATACTCTCTCACACACACACACACACTATTATTTATTTATTAACCACTAACTACCTTTCATGTTTGGTCTCCTGGGCAGCTCTCAGAAGCTCCTGTATGTTCTTGGTGATCTGCTCTGTCTTACAGATGACGTCCTCTGTGCATGGCAGGGTGGCATCCTCCCCCCCCTCCTCCCCTGGCTCCACTGATTCAGAGGCTAGAAGAGGCCTGCTATGAATAAAAAGAGAAAGAAAAATGTTTTATTGCAGCTTTGAGCTATATGCATTGCAACTTATACAGGTTTATTTATTAAACAGCATATTTATTTTTTTTAAAGGAGGGGAAAGTCCATAACAATCAATCAATTAATCAATCTTTATTTACATAGCATTTTAGAGCAACCAGCAGGTATCCAAAGTGCTTCACATCAGAAACCAAGAATCAAACAACAGAACATAAACAAAAAGAATGAAACATATAAAATAGTAAGATCAGAAAAGGCTACATAGAAACAAGAGGAGAGTGAAATTGTCACACCACTACTACGTATTAATAAAACCATCCTAAACAAGTTTTGAGTTTGGACCTAAAAAAGAGCTACATCTGAAATATTGCGAATATCAGGGATATCATGTTCCAGAGTCTTGGGGCAGCAACTGGACCTTGGGACTTCTAGAACCAGTTTATTTGAAGACCGCAATGACCGGTTGTGCACACGCCGAGTTAAAATCTCAGACAAATACTCCGGGCCAGGCCATTAAAGGCCTTGAAAACAATAAAATCGCAGTATAGTTTCATTTTAAGTATGGATTTCTTTTCCGGTTTGCAGTAAACTGAATTAATTGACATATCATTCCCTGTGGTAAAACAAGCAGTCTGGCTTGTAACAAGGTGGCATCTAAAACAAACCTTTAAGACAAAAACAGTACTAAAATTGTATAACCATAGTTGACATAAAACTAGCTATTACTAGCTATATAGGAGAGGTTTCATTATTTACAGCTACTCATCAAATAGTCAACAGCAGTGACTATAATCAGCACTATTCGTATGTAAATGGCAAACAACAACCAGAGGTGGATGGCATGTGCCAGACTTCTGCTCATACGTATGCTGATTGTTTTGCAAGTGGAAGCTTAAGTAAGACAGGTGCAAGTCCTGATATGTTGTTAGTCTTGTGCAGTCAGACTGTTCCAATCAAGGACTCTAAGTATTTGTCAAAACTAATATTAATCTAGCTTCCTCTTCTCTTCATGTGAAAGTTTAACATTGTACGCTTCTGCTACGAGGATGTCATCATCTCCAGCACCAGAAACAAGAAGTAAAACCTTCCAGTTTATTTAACTTTAAAATTCATTTCTTACTCTGTCTGCTTGCATCCTTCCAAAATTTTATTTCAGAAGATAATGCATGCATCTCATAACTTAATATCAATGAAATCACCTAAAACTAATTAAAAAAATGTTATGTGTGTTAATGTATTAATTTGAAAGACCAATTGGCTGGATTTATAAAAAACTAAGGATTTTTTTTGTTGCATCATGGTTGAGAATATAAATATACTGTATGTACAAACCTTCACAGAGAAAACAGTGTTTATAATCTAGACTTTGTTTAAAATTATATAATGAGTCATAGTCGGTGCCATTTTGCATGTGTGTCTAAAGTTAACACAAATGTTCTTACCCAGTCTCCTCCAGTTCAGAATGGTTGGGCGTAGAGTCATAATCATTCTCCAGCATGATACTTGGTCCTTCCAGACTGCAGCCCTATAGAGACATCCCCAAATTAGCATCAATCAAATACAGTATATTTACTGGATATGATTAGCACAAACATTACCTGAGTAACTGTAGGCACATACAAATCAGAATCATGCATTTCTGATAGTTCACACCATCAGACATTTGGTTTTAAAGAAGATGAAGAGAAAAAGACAGGAAATATACAACAGGTCAATCTGTTGCAACACAGCGCGTACTGCATAGGATGCTATTAGTAGATGCAAAGAAACCCTGATGTAAACTGTTGATGCACTTGGTTTTCTCTGGTACAACATTTCATCATCACTTCTGATGTTTACTTGAGCCAAAGCAGCTGTGGATAAGGTTCTTTGTGGATAAAAAGCTGGAGCTGTTCAGATAACTAAAGTGAAGCAGATGCACTGTGGTGCAGGCAGGCAGGCAGGCAGGCAGGCGATACTGATACAAAAAAGCAGTTTAAAGAAACATGTCAGCAGGAGAGAGAAGTCTGTGGGGTCAAGCAGGGGGATAGTTTCTGTCCCCCTGGGGCTGCCTCTGAACCGAGGGGAACTTCAGTACTTAACCCTTCGAGATCGCTCATCCCACGACCAGGACAGGGAAGAGGGGAAGGTAGGGAGGGAGGAAGCAGCCGTCCCCAAAGGACCCCTCCCAATCTAGAAAGGGGTCAAACCAAGTTGAGCATACTCTATTGAGATGCAATGACTGAATGATTGAATTAATGAATGAATGAAAAACCAACACCAGCCCCAAGCCAGGCATCATTATTTTGTTTTGTGATAACAATCTAGCAGGATCATCTGTGCTTACATTGGTTGGGAAGGGTTGTAAAATGACTCCATCCTCATGCCGAGCGGTTTCCTCCCGGTGGGTGTACTGCCTCGGAGAAGAGCCCGTCTCATACATGGACATGGCGCGACCTCCGCGGGGTGGGTGTCGACCAAAGGGCCCCTGGTGGTGTTGTTGTCCGCTGGGGGCTTGCCATCGCAGTGTTGTGTTTTCAGTCTGCAGGGAGTTAAGCTGAAAAGAACAAAACATCTCTCAAGCTCTAGCTGGGGGAAGATCTTCTTACAAAAGCTCGGCCAGACATCAATAATAGAGTAGAATAAAACTCTGGGAGAAAAGCCCTTCCTCTATGTCAAGTTTGTCGTCACTTCTATCATGTTTTTCATTTCTCTTAAAACAAAAGTTTGCTTCCTTGACAATTGAAATGCTGACACTGTGTGTTGATTGGGTAGCAATTCCTGTAGGGGCCGAGGCCTTGAGAAACTGCTGCATAAGTAGGGTTTGGTACCAAACCCTGTACTTTTATTTACCTGTACCAACCAAATCAAGTTGGTATTGGTTCACGTAAAATTAAACAGTGCCAAATTTTGGTACCTGAGAGCACGTAAGTGCAAGCTTATCTTTTGTCTCTGCATGTTGACAGAGAACGGAGCTCTGACACAGATACACACACACGTAACAGACACACACACCCTGATACAAGAGATTTCAAGTGTGGTTGCAGTTTTTCAAAACGTCACACAAACACCATTCACTGTGATATGATATTAATGGGGAGCCGAATGCAGTCGCTGTGCCGTTGACGTTACACTTCCTGTGAGGCAAGCAGGCACAACAATGATTTTTTGTCCTGGGGACTGACTGACAGGCTGAGGTTGCAAGGCAAGGCAACTTTATTTCTACAGCACCTTTCAGCAACAAGGCAATTCAAAGTGCTTCACATGAAACGTTGAAGAACAAATAAAAAAGGGTCATAGTGAAAATACAACAGGCTAAAACAGGCTATTTAGCATATGTTAGGACATGTCTCAAGGATCCACTGTGACAGCAAAATAATAAAAGGTACTGGAATGGAGGAAGGCCACTTTTGTGAGATAAAAGCAGTACGGTTGAGGAGTAAATAAACCAGCAGGAGGAGGCAGTGACAAACCTGTCTTTTTAACACATAATGTTTTATCCAAGCAAGCAAATTTGGTCCGTAAGATGATACACTTGCCAAGATTATCAGGTGCTCAAGTGTCTTGTAGCGGCAACTAAGATAGGCAAGTAGAAATTAATTCATCAGATCCTTTAGTTGCCTGTGAGAGAATATAACCCCATTACACTTAGTCACTTGGACAAAGTGTAAATCCGATCCTTGGAACAAATTGGATTGCTATACATCGAAAAAGCTGATTTTAAATGCACCTAAGAAACATAAGAGACAGATTGAAATATGACTGTCCAATGTTGAAATAGTGTAAATACACGTCTCTCCAAAACAGATGCATTTAGTAGAAATATATTTTACCAAAAAAAGTAATGAGAACAGCAAAAACTGTGGAGTGATGACAGAAATCTTAACAGATGAGGATTTCCTCAAACCTATGCAAGTAAAACTGAAAAAAAACATGCATGTCTAAATACCACTGGAGCTAAGTGGGACAATCGACTTTTTTGAATTACTAAGAAATAAGGATGTGAGCGACGTAATATGCCTGAAATAGAAATAAATATTAGATTGTTACCAATACTTGCTACATTCCTCGAGATGACATTTAGTAAGGGTGAGTGCAGAGCTGATAACTCTGGTGATTCAACCACATTCAAAATTAAATCATGGCAACATTTAGGTGTTTTGTGGCTGTATGATGTTCTATAGATTTACGATAATGGATCATAATTTTCTCTGTGGTTACTATTTGTTGATTAGTAGTTGGTTCTTTTGACATGTGAATCCTCAATCAGTTTTAGACCACAAAGAACTAGTTTCACGGAGCAGCATAGCAGAAAAAGTCTGGTGATCATTAATTATTACCACAGGAATTTTACCCCATCCAAAAACACAGCAGCCGTTTTCTCTGAAGCACCAGTAGTGAAAAATTTCATTTGAGTATTGCGTTATGACGTTATATGGCATTTTTATTCACTTATGTCAAAATCTGTTCTTCCCCTGCCATTACACATTTTTGCACTGTATAATTCTAAATAGGGAAGAGGTTATGTCTGACACAATCATTCAAAACAGACTAAATTACTAACGTCCTTGTGTGAATTCAAAACACTTAAGTCTCTGGTAACATGGGGAAGGATCAAGTTTTGCGCACACAGACTTAACTTTAACACTAACTGTGTTAAGTCAAGAGAAAAAAGGATAGGAAGTATCAGACAAGATGTAGGCTCACATTGCCAGACTTTCCTCCACAGCGAGGCACAGGAGGATCTGTCTAGTCCACACAGCATGCCAGTATGAGAGCAACACATGCTCTGGTTTATTAGCATTTCTTTAAACCAATCACAATTGTCTTGCTAAGCGCTGAATGGAGCAATGGCGCCTCTGCAAAATGACCTCGGGAAGGAACTTGTTTTGGTGGAACATGTACGTTCAAAAGTTGTGCTACAGAAAAGTCAGACTGCACAGATAGTCTAGCTAGCTGTCTGAATTTACCCTGCAGAGATCTGAGGAGCAGCATAGTACTCATAAACTGACCGGAGTTTAAAATGCCAACACAAACAATGCGGAAGGTTATGGACATCAGTCGAAATGAGTGACAATTCCGGAAATGAAACGTTGAGACTAGAAAAGATGTAAATACCTTAAATCCAGTACAAAATGACCACTAATTATGGCTCTTGTAATATTAATGTATCTAATTAAAGAGATATAAATCAAACTATGAGGGCATACTGAGTTTGAACACAGTCCTACAAAACAAAAAAAGTGCCTCAACGATCTATAGTACAATTCCCCATCAATTACATGTGAATTTACAAACCTTGCTCTGCATGCTACGCAGCTCTTCACTGAGGTGACAGTTGACTTTAAGAAGCTGTTGTATTTTGGCTTCTGATGCAGTTAGGGCGCTCTTCACCTCCATAAATTCCTGTACTGTGATTGGTCCATCAGAGAGGTCAGAGGACTCCGAGCTCTGCGGCAGAACATAATACAAGATAGCATTAGATCTGTTTTAAAAGAGTAAAGCAAGACGTTTTATGAACTCTCTTAATGAAGTATAGTAGCAGGTTCCAGCTTTTATTAACCTTGGTCCTTCCATCATTGCAGCTGTCCCCACAGGTTGCTTCCAACACTGGATCTTCATCTGATGCCACACTGTCGTAATCGGGCTGGTCAGTGTCTTGGCTCTCACTGTTATGGCGACTGTCTATTCCCTGAAGGATCAGCTCTACATTCTCTGAAGGCAGACCACAAGACCAAAGCATTAGAGATCAAGTAAATGGATTCACTAAATACAAATCAAATAGCTAAGGAACACATTTTTATTTTTATTTACTGAATCCAAAAATCCAGATTAGCTCTTCATTATACCCCCAACAATCAGGCTATATAAACGGGCTACAATGTGGTTTACTATAAATTACAGAAGTAGAAGTTTAATACTAAACCAAAATCCACAATCTGTGTTTGGCACAGTTTCTGCACAAACATCAGTACATAGTATGGTCCACATTCTAAATATAGCTGAGCCCACATGGTCCACATGTAAATGCAAAATTCAATACCGACTTCCTGCATCTTACTTGCAACAACCAATTTAGGCTTTCTTCTGTGTATATGCTGATAAACACATTTATCTGCAATAGAAACATTAATAAAAACCAAACACAAAAGAACATTAGCAAGGAAATTCAAGGTCTTTTCAAAATAAAAGCTGAAAGACATATTGTACCTTTGGGACTGTCGCAGGAATTTCCCCACTGTCGTCGTTTAGCATCAGTAAGAATATCAATAACCAGGGTGGCAAATTCATTAGCACTAAACCTTGCCAATTTTTGACGACCCTGTGAAAATGAATGTACCAACACAAAAAAGGGAAAAACATGGCACCACTATTAAATCCAGTATTCACACAACAAATTGAAGTTTTAACACGAGGTGCAATCACGTGCCTGGTTTCTGGTAGATGAGTACTCTGGATTGACCGGCAGAAAAGGCACAACTGTGGTGTCCGTTACAAGTGTGCTGTGGTTCTGAGTGGCCAGCCACACTAAAAAAGCAAAATATAAGATATAATAACTGAGATATTAATTAAAATGCAGGCATAAAAAGCATTTATATATATATTGTAGTTTTTTCACCTGCATCTGTTTCTCTTCTGTCAACTTCATCATAAACATCCATGGCAAGTTCTTCAAACTGATGGTTACTTAGCTGGGACAAAATGAAGCAGAATTTCTAATAATTGAATAGAAACAGAATTTTGGACCTTGAATCACATATAAAAATGTCTCACCGACTGGAGCTTCTTCTTTGCCGCTTTTGCAAACTCTGACAAATCCAGGCTGCTTTGGGCAAAAAACAAAATCAAATTAATAATTTTTCTACTAAAAAAAGTTCTACACAAACTAAGAGACACACAATGGCAAACATACTTACTTATTCCTTATCCATCAAGAGAATGCAACATGGGAAAAATTAGAATGTTATTTGTATACAAGTATAACATATAGCATTACATAATAATCAGGAGCCCGTTGGAGCTGATAATAAGCGGTTATTGTTTTCTGTGCATTACAATATCTCAAATTTTGTAACTATTAAGTATGGAACAAAATCCTTACTATGACTTAAAAAATGGCTATTACCTGTCTGCCATCTGTGGAATGATGAAGTGCTGCCCGTTTCTGTGATCTACAACACAACAAGGGCATGATAGGGAGAAACTACCATAGAAAAAAATCATCATACAGAAGCTATGCTTGATGTGCCTACTTACCTGGTCTTCTTCCACAAAGGTAAAATGTTAACCGGTCAGTGAGTTCATACTGTATCTCCACTAGCCTCTCTGCCAGCTCCTGATGCCCAGCTTGTCTGCACAGATTAGAAATAAAAAGGTAATGTTTCCAAAATATGGCACTCTGCTAAGGCTACAGAATGCCTCAGGTAGGACTGCTTTCACTTAACCATGTCAAAACCTTGTGTCAATACAAGCTTAATTAAGAGTACAAAATTGGTTTGGTAACTTAGTTTCTAAGTAATGAGTGTAAAACTGAAGTAGAATGGGTGTAGGCGTTAGCTGGCCATGGTGACCAGTCATGCTTACACACCACCAATTTTTGTTATGCCAGAAATACCATAAAATATATAGTTTTTACTTTGATTTCTTGAAGTAAAACTAGGCAACGATTCTAGCTCTAATCTCTTTGCAATGCAGATATTGTCTTGATCATATATCTGTTTTGTAAAATATGTGTACTAATAAGTAACAGGACATATCAAACTTTTATCTTATTTTTTTTTATCTATAATTTTTCCTAGGTCTTCATTCCAACTTTCAGCTGAGTCAGCTAGCACACGGTGCTACAGAGTTTTTCCTTCCTCCTCAGCCTCAGTTAGTCATAATTTTATTGAATTTCTCAGCCTGACAAAATGCCACTGGGTCTGGGTCTAATGTTCATTGCAGAGCAAGGCATGCTAAATATGTAAGCCATTTCAGATGGTTTTCCCCAGTTCCTAACTAGGCTTTTTATACCAGTTTCTACCAGCTTTTGTACCTTCCCTTTTCATAATGTGCATCATTTCCTCATTAACACCTAAATATATGAATAGTATACATTTTATACATGCAGTGTCTGTGTACAATCACCAAAGGATGTGTATCATTTCCTGCCACTAGTGAGCTGGGCTGTGTCTGTTAAGGCATTGCTTGCAGCAACATTGAAAGGTTAGTCATATGAAAAGCAACAACAGTGAAAACTGCTGGCAGTTTGTTATGTTGTCTACATAGCCAACACTGAGTTTTTAACCGCAGAGCTTACCAGAAGTGGGACAAAGTTAATCTTGAGTCTTGAAATTGTGTGTGAGGGAGATGGCCTGTGAACTAACTATGATTTGCAATGCACTTCAATGTCGATTTAAAAACATATACCCAGTTTTACCTTGCATAATCGATAGGGGTCTTTCCACTGGAATCCAGAGCCCCGGGATCAGCTCCATAAACTGCCAACAGTTCTGCTTGTAACATTTGTCCTGCTTTTGCTGCTATGTGTAGTGGGGTGTTTCCTTTCTCCTGTTGTCCCAAAAAACACCACAATGATGAAGCATTAGTATTATGTCAAGATTAACCTCACAAAATGTGTTTCCATGCTTATTCCACTACACTTACTGGATGGAAAAAGTTGGCCTGTGCTCCCAAAGATAGGAGTCTTAGGCAGGTCTCAAGGTTTCCAGTCCGGACACTGGAGTGGAGTTGCTGAAAGGTGATCGACAAGTAGTTTAATTATGAATTTTATTTTAAGGTGCATACAAACACAGTGCTGGCTTTACTAGATACAGCCTGCTATAAATATAATTTTGATAAAAACTTAAATATTCGCAGGTGAGTGACACACATGGGTATTAAAAAAAAAAATAGAAAAAAAAGGTGCACAGATAAAACAATATATGTTTATGGGTGCATTAAAGTAAAAAAAAACATTTATGTCTTCTGTGCATACACCTACAAGCACTTTTCTCTTTCTAAATAACAAAGACGTTGGCGTTATTCAACAATAAATGGTTATTGCATTGCCTATTATGACAATGCGTATAATCCAGCTTGTTGCTAAATTATTTGTAAGGTATAATAGATTTCAGAGCACAAATCCAAGAAGAGACTGAAATAGTGGCGGCTGTTGCAAAACTTGGGATAAGACAGGCTATACTATATGATAGTTTCAGTCCTAGCATAACTAGTACAAGAAGGTCTGAGTGGCAGTATGTCAGATTAAGAGTGCATGCTAATTATCAAATCAATAAATAGGTAAAACCATTTCTGAATGTATAGGAAGTGGTCAGATATCACGATTATGAACCAAAAATCACTTTCTGTGCAATAGTAAAGCAACTGGTGCTCAAAAGACACACATTTGGCTTTATTTAATTTATTTCCTTGGTTACACTCAAAGAATTTTATTTGCAAGATGTTAGGTTATTCAGACATCTAAAAAATATTTGGCAAATGAAGAATGTAGAAAAGTTAACACTAAAACCAAAAACGAGCCATTTCTCACCTTGCTGAGGTCTTTTGCTGTTACACTGTCATCCTCCCGACAAGGCATCCGATGGACATACACCAACATCTGATATTTGGCCTTGATGAACTCTGTCTTGTTGGGACTGGAAACAACAAAAGATGCTCACATCTAACACTAGGACCACTGAAAATATTGACCACCATCACTATTTAAGTGACAACTACTTCACATACTGTAATCAGCTATAAACATGTGTTTAACAACCAACACATATCTCAACTGGGGATGTCCTTATCACTATCCTTGAAATCAGACACAATATCTGCAAATCCAATGTAGAGTATTAGACTGGTGGCTAAGCAATTCATTATACCACTTCAAAAGGTTTTTGGGTATATCGCTGCAACTTAAATCAAGAAAATATATTGTAAGGTTTTTGCTAGAAGCTCCAGATGTTTGTACCCCACCCCCTCTTGCAATTAGAGTGGCCAATTGTTTAAGACATTCACATCCACCCTTCCTCACTGTCACATGACCAACTTTGTCTCCATTGTACAGACAGAGGACAGTGCAGCATACTAAATCAGTGGGGAAATCCAAAACAAAGGCTAACTTTGTTTTTAGCGTTAACAAGCAACGAGAAAACTCCAAACCATGTCATCAATGCTAGAAATACTTCCTTTTTTAGTTTAATAAAGGAAGTTGAAGCAGGGTGTGTGTTTGACAACTCACTGACGTATAACACTGCTATGATAGCTCCTGACTGTACCATCGGAAAGTATAATGCCCTGAAAAGGAACCTGGAGTTATCCTACAGGTACTAAATGTACCCCTGCTTCCTCTGGCTGAAACACGGGTTTAGTCCCTGAGTTCGTCAAATGAGTCTTCCTCCCCTTTAAAAGATCCTTCAGTGGAAAAACACAATATTTTGGATCAAAGATAGCTGCCTCATGTTTGGTTTGATTTGTACTCTCTCTTGTACTCTCTTCTGTTGTGTAGTGATTGAATGTGTTTGCTGCGAGTGTCAGACTCAGCATGGCTGTGTTTATATGTGGCTGATTGTTTATCTTTACTGCACCAGCCAGACACCGGACTGACACAGTGTTTATACCTGGCAACAGATGAGTGTGACTGCATGACAACTCTCATTTTCTTTTCTTTTTTCTTATGCATTTTGGGTTACAGTACGCACTGCTTGTTGTTAAAAATTAAAAAAAAAAAAAAAAAAAAAATCGCAATAAAAAGGAAAAGCTGCAAAATCATTCAGTTAATCAACAAAATTGACCCCCTATAGCTAACATGGGCAGGATACTGCCACTTGCATTTAACTGAACATACAGTTTGTTGTGTATATTCCCATTCACATGTCAGCTGATCAAGTCATGGCATTTCTTAAAGTTAGAGACTGACTGACCATGAGTCATGTTCACAATACAGAGGGCCAATTATGCATGTTCACTGACCTTAACCATAAAAATCAATGTTGCCAATAGAGCTTTATATCAAAGTGCAGACAAGCATATCAAAATCAGCACTGATGCATCAAAATCCTGAACAGCACTTACTGGACTCTGTCCTGGGGGTTGGCTTTGCGCTTCCCACTTACTGAAGAGGAAGGGTCCAGGAGGCTATGCTCCCATATGGAATTTGCTCCATTGCCATATAGTGTCTGGACCATCTAAAAACAGAAACCACATACAAGTTTACCTGATTGCATAGAAGGTTGTCCTCTGGTCACTTGATGATGTGTCAACCATTTTATAATCACACTTGTGCAATGTGGGGCTTGTGTCTCTGACTGTCTCCTCACCTGTAACTGGGAGGGTGGCCATGGACAATGAGTCAGATGTCGGACTTGAGAGCTGTGTCGCCCCAGACCCCGATGGATGCTGCAGCACTCATCGCAGATTAACACACCCCTGTTAACAGAGGCCCAGCGTGGCTCTAGAATAAGATGCAAATGTTAACGTTAGTTAATCTGCCAGTCTAATGTTAGATGGTTAACACACAATCTTAAACTGAAGCTTTACATTTTAATAACAACCTTAAATTCTAGCCAGACGAGGATGTTCGCCAACTGACAGCAACAAATAACACCTCGCTTCCTAATGTCTTCGACACATACACAATCACAAATGCAACCAGGCGCTGCGCGACGATATTAACCTACTTGTTATCAGTAAATTAGTCTTAGCAAGCTAGCTAAATAAGCTAATTTATCTGTACCAATGTAAACCATCATCAAGACAATTCAAGCAAAGAGTTTCAGAACCAGACAAGTTAATGTGAATATACAGACAAAACACAAACATGACATTTTCACAGGTGTTTCCGCAAGAATAACGTTAACAACAATTACAGCTATCCATTTAGCTAGCTAAGTAATTGCTAATCGGTTGGTAACGTGAACTAGCTAGCTGGACGTAAATTGTAGTAAGGAATAGCTGGTTAGCTAGGCAGCTAAAGCTAGCTTGTTTGACATCATACCCGGAGCACTGCAATCAGCGCAGACCTCTCTGCTTCGTACTCGCTTTGACATCCCTTGATAGAAATCCTCCAGGAAAGACAAATATTTGAAAGATACGTTACAACACAGCTAGACAGAGATTAACAAGGGATTGCCCGCCCTAGCAGATTGTATTCACCGATTATAACAGGCAAACAGTGCTCATTTGTCCCCCCTCCTCCCCCCTTGAACAAAGCAGTGTTCCATTTCAACACTCACACAGCCTCCTCTGTGCTTCCTTGTCTACTTACATCCTTCCTTCCTTGTTTTTCTTGATGTCTATCCTTTATCGTCCAACTCACCACAAGTGCTTGCTGTAGTAACGCTATTAATAATGTATGTGAATATAGTATGTGTTGGTCAAGTAAAAAAGATGAAATTCTGGTGTTGGGTGTTGGCTACTATAAAGTAATTCACAAAGTTCACGTTTACCAGCATCTTTCACAAGTACAGTTTTCAAGTACAATTATGAGTATTATTTTATAAATTATGAGACTACCCAGAAATATGTTAAATAGCTTACTTAAAAAAAAGTTCTCCATTGACAAGCCAAAACATTAAAATACTGCTTAGACCTTAATGTATCATAACAACTTCAAAGGGATCATTCTGCAACTGCATAATAAACACTATAAAGTTTCAGCGCATTTTGCTGACAGTAGCCTACCTAGACCTTAATACTTAGCTAAGATATGGATTTGAATTCTTCTCCACAACTGCTCAACATCCATCTACACTGTCAATATATGTGCCAGTTTCACGTGTTTAATTTCCCCCCAAAATACAGTTACTTTTTGTACTGTACATGTAGTTTCTAGGCATTGCATTTAATCTTACTCATTTAAATCAGTTCATCATAATTGATTTGATCACACTGATTTCACTGCATCCTCCCGAGTTCACCCATATCATTGTACCAGTCTGCCGTTAAAGAGGCAAAGCGTATCTAGCTCAACACCAATCTGAAAACTTTTTCCTTGCTCTAGGCTTATCATTTCCCTGCTGATTGGGGATTTAGATTGTGTGTCCTGCGGTCTGTGCATTCATTCATGTTGGTGTTTATATGAGTGGGATGAGGAAATGAGCTTGTCTGGACTCTACAGCCAATGAATGTGACGTCCTTCTCTTTTAATTCAAAGTTTTGGCTAGCAGTATCCTAAATACTCATTACTCTCATCCAGTTGGTTTTTGACTTAACATGGCACTGATGACCCTCTGTGACCCTGAAAAAGGCCCTGATGAAAACAATGTGTTCTTATGTGTTTAGTTCTTGTTCCATTTTAATTTGTAGTAGAGTTCTCCTTGTTTAGTGCAGTCTCAGGTTGAGGTTTGTGGTCAGATCATGTAAACTTGTCGACACTCCATGATTTTTCCTTGTGATCAATGATGCAAATCAATGAGCATAACTGACAATTAAATGGCAATATTAGATTTGAATATGACTTTTGCTTTTGCATCAATGTGAATTATTAATTTGATTATCTTTTTTTAATTACCCAGATTAGCCAAAGAAACATCTGTTTATTATATCAATAAAAAAGGAATTAAAACACAATATCTGATATAAAATCACATGTAGTAGGCCTATAATATAGAAATGTATCCGCATTGTTCACCCCTAGTACAGAGGGTAGACAAAATAACAGGAACACCCTTTAAAGCAAATCAGTGCAACAACAGCACAAGCTATAGGCCATGTACGTAGAACATACAATAAAATAGAAGAATGCAATACAATGTTTTCTACTTTTGGTAGGCTAATTATTTTAATTAAGCCTTAATAATTTGACCTGGGGCTCATTAACTGTAATTATGATATATGTTAATCAAGCTCCAAATATTGTATGGATGATGTGACTAAGAAACTTTTCATGGAATCATTCCAAATGTGTATTTGACTTAACATAAGTTAGACGCACCTTGCTGTATTACAGGGAGTTGAAAATAAGGTGTAGGCGTTGGCGTTGTAGGCTACTGTTAAATGTATATGCTACTGTGACTTTAAAGGGGTGTTGGTTCCCTGAGAGAGAGGTAACAGATAGGTTTAATTTAGTCCCTACGAACACAGCGTCCATCTCGGAGCCTCTCCTTTTAACCAGTGTTGTCTTTATTGCTTTCAAGAAGACATTCTCCAAAAAAGCCGTGCGTGTCAGCCGCTATACACCCTTCCTGGAGCGATGGGAGGTAGGCTACAGCCGCCGTTATGATTTTCCTGTCGTGAGCCTGTCATCCTTTATTTCCCACACAAGCAATCTGATCCGCATATTCATTATGTTTTCTCTTGTGACAGAGGCCGAGACGCGTCAGAAATTGCTGCGCAATGTGAAGAAAGAGGTTTGTTTCATTTTCTTAATTTGTCGCTTGTCATAGTTCATGTTGGCGATGCAAGCAATGTGTGTGTGTGTGTGTGTGTGTGTGTGTGTGTGTGTGTGTGTGTGTGTGTGTGTGTGTGTGTGTGTGTGTGTGTGTGTGTGTGTGTGTGTGTGTGTGTGGACATCGTCAATTGGGTTTGAGCCGCGACTACGCCACAGGCCTGTTTATTATAGAATTGTCAATTTATTTTACATAATAAAAACGGATGCAATTAGTCGGCCAGTAAAATGTTTTAGACTGCGTTTTGACTGGCGTGATGGTGACGATGATAGTCGTCATGATGATGATGATGATGATGATGGTGAGGATGCTGATTTTATGTTAGGTGGGAAACAACACATTTAAGGAACGTGTACATATAGGCCTACATTTGTTTCTATCCATGCACCTGTTTTTTCATATCCTAGATTCTCTCTCTCTTTCTCTCTCTCTCTCTCTCTATCTATCTATCTATCTATCTATCTATCTATCTATCTGTCTATCTATTTCTCTCTCTCTTTGAAGAAATCATGGTTAAACTGTCATTTCTATAACACACCATCTTTTATTAAAAACTAAAAGGTGTGACCTTGGCATCTGCCATATTGCCATTTTAGTGTGTACTCTAGATAGCAACCATAAAATGCAAAAGAGTCCAACCCAAGCGGGGTGATTTATTAAAAACTGACACCTCAGACCTTTCCAAACTGCTCAGTGATTCCATGACTCCCTAGTGAGAGAAAACAGGATGTTTTATTCATTACTGCTGAGAAAGACCGGTGTTTCCAGTCTTATCGTGTCCGTGTTCCCCTCACCTGTGACTCATTGCCTCTTAAACATCCATGACTGGTGCTAGATCCTGCAGCAAGGAGGGGCTTTGTTGTGATATAAAACAAATACAGGCCTAACTAAAATAATTGATTTTCAGTATTTACATTTGTGTCTGTTTACAAAGCAGACTATTTCTTGTTGTTTATATAAGAACAGGGACATGGGGCTACTTGATTATGGAAACAAAAAATAATCACAATTATTTAGGTCAATATTGCAATCACAATTATTTAACACAATTACTCATTAACCTTTTGGGTCGATTATTTGCAATAATTTAAAAAAACATCATCTTACATTCTAGGATATAATGTTAGTGTCCTTATCTCACAGAAAGAGTCTTTGGATCAGAATAAAATCTGTTTTACTACTGAGTCGGTTAATGACAATTCCAGATACATAACACAATGTGCATCTTTTCACTCACAATGACCACTACTACTGTCATAAAATTAATTAAACATTGTGCCAAATATGAACAATAATGTTCCCGTCAGTGGGCTTATTTGCTAGCTAAGTTCTGCTAAGGGAAAATTGGTATGTGAAACAGATGATTTAATGTCAACACTAATTTTACATAGTTTAACAACAAAACAAAAAGCTGAGGGAACATTACTATGTTTTTTATGTTGGATTTGAGCGGTTTTAAACTATTTTCCAAGCTATCGCTCTTTCAACGAATGTATCGCAAAAACACTGCGTAATGAGCAAAGTAATCATTTTTGACAATTACTCTGTTTTTGTGATTGCCGATTAATTGCCCCGACCTACAGTCACACAAATCTGCCGTTCTGTGATTCGCTTTTTGTACATAACTCATACATCAAAAAAGGAACTTTACGGACATACAGCACAGACACAGACCATCACACTTAATTGTCATGTTGCGTATAAACATAATTACTTTGTAGAACACGACCTTTACCAAAATGTTATGGTTTACAAGTGCATTTGCTAAAGTAAGTAACAAGCAATACTTACTTCAGTTAAGTGTCAACCTCTAACAATGTATTCATTGATGATGTAGATGACAGGAATGATAAAAAAGCTGACTTTTAATATAATTATCTCAGCTTGGAGACTACAAATGTATAAAAGAAAGCCATTATAAACATGGTCTTAAGATATGTACCTTTACCTGGCAGGAAGAATCTTGCGCTGAAACACTACCAACTGCATTGTGCGAAGTGTAAGATGCAGTGTGCTGGGAGTTTGAGCCCATAAGGGACTATTGGACTATATTTTGGCCTCTGCTGCTTCAATTGTGACCATTTTAAAACAAATTTGTGTCTTTCAAGTTCTCCAACTTTATGGAAGTGCATTACTTAATTGCTGGAGTGCATCCTTTAAAGGTGACATGCTGTTTTTTGGATGCTTTTAAATAGTCCCTTAGTGGTCCCCTAATACTGTATCTGAAGTCTCTTTCCGGAAAGTCAGCCTTGGTGCAGAATTACAGCCACTAGAACCAGTCCCAAAATAAGCTTTTCTTAGGATGTGTAATTTCTGAGTCTGTAGCTTTAAATGCTATTGAGGAGGAGAGGGTGGGGGGCCAAGGTAGAGGGTCAGGGTGTGGGCTTAACCAACTGCCTTGCTTTGCTCGTTTGCAAGACTTGATGTCTCTCTCTTTCTCATGGGCAGGCCAAATTCTCTGGGCGGGCAAAGCAGAGAAAGGGGAGGTAATCTTGCTCCTTATGATGTGATAGGGAGCAGATTCCAGATCGGCCCATCTGAGCTTTCATTTTCTCAAAGGCAGAGCAGGATACCCTGGGCTCGGTTTACACCTATCGCCATTTCTAGCCACCATAGGCAGGCTGGGGGAACTCATATGAATGTTAACATTAAGTGACATTTTTATACCATGGGACCTTTAAGCTGGAGAAAAAAATACTGGTGTCTGCATGTCACTTGCAACATTACCAGAGGATCAGTCGTAGGTGTCAAGAACCAAATTCCTCCAGAACATCTAGAAACAGTAAAAAAAAAAAATGTGAGCCTTGAGGGAAATGTCAGGACATCTGCACTTTTCTTTCCATGCTCAAGTGGAAGTTATGAGATCTGAAAGCAGACAAAAGGACTTAATGCATGTGTTATAGTTTTAAAAATATTGCAACATTTGAGGTGCTTTAGCTAACACAATAATTTGCTACCCTCATAAACGTGTTGTGGAACCGCACTACTCCTTTGTTGCTCATCATATTGTATCGTATTGTAACGTATTCCCCTATTGCTTCCTGTTGTGCTTGTTGTTTTGACTCTCTTTCACCTTATGTAACTGTGTCAGATTAAGTCTTGTCTCACCGTGCACCTTTCTGTCTTAGGTAAAACAAATTATGGAAGAAGCAGTGACAAGGAAATTTGTGCACGCAGACAGCAGCCACATCATATCCTTCTGCGGTAAATGTTTTTTTTGTGCTTACACTGCACAATAAGCCATCTTTCTTAGGCAGCATGGTGTTTCAAAAAGCAGGGTACATGCTACATGCCTTTTCCATTAGCTTTAATGCTTACAATTAACTTAAGAATTAGGCTATAAAGAAGGAGAGTAGGCAGTAAATAGATTAATTTTGTGGCATCATTTTGTTTTATGCATCTTAAAAAAATGACTTTTTGCTAAAATAGTTCAGCCTTTTGTAGCCAATTTCAGAGATTAAAGCACAGAACATGGTGTAAGCCACAGGATTGTAGGTGTTACAACCACATTGACATGTACAGTGCAGATGGTTGAAGTCAATTTGTGACCAGATTCCTACGAGGACACACTGCAAAATGGTCCTTTACAGTCTGTTCCTGCAACATAAATCCTAACAATTTTTTTTCTTCATGATGCTATTAGTCATGTCTTCGTATATTTAATAACGTGGATGGATGTAGGCTAACACCCTTTAAAGGTGTGATACTAACAAGGAGTGAGGCATGTGTGATGCACATCCCTCATATCCTAGCAACAGGAGATATGTGTTACGCAGATTTCAGTCTATTTCTACTTGTGCTACCTGTGCTTACTTTTCACCTGTTTATTTTTAATACATTTATTAAGGCTTGAAGCTTTCACAAAGAGGAAATTATATTATGCTCATTAGGTAAAAACAAAACTCAAGGGCAAAAGAAAAGTATACAACCTTTAGTAAACAATAACATGAATAAAATTGAATTGGAGGAAAAAAAATCAAAATATTGACTAATGCTCTGTGTTTGTGTGTGTAGCTGTTGTGGAGGCCTGCATGCTCCATGGACTGAAACGTCGTATTGCAGGCCTGCTGTGCAGTAACAAGGTTGCAGCACTCTTCATGAAGACGGCAAAAACCTTTTCTCCTGCGGAGGAACTCTGCCACAAGGTCCAGGAGCTGGAACATCTCATCGAAATCAGGTGAGATGTTAACCTCCCTATGAGATGGCAGTGACATAAAATAATTATTTGCCAGTCTTGTATATCTCTCCCCATTTGTGTTTTACTTTTATGAGCTATTATGCATCCTAATCCTTGGTCTTGTCCATATGTCTGTTCATTTCTAATAACAACCTAAACAGACATCTCATCTGTCAGGTTTCTTTACTGTTTTTCAGCAAGCAGAACAATTCTTCAGTGAGTAATGACCGTAGTCGACAATCCAAGTTGGCTAACCTCCCTCCTCAGGCACTAAAACACCTGTGGATCCGAACTGCCCTGATGGAGAAGCTCCTGGACAAGATAATCCTGTACTTGGTGGAGAACAGCAGGTATTTCTCCCACATCATTCAATGCAATTGTAAGCTTCTGTCTATAGAAGATTATAGCCGCCGTTCAATATCATAGTTTTACCTCTGCAAGAACTGGTTCTTCTACCGATCCCAGAAGCAACTGTAGGTGTCTGTTTTTGTTTTTTGGTGCCTCTCAGCTTCAACGGTTTTCAATACCTTTAATTTCATGCAAAACATTTGATTGTTCTAGATTTTCTGCTTTCTCCTGACACCGTATGGTAACATCCCATATTATTAGTTGGTTATGATTTTAAAAGAATAAAATGTTCTAAATGTTCTAAATATGTTTTTTCTGCAGTGCCTTCTATGAGAAAGAAGCCATGCTGATGGATCCTGTAGATGGACCAATTCTTGCATCTCTGTTGGGTATTGATAAACCGCACTAACCGTCATATAGACCACACTAAATCTCTAACTTACTAATTTTTAGTTTATATTATTCAGAATTTAAAATATCTAAATTACTATAAACTAATACATCTTGTTTTACAGTTGGCCCTTGTGCTTTGGAGTACACCAAAGTTAAGACTGCAGACCATTTTTGGACAGACCCGTCTGCTGACGAGCTTGTGCAGCGGCATCGCATCCACAGCGGCCACTGTCGGCAAGATTCACCCTCCAGACGGCCTGCCCTGGTGAGATAGTGAAATACTCCATTGATGTTCCTTAAAAATTCAGCTCTTAGTGTGGTTACTGGATATAGAGTGCTGGCATAAAGCTTGCCATCCGGCATGTCTCTTATGCAAGATGTCAAGCTTTCTTCTCCCCTTCCTCTAACACAACGCTGTGGAGATAGGGCTGGGCTGTATGTAATACTTCTGATGTCTTCTTAACCTGTATCAGATCCAGAAGAGACAGTCCAGTGGTAGCATGGATGATCGCCCACTCATGTGGGTGAGGGACTATGTTGAATCACTCCACCAAAACTCCAGAGCTACACTTCTGTTTGGAAAGAACAATGTCCTGGTGCAACCGGTACATGTTTTCCTTTTTCCTTATATCTTTGAATACAATAACAATACAATCCTTTAAGAGAAGCTTGTTTACTTTCTGGGGGACTTGGGTGCATCTGTTAACTGATTTGTACCTAACTTATCTAAATCGTATTGCAGACATGTTGTGATCTAAAAGCTCTAACATGTGTCTGCAGAGAGATGACATGGAGGCCATCCCAGGCTACCTTTCACTGCATCAAACTGCAGACCTCATGACACTGAAATGGACTCCCAATCAGCTGATGAATGGCAATGTGGGGGAGCTAGATTCTGAGAAAAGGTTAGGCCGATTAAACCCAATCTAATAAAAACAAACTTCTTTTTGCATAGTTGACTCAATGGCTCATATTTTCTCATTCTTCATTCAGTGTTTATTGGGATTATGCTATGACAATTCGTTTGGAGGAGATTGTGTATCTACACTGTCATCAGCAAGGTACGGTAATCCCCTTATAATGTTTTAATTAACAAAAGTAGGAGTTTTAAGAGTTATTCATCTTGTCATTCATTGTGTTCATTTCTCCAGTGAACAGTGGTGGGACGGTAGTTCTGGTGAGCCAGGATGGGATCCAGAGACCCCCTCTACATTTCCCCAAAGGAGGCCACCTCCTTCAGTTTCTCACCTGCCTGGAAACCGGCCTGCTACCTCACGGGCAGCTGGACCCACCACTCTGGAATCAGAGAGGAAAGGTCAGAATGAACAGAGGATAATGAAATACCTCTGTGGCCTCCTTTTTTCAATAAATGATTCAATGATGCTACATCTACCTACAACTATGGTCTTTTGTAACAGTCTGTTGCCTTTCCATTGCTAGGGAAAGGTGTTCCCCAAACTTCGAAAGAGGAGTCCACACGGCTCATGTGATTCTGTATCCGATAAGGAAGATGATGAAGCAACCGATTATGTGTTTCGAATCCTTTTTCCTGGCATTCAGATGGAGTTCAGTAAGTGTTTTTAATCTTCCTAGCTCTGCCTGAGCTAATCTAATAAAACATCATCAGCGATTACATCTACGCTTGCATTATTTTCTGAAGACTGATTTACAATTACAATTTCATTTTGGATAAATCTGTTTTCCCTATGCATATAGTCAGTGTACATTTTCTAATGAAATTCTCTCTACTGCTACATTTCATGTCTGCCTATTTAGTGCCTGTGTGTCCATTTCACATTATAGTCCTGTCGACAATAAGGAGACGTTGCATGGACATGCAGTAATTTGTAAGCCACATCTCCATCTCCATCCTTTCACTTGGTTTGTTTTTTCCATATTTATTTTTTTACATTTTTGTTTTTATTTGCATACATGCACTGTTATGTCCACATCTTTTGGAATTTCATCTGGTTTTGCTTGCTTATGATGATGACAGTAGCAACGGTAATGATATGGGCTTTGATGCTGTGCAGTGGCCCTAGAGCTGATGGACCAGGGCGTGAACATGTGGCAACCGACACCCAGAAAGTCCTCATGCTCCTCCTGCTCACAGAATGGCTCTTCTGATGGCTCTCTGCCTAATGGCTGTAATCAGGAAAGGTAAGTATTTCCTAGGGTCAGGCTCAAATATAAATTCGGATTAATCCGGTGGACTAAGTTTATGCCATTTTTCTTTTCTACCAGGGCTCCCTTAAAGCTCCTTTGTGACACAATGAAGTACCAGATAATCTCCCGAGCTTTCTATGGATGTGAGTACAAACACTTGTTAACTTTCATTCACTGGTAACTCATTTCATTCCTTGGAAAACAATAGAACATGTCATTATGAAAAATATCTTTCCTCTCCAGGGCTTGCATACTGCCGTCATCTGTCCACTGTTCGTACACACCTTTCTGCCCTGGTCAACACCACTATAGTTGACCATAATGTGCCCTGTAATGCCCGTGGAGGCCTTTCTGTGGAGGTTTGGGGCCAATTCCTCAAGGACAGCTCTGTAAGATTCACTCCAAAACACCATCCCATGAGATATATTTTGCTGTGAATTAACAGTGTTAAATGCTTCTCTTAAGTAGTGTGTGATTTCAGTGTGCATTGACAAATACCAGACTTAATCTTGTCCAGGCGTATAAGGAAGAAGAGTTACACAGGCTTGTGTATTTTGGTGGTGTGGCTCCTTCACTACGCAAAGAGGTCTGGCCCTTCCTGTTGGGACACTACCAGTTTTCCATGACTGAGAAATGCCGGCTAGAGGTAGTGCTGTCAGACTGTATCATTATAAGGTACACATATAAACCATTACTATATTTGTTTACAAAAGGTTTCTGTTTCAGATTGACGAGCAGATGCGGGCCATGTATGAGCAGACTATGAAGGAGTGGCATGGTTGTGAGGCCATTGTCCGCCAGACGGAGAGAAAGAAACATGCCGAGGCCATCGCCAGATGTTCATCTGGAGCCAGTTTGGAAAGAGGACCAGTGCAGCGGGACTCTACCATCAGTACAGATGCAAGTTTGACCTTTTAGCATAAAATGTGTTGCCTTATGTAACCATTATCACAACAGATAAAAAATTATAGTATTATTATATAATCTCTAAGGAAGTTTCTTGACAGTTGTGTTTTTTGTCTCTCGTGTGATGCTTTTCTCCACTCTAGTCGTCTCTAAGTAGCAGCTCAGATCAACAGAATGCTGATGCCACCAGCAGCGCACAGGTAGCTTCTCATAAGCATGAGCATTACAACAATTATCTCTAACACCAGTGTTTTCCCCATGTAATACGTTAGCTCACTTATTACAATGTATATATAGTTTACTATAATATCCTCCATTTCCCAAAGCATATCATTACTTTATATATTGATTTACTACCTTCCATTAAAATTGAATTTAAATCAACTTGCAGAAACTTGTTTGGTATAGGTTAAGAGTGATATTAAATGTTGTATCACCTTAATTATTTGTCAC
This sequence comes from Etheostoma perlongum, assembly GCA_026937815.1. NCBI lineage: Eukaryota > Metazoa > Chordata > Actinopteri > Perciformes > Percidae > Etheostoma > Etheostoma perlongum. The sequence goes on from CM049386.1 coordinate 13,117,608, forward strand.
AGTTATGTTATTGTTAAACATGTCTGACAATTCATAGTTCACTGGCAAAAGAAAAGTCACATTGATGAGCTTAGTTGTCAGAAAGTTAAAAATGAAATTCTAGAGTGGCTCTGTGTGGCTGCCTTTAGTTTTGCCGGCATTTTGCCATTAATCATTCAATGGACAAAATTAATTGTGGTGGTGGTAGATGAAAAGTCAGAGGATTACCAAAATGATTGTTGTTGAGATATTTATCAACACTGGAATATTTGCAGCAGTAGTATATCTGATTTGTAACTAATGGGCTAACACATGCAAAACCATTGGTGTAACATTTGTCCATGTCATTTCTATGGGGTACAAAATGTATTCACCACTTTCCTTTGGTTATTAGGTATGTGGATCAGTTGAGGCAGTGGATCAGATTGAGACTGAGCCCAAGGCTGAGGAAGAAGTACAGCACAATAATCCACTGAAGGACATCACGAGTGACACTGTAGACCCCTCACAACCTCCCTCTAGCAGCCCGTCCTCTGCAGGTCTGTCAAATCAACGTCCAGTTTCAGAAAACAGCCCTCTTGTAAGAAAATCAGTTGTTGGATCTGCACCCTCTCAGCAGTCAGAGGAAGCATCAGAAGTCTTACATGACAAAACTACAACTGGATCACAGTCAGGACGGGAGGATGTAATCGACCCAGTAGCCAAGAACGAGGTTTCAGAGACAAAGATGGAGACCGTCTCAGAAGGTGAGGTGGTTAAAGACTGTGGGATCAGTAAGTCACAAGAGACATCTGAATCTGAAGAAAAACCTGAAGTAGAAGAAAAAGATATAAAAACAAATGAGAAATCTGAAGATTTAAAAGCAGTAGAAACAAATTTGAATTTAAGAAGTGTTCCAGAGAGCACTAATGTACTAAAGCTAGAAAGAGAGATTCATAATGAATATTTCCAAGCGCCTCCACTTGGGCAGACCTTGACTTTTCAAGCACACAAAAACAAAGATCTGGAAGTGGAGTCATTATGTCCGCCAGTGCCTATAGCAGGAAAAGATACTAATCCGGAGAGTGAAAAGAAGCCAGAGATTTCTGAAAAACCTGATCCAACTTCTGAAAAAAAGGCCACAGAGGCAGAAAGAAGCCATGCCGTAGCGACAGTTTGCGACTTGGCGGAAATGAAAAAAGCTGCAGAAATTTCATTTGAGAAACCTGGTTCAAATTCACCTGTCAGACAAGTTCTGAACGCTCTCCAGTCAGCATCCAGGGGCAGCCTTTCATTATCGTCCCACTCTCGGCAGTCTCCAGACACAGCAGATTCAGATGACTCTCCTTCTGCCCTGGAAATGGAGGACATTCCTGCAGGGACATGTGTAACGTCTGACGTTATTAAGACCAGGCCTTTGGCAGGTCTCGCTGCACCTCTTATCTTCCTTGCGCAAAGACAGAAAATGGCATCAGAGGACCCTGTCCTAGATCACCATCTGGACACAAGCTGTAACACCAGTCCTGAGGGCACCGACCTGGGCCTTTCTGAAGAGGAGCCTGAGATGGAAAATGTGCTCACTGAACCAGAGTCTGCTGCAGATGTGGGAGGAGACACCAATCACGACGAATCCTCAGAAGAACAAACTTATTCTGTAAGCATTACACTTTACATTCAGACATACTTCTTCTTTTGATCATCAGCACAGGCTAACATAATTCACTATTATTTTTGTAGCAAGAAACACTGGACATGTACTTGATCAATTTACATCGCATTGACAAAGATGTAAGACGTTGTGACAGAGCATATTGGTACTTCACTCCTGAGAACCTGGAGAAGCTGCGCAACATTATGTGCAGGTAAATGTGCCGCCATGCTGAATAGCTCTGAAATTTCAATCCAAAAACAATCAAACCTGAAAAATGTAGTCAACTGTGCAATAAAATCTGAAAAATGTGGATGTCTTTGCAGTTACGTGTGGCAGCATCTAGACACAGGTTACGTCCAGGGCATGTGTGATCTGCTGGCTCCTCTACTTGTTATTCTGGACGATGGTCAGTGACACTTTATCTGTATAGACTTTGCCTAAATGTACATACATGTCTAAATTACTCACTTTTTTAAATGTGTGTGCTTCCCAGAGGTCATGGCATTTAGCTGTTTCACTGAGCTGATGAAGAGGATGAACCAGAATTTTCCTCATGGAGGTGCCATGGACTCTCACTTTGCCAATATGCGTTCTCTTATCCAGGTTTGTGCATATATGTGCACCAACATACATGTGCATGTACAGTATATACATCAAAGCTATAGAGTAATGATGAAAATTTGTTTTTATACCAATAGATCCTGGACTCTGAGCTGTTTGAACTAATGCAGCAGAATGGAGACTACACACACTTCTACTTCTGTTATCGTTGGTTTCTACTTGACTTCAAAAGAGGTGGCAAATGCAGGCATCATAACATTTGCTTGAATTGCTTCTTAAAGAGAATGTAGCATTTCAGATAACGTGATACTGAATGTAATGTTTCTATTATTTTTTTTTTTTACACAGAAATGGTGTATGAGGATGTGTACTCCGTGTGGGAAACAATCTGGGCAGCCAAGTACACTTCCTCTAAGCACTTTGTGCTCTTTATTGCTCTGGCACTTGTGGAGATGTATAGAGACATCATCCTAGAAAATAACATGGACTTCACAGACATCATCAAGTTCTTTAATGGTAAGACGAGATAAGAGAAAAAAAATGCAACAAAAAATTACCAGAACTTATGTACACTAGATTGATATACAATTCTAATAATCAGTTGAAGCAAAGTTAACCAGTTGATTAAGATGATATTTCAGCTATGATAATATAGGATACTTTCTTAGTTAGGAGATAAAAGAATATTAAATACCTTCAATATTATGAAGCAATTTACCTCCTGTAAGTGATGATGGGGCTTAAATTCTCTTCTCAGAAATGGCAGAGCGACACAACGTCCCGCAGGTCCTGATGATGGCTCGAGACTTGGTCAACAAAGTGCAGACGCTCATAGAAAACAAGTGATGTAGGATGCTGCTGTTCTGCTGCTGCTCCCATGTTTCTTTGTGCAAGCTAAATTGTTTTGAGATACTGACACAACAACACAATAGTCATGTATTCAAGAGGAAAGGAATACATGTTAATGAAATGTAGTGTTTGGAAAGTACTGAAAAGACAACGGGTCAATATTCTATGATGATTGCATAACAACTTCTCCCCAGTTGCTCCTTCTATGTTCAGGGGAGATGCAATTGTTGCCAGTAAATTTATTTTTAAAGCGTTAATGTTCACCTAGTGAATGTACCCTTGTTAAAAATGTTTCAGGATGTTGTTTATTTTGCCTTAAATTGAGCCATTTTCAGGGATACAAGCAACCAAATTCGTAACTATATTGCTCTTCTTCAAGGTTGATTTTCTTTGGTCATACTTACCACACATCTTGTGATGCACTTGAGTATATTTTCATAAATACATTTTTGCTGAAATTGTAGCTACCATGATTAGACATCTTGTGATTCACTTGAATTTATTTTTTAGTAATAATATCTGGCATTATTAAATGATTTGATTTAGTAAACGTCAGAGGTACAAAAGGTTGTGTGCTCCACGTAGCATGTGTGGTTTGCTTCTCAAAAGCCATTTTGAGGACCACTTGCTGGCTTCACTGAGGCTTGATGGTCCTTATTCTATGTTTCCTCTAATGCACACAAGCTTGCAGAATATCCAGACCAGACCTGTGAACTCTGTGCCATCTGGCATGATTGCACATAGTTTGTGCCATGTCCTCTGGTACCAAGTTCTCATTCTTTGTGTTCCTTTTATTTCTGATCTTGTCTATGCATTGATTAGCTTTCATTGCTGTGCGGATTGGTCTTTGATACTGGTTTGAATGCTCAGGCTGCAGAATTGGGCAGATTTTACTTCCTTGCAGCATTGCAATTTTGCTTTCATGGTTAATTTTGATGTGGTGGTAAACTTAAAGGGGTGAGCAGTGAGTGAGCATGCTTCCTTTGCACTCATTACTTCAATTGTTCACTTTCACCTTGAGATTAGTTAAATAGTTATTTGCCTTTTGTCTTGTCCTTCGAATCTTGTCCTGAGTTAATATGAAAAAATGTCTCTTGGTTGCCTTGTCTTTAACACACTCAATTGCAGTATTTTATATGGCCATAATTTTGGCAACAAGTCTTACAATAATTGTTAATATTTCCTGGAGTAACTGTGCATTTATCTTCATTATTACCTCAAGATCCCAGTGTTCATGCCTGTTGAAAAGGAGCTCTGTTTGCTGAACCTCATTAAGTCAGCCATTTGAGGCTTAAGCCACTATTCCATTTATGGATTCACTTTAGCCTCAACAATTTCCTGAGCTACATTTTGTTTCCTGTAGAGCCAATGTAGCCATAAAGCACCTTGATAGGCTTACCTCCTTCCTTTATTCAACTGAAAAAGCAGCCAACATGTGCAATGCCTGATGGATTTTATCTGATGCCCTCCAGTTCCTTGGAGGACTTTTTGGCCAGACTGTAATGGTAAACAGATTTACAACTGCACACCTCCTCTCACAAGAGTTTCTGTCCATTTTAGTACAGTGCTGCTTAGACTGTCGTAACTTCAGCTACTTGTAAATTTGATCATTTTGAAGCCCATCAGGTTTTCACAGTCTAGTAAGTAAGGTCACGTTATTATACTTAAAGGGTTAGTTCAGTGGTATGTAGCCATGCAGTTAATTTTGGTTTGGTTTTGGCTGAAAATTAACTTTTAACACCATTGTATCTTTCCAGAAACAATCATAACTTTTATTTATATAGCGCCTTTCATGAAACCCAACAACATTTTACAGAATTACAGTGGCTATACAAAGGTAGGATGTAGGCTGTGGTGAACAAGGGGTGTTTCAGGAGTTTTAAAAAAAATGTCCGGGGATGTAGCATTTTGAATATCTGCAGAGAGGGTGTTCCAGAGGGATGGGACTGCCACACTAAAGGCTCTGTCTCCAAAGGTACAGAGTCTGGTGTGGGGAATGGAGAGCAGGCCAGCGTCTGAGAACCGTAGGTTTCGGGGTGGGGAGTATGGATGGAGGAGGTCGGAGAGTTACAGTGAAACCAGGACATGGAGGGATTTGTAAGTGAGAAGGAGGATTTTATATTTGGCTTAATTGGGAGCCAGTCAAGGTGGATGAGGGTGAGGACCCTGGTGGCAGAGTTTTTGACATACTGGAGCCTGTCTAGGGTTTTGCTGGGGACCCCAGACAGAACTCCATTGCAGTAGTTCAAACTGGAGGTAATAAAAGCATGTATGAGGGTTTCTGCCACAGAGTCAGAGAGTAATGGCCAGAGACCTTGATGTTAATAGATTTGGCCAAATAAAGTCTCATAGTGCATCCATTTCAGATGGGTGTTCTAAAATCTCAGCAGCTACAAACAAAACTATCTACATGGCTAGATAACAGCATAAGTATGTCAGAAAATATGATTTATTAGTGCCACTCACAGTTATAGCCAAAACACACACGTTTGGTTCACTGTGGCTTAAATACCAGTGTTTCGTTATCACTTCTGTGTCAACATAACATGCCAACATGGATTATTGCTGTTTGTGTATTGCTGTGTTTGTTGTCAGAAGAATACTGTATATGTGTCAAAAAGAAACTAAGCTCATACATATTTATTAAATGCAATACAATGTCTGTATATGAGCTTAACAGATTATAATGAATAGAAAAAAATATATATCAAATTTGATTTGTCACATGAAATCGTACGGGGTACAATTCCAGTGAAATTACATTGGAAATAAATATTTTATTTTTTGTCTGTCTTCTCAAATTGTCACCTGGTATAATTCATTTATTGCGTATTAAAAATATATTTTGCATTCCATGTGCCTCATGTATACTTCAACACACTTTCATACAGAAGTTAGTATATGTTGGTGCCTTGTTTAAAGTCACTTGGCCTTTAAAGGATAGGTTTTTGTTCCTGTACATTGTAAAAGTTTTTGGTAGCGGTTACTTATTTCTCATCTGTGGAGATAAAGAGATCCCTTCCTCATGTGATTTTAACAACAGTCCTTATTCTCTGCAAAAATTCATTCCAAAGTTAAGCTACAGAAAGATCCCCCTCTATCCTTCCACCACAGCTCATTTATTGTCTGGCAGAACAGAGAGAATATCATAGCCTGATACTAGCGTCTGCTCAACTCAAACTTGTCATGGCTCCCACAACAGGGTTACATTTCTATCACGCTACACAGTATCTTAGATCAATGTTAAAACCCTACATTTCAGATATACTGTATGTTCACAGACCATATTGAGTGTTTTGATAGCTTACTATTCAAGTAATTTACCGCTTGCCTTAATCAAAATTAGACAAATCTTTAGGACAATGAATGAACAGCCAGTAAAAGTTTGCATTTATTGGTAAAGAAAAAAAACTAGAGATGCATACAAATTATAGTCCACCTACAGGCCAACTCAGTCAGAGGTTCACACATTAAAAATATAATCTTGACAGGCGAGAATCACAGTCGACTTGTGTCACTACTCTAAAAGGCTCACTAATTTTATGTTTTAAATCATAGTAGGATATCGATTAGCTTCACAGGTTCTTAGATTGGCAAAAACGTCATAGTTAAAGCTACAGAAATACAACATACAATAGTGAAAATCATGTCAAGATTTAAGAAGCAGTTTGACCTTTATCCTGATAGCTGCAGAATTGTGTAAATAATTAGTTTTGGACAATACCATTGCAATTCCTGTCAAGGTATGACATCATTCACAACCCACGATTTCTTTATAAAAGAAACCTAATTTGTTATGATAATCAAATCCAATTACTTCTACAAAAAAAAAAGAATTAAAAGAAGAAAATCCCAATTCCAGATAACACATATGGGTGAAAAAAAACTTTAAGGCCGTGAGGAGGAGCAGGGGTTGTTCAGGTATCATGACCATGGAATGTATGTAGCAAGAAATAACAACAATGTATCCTACAAAGAGGCCTGGGGTTAAAAAATAAAATAAAAGTAGAATTACAAAACATTTTCCCCAAATCCTCTATAACTGGCGGGTTATTCTACCGGTAATGGCGTGGCGGGGGGCTATGGTGCTGGGGAGGGTGCCTCCTGGGGGGTGGACTATGGCGCGACATAGCATGACGTGGAGGCGACTGGTAGCGTGGAGGGGGGGATCCTCTGTTATGGTAGGGAGGTGAATAGCGACCTCTGGATCTGGATCGGGAACGCGACCGATTCCAGTTGGGAGTGCCCCTTTCCTCATAGACGCGGATGTAAGCAGTCTCACCCTGTAAAAAGATAAAGTATAAAGGCCATTTGTTGTTTTCATCCTCTAAAAGGATAAGGGACAATTGAATCTCATCAGTACTGGAACTCACTTGATGAGAGCGGAACTCTGTTCGATCCAGTCTGCGTAATGCGTACTCCATGTCCTCTCTACGGAGAAATTCCACCACGCCCTCTCCATCACGCTGCACATCTGCAAAACAAACATCTCCTGCCTCACGCATATGATCCTTCAGATCCTGCCAGCTCCCAGTTGGTGGTAACCCTGGAATGAGAAAAATTTGTGATATGTGATGGGGATAAAACTTCCTTCCTAAATTACCTAGCACTTTCAAATCATTGCAGGGACAAGTTACGTTTTTGGCCAAAGTCTAAAACTGTTGAGGTAAACAACACCTTTACTAATAGGTTTAAAGACTTTTTTTATTAACAATTGAAAATGAAAAGCTCACATTAAATTATTGGATGAATGGTTCAGTGAACCCCAACATGTTTAGACCAGAACCCCAGTGTTGTAGTTCCAGAAATCTGCTCTAGTACTGGTCAAGTCAGGCAACTATCTAAATCTTAGACTTTAAGGGGTTGGTCTTAGATAAGCAGTCTAATTCTACAGCTTGTATAAACATGCTTGTATAAACATGAAATAAATGTAGCAAACAACAAATAATGATATACAAAAATCACACCTACCAGTCACTATAGTTGGTGTTTGGGATTATGCAGCCAAAATGACCGGTTTTACGGTTTTGTTTTTAAGGACTTATGGAGCTGACTTGACCTCATCCACTTAGTCTCCTTGACTTCCAGTTGGCCATGAGAGAGAGAGAGAGAGAGAGACATATCTCTGCCTACGATTCATGGCGTCCTCTACTAGTCCCCTTGTCCTCCAGTCCGCCACGAAAGAGAGAAACATATCTGCCTATGACTCATGATGTCTTAAGTCCCCTTCTCATCCGGTCCGCCAAGCGAGAGAGACATATCTGCCTACGACCCATGACGTCCTCTACTAGTCCCCTTGTCCTCCAGTCCGCCATGAAAGAGAAACATATCTGCCTATGACTCATGATGTCCTAAGTCTCCTTCTCATCCGGTCCGCCAAGCGAGAGAGACATATCTGCCTACGACCCATGACGTCCTCTACTAGTCCCCTTGTCCTCCATTCCGCCATGAGGGAGAGAAACATATCTGCCTACGACCCATGACGTCCTCTACTAGTCCCCTTGTCATCCAGTCAGCAATGAGATAGAAACATATTTGCCTATGACTCATGACATTCTCTACTAGTCCCTTGTCCTTTGGTCCGCCATGAGGAAAAGAGACATATCTGCCTAGGACTCTTACATCCTCTACTAGTCCCCTTGTCTTCCAATCCGCCATGAGAGAGAGAGAGAGAGAAACATATCTGCCTATGACTCTTACGTCCACCATGCTACCAATCCCCTTGACCTCCAGGCTGCAGTGAAAGATAGAAATATGAACTGGATATGACTCATGACGTCCACCTACCAGTCACTATGACCCGGAATTCAGATCTTCTGGTTGGTGGTCCAAATCTTCCCCTAGGTCCTCCTCCTCCTCCTCCACCACGTCCTCCTCCTTCTCCTCCACCACCACCACCTCCCATAGGACCAAATTTAGCACCAGCGGATCTAGGATACTCCACACGTAGCTTGGAGTCTCCATATCCATATCCATTTCTTCCATAGACAGCATCATCTGCATCCCTAAGAGAAGAGAGCAAAGAACTCCTTACCAAAGTACGCTTGTTTCACTAGTGGACATAGACCTGGAAATTCCGTCTCCATCCATTTCCTGCTGCCAGTCACTGGAGATGATATTGTAAAACTTAAGGCATCCAACAAGCGCAATGTGATTGGACTTCCCAAAGACCATCCCTAAAACTCACCGTGGGTCTTCAAATCGGACGAAGGCAAAAGGGATAGTGCCTCTATTGTTCTTCAATTCAATGTCACGGATTTTTCCATATTTGTAGAAGAGATCCTCAATGTCTCTCTCCTGGACATCCACAGGAAGATTCCCCACATAGATCCGGCCATCCGACATGGTGGTTGAGTAAGAAACACTGCTGACACAGAATGGGGGCACCTGGAGACTTTAAGATCACTTCTTTCAGAAAAAGCTGTGGATGTTGTCCTTATCTTAGTCCTTATCCTAGTTCCAATCCAAAACTTAGTCCATCCGCCTCCAATTCCTTAATTTAGACAAAAATAAAACTCAAAACCAGGGATGCAGCCGTGATAGTGGAAAACAAGTTCAAAACACAGCACAGGCCCACGGAGCAAAGCCTGAAAACACAGGGTAATGAATAGTAACTATACATCAATCTGGATAGATATATTGTTATAAAAATGAAACCCACTTATATAATTTTTTCTTATTAGCGTACCCTGTCAAAAGTGTTCCAAAACCACAAATCTCCTCAAAAACATATACGACATGACTCAAAAGCATACAACATATAATTTTGAGTGAAATAACTAACAGAAAATCCAAAAATAGTGAAAAGGTACAAGACTGTGTACATATTTTCATTATAGAGAGAAGGAACTACTCATCCCATAAACCACCGCGCACCTCTGAATAAAGGAAGCTAATGTTTGTTTAGCCAACAGCTAATTCGACTAATCGCTAGGTGAAACAGCATGTAATAATTTTAAAAGACCCTCAAAATAAAACCTGAAAATAACACTTAACATAACGTCAGCTGTAGCCTGCTTTTCCCAGTATTTAGTTTGAGTTAACGTTATTTTAGACTGAATCAAACTGTCTGCTAGCGGTTAGCCTATTAGCTAAATTAATGTTAGCTTCTCAGTGAAGGCTAACGGCAGAAGCGTGGAACAGATTGTGATTCCTGCAGTGTTGTAAATCCTTGTAAAACAGGATTATCATCTTGCGCATGATGGATCGTGCAAGCAGCATAAATCCGGTACCGACAGCTCATCCTCCTCCTCACCAGAATGAGTTCCACCCATCAGAGGCATCACTGTGGGATTGTGGGTAATGAAATACTTATCCAAGACATCGCAAATAAGAGACATTCATCTCAAAACAAGGTTGGTGCCCCACAGGGCTGAACTATTTTGGAAAATAATCTAATTGCAATTTTTTTTCCACTAATATTGCGATTGCAATTTAATGTTTTGTGATTATTTTTTGAGCTCTTTGTCTTCTGTATTATTCAACAAAGACAAGCAAAAAATAATTGTATCGTATGAACAACACATTAGATTAAACAAAATGTTCTTTCCTGGAGGTCAAGCCTACAGTGATGATGAAATTAGGTGATGCATGAATTTATATGAATGACAGCTTTAATTAAACTACTTCAATCACAGGAGTATAATGAGCACTAACCGAGTCTGGTATAAACATTCATATGAAAGTCAAGAACAAATCATACAAACTAAAGTGCAGATTGCAAAAATCTAAAAACAAATTTAGTATTTACATTATTTACTGTAATAAACGTGTTGATTGGACTTTTTAAAAACACTGTCTTTGAACTTTACTAGACAATTAAATAAGTAAAAATATAGTACACACACACACACACTTTTTATTAGTACAGTTAATGGGATTAACTGTACTAATAAAACCGTTGAAACGCCGCCGGTACCCTACTGTGAAAGCTCCCCGAACGTCATTTATCAGAGTCTGGTTGTTACCCCTTGTCACTCCCCGATGTAAGTCGAGTGCAGATTTCAGTTTGCAACAAGTAGCCTACAAGATGCTAACGAGAGACTTCCTTAATATCAATACAGAATAAAAATGGACCTACTTAACGAAGTTTGGTCACTGCTGGCTACAAGTTAGCAATCAAACATCAAAGGTTGTCAGTTGAATGGCGTTTTGAGCTGACATTAGCAATCAATCAATCATATATAGCTAAAACATTTTTGAAATGATTACCATCTTCTGTTATTGTTTGTAATGACAAAAGTTTATTATTTCATGGATTTTACAAATTTCAGTATGACACGTTATGCTGTAAACCGCTTAAATCTTAGCATGCATGACTCAAATCTGCACCAGACTTATATCAGGGAGTGACACCCTCTCCGTGGCAGCCTCCACCTCTCCATATAGTTATAACGGAGCTAGCTAATCAGAGCAAACCACTAATCAGTGCTAATCAAGCCTCTCCATACCTGTGTCCATTAACTGGATATATATAAATCTTTTTTCTTTTTGTAAAAATAGGCTAAAGATTGCGTCATAACCACGCGACTTACCATCGCATAGTCAACCAATCATCGTATTGCCAGAAGTTCGCACACAGTTTCATCACCGGAAAAGTGCTTCTATTTTCCTTCACTGGTCTCTGTACAGAACACCGGGATCTGTTGGTCCACTTCTTTAACTGTCTATTATTTTAACATATTGCGATATTATTGCAAATGCGATTAATCATTCAGCCCTAGTGCCCCATGAACTTTTGGCATCTATATGAGCATATACAATTGCTTAGTCATGTCGTAGCTGGTTTTAAGTTTACCATTGATGGGTAGGATTTTTCAGCTTATACTCCAATTGTCATTGGAGAAATTGCATTGGATTTTTACTTCCGGAACCTGCTGTAGGCGGGACTATTGAGCTCTATAAAGGAAAGGGAAAAGCCAAAAAGCATAATATGAGCACTTAAGCATTTTCCAAAGTTTCAAGACTTTGTACAAACTCTGCTAATAGGTTGTCAGTTGGGTTGAGATCTGGTGACTGTAAAGGCCCTGGCAAATTATTCACTTGTGTTTATCATTATGTTCCCCATTGGCGAGCATCTACATGTGTTCTGGTACTCAACTCATTTGTTCAAGTATTACCTTTAATGTGTCACCTGTGAGTATTTACTTAAACATCTACCAACCTTCCAGTGTGGTAAATTAAAACATGTACAAGCTTGTGTACAAGTGCTATGAAAAAGTAGTATTATTTTGACATGTTGTACACCTCATTTACAAAATGTACAATGTAATGCACACCTAACTAGTAGCCTTACACGTTAACATATATTGTAATCAATATAATAAAATATAATGTCCCCAACAAATTAAGATTTAACTATAACAAATGTATTTATGGCAGGGCTGCTTCGTTTCAATACACTGTGCAGGTGTTTTTTGTGAACACTCGACAGACAACGGGCTATATTAGTATTACGTTAATCGTGGTGAACGAGCAAGGGCATTTCATTAACACAAAAAAACATTACCCATGTATAACGTTAACAAAATAATACTGGACCCCCCGCGGTTAGGGATAAGGTTTGGTTCAGGTGAAGTTAGGGGAATAACACATACCGACGGGGGAACAGTCTTCGACACAACATCGGTCCTTGAAATTTGCGTATGACAAAAAAACAGTTGGCAGTTGGTGAACCAACCAAACCTGTTAAGTTAGCTAGTTGCCTGCCAGTTGAACATTAGCTAATTTGGAGAAGTCTATAATTGATTGTATTAATACGTTAACTACAATCTTGAGAGCTCCTGGTTAACACTGTAGTTGTAATAACGTTATTGATGTTACCGTTGGTTAGTTTTAAGGCAGCAAACGAAGACAGTTGCCAATTATTAACCGTAGCTAGCCTTTTAAACTGTGTTAAGGCTACGGCTAAACTACGTTAGCCTGCAGCTGCCTAGCTAACTTTAGCTAGCGTCGGTTAACGTTAACAACGGTTAACAAGGCTGCTTGTCTTACAAACAGTTTTTGCAACGACTACCTACTACTTTTGTACCTACTACATCCTTAGTAAGCAACGTTATATAATACATTAACAGGATGGTTCGGCTTGATATTTGTAGCTTGAAAGTTAGCCTAACGTCGTTAGCCGAGACGTAGCTAGCGTTATCTTTGTTGATAAGGTCAGCTAGACGGGTTGACGAGCGTCTGTTTCGGCTAACGTTACAATGCACCAATATTTCTCACATTTGAATATACAAATAACTGGTCAGTACACATTAAATGCATGCAATTAAAAGCACTTAAATTACCAATAAGCGATTACCTTTAAAAAAAACAAGGACGCCTCCTTTCGTAGATTTAGTGCTAACACTTCAACACAGTGCGCTGTCTCCGTGTTAGCAACAGCAAGCAGCTTGCTGTGGCTTCTTCTAGCCTACTTTGCATTTCCGGCAGACAGTAGTGAGGGTTATCACACTGCTGCCTCCCATCGGATAGACATATTCTTGGCTTTTGTACAATAATGATATACAAGTAATGTTAGGGTTTAACTCCTAGCTTCAGATATTTGTTCTTATATTTTATTCCTATTATTATTAGTATTATTGTTATTATTATTTCATGTATATTGTATGCATATTTATATGTGGGGAATATATTTTATCATAGTATTTCATTTATATTTATATTCTGTGCTGTTTGACTGATGTACGTGTGCTGCTCTATCTATCTATCTATCTATCTATCTATCTATCTATCTATCTATCTATCTATTCAAAAACAGCTGTAAATCCAAGACTATTCTGCATGTTGTAAAGCACTGATATCCCATCTGTGGACCGGAGACTTTATTTCTGAAACTTCCAGAAATTCTGGAAGTTTCTCGTTTCTCTGGTTGTGCAAGTTCAAAGTGGCTGCAAATAAAAAGCTCAAACTGTTGGATAAACGGAACTACAGGGGGAACCTATACGCACAATATTGCGTGCCTACATAATGCAATCCAATTAGCCCTGTACTAAACCCATGTGAAAGATGTAAAGCTATGTTTTGCCTTCTCTGGTACAAACTCATGCTGCAGGCCTACAGCCATACTTTGTTTAAACCATAGACTGTATATGAACGGTCTTTATTTTAAATTATTGTAAAGATCCCATTTTCCAAACTTAACAAATATGTCAGAAATTTTGAGGAAAGGTGTATACAACAATTTACAAAACATCTGTTTTCATTCCATGTAATGGTGCAGCCATGATTTATGCAATGGGTTATGGGTTTTAATTTTTTACTCAGTGCAAACATAACAGATAAAAAATGTAATTAAATAAGATTAACTTTTATTAATGCAGATGTCATAGCAGCAACAGCAAGAACAACATAGGAGAGGTAAAGAACCAAACCAAAATAATAATATAAATTGAAATAGAGAGGTAAAACACAGCTGCCCCTAGACATCTGCACTGGATATCTGGATGAGTGAACATATACAGTCTGTTAATACATACATACGTAGGCTACATCTATTCAATCTATTCATCTTTGTCTATCAATACATAATGTATGTGCATAAACATAATAATGAATGAATAAGGCTATGTGCACCAGAGTCCATGCAGGATTCAGGCACAAAAGACTGAACAGAATTTGATACATATTTGAGTGAAATGTGCTAGTTATATAAATAAACGTGGTCGCCTATTCCTTCATTGCTTGCATTGCAACCAACAAATCCGGGTATTTACGTGAGGATACGTTAAGAGTTTCAATTTAACAGAAACCTAAGTATTTTTGTGAAGACCGTTATAGGAGGAAAATAATCCATACTTTCAGAAATGAAACTATACTCGTCGTGGTTTGCAAGGGGGTTTGAAGCATAGACCGTTACAGTCTATGGTTTGAAGTCAAGCGCGAGAACGCGCACTTGCAGCCATGTGTACGCGCGCAGCGTGATGTAGCTAACATGTGATGTATGAGGCACCACCCCCGGTGTGAGATGACTTTTAATATAACCGCCCAGCACGCGCTGCACAGGCAACACGGTAACGAGGCCACGGCGAGGGGGATACTCGTGGTTTGTAGGCTGTTGTGTTCAAGAGAAGAACAGGAAACCATGTCGTACACTAAGCTTTTAGCATCTCTTGTTCGGGCAAACCCGGGAAATGTCAGGAAAATACGCATTTCACCTGGAAGATGTCGGTCAACAGTGGCATCCACTAAGAGCCAAAAAGAAAAAGATCCACAGATTGATGGGTGCACCGTGGTGGAAGCTGTGCCGCTTGAACTCATCAGCCAGACCAAAAACGTTAAAAACACGCAGTTAAAAAAAATCCACATCGACTTCGACAACACTCAGGAAGCCTACAAAAGCAAGGGCAACATTGAACTGCTTCGAAGTCTGCTGGTCTTCAAGCTTTGTACAATTGACATCCTAGTTGAAAAGAACAAAGAGGTGAGTTGATGTTCAAAAGTTAACGTTAGCCTTTTGATCTAAGAACTAGTATTGTTTTTTGATGAGTCTAGTTGTAAAGAATAACTGCGCAATAACTAAGTGAATATGCAACTCCGTAACATTTAGTCATATAATGAACTAGGCTATTATACAAAATATTAACTACTGAGATATAACAACTTTTTGTCCTTGCTTTGTTTTCAGTTGATGGATCTGAGTAAGAAGGTGTTTGGCCAGTGGATATTTGAGAAGCTGATGAAGATGACCTTCTATGGTCAGTTTGTGGCAGGGGAAGACCACAACTCCATCAAACCTTTAATTCAGAAGAATCAGGCCTTTGGTGTGGGGGCAGTTTTGGACTATAGTGTTGAAGAGGACTTGACACAAGAGGAGGCAGAAAACAAGGAAATGGAGTAAGTAATGTGTTCAACAGAATTACCAGGAGATTAATAAAGGTTACAACATAGGCTCCTTTCTCATAAAGATGTGTGGTTTACATAGAAATGTTGTACTGCTTTTTTAAACCAAGCAGAGTTAATTTATGAGTTACGTAACATACTAAACTAGCAAGGTCTGTTGAGTGAGGCTTATTTGTGTAGCCCAGCATCACATGCCCCACAACAATAATGTTCCTGATCCCGCCCATGCTCTTTCAAAGTCAAGGAAAAACCTGGGAAACTTGAAGAGAACCCCGCCCCTCTGCATGCATGGTTGTCAAAGGAGCTGCACACTGGAAAGCGCATTTACAGGAAAAAATGTTGCAATTACTGTATTTATATTAATAATTAATTTACTGAGGCTTCATTATAATAAATCAACGTTAAGTTATTTAATAGTGAAATAACTAAGTATAACTGCTAGACTTAATTTTAGTCATGGCCTTTACACCAAACATTATTAAATGTTATTTTATTAAATGTTATTGGCTCTGTGACTGTGGAGTACATATTACAGTAACGTTATGCCCCAACAGGTCAGTTTGTCCTTGGTCCCCCTGGAGGGTTCAACCAACTGCTAAGGTTAATTTCAGTGTTCAAAATATATGGCACTGATATTTGAAATACAATGTAAAAAGTCAGCCCACTTTAGTGCAAGTCTGTGAATTTATTTCTCTCCCTGTTGTCTGAATTACATGTTGTCTCAGCAAATTATCTTTTGACTTGTTCATTTATATCTTTTGTCACAGCAACTTATTTTTTGACTCCTTTATTTATATACAGACATTACAGCATTCAGTAAACTATAGTTTGATAATTCTTAATTTATCTCTTCAGGTCTGGCTTCTGTTATGTTTCTTATCAAATTTAATTTGAGTCACGTAACAAACAGTATGTTTCCTGCACATAAACAGACTGTAAACAGATTGGACTCATACCGAGTAGCAAAACAGTGCCTGTCCTATTGGTTAACTAGAACAGACCCCTCTCCTCTGATTGGTTGAGCTGGTTATTCAGCTGGGGAATGTACCTCCTGAAAAGGCTGCCAGCCTTTAAAGAATGTGCTGGATCCCTTCATAGGGAACACACACAAAAGTGTTACGCAATGTTCAGAGGAGGAAATAAGGAAATATTTTTTTTCTGAACCAAAGATTGTCAAACTAAGCACAAACATACACAATCAAAATTTAAATTTTCAGAAAAAAAGACTGAAAGTTACATGAAGAAGACATTACAGTGAACACAGTAGTTTTGTTTGTTTCCTGATGTGTCTCTCATGTCACAACATGTCTAGAAAGGCATGACATTATCTTAACTATATAAAAAAGACACAGCTGGTTAAAGACGGGTTAAAAATAAATTTGCCTTTCATAAACATACAAACTCTTTTATTTATCCCCCTGTATTAATAGATCACAGTAAATCAATCTTTAGACCTTCCCATGTTTACCAATGGCATACTGTCTGCTTGATTAACTGATTTAAAACAATGTAAGTGACATGAGAAGTTAGAAAAACTGAGTGAAAATATAGATGCTATAATCTCATTTTAGATAATAATTTGTTGTGTTGAAAAGTAAACTGTTTCAGGGAGATGCATTGTTTTGCTGTTATATTCTGATTCCCATCCCTTCTTTTTCAGTTCATGTGTTTCTGAAGCAGAGAAAGAAAGTCCAGGTTTGTATGTCAGTTGATTTATTGCATGTAATGTATTGTAAATGTTCAATTTCCAAATGTTTTGCAGAATCAGCCACTACATGCTTTTACTAAATACCTGCTGTACAGTTAGCAGGCAACCCTGCAACTGGCAAGACTGAACAACTAATTTCCTTTGCTCTTCAGTTGCTTCAGCTTGGCCTGAATGCAACACAGGTCTAGTCGAGTGTCAGTGTTGGTATGTCTAGTCATGCGGCCATGTGGTCTAGCCTGGAAAGTACTGGTTATATCTGGATTCAGTTGGGTCTGACATGTCCAGTTCAGTAGATACAGAAAGAAGACACTTGGTTCATGTTACTAGTGCTTTCTCTGGTCTTGTTTCAAAGTCTGATGTTATAATCAACATTGATCTATCAGTAAGGAAGAGGAATTCCTTAATACATATTCTTAGTATCACTCTGGCAGTAATATTAATGATAATAGTAGTACTGCCATATCACTCATGATGAAATACATGTTTAGATAAACATTTAAAGTTCACTAATTTCTAAAAGAATCATTAATAAACGATAATAAATAAATAATAAATGTTAAATAATTTTGCTTGTGATATATTTATTGTGGTATTAATAAATAAATACATGAATATACAGTACTCAACACAAAAGCTTGGAGGATTAAAATAATTATGTTGATTACACAGTCAAGCTGTAGAACAGAAACCTTTAACCTTTTTAATAACTTAAAAATCTTAATATTGTTTCTTAAGATGTGTTTTTTTTATAATTTCTGAATATTATGGTTTAAATGATCTCAGTCATAGAAATGTGATGAGACATCTAACTCCAAGTGAGCTAACAATTATGTAAAAAAAAAAATATGTGGAGGGGAAAAAAAGCTTAAGGTTGGTTATGAAAACTCTTTTCCATGTCAAGCAGTTAACGTGACCTTCTCTTTATTCCAGATGCTGATCATCGTGAGAAGAAGTACAAAGCCCATCGTCAGTTCGGGGGACAGGCGTGGAGGGGTTATTAGTGCTCGTACTTACTTCTATGCAGATGAGTCCAAATGTGACAACCAAATGGAGACATTCATAAACTGCATTAGAGCCTCTGGTAAGTAGTAATGTTTCTGAGGAAGCCATTAAGAAATATATGTAAGTTTGGCTATTAGAACAATGGCTATATAAACACTAAAACTATTGTGAAAAAATAAAGTAATTTTGCAATATAAATGATAGTGTTGAATTACACCCAATAAAATGAGTGGATAGTTATACCACATCAGGTGAAATAAAATGTGATAAAATTTCAGGAGGATCTTCAGCAGATGGATTTTCTGCTATCAAAATGACTGCTCTCGGACGCCCACAGTTTCTTGTAAGTTAAACTTAATTCAACTAAAAGTTAATATTACAGAATTTAGGTAGATTAAAAAAAGATAATCCTTGAATATTTCCTCAGTGGGGTAATTTGATGTGTTACAGCAGCAAAAGGTATAGTGCAATCACCAGAGTCAGGTAAAAATGCAAATTATAACTGTAAAAAAAGAAAAAAACTGAATAAGCAGTAACCTTTAAAAAAAACTAAATATAGTAAGTTGACAGTTGAAATTACAGTATTCAATGTCTTGCACATTTGAAATATTGATATTGCACATGAGTGAGTTGTCAGTTTTGGATTGTGCACGCTACTGTGTTGATAATAAAGTTAGAAAAGAGAAAAGTGTGATTGGCAACACCAGTGCTGCTAGATTGAACACTAACAAACCATAAATCATTCATTATAGGGAAATGGGTAAATAAAACAGTAGCCATTTATTTATCTCTTTATGGTTTTAAGTCAATGCCAGTTGATTGGTATGATTAAAGGTTCACATTATTGTGTACAATCTCTAGCAGTTGCCTTCAGTGTTCTCACTGAAATTCTAAAAGTGCATCCAGGAAGAAGGGAAACCGTGAGGTCACACAGACAAAAGGAAAACCTGAACCAAGATCTGTCATTTTCTGTGAATAAAATAGTGATATGTCCAACTAACAGTATGGTTCAAATGCAATATCATATATGCAAAAATCATTGGTGAATTGTTCTGTGTTTGAACAGCTCCAGTTTTCAGAAGTGCTGGTTAAATGGAGACAGTTCTTTAACTTCCTTGCAGAACAACAGGGAAAATCTGAAATGATGCTTTTGGAACAAAAGCTGGAGCTGGAACAACTCAAGGTGTGTTTTGCCTTCAGAAAGTCTAATGTATGTTAATCCATAACTTGTGTCCTCCATTCATATTTAGTTCTTTCTAAGATAGATGTTTAGCTGTGTCCAAGCCTTCATGACTTTAACATCCATGTCCTTTGCTAAAACAGTAATCATCTGAAATATTTGTTTTTCATCTCTGAAATATTTATTTATAGGAAAGTTTGACGAAGATGGGTATTGGAGCCAAGAATGACATAGAGAATTGGTTTACTGGAGAAAAGCTGGGTTTGTCAGGGTAAGACAATAGTCTTTTTTTATTAGCGAAATGATGACCACAAATACTTCACATTTTGTGTTGTTTACACCAAAACAATTAGGTTCTTGAATCCCTGTTTAGTCAGTAGAAAAACAGCATCTGTTAACATATTTTAATATACAGTTTCTCACATCTTATTGCCAGAACAATAGATCTGCTGGACTGGAACAGTTTAATAGAGGATACAACAACAATCTCCAGTCTGCTTATGGTGCCAAACCTTGAGGTGAGTCGTGTACAATAAATATTTGGTGCTGTGCCCAGATTATGAAAGGTAAAAAGCACAGTGTGTGTCAGTTCAGTACAGTTGCCTATGTAAGTGGTCCTTGGTTTAAATCAGTCTGGTAATTTCTTATCTTATCTGTACACTGTGACCTGTCTAATAAACACAGAAAGCCTTAATATTATCTTGAAAAGGGCATATTTCCTAAAATGAAACTGCATTTGATAGCAGAAACACATATTTTAGGTGATCCTTTTCTAGTTATAAAGGTGCAACATACTTTTTGAACTTCAAATTTCAAACCCTAAAATTGTACAGATAAAGGTAATTACAGTTAATGTTCTTGTAAACAGATAGTGATTTAAATACATCAGTAAAATAGATGTTAGCAAGACATTTGTTTTCCATTAGAACTTGGACTTCTTTATTATATTGTGGGAACAAGTTCATACAAATCTTGTTTGTACAAGAAGTGTATCTTCTTCCACAAGTTAACATTTGTTCCGATGAGGATAATATTATTTAGGACTTAATGTGCTCTGTACTTTTCTGCAGAGTTAATATATGTCAAGCTTTAGTACACATGTTGATGTAGGTGGTGCTATTAAGGGGAGTTGAGAAACTCTATCAGTTTGAAAAGGAAACTAGATACAATGTCAGTGGCACTTATTCTACTCTGACCCCCACCCACCCAACCTCCACCCTGCCTGTCACATACTGATAGTTAGCAGGTTTATCCTAATCATTAAGATGGCTTTAAAAAGCAAAATCCAATGATTCAATGTTTTGTGTGTTGGTTGTGCAGACAGGCCATCTGGAACCTTTGTTAAAGAAGTTTACAGCCGAGGAGGAGAGGCAGATGAAGAGAATGCTACAGAGAGTGGATGTTCTGGCCAAGGTAAATAAATGTGTATCTAGTAAATCATTTTATGAGGTAATAAAGAAACCTAAACCCAATTTATTCCAATCAGACCTGGTTCCAGGAATTTAAAGAAATCAGAAGTCAATTGTGTTTACTATAATAATGGGTCACTTATAGAGCCATGTAAACTGTATAAAAAATCTTTGTCTGTGTGTACCTACACCTGCAACAGCATGCCATGGAGAATGGGGTGAGGCTAATGGTTGATGCCGAGCAGACATACTTCCAACCAGCTATTAGTCGACTGACTCTGGAAATGCAGAGGAAATTTAACAGAGAAAAACCAATCATTTTCAACACTTACCAGTGTTACCTCAAGGTAAGACCCCAGTTTATTACAGTGAATCATGACAACTTTTACTATTGACTAGTTATACTTCCAAATCCTTTGTTTGTCCCAAATATAAAACCAAAATGATCTTTTTTTGTCTATACTGTTTTGTACATTTTGTAACATGTTCGTTTATTGTTGTTACTAACCTTTCATATGGATAAAAACTGACTTTTGGTTTGTGTACAATAGCAAGCTCCTATTTACCGTCAATACAGCTGTATAGTATGTTACAGTGGGTACGGAAAGTATTCAGACCCCTTTAAATTTTTCACTCTTTGTTTCATTGCAGCCTTTTTCCAAAAATCAAAAATGTTCATTTTATTTCTCAGTAATGTACACTCAGCAACCCATCTTGACAGAAAAAAACAGAAATTTAGAAATTTTTGCATATTTATTAAAAAACAAAAACTGAAATATCACATGGTCATATGTATTCAGACCCTTTGCCGTGACCCTCATATGTAACTCAGGTGCTGTCTATTTCTTCTGATCATCCTTGAGATGGTTCTACACCTTCATTGGAGTCCAGCTGTGTTTGATTATACTGATTGGACTTGATTAGGAAAGCCACACACCTGTCTATATAAGACCTTACAGCTCACAGTGCATGTCAGAGCAAATGACAATCATGAGGTCAAAGGAACTGCCTGAAGAGCTCAGAGACAGAATTGTGGCAAGGCACAGATCTGGTCAAGGTTACAAAAAAATTCTGCTGCACTTAAGGTTCCTAAGAGCACAGTGGCCTCCATAATCCTCAAATGGAAGACGTTTGGGGACGACCAGAACCCTTCCTAGAGCTGGCCGTCCGGCCAAACTGAGCTATCGGGGAGAAGAGCCTTGGTGAGAGAGGCAAAGAAGAACCCAATGGTCACTGTGGCTAAGCTCCAGAGATGCAGTCGGAGATGGGAGAAAGTTGTAGTAAGTCAACCATCACTGCAGCAATCCACCAGTCGGGGCTTTATGGCAGAGTGGCCCGAAGGAAGCCTCTCCTCAGTGCAAGACACATGAAAGCCCGCATGGAGTTTGCTAAAAAACACCTGAAGGACTCCAAGATGGTGATAAATAAAATCCTCTGGTCTGATGAGACCAAGATAGAACTTTTTGGCCTTAATTCTAAGCGGTATGTGTGGAGAAAACCTGGCACTGCTCATCACCTGTCCAATACAGTCTCAACAGTGAAGCATGGTGGTGGCAGCATCATGCTGTGGGGGTGTTTTTCAGCTGCAGGGACAGGACGACTGGTTGCAATCGAGGGAAAGATGAATGCGGCCAAGTACAGGGATATCCTGGACGAAAACCTTTTCCAGAGTGCTCTGGACCTCAGACTGGGCCGAAGGTTTACCTTCCAACAAGACAATGACCCTAAGCACACCGCTAAAATAACGAAGGAGTGGCTTCACAACAACTCTGTGGCTGTTCTTGAATGGCCCAGCCAGAGCCCTGACTTAAACCCAATTGAGCATCTCTGGAGAGACCTGAAAATGACTGTCCACCAACGTTTACCATCCAACCTGACAGAACTGGAGAGGATCTGCAAGGAGGAATGGCAGAGGATACCCAAATCCAGATGTGAGAAACTTGTTGCATCTTTCCCAAAACGACTCATGGCTGTATTAGATCAAAAGGGTGCTTCTACTAAATACTGAACAAAGGGTCTGAATACTTATGACCATGTGATATTTCAGTTTTTGTTTTTTAATAAATATGCAAAAATTTCTAAATTTCTGTTTTTTCTGTCAAGATGGGTTGCTGAGTGTACATTACTGAGAAATAAAATGAACTTTTTTGATTTTTGGAAAAAGGCTGCAATGAAACAAAGAGTGAAAAATTTAAAGGGGTCTGAATACTTTCCGTACCCACTGTATATAAAGACATTACAGGTAGCTCTTGAAGAGTCATGTTTTGCTATATAGTAATATTTGTTTGACACATTTGCCATTTAAGTCTTGTGTCTGTACCCATAGAGGCACTCTGTCCTTTAGTCATGTCCTTTTGTGTTTTTAATACGTTTTAGGAAGCCTATGACAATGTAACTGTGGATGTTGAGCTGTCACGACGGGAAGGCTGGTACTTTGGTGCCAAGCTGGTGCGCGGAGCCTACATGTACCAAGAGAGAGACCGGGCCAAAGAGATTGGTTACGAAGACCCAATAAACCCAGATTATGAGGCCACTAACAGGATGTACCACAAGTAAGTTTTGCATTATTATTAAGGCCCTTTGTGGCTCAGCTAGAAAATGTCTAAATCCTAACCATCTGCCTTGTTGTTTGTCCAGGTGTTTGGAGTATGTGCTGGAAGAGATTGAACACAACAGGAAAGCAAATATCATGGTTGCGACTCACAATGAGGACACAGTGAAATTTACCCTAGAAAAGTATGTTGTTTTTTTCTTAGGCCTGCATGAACAATTAAAAGACCATTTATTTGACATGTGCTCTTTGCAGATTTAGTTTGAGCATACACAAAAGCCTAAAACCTCTTATTCATAAAGGATTAATCCTAATAGTTTAAACTAATGCCTTGGATAGTAAGTCTTTGTCAACCTTCCAAAGCAGTTATAGGATTTACACAACATGATTGCCAAATCAGTGGTGGAATACTACACTCTAGCTCTTTGTATGTAACATCCTTTTAACATATTCATGCATTTTTCTGTTATTTTTTCTTCAGGATGAATGAGATGGGCCTCTTACCCACTGAGAATAAAGTTTATTTTGGACAACTACTAGGAATGTGTGACCAGATCAGCTTCCCGCTAGGTATGTTGTGCTCAGCTCAGATACTAAAAGTAAACACTAAGTTCTGGAATCACAGAGGCTTACATCACATATTCATGTGGCCACACATGAAACTTGGCATTGATTTAAAACGTGTCTCCTTGCTCAATGTTCAAAACAGGTCAAGCAGGTTTCCCAGTCTACAAGTATGTTCCATATGGCCCAGTCAATGAGGTCATTCCTTATCTGTCTCGCCGGGCTCAAGAGAACCGTGGCTTCATGAAGGGATCCCAGAGAGAGCGCAGCCTGCTGTGGCGGGAGCTGAAACGCAGGCTGCTTGGTGGACAGATTTTCTACAAGCCTGCATACTAAGTCAACATACTAACTACAGTGTGTCTGTAAGCATTCCACCATCATTACCTTCTAACTGCTCTTTGTAGAGGAAGATACATACTTGTGTAAGGCTGCACATTATGGAGGAAAGATTTGTAGTTTTACTGATAGATGTGTTTAAATCACCTCCATAAAGATTTTGAAGATTAATGTGCTGCTCAGTTAGGAACTGATGATCTAAATTAGAACTTACTTAGAAATTACTTTTGAGTTTTAACTCAAACTTTAGTCATGGCAATCCTCAGAATCAACTTGAAATACACATTTGCTCCTCCTTTCTTGCCGCTACTATAGCAAATGTTTATGCCTCTAAACATACTTTCTGATTAGGGGTGTCACAATTCCCTAAATCCTCGATTTGATTACGTTTTCGATTCTAAGGCCACGATTTGATACGTTTCACAATTTTTTACTTTTTTTAAAGCACAGGTTGTTATGCCATTTTAGACTTGTATGCAGGGCATGAAATTAACACCTGCCCACCTGCCAAATGCAGGTGAATTTTGCAATTGACGAGTAATACTGTCAATCAACCTGCCACGTTGGCTGGTAGCCAATAAGAATTGAGTGATTCAGACACGTAATGGTAAGCGGTATCGGTAATCAAACTGTATGATTGTTGGCCAGTCCAGGATAGGAAAGTATGCCTTTATGTTGGATTATCAAGGCGGGCCCCCTACTACAGCACGTGATGACGGCGCAATGTTCATGAGTAGGCTCATAGAGACTCAGCAATTCCGAAGTTTTTCACCTTTATGAGGCCAAAAAAAGTGGCTGGTAAAAATTGACACTGTGGCATGTGGCCAAAAAAGATAACTTCAGGCCCTGCTTGAATGTAATATAATGTCTGACCTTATTTTGCAATGTACCACATTACATTGTCGAATTTAAACATTTATTAACAACATAATGTAACAATAACATATTTACTTTAAACAAAAGTTTACAGACAATCCTGAAGGCAGACACTTCGCACTGCACAGTTTGTTGTTTGAAGCCCCCAGCGTCGTCTTCCAGGCAGTGCTGCCTGAAAGGCAATCAAGGGGTAAGCGGACGTTCATGAAGCGTAGCTCCTATGGCGCCATTTTAATGCTACAAAGCATCTACCTACCGTTAGCATTTCATTGACTGCCATTCATTTTGGTGCCAATTTGACAGCAAATAACATCACATCTGAAGCTTTTAATAACTTAAATTGTCCATTGTTCATTTCTAAAGAAACACAAGAATGTATAAAAGGCTTCATTGCCTTATACCTGACGTTATGGCTCCGTAGAAGATGTTTTTGTAAAAATAGGTCATACGATTGTGTCATAACCAAGCGACTTGATGTCACAAATCACCGTATTGTCAGGAGAAGCACACAGGCTGTTTCAACTTACATTTGCTGTTTAGGTTTAATTACTAATGTTAACTAGCATTTTAGTTAGCAATAATTAGCCTGTGCCCATGTTATCTCCTAACATATACCTACGCTCTCCGTCTCTGCAAGATTCGGAATGATTGAGATTTCTCTTGGCACAACTACCAGCAGACTTGCTTACGTCACTGCCCAATGTGAGAAGAGTGCAGATTTGAGTTGCGCATACGTCACTTTGCGACGAGTGAAGCTGTGAGTTGCGCATGCGTCACTTTGCAACAAGTCAATGGACCTGTCAATGGCTGTCACTGGAATGGCAGTTTATGCCAACGTTAGCAATCACATAACCATAGATAGCTTAAATGTTTTTGAAATGATTCCCATCTTCTGTTATTGTTTGTAATGAGAAAAGTTTATTATTTCAACTAACATCTGCACTTGACCACAGCCGGTCTGACTCGACTTCCATTAGGTATTTTTATACATTTTATTTATCAGAACTTTAATATATTTGGATGTTCCTCTGTTCTGTTGTGACCATAAAACAAATTATCATATTATTTTAGTGAGAACTCATAAATACTACAAATAACTAATGTTAGGGAAATCTGTTTATGTTTTGTTACGTGTTTCTGTTTTTCTTTTTAAATATATATTGGCCGATATATTGGAATGTCGGATTTTTAAATAACCAAATATTCGTATCGGTATCGGCCTTAAAAATCCTTTATCGGTCGGGCTCTAAACGGGATCTGTTCGTCAATTTCTTTAACTGTCTATGAAGGATAGGATTAGGCAATGGTTACGGTTGAAGACGACGGTCGCAGCGCTGCCTTGAAGGCTTAGTTTGGGGTTTAATACCCCTTCGAGCCAGCACAGCAGCTGAGCAAACTGATAGTAAAGAGGGCAACTCGGCGGATGGCAGTCCGCTGACTTGTAGCTCTCTCTAATATATCCAATATAAGCTGCTCTGTTTAGGCTATAAATCGTGCATGCAGGCTGAAATTCAACCGTGCGGTTTTGTTGGGATAAAGCTATAAGAAAGAATATCCACTAGCTGCTAGGCCAATCTGCAATGGTAAACACACAGAATATACACGCACATAGCAGAGCTTGCAAACTGTGGCTTTTTTGTTGACAACGTGAACATTGTCAACAAAGCTCACTGGAAATCCAAAATACTTCCATACTTTCGCACACTTCAGTTGGGCGTGGCTGTATTGACGATTCCATTTTGTAATTCGATATTCAAGATTGTGACTTAATTTCGAAATCGTGACACCCTTTTTTCTGATTATTAAGCTCTTTCTCTTTTGTTGTATTTGCACATTTTATTTGTATTTTAGCAGTGATGTTTTACCTGCTAGAAGGTTTAGTCCTACAAAATATGCATATTAAGATCAAATCCAATGCAGTGGCTTGTGTTCACATATCATATCAGGACTTTATTGCAAAGGTTAGACGCACACCAACACACAAATGGATAGTCGCCCTCTTTACTATCGGTTTGCTCAGCAAGTAATTATTATGAAACGTTTATTGTGTATGTATGGTTACTAAAAGTGGTGTACTTGTCCTGTGCTTTTTTAATGGTAAAAGACACACTGTATGTTTTGTTCAATGCAGTGTTTGTCTTAAGTAGCTGTCACTCAAAGTGCCTAATAATTGATTTCACAAGCAGTGAAATCAGTGGCTGTACAACTTTTAAGTTTAAGTTTTTAGGTTTTATAACTGTACACTCCTCTGAGGGCATTGTACATTATTTTAACATGTTTGCAGCTATGCTGTGTCATTTTATTAATCTACTTGATCAAATATTAAGAGATTAACATTGTGCAGCATAGTGATTTTGGTTACATAAGTAAGTTAGTAAATGCAGTATCACAAATCAGATGATCCTACTTTGATCTTTCATAAAGCCTGCGCATTGATGTTCTTAGAGGATTTATAATAATACAAACTGGTTTTGTCAGTATCTCTGGTTTCAACCCTGCCCCTAGCCTTTGAATGTGTAAATTGTGCTACCCAGTGTAGTCCTCTAAAAGGTTGTTCAGTTGAATGGAAAATGTCTTATAAATTGAAATGTTTCTTTTTTTAAGACTAGAATTGAAACTGTAAAATGTTCTACCTTTTGTTAAAGTAATACAATTTAAAAACTATGAATCCAAGTCTTTTATTTAACTTTTTGTAAAGCTAAATAAAAGCTAATTGCTTCAAGTAATCAAGTAATTAAGCAGGATTTTGGTTTGTATTTCCTGATGTTTTACTCAGTGTTTGGTTTCCTCATCACTGCTGTATCAGTATATAGTATATACCATATTTTGTACAGTTGTAAAATAAATGTAATTATTGATAAATACAATAAAATACATTTAACATTAAATTGAATTATGTTTATTATTGTTGCAGCTGTGGATGTTGAAGGTAGACATTTACTTAAACAACACTGATTTGCAAATATCTTATATATGTTTCTGCGTTGTTTGGGTAGGGTCTTTGAAAACTCAAAAAATACACACAATGACATACATATGTCATACATAATATCTTAAAACAAACTGTTGCTGCCTTAAAGTTATACAAACTCCCGCTTCTGCCATTGTAGGCAGCCCTTACTAGACTAGATAGATGCAACCCTGATCTGTCATAGTGATGTAGATCTGGCTGTCCTCCTTGACCTACTCTAAAGTCAATGGCATCAACAACTTCAACCGTTGCAACACAGAAGCTGGTGGGCTCCCTGTGCCAAGTCTGTGTGATCTATAAAATAAGAGGTAATTCTACCCCAGCCAAAGTCAACAGCAGCTGAGGCAGCACCTGAGTCCTAGGTATGGAAAGTAAAGAACTAAACTAAAGAAAAACAGTCAGCCAGTCCCACAACACAAAACAGCTGTGTTGAGACCAAGCAGACCCTGTTGGGCTTACTCTCTGTCCAGCTAGAGGTTATATGCAGCTATTATATTTAATGTTATGACAACTTTTTTTGCAGCCTAAGATGTATAGTACACTATATACAATATGTATTGATGTGGTTCTATTGTTTGGGCTTTTCTTATTTTATTAGATAGTGATAGTAGACAGAAAAGGGGGGAGACAGAGGGGACGACACGCAGCAAAGGGCCACAGGTCGGATTCCAACCTGGCCTGCTACGAAGGACTTCGCCTGCGTAGGGCACACACTATACCAGGTGTGATACAGGTTGCCCCTGAGGTGTGGCTTTCAACACAAGCCTTCTTTTTCAAACCAATTCAGTCCCTGTGGGAGGATACTTTATGTACATCTGACTTCTTTCTGTCCCCACAGCCAATGGGATATGATTTCAGGGATTGTGTACAGCATGGGTTTTCTTTCACCTTGCAGATGGTCCTCACCCCGACACTGCTAAGGCTCTCATCTGCAAGTAAGTAAAGCTCTTTATTTGCATGTTTTTTACATGCTGTAATCCTTCTTTGGTTTACAATGTCATTTATACTCAGGCTGTTTTAATTATCATCATTTTTTCGTATAATGGGTCTACAGAGGACTACATAGACAAGTATCAGTGTTAAAGATAAGTCAGAGCTGGTATGCAAGGGGACTCCCTTTCCTACCTGGCATGAAGAGTAACCATCTGTCCAACGTCAAAGGTAGAAGTTCTTATTTGACAGTATTTAGCCATTTTTTACTATGAGCACTTAAAGATGATTGTGTCTCTTTTCTCCTTCCATTTCTTTTGTTATGACGGTAATGCAAGCACCATAAACATGTTTATAGTGTATACATGGGGGCTCTGTATTTTATTTGATGGAAAGAACGATGCAGCAGTTTTCTTGCACAACTGTGTTGTCTCCTCTTGATGTCCCCTTTCCTTTTTCCAGAGTTTATCATGTTTTCCTCTTTTTATCAGCAATCAATACCGGGTTACATTTAATTTAAATTGGTCAGGCCTTGGCTGTCTGTGAATGCATAATAATTACTCTGCTGTATTGAGGGATGAGGTGAGGTAATGGGGTTAAATAGTCGGCCTGTGTTTATTGAATTGCTGCAGGGCGTTTCAACTGTTTATGAGCTTAATGTTGTGCTCATTGTAACACAAAAGTTACACAGCAAAATCTAGCAAGATGTGTATCAAAACTTAAAAGCCTTATTAGAATTTTCCCTGTGATGTTTTCCTCTATATACGTGCTCTACAATTTCATTTTCAGGTTCACATTTGGGTGTTAATGATGTCTAGAATCAAAAGAAATAAGTGCACACTAAAACGGAGGTTGATTCTCTGGGTTTTATTGACCAACATAATGCTGGTGCTGTACTGCTTGATGAACCCAACCCAAGTCAAGATCAGGTAAAGATTTAAAAGCAAAGCATTATTTTATTAAGTAAAGTCAGCTGATATATTTTCTTATCCATATATTTTGTTTATAGGGGCTCCCAACAAGACACGTGTCTTCTAAGCATATCAAAATTGAAAGAAAATGTGACCACGTATTCTCAAAGCACAGAAGAGTGCTACCCTAGAGTAGACATCATGTTTATGAAGACCCATAAAACTGCCAGTAGCACTATACTCAACATCCTCTATAGATTTGGAGAAAAACACAAGCTTAAATTTGCCCTACCTAATGGGCGTAATGACTTCTTCTACCCATCGCCTTTCCTGTGCTCCCAGGTGAAAGACTACAGGCCTGGAGAGTGTTTCAACATTATTTGTAACCACATGCGCTTTGACCATCAAGAAGTAGCCAAGCTCCTGCCTCCAGATGCTCTGTACATCACCATCTTACGTGACCCAGTGGATCTCTTTGAGTCGTCCTTCAACTATTATCACAGAGCAGTTCCTATCACATGGAGGATCAATGGAGAGAACCAACTCACAGAGTTTCTAAACAGTCCTCAGACCTTCTACAGCCCACAGGCTTTTAACTCATTCTACCTGAAAAATCTGCTCTTTTTTGATTTTGGTTTTGACAACAACCTGGAAGCTGATGATCCTCGTGTCATGAGGGGTATTCATGATTTATCAAAACGTTTTGATTTGGTTCTCATAGCAGAGTATTTTGAGGAGTCTCTTATCCTGCTTAAGGACACACTGTGTTGGACTATGGAAGACATCATGTATTTTAAAGTCAATGCTCGCAGGAGCTCATCTGTATCTCATCTGACCCCTGAGTTGAGAGCCAAAGCTTTACAGTGGAACGGGGCTGACTGGAAACTCTATCAGCACTTTAATGCTACCTTCTGGGCCCGAGTAGAGGCGTATGGGAGAGAAAGAATGAAACAGGAGGTAAATGAGTTGAGGAGAAGAAATACTGAAATGAAAGCTATCTGTGTCAAGGATGGAGATGCGGTTGAAGCCCAAAAGATTCAGGACAGACAATTCCTGCCCTGGCAGCCAGTTGGAGAGTCTTCCATCCTGGGGTACAACATGAAGAAAAATGTTCATCCAACATTTAGGACACTTTGTAAAAAAATGCTTACGCCTGAAATACAATATTTGTCAGATCTGGGCGTAAACCTGTGGCTTACTAGACTATGGGGTTGGTTAAAAGATTTGACTTGGATTAAAAACATTTACAACTAAAATATAACAACTTGTCCTGCAACACAATTGTTGTTTTCCTTTTGTTTTAGAAAATCTTTCAGTTTTCTTCTGAATGATGCATCCATAATGTTCATTCAGATTTGGCTTTACATTTAGGAATTTTTACCACTCCCAAGTAGGCCTTCAGATGGGTCACAGCTAATATACCACTACTCATCATCTGTTAGCTTTTAATAGCTTCATATAGTTTACACTACATAAAAACACAGTGTTTATACTCTTTTAAAAAAATAGATTCAGGCTTAAAGTGTGAACAATAAGACTCCTTTATGTTGTTGCCTCTAAATTAGTCAAATTCAGCAGTTGATGATCGCCTCCTTGGTAAGATGTATTTATTTCATGGTCAAAGCTTATTTTGGTGATTGTCCACTGCAAACACAAATGTTTCTGGGTCCTGGTGCTATTCTTTTGTTGATTCCACAGGAATCAAACCAGGGTGTGGAATCGATCTTACACTGAGCAAGCAGTGATAGCTTTAATGTTAGAAGTGCAGGTCTTATCCTTCAGTGGTTCAAGCAATGCTAGTGTGCCCCCTAGAGGCCTGAGGCTTAGGTGCAGTTGTACGCAATGAATTTGAATCGTTTTGGCCAGTGGGTGAGCCCTAAGTTCCCATTGGCTGCTGAGCAGTAGGGTTAAACCATTTCTGTAAGCCTGGGGAGGGGGCCTGCCAACATTCAACATGCAAAGGATCCTCTCACTTCTTTTCTTTCTCATTTCTTCTTTTTTGATTTAGCTTTTAAAAAAATATATTAATTTAACTCAATGAATTTACTATTCAATTATAAACTATTTTCATCAAGATAACATTACCACCTTTTGCTACACTGCACTGCCTTTTAGGGGACCTTCCAGCTTTAACACCATCCATTAAACACTCCAATCCTAGCAGATTGTTGTAGGGGGATGTTTACGTTGTGCCAAATGATTTTTCAGTTGCATTCCAAGGGAGGCACAATTGATTGTTGCATTTTTTTCTTCTTTCTTGCACATATTGTACTGTGGTTCCTAGTTATTTGGCTGTTGTATGTTTTTTCTGTACAAGCTTTTATTGTACTGTTTCTAGTCATTGCCATTATCTTTATTGTGACTACTACTGCCACTGTTTATCACCCCCAACCAGCACCATCAAACACCACCTAAAAGCCTGGGTCTGGCCCAGGTTTCTCCCTAAATGGCTTTTCCTCACCACTATTGCACTAAATGATTACTCTTGGCGTAATTACTGGAGTTGTTGGGTCCTTGTAAATTGTAGAGTGTGGTCTAGACCTGCTCTATCTGTATAGTGTGCTGAGATAACTCTTATGATTTTATACTAAAATAAAATTGAATTGAATTTATATATTTGCAATTGGCTAGTCTCAACTAACTATGAGAAATAAATCCTTTGTTAAAAGTATAGTGTAGATAGATAGTTAGAAAGACTTTATTAAAGGGTAACTACTTTAGTCTTTTTACCTGGACCCTATTTTTTCTATGTTTTTGTGTGTAACCCTAAACAAAAACATATAAATTAGTATTTTACGGCTCAAAAGCACAACCCTCAGCCCGCAGAGGGTACCACTGCTGTGGAAGACATCCTGCCTTGTCCCGGTCCCCAAGAAGTCGACTCCATCTGGCCTTAAGGACTACCGCCAGGCTGAACTGGAAGATCAACAGCACTGCTGTTTACAAGAAGGGGATGAGGAAACTATTTCCCTGGACGAAGCTGAGATCCTTCAGTGTGTGCAGCAGGATGTTGGAGATCTTCTACCAGTCTGTTGTGGCCAGCGCTCTGTTCTCCTCCGCGTCTTCTGGGGCATCAGCATCGGAGCCAGCGACACAAACAGACTGAACAAACTGATCAGGAAGGCTGGCTCCGTGATTGGCTGCAAACAGGACACGTTTGAAGCTGTGGTGGAGAGGAGGTCACTGAACAAACTGTTATGTATCATGGATAACCCCGACCACCCTCTCCACCCCACACTGGTCCAACAGAGGAGCAACTCCACCCTCTCCACCCCACACTGGTCCAACAGAGGAGCAGCTTCTCTAAGAGGCTCCGACAGCTTCGATGTTGCACGGACCGCTACAGGAAATCATTCATACCACAGGCAATAAAACTCTTTAACATGTCATCACTGGGTGATAGATCAGACTTTTGGACACCACACATCTGCACTAAGTGCAACCTGCACAATTGCTTTATTTACATTTTAGCATATTATTTAAGCAGTTGCACATTTCTTCCCATCCTGTATATATTCAAATATTTGTTCTTTTATTTTATTCCTATTATTATTTCATGTATATGTATTAACGTAATTTCCCATTTTTATTTGGATCAATAAATATCTATCTATCTATCTAACCCATCAATGTTCCTTTACATTGTAGGAAGAAAACTTCAATGAAGAAGTAGTAGTTCAGTTCAAATACCAATGCAGCAAAAATAAATGTACTGTGCGGCCTTTTAGATAATACTCCAGAGCCTCAGAGCCTCAGGATACCTACATTATACTTCATCAGATTAACTCACACACAATTTTTAAAAAACGGCTTGACTGAACAGGTGTAAGTCTGTTGCAGGCAACTTAACCATGGTGTTGTGGTCCTTTTTGTGTACACAACCCTTGTCCACCGGATAGAAAATGACCCGCCTTCACTAAATCCCTAAAATGAAGCAGATTACTGTAATTGTGAATGCCAAATCTTAGGATGAAGAAACAGCCTGTTATTGATCACAAAGTGTGTGAATATCTGAATTTTTCCTCTTCTCAATGAAAAAAGACTACATTTATTTAGTGAAGACACTAGTTGTTTTTATTCAAGCTCTGTCATTATGTTTTTCGTTACTAAAGTCGAGATTTATTATAAATATTATTTTTTAAGGTGCTGCATATGTGGGTAATAATATTCTTGTATCAAGTAGGCCTACTTGTGGATCTCTGCATCCCAAAGACTAGGGCTGAATCTCATTTCTCTATCTTACCCCTTCCCTTACCCCTTCCCCTTGGTTTTGTGCGTTCACGGGGACCTAGTGGTGTCCCATTTCTTATTACGACCGAGGGGTATAGGATAGATCGAGGGGTGTATACCCCTTGAAACGAAGTGTGGACGCGACCTCACTTGTAAACACACATTATCATTATTGCATTTGTACTGTATCATTGTAATCATTTGTAATTAATTCCTGTTCATGCACTTGTATATTGTTGTTGGTTTTGATATGGGACACTGATGAAATGTGAGGCCAAAAGGCATCAGACTGGTCTGGAATATCAGAACAGCTGTAGTTAATTTGTTTGTTTGTGGTCTTGTGTGTATTTTTGTTAGTTTTACACATATGAGTGCCTTTTTATGTGTGTGACATGTTAGGTATGGTTCTAATAGTTGATAATGGTTCTGTAACATCATTTTATGTAATGTTTTTTGCCTGTTATGTTTAATTTATCGGCAATAATGACAGATCTTTGTTAACAAAATGTTTTTGACATTCAAAAAAGTGATAACTAAAACAGATATACAACACACCATGTATACAGAGTGTATATGTATGTATACATGATACATGTGTATGCACATGTATTGCATCTTGGAAGTTTGTGATCAATACTGTATGGTGATGTAACCAAGTGGTGTCCCATTTCATAGGGGTATGTTTTCACCCTAGCACTTACCCCTTGGTTTCAAGGGCCAAGGGGTAGGGGTAAGGGGTAGGGGTAAGATAGAGAAATGGGATTCAGCCTAGATCCAGACTTGACTAAGGACCTGTGTGTGTGTGTGTTAAGATTAGCGGCCCTATGTAGACATGCAGGTCCATCTCATCCATCCTTTTTGCAGCAAAATAGTTTGTAAGTTAAATAGTAAGCTAAATAGTTGTAGAAAAAAAAAAAGCTATTATTTCTCAAAGTATATACACACTAACCAATTGCAAATATATAAAAGAAAGCTTGTACAGAAAAAATATACAACAGCTAAATAACCAGGAACTACTGTATGTGCAAGAAATAAAAAATGCTACACTTAAACAAAAAGGCAGCAGTGTAGCAAAAGGCGGTAATGTTATCTTGATGAAAATAGTTTATAATTGAATAGTAAATTCATTGAGTTAAATTAATATATTTTTTTAAAAGGTAAATCAAAAAAGAAGAAATGAGAAAGAAAAGAAGTGAGAGGATCCTTTGCATGTTGAATGTTGGCAGGCGACCCCCTCCCCAGGCTTACAGAAATGGTTTGACCCTACTGCTCAGCAGCCAATGGGAGCTTAGGACGCTCACCCATTCAAAATGGAGAAGTGACCAAATGGCTCAAATTCACGTGAAATTAACACGTAAACAACACGTTGTCTACGCGTTGTTCACGCGTTGTCTACGTGTTGTCTACGTGTTGTTTACGCGTCGTATACGCGTAATTTACGTGTTGTTTACGTGTATTTTACGTGTGAAAAATCGACGCGTTGTTTACGTGTATTTTGCGCGTTGTTTGCGCGTTGTTTACGTGTTGTTTACGTGTTGTTTACGTGTGAGAAATCACGTGTATTTGGACTGTTTGGCTTTCCATAGTTGTTTACGTGTGAGAAATCACGTGTATTTGGACTGTTTGGCTTTCCATAATTCGCCGACGTTTAACGCGTCGTGACTAAACAAAGGGCGTCAATGAGAGTGTGCACACCGACGCGAAAATCGCCACGCGTAAAAGCGTCATTTTTAAAAAACGCCTCGGGTTCGTTTTTTGGTTTGACGCGCCGCGTCAAAAACTATCCGACCAATGAAATCGGCCCTTTTGCTCACGTGTCTTGTGCTTCTGAAGTTACACTAAAATACAACTTGGCGGCGCTCAAGCACAAAACGGTCTTACCGAGCACACCAACGAAGAAGACATATATACGCCACCGTCATCACTGCCACAAGACGAGGAAGAGGCAAAGCACGATGTCCAAAATAAATGTTGAGCTGCTGGTCTCCTTGGTTTCGGAACATAAAGAGCTATATCTGATTTAGAAGAAATGTTCTAAATACTTGCTCTCTTCTTCTCTGCTCTTCTTCTGAGTTGCAAGCGAGTATCAGAAGCGCAAAGTTGCGCAGCGCCACCCTATGTACGGGGGTATTTCTGTTTTACATTAAGCGCCATCTAGTGACAGATAATGAATTTGCATGTTCATTCGGCTCATCGTCAGCGAAAATCGCTTGGGTGTGAACACAAAAAACGCGTCGAAAAACGCTGACGAATAACGCCCGGCGATATTCGTCCCGGTGTGTACGGGCCTGTAGACCATCTATGTCTCACTCTATGACTCTGGTTTTGGCCTTGCATGTCTTGTGCCATGTGCAGTATCCACTCTGCTACTAAGCATACTTGGCATGTTGGCCTTGCCTGACCCTACCATAACTGTTTACATAACATGGCTTCCTCATTGACAGTAACGAAGGTCTGACATGGCATGAAAAGCAGATCATTTTCTGTGCGTACATTTTGATTTAATTTAGGCAAAAGCAGATGATTTATCATTTACATGATTATTTTTGGTAGAAGGTGGCAGCTACTGTTTGTAGATCATACTCCTTTTTGCTGACCAGGCCATATAGTAACTGATAACATTGGATGTTTAGTACCACAGGTTACACATACAGTTGAATTTTCTTTTTTGATTTGATTTATTTTGGATTTAACAGACAATGGGGGCGGCTATGGCTCAGTGGGATTTAAGGCCTGCCAATTGGAAGGTTGGTGGTTCAATCCCTGGCCCTGTAGTCCCATGTCGAAGTGTCCTTGGGCAAGACACTGAACCCTGAGTTGCCCCCGATGCTGTGCCATCGGAGTGTAAATGTGTGTGCATGTTTATCTGATGAGCAGGTGGCACCTTGTTCGGCAGCCTCTGCCACAGTGTATGAATGTGTGTGAATGGTTCCTGTATGATGTAAAAGCGCTTTGAGTAGTTCTTAAGACTAGAAAAGTGCTATATAAATACAGTACATTTACAACATAATGCAAAGGATAACATTTTAAAGTGTGAACACCTATTTCCAACATGGTCCTTGGTGTTAAAAACATTTAACACATAACAATGACCTATTGCAGGACAAAGACAATAATATTTAACACAACTCGCTCAAGAGCATTCTAAAATCAGAAAATCACTGATCACATAAAATAATCAACTCTAACTAAAAGATTGGTTACTCTATTCCATAAAAATGCCTTAACCTGATGTCTAAAAGCTGTCTAAAAT
Organism: Etheostoma perlongum; assembly: GCA_026937815.1. Taxonomy (NCBI): domain Eukaryota; kingdom Metazoa; phylum Chordata; class Actinopteri; order Perciformes; family Percidae; genus Etheostoma; species Etheostoma perlongum. The sequence continues at coordinate 13,155,388 of CM049386.1, forward strand.
GTACAATTTTGAGGGAAAGCGGCAGATTATTTCACAATGTTATACCTGTATAGAAAAAAGCATTTTTTAGCTGTATTGTTGGCACATTACAAGACCGTAAACTGGCCCTAGTATTGTGATTATGCTGTGTATGAACAATTTTTATATGAGACACCATTTCAGTGCCATTACATGTGACAACTTCCTTTTTGTTTCAAATAAAATGGACTCAGTTTTACCCAGATGTATTCAAAGTGTATTGTCTATGAGCCACTTGCTAACACTATCTAATGCCTTACCTAGAGTCTTATCAATCTCACTGATATCACTTCCAGAGACGTGTAATGTAAAGTCATCGCCATATAAAAGCACCCCACAGGTACTATCCTGAGGATCTGATATGGTCCCCTCAATATCAAAAACTTGAGTTCTTCCAGTGAGTTAAGAGGTGAACCATTTCACACAGTAGTACTTCTGAAGCCTCTACTTTGTATCTTTGATAGTAGTATTGCATGGTTTTCAATATCAAAGGCTTTTTTGGAAATCAAAAGGAATCATGCCCACATACCGTTTCATCAAAGTGTTGTTAAATATAATCAAATAAATGAATAAGACAGGTTGCATTAGAATACGCTGCTTTAAATCCAGACTGAAGTTCATACAGTAGATTTTGTTTGACAAGGTACTCTTCCACCTGCTCATGCACAAGACGCTCAAACACCTTCGATATGGCTGTCAGAATTTATACAGGCCTATAATTGCCAACATCTGATCTGCTTTTGTTCTTATAAAGGGGGACTACCCTGGCCCTTTTCATGTTGCTGGAATAAGGTACCCTGACTTAAAGATACATTTATTATATGGGTGAGTACCCTAGAGATTATATTGGCACTGTCTTGCATATCTTATAAAAAGGACACAAATTATTGCATATTGTAGAAAAGCTTGCAACCATGCAGTTAGAAAATCTAAATGATCAGTTTATATAGAAGTCTATACTACATTATGCAAACACCCCTCCATGTCCTCTTACCAAGTAACTCAATTAGTTTGTATATGAAGATAAACTTTAAGGAGACATAATGTGGCTGACTGTGTGCCTACAAGTTTGCCTATAACAGTGTTACTATTTTTTTTTAAATAGGCTTTGACGCATGCATGTCAATATATTGGATATGATAAATCGAGACATTGCAAGATGTTTACCACATTAAGTTTAATTTAACCATTTACAATATGTAAGGAGAACGAAGACTTTACAAATAACAGGAAGTGGAGGAGGAGGTGACAGGAACCATTGCTCCCTCTGCATGGTGGTCTGGATCAGCTTTGACAGGTCCAACGAGACATGACTTTGAACATATTGTCCATGTTGATTGATGTTTGATTCAGGTGTCGAATCCAGGAACAATGGATAACGCAAGTGTGACAAAAGTTACACTTCAGCCTTTAGGTAATCCAGCGGCGTCCTATTCCTCCTCTTTGTTCTCGTAATTGTGTTTAATGTGTTTCCATAGTTTCTACAATAAATCACACATTAGGTAAGTTAGACATTGCATATGTACAGATAGGTTGTAAAAGAACTCGATAGCTTAGCTTAGCTTAGCTAACGTTAGCACTGCTTCGCCCTCTGCTTACAAGGTCAGAATAAAACAAGCATTACAACAACAAAGGACACACTTACCCCGCGATTCATTTGCTCAAATATCGCGTCGCCACCTTGGTCAAATAGTCGTTCAAAGAAGACCGCTCCAACCATGATGGTTACAGCGAAAGTTGACGTTCGCCTGAAGAGCAGATTGTAGACGGACTTAGCCAGCGCCATATCGGTGGATTGACGTAATGCGCAGGAACGGAAGCTGGGACCAAACGCTTCCGCTCTAGGAGCAGCGGATGTTAGCAGTAAGTTGTGTGGATTTCCTTTTTTTGTTTTTACACCAGTTAGCTAAAGTGACAAACTGTCTGTGCGTGGCCTTTCAAACATCACAGAGGAGGGCAGCACTGTTTCGCCAATGGTTTGTGCTCTCTGTCGTTTACATTTAATATCACACGGGGTTTTAAGTAAACATGTGTTGATGTATCGTTAATAATAAGCAGCATGTAAGCTACTTAACCATCTAATTTTAACAACGCTATGGACACATGCTAATAAATATTAACGTTTGCTTCGCAGGGTTATCTGGGGAAGTGTTTGCACCACCATGTTCGTTGCTACATGCTCAGTGTGTATATTTCTAAAGAGTGTTGTACTTTCACAATGATTGTGTCCTCACAGTAAAACAGGAAGTCATACCAATGCATATTCAAAATAAAGGCACCTCCAGTACTAAACCAGCAGATGGCAGCAAAAGAAGGCTGTTCTCGTCCTTGTGTATGATATTGCTGGTGTTCTTGATTGTAGATATTAGGCTGGTTCCAGATTGTCATTTACCGTCGTAGGCCTAATCTGTAGGCTACGTGATAGTAGCCTACATTATACTTACTTAATGTAAATAAACTCGCAGTGATAAAATAGATCCATCCATCCATAATCCATAGTTAGGGGCAAATTGCGTCTGCTATGTACTTCTGACTTTTTTGTGTTGCTTTTTAGTCCTGAAAAGATAGGACTTAATCCATTAGTAAATGAACAAATAAGTAATGCTATGTTTGATATGCTAGGCAGATCTACTGTATATCATTGTAAAATTGAATATCTTTGAGTTTCAGACTGTTGGGCAGACAAATCAAACAACAATTTGAAGATCTCATCTTGGGCTATGGGAAATTGTGATCTGTATTTTTGACTTTTCTTTAGACTAAATAAATAGCCACAACAATAATCAAAGACATAAGTGATAACTGTACAGATACAGTTTGTCTAGAAACCTGGCTTTGAATCATCTGGTGCATAATGATACATAACATAACACTCATTATTTCAGTCAGCACAACTATTCACTCACCATGTCTTGACAGAGCAGTTATTTAAATGTGTTTTAAATGTGTTTTGTTCCTGTTTACAGTCTTTGTCAGCAATTTAAAACGTGACATCTTGCTGTTTTGAGCACATAACCTGAACCATGGGGAAGAGATACTACTGTGACTACTGTGACCGGTCCTTTCAGGACAATATGCATAACAGGAAAAAACATCTGAATGGTGTTCAGCATCACAGAGCTAAAAAGGCCTGGTATGACTCTTATAGAGGTGAGACTTGTATTTATATGATGTTTATTGTATATGTGTGTTTTAAACTAGACAGTGATCCTATACAATTCCTGTTACAATTTACAGTTTAAAATACTAAGTCGTAAACCTATTTATGAGATTATGAGAATTAAGCATGCTCACATTTAAGTATGCCATTTTGGCTGCCCACCTGTTTACTTTATGATGGAAGATTATACAAACAAGTGAAACAACCATAGACATTACACTGTCATTAATTTACAGACTCTTCAGCCATTCTGTGTGATGAGCAAACAAAGAAACCCTGCAGGAAGTTTCTCCAAAAAGGTAAAAGAACAGTTTAACCATACATTTTTTCACTAACCAGGAAATTATATTGAATACTTTGTTATAAAAAAATTCCCTGGCTTTTTCTTTTTTTATTTTAGGAATTTGCGATTTTGGTCCTAACTGCAGGTTTTCTCACATGTCTGAAGAGGAAATGTTTAACTTAAAAAGACAGGTGGAAGGTAAGCTGTAACCAAAGGGTAGTGCTGTCTACCACATGATTGAGCACTTTTTAAATGAATGAATCACAGTATTCAACATATTTAAGGCACATATCATTTGCAAATATAAATAGTATTATCTAAATGATTATAAGGTGAACATTCAACAGTGCACTCACAGATGTCACACAGGATCAGCACAGTCCAGATTGTTAATAGCGCAAATGTAATGCAGCAGAAGGTGGGTTTAAAACAAACTTACTAAAAAGGCAAACACACTGGTTTGCCCTTTCTCATAGATTCCCCTAAAAAATATACTATTAATAATAATAATAATAATAATAATAATAATAATAATAATAATAATAGTAGTATACAAGTACAAATTGTCAAGTGCATTTTGCCGAGATGACTGTGTACATAAGTGTGATATGTTGACAGGAGTAGGATGTTATTTCTTTCAGATGAAAGACAGCGCAGAGAGGACTCTGTAGACAGAATGATGCCTGGGCGAAGTATAGAAGAGTGGCTCTCCAGAAGGGAAAAAAAGGAAACTGCCCTCAGTATTGAAGGGTATGCACTTTAATTTTAGTTTGAACAAAACTATTAATTCATACATGGTTAGCTTTGCTAATGACTAAATCCTGTCGATATTCATTATTTATATCTTCAGAGATTCAAAAGATAAGCAAGACAGCGAAGAGGGCCAAGAAGAAAGTGACATACCTCAACAGCTCCTCTCCATCCCTGACCTCCCACCCTCTCTTCTACCTCCTCCTCCAGGCGGGTGGAAAGTCAAAGTGAACACAGAATGGGGTTGAGAGATTCACTTTGTGGTTCACATCACTGTTAAGTGGCTATAGGGAATTAATTGAAGGAGGAATGGTACACATTGCATATTAACAGATTGTGTCACATATTTGAAGGTTTTCAGTTATTAATGAGGTTTCCAGTTGATTCTAAAAAGCTTTTTGATTCCAATTTTTTTAAAGAAGAATAAAAAAACATGTTTTGTATGCCACCCAGAATATGTCCTGTCAGAATATGTTCGTTTAGAAGAGCTATTTATTTATTACATTGTAGTTGTACGTGTTAAGTTTCTTGTTTAAGAATACAATTAACAGTAAAAAGAAGCTAATTCAAAATGAGAACATTGTTTTATTTACATAAAACACACATGCAGTGCATAATAACCCTTATAATTGACATTTTGGTAGTTTGTTGTTGATTGCTCCACTAATCTGAAGTAGAGTGACTTAACTGTAAAACTCTTCTAAGGAGTAACATTTTATTTCAAACCCAGCCAGCTAAAAAGAAGAAAAGAAAGAGATGGCAAACTAATGATCTGGATTACGTTTCATAATGAAGGTTTTCACACTTAGAATGTTTGTTAAAACACTTGACAAAGAGCCTCATGCAGATCTGGATTTGTGATTAATACATTTATAATTGTCATTGTCCTTTTTTAAAGGTCCTCAATAAATTTATTCCTCATAACTGGGGTTTTGCTGAGATGTATATAGACTACTTACTAATGCCGTGGTTACAGCAGAATCCTCCTTTAATTGGTACGAGTTTCTTTTGGTTTTGTATCATTTTGACTAACTCTTATTCTGCCGTCTTGATCAGAATACGTCTCTGAATTCTTATGGGACTTAACCTTCCTACTTACGTAGTAAGTACCCTGTGGTGTTTTGGACCACTCTAGCACTATGGAGCAACGTTTGTATCGTCCACACACACAATGACCCATACACGGCCAGCCTTGGTTTCAGGCTATTCTGCTTATCGACAGTGGCAGAAACACGGCAACAAATAATAAAGACAGTGAAGAACATGGATAGCAACGGAAAAGCAGACATGGATGTAACCAACAAATGATTTTGTTAAGCTAATGAAAAATCAGTTTTCCTAATGCTAAATGTGGAAGAAAATACACACGTTTGTTAGACCTCAAGGATACACACAGTGCCTTTTGGTTAGAGACACTGACTGAAAACATAACTTGATTGGTTTACAAGAAAACACCGTAAGTTACCTTTAAATAAAGGTTAAGCTTTATTTATCAGTGGATCCTCATACAGTGAGGAAAATAAGTATTTGAACACCCTGCTATTTTGCAAGTTCTCCCACTTAGAAATCATGGAGGGGTCTGAACTTGTCATTGTATGTGCATGTCCACTGTGAGAGACATAATGTTACAAGAAAATCCAGAAATCACAATATATGATTTTTTGTAACAATTTATTTGTATGATACAGCTGCAAATAAGTATTTGAACACCTGAGAAAATCAATGTTAATATTTGGTACAGTAGCCTTTGTTTGCAATTCCAGAGGTCAAACGTTTTCTGTAGTTTTTCACCAGGTTTGCACACACTGCAGAAGGGATTTTGGCCCACTCCTCCACACAGATCTTCTCTAGATCAGTCAGGTTTCTGGGCTGTCGCTGAGAAACACGGAGTTTGAGCTCCTTCCAAAGATTCTCTATTGGGTTTAGGTCTGGAGACTGGCTTGGCCACACCAGAACCTTGATATGTTTCTTACAGAGCCTCTCCTTGGTTATCCTGGCTCATTTTTTTTTAGGTCATTGTCATGTTGGAAGACCCAGCCTCGACCCATCTTCAATGCTCTAACTGAGGGAAGGAGGTTGTTCCCCAAAATCTCACAATACATGGCCCAGGGCATCTTCTCCTTAATACAGTGCAGTTGCCCTGTCCCATGTACAGAAAAACACCCCCAAAGCATGATGCTACAGCTCTTTTCAGGTCATTGACAAGCTCCTCCCGTGTAGTTCTGGGCTGATTTCTCACCTTTCTTAGGATCATTGAGACCCCACGTGGGGAGATCTTGCAAGCCCAAGACCAAGCTGCTTGGCAATTTCCCCGTAGCCCTTTCCAGCCTTGTGGAGGTGTAAAATTTTGTCTCTAGTGTCTTTGGACAGCTCTTTGGTCTTGGCCATGTTAGTTGGAATCTTACTGATTGTATGGGGTGGACAGGTGTCTTTATGCAGCTAACAACCTCAAACAGGTGCATCTAATTTAGGATAATAAATGGAGTGGAGGTGGCCATTTTAAAGGCAGATTAACAGGTCTTTGAGGGTCAGAATTCTAGCTGATAGACAGGTGTTCAAATACTTATTTGCAGCTGTATCATACAAATAAATAGTAAAAAAATCATACATTGTGATTTCTGGATTTTTTTTTAGATTATGTCTCTCACAGTGGACATGCACCTACGATGACAATTTCAGACCCCCCTATGATTTCTAAGTGGGAGAACTTGCAAAATAGCAGGGTGTTCAAATACTTATTTTCCTCACTGTATCTATAGGTGTATTCTGTACATTAAAGAAAATTAAACTACGCATCCTTATCCTAATCTCACATCTTTTTTTCAAGATTGCAGATTTAGGGCGTTTGTAAGCATTTATTTTCACAGAACAGATGAAGACATGGAAGATGGGAGAGAGGGGGAAAGACATGCATCAAAGGGCTGCAGGTCAGTGTTGAACCCGTGGCTGCTGCAATGAGGAGCAAACCTCCAAATATGTGCGCCTGCTCTACCAACTGAGCTAACCTGGCTAATCTTCTCACATCTAAATGTTCATTGCTGCTGTGCTCACTAGTCCTGTTAGCCCTTACTACTACAGTAATTGAGTGTGTTGTTGTTATTTTCCCCTAAAGCTCTGTATTCCAATGCTCTGGTGTTTGTGTCCATGCTACTACATGAAGTGCACCACTATATGGCTATAAGGAAATGTTCTGTGCAGGCTGTGTGCTGTGCTCTTTTTAAAATGCACGTTTAACATGCCTGATGCTGCACCATCCTAAACAAGCATCCCCACTCAGCTCTGCTCTTCTGTTGTATTATTATTTGCTCTACTTGTTGTTAGTTTCAACTATATGTTGTTTAAGCGTACACAGTAACAGTTCTTTTTTGAGATTTGTCATATCCAGCTTTAATATGCAACCAATTTGTAAACAGAAAAACAAACAGCAACTTCTTTTTTAAAGCCTTGGTTTTTATTGGACATGCATCTATAGCCACCACTTACATTAGTGTATAATTGATGCAGTAACCTCTACATGTGCCGTGCCAGTGACAGAAATAAAACAGCGCTGGATATTTTCAATCTAGACATTAAAATGACTAGTAATGTCACACAGCAGGATGATACAAATATGAACTAGAAAGTTAAACTGACTTTTACAGCAGAGAGAGAAAGATAATATATCACTTTAATTACTGATTAGTCATTTCATTTCAAAACTACATTTAGCATCAGATTCATTTTTGTCAAAACTTTGACTTTGTATAATGGATTTTCATTTTTTCCAGACGTCTTTCTAAAGGTCCTCTAAGTCAATGTATGATAGCGCTGTTTATACTCCAAATGACAAAAGCACAGAACAAAAGACATCTACAAAATCCAATAATAACAATTAAGATAATACGTCGACAGAGTGTACATAAATCTGCTCTTTAAAGCACTGTAATTTACAGGATAGAACACAATAATTGCTTATTTGTCTAAAGACAAGATTTGACATCTATTTAACATTCACACAAAACCCATACCTTACATGATATGTTCACATGAAGAGGTAATGTGATGTCATATAAGTTCATACATAAACAGCTACAATATCCAAGATAAAATATCTGTTTTATTGCCAGAATGATAGTTGCTGTTTTATAAGTTTTCTCTTGTGACATAGCTTTGATAAACTTTAAGATAAAAAGAGCCAGAAAAAATATATATAATTTTGTAAAACTTGTTAAATTTGACAAATATTTGTTAAAGAAAATATTCTAAGAAAAGAAATCTTAACAAATCAGAAACGTTAATGTAAGTGCATGACCTTAATACACACAATAACTTGTTTCTGAATGGCCAGCCAACCTGGAAATTATATCAGTAACTTGATATTTTTTTGTATTATTTGTTTTATACAAAACATTAAGATTACATTCATAATAAAATCACATAGATTCAATGTATCACTTTTCCAAGTAAGAAAATATAACCATGTTATACTTTAAACAATATGTTGTTTTGTTAGTCCATGTAAAAGACAGAAAACATTCTTTGTGATATGTTAAATTATTGTTCACAGCATACTTCAAAGGATTTAACATTTTGATATTGTCTGCACGTCCACAAAAATCGACATTTACAGAAGAATGTCAAATACTGAGATTTTGTTTAGCAATGATTACTTTACAAATTGCATAATTATTTGAATACATAGACCAGAGTTCAAAATGTACACACATAGAACACAAATACAGTATATTTTTTGTTTGATGTACATGCAAGTGTGTCGTGTGAACTGAATATACTTCATTGTTATTTGCTATAAATATTACAATTATTTTTTTTGGAGCTCTAAACTTGTCATGGTTGACTTTAATCACAGCAGGTAGCTCAGGCCATACAGGAAATCAACTGTCTTTCAATTTTGGTGGCACGATGCACAGATTTGAAATATACAGCATTTGTTAACCTGGCAGACTGTGAGTATATGATTGATGTGATATGTTTAATATGTCTGATTGTTTATGTATGCACCAATCACCAAGGCAAATTCCTCGTAAGTGTAACTTACTTTGGCAATAAACCTTTTTCTGAATCGGATTTGTGTGATCCTCATTTGTCTTGAAATTTGGGCTTTTTGCATAAATACTCTTGTAAAATATTTCTTAGAGAGATTTTGTAATTTCGTGCTGTGTTTTGCCTCATATTTGGACTTGTTTAATTCTTACAACTACATTTTTTGCTGGGAACAAAAGCTGGTTGATTTCCAAATCAAGCTGTTTAGCCAAGAAGGCTCACTGTGAGTTTTAAAACAAACCAATATTTATTTTAGAAAACCGTGACATCTTTAGAAATGGCCCCTAGGATCAGCTGACATGGCGTATACAGCATGTGGTTGAGGGTCACAGGCTGTGTCCACATGCCACTCTCCTTTCCACCGTTTTTTCAGCAGCGCTGTCCAGTGGGTTCCTGTGCTTGTTCACAAATGTATTCCAACTGTTGGATTCTTATTGTGTTGTAATATTTCATTGGTGGAAAGTTTGGGAAATGAACATTTACTAAATAGTGCTAAACATAAAATACAGCTGAGGTTGTTGAAAAAAATTAGGGGGATCACAAAAGTTATTACAATTCATCCTGAGACATTTCACTTTTTTTCACCTTTGGGAACCATACATGTCTATACTAAATGTTTTCACAAGATAAGTGAAAACTTTGATTTGCAGCTGACATTGCAGGAAACGCCATGGAATCATTGAAGTCAGTAGCATTCATTCTCTGGGAGTAAGAAGTGTCTGTTCAAAGTTTAATGGCAATAAATCCAACAGCTTTTGAGATATTTCAGTCTAGGCCAAATGGTAAATCGACCAACTGACAGACTGACATTGTCATCCCTAGAGCCATGCCTCTAGCATGGTTAAAAAAGTTGTCAAAATACTTTAAATAATCCATTCAACAGATTTGTGTTTTGACTTAGTGGGGCTACTCTTTTGTAATGATTAAGATTACAGAATGTAGATGTCTTGGACTTCTGGGCTGGAAATCTTGGCTCTAAAATTAACAAAGATTTACTAGAGACAAAAGGCAGTACCACAATCATGTATATTCGTAGGTGATTTAAAGCTACCGATACTTAATATGCAGCTCATCAACAAATTTGTATTGCTTTTTTACTATCATCAGTAATATGATTATTGGGTTCTCATCACATCAACAACAACATAATTCTTTTCACAGACACCGCACAGTCATTGCTACAGAGCATACTTCCACAATCTACTTTCATATCTAATTTCTTAGAAAACATCATAAATTTGAATCAATGACACACTCTTGTAGTGTAATCAGCCCTTGAAATGTCTTTCATTCGTTTTTTACCATGGTATGCTATGATTTGTTGAAACCACTGTCTGACATACAGTAATTTGGTCCAATAAAGAGAGAAGCTGTGATGGCATTATTGTGGGTATTAAAAACATTAAACAAAACAAAAAACAATCAAGTATTTTGGTTAATGTTTGTTTCTTCATTGTCCGTCCTTAAATTTCTTTGTTACCAGCTGGTGTAGTATTTACTTCATTCCTCTGCGGAGCATTTGATTTGCTGCAATGAGCATAACGCTGATAATAAATGCAATGGCGAAGGCACAAATCAGGCTTTTACGCACACACGTGTGCTTTTCCTGTTGTGTTGGACTTGCTGTGGAAAGATTTAGAAAAAAATATAAATTAGCACATCTGAGTTTCTTAACAGAGCTTTAAAAATGTCTGAATGTGAAATGTGAAATATAAATCTATATGGGACATACTGTCAATGTCAACATGGGACTCCGGACTGTTCAGGTGGCTCTCCTCAGTCATGATGATGTTCTCAATGTCTTTCATGGTGAGGTGGTCACGGAAAGTATCGTAAAGCAGTCTCTTAAGCTCATCCACAGTAAGTTTCTGCATGTCACACTGGGTGCATAAAACACCAGGAAAAGTTTAATTAGAAGAGGAAAGACTTTGGTCTCAAAGCCTCCCAGTGACGTTGTAGGACAATAATATGCAGTGGTAGTACAGGGTAACTCCTGGTAAACTAATTTATTTGAATATGCAACTAAATGCAAGGATATGAAGATACTGCATGTGATGTACTGTCTTTATCAGAATGGTGTATTATGTAAAGGCCATTTGGAAATTTGTCATCAAAGAAGCACATATAATATAATGCATAATAAAGTAATTTGAATTGAAACAGATGGCTCATTATCACCCAACAACAGAAAATCCCAAAGGGAAACTTACTCAAAAGAGGAAAGAGAATGGGTTATTGCACATGGATAAAGAAAAAGTCATAGACTTGATTGATGATACTGATGACAACATATACCTTCCAAAACACTGAATCAAAGTCTGCTCCGTGGAACTTATCAGGCATTCCAGCAGCAGAGAGTTTAGGACCAAGCAAGGTGACAAATTCATCAAAGCCAACTTGACCGTCACCTGATGAAATGAACAAAAATACAAACATGCCACTGTATAACTCATATGTTTGATTATATGCAACAGCCTTTTGAACTTGCTGATCCAGAGAAAGAGAAAGAGAGAGAGAGAAATGTACCATCTATATCAAGTCTTTGGATGATAACCTCCAGCTCCACCTCATTGGGCATGTAGCCCAGTGAGCGCATGGCCGTTCCCAACTCCTGCTTTGAGATGAAACCATTCCCATCTCGGTCAAATACTTTGAAAGCCTCACGTATCTCTGTTGGGAGAAGAAGGGCAGTAATTATATTAAGAGTGGAGAGAAAGGAATTATATGTGTACACATTTAAATCAGTAAGAATATTTGAATATTTAGTGTTTGAAGAGTTGGAATTCTAAGAGCAAGAATGTAAAACAGCAGAGGAATTAAAGTATAAATCTGGAAATATTTTAAATTTTTCTTATAGTCAGTTATTCCCAATTCTTTTTTCAAACCAACGATTTAATCCTACTGACAAGTCTTATCTGTATTTGAGCTGGGACAGTTACGCATAACCGCAATACTGCGATCACGTGATGCCTACTTGTTACCTGTCATCACCGCAAAAAACAACATGTGTTTAATGACATGGATTCATTGATTCTAATGACATGGATTCTGTCTGATGACATTGTGTCTTACATGGATTCAAGGTTTTCTAAACAAAACTTATCAAAAGATGGAGAAAATCCGACCATTCGCGAGTTGGGAAGGGCAATGTTCCATGTCACATAACAACATACACAATAGGGAAGGCAAAGACATTTCGCCATTGTCAGTTCGGGGGTAACACCATTCACTTTCCTTCCTTCTTCCTTCCCGTTACAATGCAAATGATGGTTTATTTTGGATAAATCTACATATGCGGTCCTGCTGGTGTAAGTGCCTACTTCTGCACCAAATCTACAGCTGAAAATAGTCCTCAAAAATTGCAGTATTTGCTCCTGTTTTGTCATTTTTAGGCATTTTGGTCTTTAGAATGAACAAATGGACTTGGGCTGAGAGTAAGAGACATGGCAGGGCAAGCTATTTTGCATTTATAAGCAGTATAGAAACATTAAATACAGGTCTATGACACACTATAATAGTTGTTCGCAAGTATAGAGACACGTGTTATATTAATATTCAATGGTTGTAAGCAATTACAGCTTCAACTAGAAAGACTTATTCTAATCATTATGTGTTTATAGACCAGCCTCCACTTATGGGTGCTCACACGAGGAGTTAAAGTCACTGTCAAAGGTTCTGATCCACCAATCCTTATTAAAAGCAGGGACAGGTTCAATTGCTTCAGTCACAATAGACTGACAGAGAGAGAGATACACTGCATTTGAATGTTTCTGCACCATAGAGAGAAACAGATTGACTGTAGATGAATACCATGGAGCACAATGTAGAGAAATAGAGAGAGAGAGAGAGAGAGAGAGAGAGAGAGAAGAGAGAGAGAGAGAGAGACTATTTGAATGTTTCAGAAGCATGGAGAGACAAGAGACTGTAGTTGAATGTTTCAGCACCATGGAGAGAGACAAAAGACTGTAGTTGAATATTTCAGCACCATGGAGATTTATATACTATACGTGCACAGTAGTATTTTCCTGAGTTGCATTAAAATAGTTGAATATATAAAATGTGGCCCCTGTGTATATTAAGATGTATTATGTTTTATTGCCTGGCTTTGTTTTCTACATATGGATACTATCAGGCACCTTCACAGCCTACACCTGTTAGCCACAGCACAACTGGTTGTGACAGAAGGCAGTGAGCAGGTTAATGTGTTTATCATTAACTTAACATTTTGGGAAATAATGCATTAACATTGCCATTTGGCTCCTGTCCTCACCCTGCATTACAGTATTCTGTTTGAAGTGGTAAAAAGAGCAATTGCACATCAAAGGCACAGAACCCCGGTGGCTCTTTTTAATGTTGATCCTCAAATATACAAGACTCTTCGATGCTTGCTCAGTAGTCACGTGTCGTAGATGAAACAAGGAACATGTAGGATATGAAATTACACCAACAGATAAATGACACAACATATGCATGAACAATGTTAGCCTGTTATATTATCAGCAGGAAAGGAAACATTTTGAGAAGAACAAATAAATGAACATTGGAATTAACAGTGGGACAGGTACACCGCCAAGTGCCTCTTCCAGGCTCGGTAGCCTACTGCATATAAGCTCAGTCAGTCAACATCATCATGCCTTATTTGAACTTCATATGGATTAAAACTAAAAGCATGTAATTATACTGACTCTTTCGATCACAACGAAATTTGCATGCAAGTATGTGATTGGTAAAGCACCAGCTGTAATTTGCATTCAACCCCACAAGTGGACAAGCGCTGATCATCCATCTTGTGTACATGAATGATGGAGAGATCGCAGTGATAGCCCACAATGACATACTATAACCTAAATATAAGAAACTGTTGCAAGAGGTGTTTGGTCTAGGATACATTCATTGGGGCCCTTCTGAACAGTATCGCTGTCTGTACCAAACCTTGACATATCAGACACAACATATTTGTCTAAATTACAGCAGTGCTGCTTGAGTTTTGTTATCTTTCTTCAGCACCACCCTGGATTCAATGTCATGACCCCTGATGCCAGTGAGAAATAATTTATTCACCGAGCCAGCTGAGCAGCGACTGGACTACTGATTGTGTCACACCATGAGGAGTGAATTTATACATTTTTTCAATTACACACTAGGGACAAAAACGTCTTAACGTCTCTGAAAATGTAGATCCATTACAATCTCATATGAATTTATTGTCTTTTTTTTTTCTTTTTAAGTTATTTTATACCGAAATGCATTACATTACATTTTAGACAATTTTATTTAAAGTGGCTTCCAGTGAGTGCATTCAACCATTAAGGTACAAACTCAGAGCAGCAAGAATCACGTGGAAGTACATTAGCTTCAAATAAGCCAACTACGTGCCACATGTACAGTAAGTGCATTTTGTTTTATCAGGCAGAAGGTCAACACACCGTACGGTGCAACACATTTCAAATACAGTCTCAACAAAAACTGATCATTAGAAGCTTCACAAAGGTAATAACATTACAATTATGTTTTTGACATTATCATGTCCGACTTGTGCATGTCATAGTGGATATTAATACATTATTTTAAAAGCATCATTATGAAGTATTTTAAGGTCAACAACAATGCATTTTGCACATGCCTGCAAGCATGAAACAGATGTATTTAGATATGCAGTAGACAGCGTACATACAGGACATACAAATGTACAAAGAGTATACACAAGATACTACAGAACCGCCACCATTGCTGTTTAAAAAAAAGAAAACTGGTAAAGACTTGGTGAAAATTTGGTGAAAATTCACCATTTCCAGTTTTCCCCGTCTCAGCTTTTGTTTGACTGTGAGTCCTTGATCAGAGTAACCTTGCACTGCTCTGTCTGCATCAGCTTATCCTTAGTCAGGGCCTGGCTATGGATATCCTTATACTGTATGTAATCACAGTTTTGTTTAATTAATTCAGCATTCTCTCTGCAGCAGCAAGTAAACAAGGTCTGTATGACCAAACCTTTTAGGGTTGCACGGACCGCTACAGGAAATCATTCCTACAACAGGCAATAAAACTCTTTAACACGTCATCACTGGGTGCTAGATAAGACTCTGATACACCACAATACTGCACTAAGTGCAACCTGCAATATTGGTTTATTTACATTTTAGCATACATTTTAGCATACTATTTAAGCAGTTGCACATTTTGTTTCCCCATCCTGTATATATTAAAATATCTATCTATCATTCTGCTGATAGGAGATTACAATTTCAGAGCTTTTACTGAAATACCCACTTGTTTAACACTATTAAGAAAATTAATTAATATGTGTGTGAAATAAGTTATTGTTCAAATCAATGACAATATATTGACTGATAAAACATTGTAAAATATAATCCTTGAATTGCATATTTTATGACCGGTATGTTAGAATGTTTTAGAGTGTCTGTTGTCTTTGATAAAGTGGGACTGACTGTAGCACTGAGTCAAACAAAATACGTCAGTGTTCAGAGTCAAAGTCAACGGTAAAACATGGCCATGGGTGTGTCCACAATGGCAAATCTGTCACAAATCAGATTTAACAAATAAAAAAACTAATTATTTGGTATATGTGTTGGATGACATGGATATTAAAATCATAATAATAATCATACTGTATATCATACATATTGTAATTGTTGACTTCAGATGTAAAAAAAAACAAAGTTAGTTTAATAAAGCTCAGATCTTTGGACATGATGTTTTATGGACTTTCCAAACAAATGTGCATTGTATAATTAGTGTGTAGCTGCCGTTTCTAAATCAGTCAGTAATCTCTTTTTTCATTTCTGATCATGTGCATTCTTTAGATCCTGGTGACAGGTGCTGCATCATCTTGAAAAGAATTCCGGGGGGCTGCAGAAGAAATATTTGTTTTTGTTGCACAAGAATACATTTGACACCCTTCAGTGTATCCTGGATTACCAATCTTGTAGGATTGGATCCACTGAGATAAGTATAGAAACCAAACTACATAGAATGATATTACATTAAACTGTTTTTTTTTAGTTTACTGAAACAAAAGTGACGTGATGTTCATCAAATTGTGCTATGCAAGAACAAAATGAAATATTGACTGACAATTTCATGTCAGGTAACACCAACAGCTGCCAACAAAATCATCATGCTGATTGTTTCCTGGAGAACAAACTTATTCTTATTTATGTTTATTTATTCTGCAACGTTGAGCAGTTTGTTTTAGCTCATTTTGACCTACTGATTATCATCTGTCTTTCATTTATTTTTAGCATGTGCTCCCCATCCTTCTCAGCTCACAGTTTACTTTTTGTCCCAATCCCAAACTTCCCCCGTATGGACTAAGACATTGGAAACTTGTACATTTAGGAGTCTATACTGTATACAATTTGTATTGTAATAAGCTTGAATTTACGGGTCACATACTGTACATCACAGAGCCACTTCTGCCAACACTGAGATCTAAACACAGGACTTAAAAGTGCGCTGACCTTCCAAGTGAGCTAAAACCGAACATGAGGAGCAACAGATCAGACTGACCTTTCTGACCGACCAACAGAGTGATTCATGCGGGTTGTTGGTGCTGCTAAAAACATCCGTGGTAATAGTCCATGGTGAGGGCTAATGCCAAGAAGCTCACTGCTGCACTTTGGCAGTGTCTGTGCCACAGGCTGGGGCAGAAAGGCCATGAAAGCTCGCTCACCTAAATATTTGGGGAAATTTCAAATAATGGCTTTAAGACATGTCTTAGACTAACATGGCATTAAAAGAAAGATGATGTTTTACATCACCTCTACTTTTATTTAATTTTTATTTAAGTGACCAAGCTGTAATTGAAAGATACCGCAACAGGGGATACAAAGCAAACTGCTTTTTATGAATTGAAATATGTCACTGTGACTAAACTGAACAGATGATTGTACCTAATGGTGCGTGTTAGAGTATCAAACGCATATTGGTACATTATCACAGTTTGATGCCACATTTGATGTCCCACATTATTTCACTTGCTGAGAGGACTTCAGACTGAATATCATGTTGTTCAGCCATTTGTTTTCCAATATCACAATGTTGCCAAGAGACTACACATACAGAGCTTTCCAGGCTCTGTGTATTTGCTGGTGGTCGCACTATGTCAACTGAGACACGTGTAGCATTGACGTGGCTAGCACTGGCTTGCTGCTAGTCCTACTATTTCTTATGTTATGTTTGCATTGAAAAGCGTGACTTTTCTTTTTTGTTTAATTTCAAATTTCAAACAACAATATGAAATACATATCCCCATTTTTTTCAAAGCTTTAGCCATATTTCAAAAAAGGGCTCTCTTAACTTTCTGCCTAATCGGTCATTAGCTGAACTGGAAATTTCTGTGAAACCGGACGTTTCTGTAAATTTGCTAAGAATGCTATAAGGGAAAAGAAAGAAAGTACCTAAACAGAGCTTGTCTGCATCATTCCTCTGCATTTAAGAAGATACTGGAAAATGTGTGGGGTTCAGGGGAAACATGTTGTCTTGTGAATGAGGAACCAAACAATGTTATCGCAAATAAAATCCTAAATTAAGTACGTTTTTACAGAAACGTCAGTATTCAAGTCCAGTATTCACTGAAAGTAGAATTGGACTCTTTTCATTAAATAATCAATAATGACAGGCTTACACCCATGACTCCTTCACTCTGATAATGAAAAGCAAAAAACACATGAATCACATTAACCAGAAGCTACAAAACAAAAAGGCTGTATAGCTCAGAGAACTCCATTTAGTAAATGTAAAAACATCATACAAATACCATCAGAGTAATGCAAACATACAAATACATTTTCTTGAAGCAAATATCAACAGATATTTCTGCCTCAAATATGTAATGATCTGACATCAATAACAGTCAAACAGGGCTAGATTTTTAATTAGGTAACTACTTGAAGTAGCTTAAATTCTATGCTTAACGTGTATGGATGCTCTAGAACTAAATACTGTACTGAATACCTTATTCTTACATACCTTGATTGAATCTGCACAAGCATGAGGCTTTTACAAAATATCACAGACAGTTCATACAATTTCAACTGATTCTGTGTGAACTAAATTAGCCAAAAATACAATATGATGAATCATGATGCGACAAGACATGATTCACCATAGCATACTTTGTTGCCCCTGTGGAGCGTTTTATAATGACATGTACACATAGTAAAAAAGATAAGTCACCCCATCATCACAGGCCCCACACTTTTACGCATGTCTTTCTATGCTACTACAGATTTACTGCATCTTCAAATTATTACATTTATAAACAACACACACAGTCACTGGAGACGGCGTGAAGATGTCCTGCACAAGCCCTGCAGGTGAAAAAACTCCTGCTGTCAAAAGTATTAAATACTCCCACTACCTGCAGCTCTTTGCAGGCTCAGTTAAAATTACATGGCCTGATCTCTCTGGGAAAGTTACAATTAGACAAAATCAATTAGAGTTGAATGACTTCATTAGCAGTTGCTGTTTTGCATGACCAAATCAAATGACTTATTATTACTCATATTGTCAGTAGAGAATTTACTTCAACTGATCTCTTTTGCTATAAGATGGTGTTGCTTTATGTTTGTTTTGTTAAGTTCATCTGTAACCTTTATGTGCCTTTATGAAGCTGCTTCTCCCATCCAGATCTCTCACACTTTTCATGATATAATAAATAATGATAAATAATGGTAAAGTTAAAAACAAGGAAACAAGCTAATTAATATGCTGTTATTTCCAGTGCAAGGTCTTGTTTACTGATGTTTTCTGTTAAGAATATGTCCATATGTCCTACTTTTATGTTTTTGTCCAAGTTAAGGTGTGATCAGTTAAGATTTGCTTTGTGTTAAAATGCTTCTCAACTCAGTATAGGATTATGTAAATGATTGTTGTTACAATGATGACCCCACATTTGTCACTGACTACAGAGGAAGCCACATTTAAGCTGCGGAAAATACTTTGTACAACCGAGCATGTCAAGTCTGTAGTTTTTCTTTAACCTTGTTGTTGTTGGTTTGCTGTGAAAATATCAAAAAACTAAATAAACAGAGTACAAAGAACAACTCCACCCACTATGTATCTTGCCTGACAAATCAATATGTCTGTGTACAGTATACTTACGGTTATAGATTCTTGACAACTGTAATAAAGTAACACACACAGTAAACATACTGTATACTAACAATCTGTTTGTTGTATTGCAGCAAAAACAATTGTAAGAACAAAAGAAGACAGCTTTGCATACAAAGTGGAAGACGGTCTACACTCTGCAAAAATGTTTAACATCTAGGGGATTCTCCTGCTGACTGTGATCTATAAATACTGTTCACATCCTCTGTCAGCAATGCACTGAGGAGTGATACAAACTCAAAAAGACCTCCAAGAGTGTAACTGCTGGAAAATCATGACTGTTGAGCCATAAAACGAGAATTTCAACACACCAGGTGCAGGGTGTGTGCAGTTTATGTGTGTGCCAGTTTACCATAAGTTTTGATGTGTATTTTAGTAATTGAAATATTGACAAGTTAATTGATATCATTATTATATTGTCTTGTCATAAAATGGGTTTGTTTTAATTTGTAAGTGTAATTATCAAAGGCAATGGAGAACTTTCAATGTATATCTTGGATCTATTTAGTTATCTCAGTGATTCACGTATAATGGGCTGAACTTGGCTCTGGACCTTGGTTTTAATATTGCGCTCATTAAATTGGGACACACACTTGGGACATCATAATGTTCATAGACAGAAACATTTACAAAATTAGGCTCAGTGAGTTTAACTCTTTGACACAGGGTAAATACACACCTAAATGGATGTGTTGAACATGAATAACGTAGTGATCACTGCTATGTCACTTGCATAAATAGGCAGCATTGTTGGATAAAATAGTAATTTCCTTCCACTCAGATATCCATAACAGAGAGACTACATACGGTAACAACCAATGCCCCAGGTAAACCATTTATAAGATTTTATAATTACAGCTCAAACTTATCAGGTTTTGGATGACAGGGTTAGGCTTCACATACTGTATATAAGCATGTGCACTGTTTTAGAAGTAGCAATAATACAGTTGCTTGCCGTAATGGTTTAAAGACACATCAGGGTTTATGACAACTGCATGACACAAGGACAAGAAAAGGACAGGAAGTCTTGCAACTGACCCTTCCCACCTAGCAACCATCTGTTCGAAAAACATTCCCTGAAAAGCACAGTTCCATTAAGAGGTGGGAGTACTTAATCATCTTCCCTAAAGCTCTCCTAGTATAAACAATAGTTTCTCCACTGCAATTGTCTGTAGTTGTCACTGTTAATGTATTTGCTATAAAGATTTCTCTAAATATTACAGCCAATGTCCAATTTGGTTAATGCTAAATACAGTTAATATTGCAGATATAATTGTGATCCACATTAAAATGTCAGCTTAAAGATCACAAATGTAGAATTACAAAGATGTTTAGATAATCTCTATGCAGTCTTGAGCATGCAACTGGTATAGTTATCCATGCTTTACTGGTTTATTATAATCATTTAAAAAAAGTAATGTGTTTCAAATTGTATAAAGTATCCTCATCCTCAATCTTCATTATCGCCATTAGTGCCAGTTAATAATTATCTGTCATTAATCTCTTTTTAAATGTTGATTATTTTCCATGTTATAATAACATTTTACTTTTAAAATGCCAACAAGACACACATTATATACTATTTAGTCATCCATTGATGCCCTTTTGCCCTTATATTCTGCAAGAATGTCTTCAATAAAGAACTTGGGAGTTGTCTCAGTCAGTTGAATACAGGCAGAGTGTTACTGAAACAATAGCCTTGTATTGCCTGAACTATCTCCGTAGCGCTGTATCAGCTCTGCATTATGGTCTGGCTACACCACCTATCCATTCTGGAACAGGGCAAAAAATGCTCTGGCTTGTTTGCATTTCTTTAACTTAGAACTAATAAAATATTGTGTGCATCTCATTATAATCTGTTTAACATTCTGCTGGTTCAATGGCATAATCTGTCGTTCTTCACAGTTTTACCTTAAGGCGAAACTGAACTAAACTCTTTAAACTGTTTATCGAGGGCAGTGTGTTTCATGCACTGTTCAAGGTCTGACATGCGCTGTCTGTTTGCAATGTCCTTTTGTCCTTGTGTGTTGTGTTTGTCAGTGAGCACAAAAATGGTAGTCAGCATGTCTCTGCAACAATGTCGTAGATAAATTCTTGTTGATTTAATCAAAGAGGTCACAGAGGTTTGTGCTCACTTTTTATGTTTTAGGGTCTCTTCTTGCAAAATGTGTCTTTATTATTATTACGTTGATTAAGAAGAGTAGATGGTATTATATTTGAACCATCACTTTGGAAATTGTGTCGGGGATACAGAATTATTTAAGTAAAAGTGAATATAAAACTACAATACAGAGTAAAACTCAAATAATGTATTAAAGAAAACAGTAATTAACAATGGGGTATAGTGACCAGATAATAAGACCTATATAAAATCTGTAATCTGAACTGCAGTCAGGATTAATGTCTGAGAATTATTCATCTCGTTGGTCTGGATTCCATGAAGTCAAAATGAAAACACGCCATTACTGTGCATATTTCTATAGTGTTATTTGTGTAGTCATCTCCTAAAGCTTAATATATAGCAGTTCAGTGATGTGTTGTAATCTGTTTTTCTGATGATCCAGAAATACACTGGGTGTAAATATACACCTTGCTAGGAAAAAGCTATTATCATAAATTGATTAGGGAGAGTAATTACATTAGTTGAGCAATTAGGGAACTTCTGCCCCATAGTAATTAAGGATTTTGGGGATAAAACAATATTTGTTGGCTGATTTGCAGAGCTCTGAGAAAAAGGAGAGCAATTTTCACTCAGAAACCCTGGGCCACAGTGCTGTTCACAGACCTACAACAACAACAACATCAACTGCAGCTCCCACACTGTGTATTAAGGTGAAGCCCTTGTAGTGTAAAGGGTAGTTGTCAGTAAGTGGGAGGTTGCTGATTCAGTCTGTCTAAGGATCTGTAATAGGAAGAGGTTTTTCTGAAACTCTTATATCTTCCTCAACAACAACAAGCAGACAAAAGGTAGAGCAATGTTTACCCTGGGCACTGCCGAGGTGTGAGGCCATATACATGCAGCAGTGCATTATCTGCTCAGGGAATCTTCGCTGGGTAAACACATTCACGGTTGAATGGGCTGTCTGGGTTCTGTTCTGAATATTTAATGGCTCTCAATTAGTAAACTACACTTTGAAAAGATTTCTACATTAACTGAAAGCTGTATGGTCATTGACTGCACCGCTTCTCGTGCAACACACAACCCTCACATTTTACTGTTACTCTAAATTCTGGCTTTTCCATGGCCAAC
This sequence comes from Etheostoma perlongum, assembly GCA_026937815.1. NCBI lineage: Eukaryota > Metazoa > Chordata > Actinopteri > Perciformes > Percidae > Etheostoma > Etheostoma perlongum. The sequence goes on from CM049386.1 coordinate 13,178,023, forward strand.
CTTTTAATTACATTTATGTCGTCATTGCAGTTAGTGGATTTTCAATGTCAAATGAGTGGCTCAAAGGAAGGGCAGGCAGACACGTTTGGGCTCGGGCAACCTACAGACAGAAGAAGGGGAAATAGAATTTCCTCTGCATAAAAGACTTGGTGATTTCAAATCTGATCTGAGTTATCTTTTTATTGTAGTCTACTGGGCTTCACTCCAAATCACTTCCAGTTGTGCTTTCTCATTGTGAGGACCCTTTGCCAAAACAATACCTCCATTCTTAACAGCTATGCACTATGGTTACTACAGCAAGAACGAACATGATGCTCTAATGAATCTTTTGAATGGCCTAAGTACAACACTGTGCTATGGATGGTCGTTCTTATTAATTAATGACAGAATGCAATAGATCAAACAAACCGGAAAGAGATGACAGGATGTCATTTAAGACTCAAAATTAATCTTCTCCCATTTTATTAATAAGGCTGTATCCACCATAGATTTGCTAGAAATGGTATTGTAAAATGCATTTTATAGTTATAAGCCTGCCATTCATCACAGCCCTTTTCTCTATTTTAGACTCCCCTTTTTATGCAAATTTCAAGCCTTGTCTCCTAAAGTCTTGTCTCTTGGCTCAAGAACAAATGACTGAATGAGACCAATAAAGTCTCACAGGTGCTATGGATATAGCCAGCAGTTATGGTATTGTGTATAAAGATGTAATTTACTCACATGTTTATGACAGAGTCCATGTATGGAGAACTTGGCATGTGTTGTGCACTGTATGTGATTAAACGTTATGTGGATTATTAGCCATCTATTTATTGTAATTATTAGAGGATGATGTGACATTTGAATTGATGTACAAATTACAAAAATACTGTTTGTGTGTCTTTTTTTCCAAGAATCAGAAACAGCAACATGCAGAAAAAGATGGCAGAGATAAATATGTCAACATACAGTTTGTCTATGTATCCCAGATATAGTGGAACAATTAAACCCTATAGGTAATGATAAACATATGTACTACTGAACCTTTTTTTATCAGAAGAAAGTGTCAGATTTGTGAATCAGAAAAGGAAGCGCACACCGGCTGGAGCTCTCCAGGGTGCTGAACTAGTTTGTCAGGTGGACATTGCATTTAGATGTTAACAACTCTTTAACATTACATTAAGAACATGCAACCACAATCCAACCGACTAAACAAACAAGACTCACCTTCAACCTCATCCTCGGGCAAGATAACAGGGGTCCGGTAAGACAGGACATCTGGAATAGTGCAAAGTCCCTTGTACATGAACCTGGTGGTCACAGCACGCACTGGCATTTCTGCGAGGGAAATCCGACTGTGTCGCGATCTTCATATATCTTAGCTCTCTGGCGATTCAAGACAGACCATTTGCTACAGTTCTTGATAAACAAATGAAACTGTAAACTCCCTTCCTCCCTTTTTCTAAGTTCAACGCTCGTCTTTTTTATGTTCTAGATACTAATATGAACACAATCACGTTGCGTACGGCTGCGTGTTTAAACAAAAATGTTGCTTGTAAATCGCCTATGGTTTAAATGCATAGCCTGTAGCAGATTACTGTTAGCAAGGGATAAAGCAAATAGGGCATGCAATTTAATAGAAAATTACACGTGAAAATTATACTTCATAGCCTGATGAATATTCAGATATTGATGAGCTATTATTATAACTGATGCAATCAAAGATATCAAAAGGCTACTTTGTCATTCTTCTATCCACGTATGTATCCTGCATTATAAAAAAGTGAGATGATAAACTAATTTTACAAATATTTGTAGGCTACTAAATCGACCTTTTCGCTATTGGTTTCACTGATTTGTACTGCGTCTCTTCTTCTAACTGTTTATTCAAAACATAATCTGCCTCACTTTTTTCCCCGTTTCGGCATCTTCTTAAAAAAACGAATCGATAATACGATCTAAACGGCAGCGCTTACAAGCTAATACCTAGAAATAGGTAGGCTACAAACTAGATCTTATTTTTTCCTGTAGAGCGAGTCAAGGGAATCCTGGGTGACCCCCTTCTCGTCTGATACAGACACGCTGAATGAGACAGTGATCCTCTCTCTCGTCTGCACCAGCCTCATTTGGGCTCTCACAAAGCAGCTCGCCCACACGCGCGCGCGCTGACACACACACGCGAGCGCACGCCGCGCGCACGCGCGCGCTCACACACACACACACACACACACACACAGCATACTGCCGCTGCTTCTGTCACAGCGGAGTCGATTCACGTTTCCAAACTAATGTGATTATCTTCCTTGTCTGCACTCTACAAGTCTGTATGATAAATGTTGACACAACTCAAAATTTGGACAAATATAAAAGTTTGCAGCATGTTTAGTAGATTAATAATAAGAAGAATGCAACAAGTGAGGCTCTTGAGCTCTTTGCCACTATGAGGCGCATCAGCATTGTGGGCTAAATGGAAGGTGAGGGACTGATACTGAAAAATGTAATTAAGCCTCAGGCTACTTGTTACCAAGCATGTTTTACGCAGGTATAGTCAGCAGTTCATAATCAAACGTGAATTTAGTATGTTTAGTGTGTGTGCAGATTATAAGTATATGTTTAAATGTGTGTCTGTGTGTGTCTGTTTGTGTGGTTGTGTGTGTGTGTGTGTGTGTGTGTGCGTACACGCCACAGGTGAGCACCAGCAGTGGGGAAAATTAAAGAGCAGCCCTTTACCCCTCCCTCATTACCACCACTGAGGTGGACACTCCAGTGGAGCTGCTCAGTGTCCAGCCGATCAGACTGTGGTTGCACTGGGCATCTTCCAGGAATGAATGTGTAACTGTGTGAATGTGAAAATATGCCTGCATCTCTAAAGCTCACTTATCCCCCCTGGAGTCTCTGCTGGTTTCCTGGTAACCTCACAGTAGCACCAAGACTCCAGAAAGTCACTGCTCCCAGTAAGGAAATAATCCAGCACATTACCCTCTGTGAAACCCCAATTTGTCCCTTTACACTCAGACACCTGTACAGATTAAACAAATATGAACCTTCCACAGTATCTCCCGGGGGGACCCGGTCATACGCTTTCTCCAGATCCACAAAACACATGTAGACTGGTTGGGCATACTCCCAGGCTCCCTCCAGGACGACCAGGACGGAATCTGCATTGTTCCTCTTCAACCCGAGGTTCAACTATCTCCCGAACCCTCCTTTCCAGCACCTTGGAGTAGACTTTACCAAGGAGTGTGATACCCCTGTAATTGGTACACACCCTCTGGTCCCACTCCCTAGGCACTGTCCAAGACCTCCACGCAATGTTGAAGAGGCGTGTCAACCAAGACAGCCCCTCCACACCCAGAGCTTTCAGCATTTCTGGACGGATCTCATCGATCCTTGCCACTGTGGAGTTGCTTAACTGCCTCAGCGACTTCCACCAGGGAAATTGACGACAATCCTCCATCATCCTCCAGCTTTGCCTCTACCATAGAGGGCGTATTAGCTGGATTTAGGAGTTCCTCAAAATGCTCCTTCCACTGCCCTATTACCTCCTCATTTGAGATCAACAGGATCCCATCCTTACTGTACACAGCTTGGATGGTTCCCCGCCTTCCCCTCCTGAGGTGGTGAACGGTTTTCCAGAAGCATCTTGGTGCCGTCCGAAAGTCTCCCAACTTCTCCCACACCCACTGCTTTGACTCTTTCCTGGCAGAGACTGCGGCCCTTCGGGCCCTTTGGTAGCATTACCCGGAAAGACTCCTTCTTCAGTCGGACGGCTTCCATGACAGGATGTTCGTGGGTTACCGCCCCTTGATACAGTTAAGACCACAGCTCTCCCCAGCAGGTTTAGCAATGGAAACTTTGAGTATTGTCCACTCAAGTTCAATGCCCCCTGCCTCCACAGGGATGCAAGAAAAGCTCCAGAGGTGTAAGTTGAAAGTCTGTCGGACAGGGGCCTCCTCCAAATGTTCCCAATTTACCCGCACTACCTGTTTGGGCTTACCAGCTCTGTCCAGAGTCTTCCCCCACCCCCCTGACCCAACTCACCACCAAATGGTGATCTGTTGACAGCTCCGCCCTTCTCTTCACCCGAGTGTCCAAAACATACGGCCTCAGCTCAGATGAAACAATTATAAAATCGATCATTGACCTTCAGTCTCTTCGGCTCTGGTACCACGTACACTTATGAGCATCCCTATGCTTGAACATGGTTTTTGTTGTAGACAATCTACAACTAGCACTCTGATTTAGGTCAGGGAGGCCGTTCCTCCCAATCACGCCTCTCCATGTATCTCCATCATTGCCCACATGTGTTGAAATCCCCCAACAGAACTATGGAGTCCCCCACTGAAGCCCCCCTCTAATGGAGTAGAAGAGTCCAACCCCTATCCAAGTAAGTTACAAAATTACATTATCTGACCGCAAATCCAACTCAAAAGTACCTTTTCACTCACTTATGAAAGCATGTTGACATTAAATTAACATATTTACCATGTAAGGACTGTTTTTGAAGAATCTTGTGAAGGCCAAGGATGTATGGGGATTATACCCCCCTTACATATTATTTAAAAACTGACAATGGATTAAAGGAACATCTAGTTTCTGGAAAAATGAGCAAATCCACAGGGAGAGTTAAAGACAGCACACATATTTATTCATTTTAACCCAGAAGCACACACCCTGACTTTTTGTGTTTGGAAGCAGCTGTATGAATCACTGACGTGATTAATGTTTTGTGCAAGCAAACCCTCAGAAAACACATTACCGGTTGAGAATAGCTATAGTTTGCATGACGATGCCCTATGTTACTATCTCTCTCCCCCCCCTCCATCCCACCAGATAAGTGTGGTGCATGCTGAGAAAGCCGCATGTGGTTCCACTGGTTGGTTCTTCAAGGGTTTACAGGACTGACAGGTCCATTCCCGTCTGAATGTGAAGGGATTGTCTCTGTCTGCTGCACCTGAGCCTCCTGCTGGCTCTGTATTCACACAAGAAAAAGTAAAAAACTGAATAACAGGCTTTGTTTTTCTCTCACATCCTACACACCATAATGGGATGGCTCATACTCTGAGACTCAGAGCTTCTTCTCTTAGTCTTTAAAACTGTGTAAACACATGGTGACTAGTAGCCCAGATATCCAGTGATTATATACTAAATACAGCAATATTTGCTGTTTGTAAAAAGATATGTTGATTTAAATATATTTTTTAAATGTCCTGATAGTCCTGTAGTTTTTCTTATGTAAATCTTATGTTTGCAGCGTATTTCAAACACAAGGACACTATTACATATCCAACAAAGAAACTGCATTTATAAGTATTTCATCTTCAATCTTTAATCTTTACAATATGACTAACACATGAAACCATATTGTAAAAAACATCACATCACTCAAAATATCATTAAAACCAACATTAACATAAACATAACGTAAAATGAACCAATGTAGTATAGGTAATTCTTCTGAGGATAACCTTTACTAAAAGTCTACAAATTAAAACAAAAACAGCTGAACCAAGATGTTTCCTTTTCTCTGGAGAAACCAGGAAAGCTTCTTTGAGCAGTTCAGTCACTCCCAAACCTCTCACACCGAAACCTGCCAATATTTTATGAGACTGGAGTGTGAGATTCACCTGTGTATTGCAATTGATGGACATGCAATTGCAACTATACATAGAAGGCTAACATGCATTGCCTGCTAGGGTGAAAATGGGAGACACGGTCATTCAGAGAATCGCCCCTGCCTGAGGGCTGACATTGGTGGAGAGCACTGCAGTCCTGATATTCATCCTATCGTCATTAAATTGACTGAGGATTGTCTACAGAGGCATAAGACCTGACAGCAGGGAGGGAAGAGTCATCAAAACCACAGCTGCTGACATCCAGGAAGTCATGATGGAATATTCAGCGCTGGATGGAGGAAAACTCTAAAACTCTAAATTCAACAGACTGATTCTTTCAGAGGGCCCAAACAAAAACCACAGAAACCTATTATTCCAGTGAAACCTCTTGTAACTGTTAAATTTGTCTAATAAGAGAACATTTTCTGCTGGAGTAAAGGGAGTTGAGCCATTTGATGCGTCAACTATGTTCTTTAGTTTGTTTAGTTTTAATTTACCCAGAATTCCTAGTTAGTCAAGATCTAGACAGCTTTGTGTAAAACATACAAGAGGCAACGCAACCAAGTTCCAATTGCTTTTCAGTCACAAGTACTTGATATCCATATACTGTTGCATGTCTCCATTATTTCATCCACTCCACATCCACTTTCATCAAGTGTTGGGGAGATGTCTAACTAGCTACTTGTAATGAGATTCATGTTTATCATCTTAAGAAAACATAGATCATATTTTAAATAAACAAAGTGGAACAGAATTTTCCATGCATAGTAAATGCAATCTTTAAAACTAACAGTGCAGAAAGAAGTTCCAAAAATCTCATCAATGGCACCTACATCAAAACATCTTGCCGTCAAAGATTAATTTGTGATTATTGATTGCTTTTGTACTTGACTAAAGAACCTCTGGTTTCAGAAAGTATGAGGTCACACAACAGACTGCATCTATGTGATCAGAATTATAACACCTCCCCAAGTGTCAGATGCTTACTGTTTTTTTATCTCTTTTCTCTGGGTTTTGATGTAATTTGGATTATTACAGCAATACATTTGCATCTGAGCTCCCAATCAGTGGAGAATTAAGTCATGTGATGGTTTAGGTGTTTTGTTTTGTTTTTGTTCCTCCTTATCAAGGGCCTGTTTCACGAAAGTAGAATAAAGATATCCAGGATAAATGAAAAAGTGCAGCTTGACTTAGTGTGATCTGCTCATCGCGGCTTAATCGGTTGCACGTTTGCCGAGCCAGGATGAACAGGTGAAGCTATGTCAAGTTAGGTGTAGATAGCTGGGATAAGTGCACGTTCACGACTTTCTTAAATAGACCACGGTATCGATCACAGATGTACTGATGCTGAATTGAGAAGACGCATGCGCCATATGTTTCACCCAATGAGCAGCAGCTTAACAGACTATAGTGGACCGACTGAATGGGTAAGGATGTAAAAATATCTACTTAGCCGACTAGTCACTCCACATTTTATTTACAAATAATTAGATATAGCTATAGAGATTTGTGCATAGGGTTGTGAAACATGTTCTCGCGTTGTGAATAAGGGTTTGAAATTAAGCCTAGTCATTAGGGTCCATTTCCCTAGGAACTTTAATTCCCTCTGCTCACTTATAAAGCAAAGGCTAAATAATAATACATTTTATTTATATAGTGCTTTACATGGTAGGCTAGTCAAAGACACTTTACAGTAAAACCAGCACATTTATCATATAAAAACAGAAACATGAAACTAGCATATTTAAAGCAATTAAAACACAGTGTAGCCTAGAACTTTGTAAAAATGTGGAGTGACTATAGGCTAAGTAGATGTTTTTACATCCATACACATTCAGTCGGGTCCGCTATGTTGGGCTTATTCTCTCCGTTTGAGCCGTATTTCCATTTTTTGCATATTCTTCCCCTCCTCATTACTTTCCATTAGAAGCTGCTGCTCATTGGGTGAAACATATGGGGCATGCGTCTTCTCAATTCAGCATCAGTAAATCTGTGATCGATACCGTGGTCTATTTAAGAAAGCCGTGAACGTTCACTTATCCCAGCTATCTACACCTGGCTTGACATAGCTTCACCTGTTCATCCTGGCTCGGCAAACGTGCAACCGATTAAGCCGCGATGAGCGGATCACACTAAGTCAAGCTGTGCTTTTTCACTTATCCTGGATATCTTTATTCTACTTTTGTGCAACAGGCCCCTGGACTTTTTGGATTTGGATATTTGGATTTTTGGTTTTGTGTTTGCAGTTGTGGTTTCCTTTTTGTATTTCCTGTGTTTTTGGTCTAATAAATCCTCAACTTTGAACTCTCCTACCTGCCTGCCTGCCTGCCTTCCTGTCTCTGCGTTTGGGTGCTCAATCCCTACATGTCACATCACGTCTGTTTTATTTATATAGCCCCAAATTACAAATATGAATAAAGAAAAAACTCAAGAGGGAAATCTTAGGAAGAGCAACATATGAAGGTGTCATAGAGTGTAGACAGAAAAAAATTGTAAAATAACAATATGGAGATGAGGATCTTTATTAATGAATAAAGCAAATGATATATTTTAGCGTAGAGTAACCATCCAAAGAATACCATGTACCTCCCAATTTTGGTGATCCTTTTCAAATTTGTTTAGAAAATTCTAGACTAAAAACATGTACTCTGTATTTTAAAAAACAACATTGGATTAGCCTATGTGAAATATCACACAGCTAAAAAATCTGGGTTTTCTTATCTCACCTTGTAACATGTTAAGTATCGTCTAGCAGAGTATTCAGAGAGTTTAGGGTGTAGCGGAGACCTTGATAAATGAAAAAAACATGACAGAAGGATGTCTGCTTTTCTTGTTTCCGCCACCATAAAGCAGGCTCTTAATAACTAAGAGCCTTATCTAATTTCCCCTTGCAGGATTAGTATACATACTGTATAGTACACATTATTACATTATTCAGCTATTTCTGTTATGTTGATGGATAATCATTTTCACCATCATGAACTGTGAGCTGCAGGTGTAATTGCCAATTAGACATTTGCGTACAACATGGCCATTCATGAATATTTGATAAAATGCTTTATTGCAATTTACATTCACCATGAGCACCTGCTCTGCAGCGGCTTCAGTCAACTTCACTAACACTAATCTATCCTTGGTCCGGTCAGACTGTACCAGGCTGGCCTGTTTGAGGAGGGTTATGATGTCATCCTATTGTAAAACATGTGGAATTAAAATGGGAGGAGAAAATTCAGTTCTTGAATGTATTATTTATTGAATTTAATACTTATTACCCAGTAGAGATGGAAGACCTCAGGCCAGACTGCAACACACTGAGCTCAGTAAGTAAACATATTGCTTGTTTTTAGAGAACAGACAACCAGACATTTGAGTATTGTCTGCAGCCTGTTTTCAGTGTTACTGTATCATTCTCTGTTCACGTCTGTGACAACCGATTATGATGAATTCCTTAATTGCCTGTTGCTGTGGCAGATGGCATGCTTTGTCATTAATGGAAATAGTGAGAATTCCCTGGCATCCTGATGAAATATTAATCATGAATCTTCATGACCAATAGTGGTGTAATTAATTTCTTCTTACAACCTGTGAGGGATAATTGAGCACCTAAAAGTACTTGTTTAAATTTTACATCAACACATATTCAAGTGATATATTAAAATATAATGATGACATCAATTGCTGTCCGTACCCCTCTGAATATATCTGACTGCATGTGGCATGTCTGGGGGACTGACTAAGGGTGGTATAGAAATCTGATTTGCCATTCTTGGTGCAGACTCCAAAATCCATGTTGGAGGCAGGAAACCTGCCTTCCAACAGCCCTGCAAAGAGAGGACTGAAATTAGGCATCCCCTGAGAAAAAACAAAACAAAAGGTCTCACCAACCCTCTCTGTGTTGTACCTCAGTCCTTCGGTCAAAATGTTTTAGAGACATGATGATTCCAGTGGACATTGATAGCTGTGTTTTACTGTACTAGTTAAGATACTAAGATATAAAATGTTGCATCCATGAATATTTTACTTTAAAGAAAATCTGAACAATTATAATAAACAATGTTGATCCACAGCAGATGTGTACATAATAGATCCCCAGTCTCTAACTATATCTGTCTGCCATTTGGTGCTGAGCAGGTAGTGTACGGTGGGCTTTGAAAACTTTTCCGCTGAAAACAGCTGCCTGCAGCAGCTGAAAACATGGCTATTAGAGCGTAAAAGTGAGAGAGAACCAAAACAGTACAGTTGCGGGTCAGAAAACCAAAATAAGGCATTAAAAGACACCAAAACACTCAAGCTGTAAAGTCGGTGTTAATTATCTGTAGGTTTGTCACTATGAGCGACCCCTTTCCACATTAGTCATTTGATCTGTTGTCCATTGTTGTATATCAACCATATATTATATAATAAACATTCACTATTGCATTTTAAAGATGCAGTAGGTAAGACTTATAAAACTAACTTTCTGTCATATTTGCTGAAACTAACCCTATGTTTGCATAGAATTACATTAAAAAAATCTGGCTCCTCTGGCACCACCCACAGCCTGTAGTGTGATTTGCAGAAATCCACTGCTCCCTGTTCAGATACTCCAATCAGGGTCAAGGGGTGGGGTGTCTAACTGTGTGTCAATAGGCTCGTTCAAGATGAACTGCGCCTCGCCTGTAAAGTGGACAAGAGCAGGCGGCAGCAGCCGGGGACGGGGACAAAAAGTTGCGGTAAAGTCGGACAGTTTCCAGCCGATTCCAGCAGAACTACGGCCGCCTTGCTCTCGTGAGATTATCTTTGCCCACGTGTGCATGACATCAGAGCAAGTCGGGATCAAGTCGGACACAAATCTAACCGGCATGCAATGGCTCATCTTGAACAAGCCTAGTCACTGCTCAGGCACATGCATTCATTCACCCTCGTGGGAGGGGCTTAAGAGACAGTTTGGGCTTTGGCAGAAAGGGGGGGGGAGGGACTGAGAAGTTGTCAATGTTCAAATTCTTTGGCTAAATCCTGGATCTTCACAATCTTACCTACAGCACCTTTAAAGACGCAAACATTTTACCATATGCAGTGTTTAAATATGCAGTAAACTGGATTCCACTTTTTCTTGAAATAATTACTACAATTGATTTGATTTATGAACTGTATGCTGAAATGCAATTAACATGTCAAGTCAGTGATGTTTTTATCGATGGTTCTACATTTCAACATACAAGATGTCTGTCATGGTGGATTGCATTCTGACATTGGTGTTTGAATCTGCTTGTTTTGTCCAATCAACATGTTGCATTAGATTAGTTTAGTGGCAAGTAGAAATAAACAAGTCACCAGACGTGATTAAATGAACCACATGAACTGACACACCTGACATCATGTTGTCTAGAGGACAGAGTGTAGATTCTATCTCTAGCCTTCTCTCCTCACCCCGTCTATTTAATCTAACAATCAGGAGAACATGACAGCTGCCACCCAAGCAGACACAACAACATCCTGACAGGAGGAAAACAGCATTAAAGGTATCATATGTTCAGCAGCAAGGCCCTGGTGGAGGAAAGGGCCCTTGGGAACATGCAGGGAGAATACTCATTACTTCTTTTTATTAATTTGATTTGATTTGTATTTTATCCTTTTCCCCTATCCAGTATGAAATAAAACCAGTCATCCAGTTGTTCACCTCATTTCCCACTTGGTTGTCGCCCACACTATTTATTTCACATTTGATGTGATGGAAATGTAAGCGCACTGCTGTACACTCCTTATGAAATAGTTTCCTTTTCTTTTAAATTACAATATCCAATTATAGTTTCTCCTCTGTAGCTCTGGGACAGATACAGGGCTTGCCCAATGAGGATTAAAGATTTTAGCTAATTTTACAGATGATATAGAAGACTGATTTCTCTGGTAAACCTTTCAGCTCATTTTCCAATTTTTAAAGTATATATGCATTTGGAGTCCACCTTCATAACCCACTACATCTAGCTATGAAACATCAGCAGTTAATGACCTTCGCCAAGAATAAACATTAAGTGCACATTTATCATACACTCACACTCAACACAAACAAAGCTATATGGCTTTCACTTAACATAAATACATAAATACATGATTCCCCCTGGTAGATAATTGTGCCAGTCTGATCCCCGTATAAACTGCCAAGATTCACATTGCAGGTAGAAAAGGTTTTACTCAAACTATAAAGTGTAAATAATCATTTTCTTTGCAGTTATGGTAATGATAATAGAAAGAATGTTTTTATATCTAGAAAAATACCCTCAGTAGCATGCAGCATATCTTGCAATTATATAGACTCCATCGCTATGCAAATAATTTTAAGTGGTAAAGAAGTCAAGAGTAGGCACATCCCCCGATGGAGTCTAGACACTGGTAGCCAGAAGACTGGATGGAAGTACAGGAGCTCAGGGTGCCATGGATGACAATGACCAGAGGTGAATGGGGTGGAGGAAGGTTGCACTATTTCCCTAAAATGACAACTAACTGATGTGACTGGCTAATTGATTTTATGGCCAATTCTGGTTGGTGTAACTGAAGAGTGAACACCCCAAATCAGCTGATCAGTTTAGGAAAGCGAGAGGTCTTAGAAGTCTTCCTTAAAGAATTTACGCTCAGCTTCATTTGTTTGCATATATATATATATATATATGAGTGTGTTCAAAGTCGTGATGGTAGGCTCAGACAACTTTTGCTTTCAGTTCAGTTATGAAAGCCCTCGAGCAGGTCATTAACCACAGATAGTGACACAGTGGTTGGATGGCCTGCTGTTCACTATACACCAGGGGGTGACCATCAATCATGGTAAGAGGTACAGCCAACTGACAGATGCTTGATGGGTGATGACACTAAATATGCTGTCATTTGGCCAGAGACTGAAGCCAGACTCAGTCAGTGAGCCCTGTAAAATGCCAGAAGCGGCGGTAAGGTGGGTTGGGGATAAAAATCCTTACAACATAGTATCGCAATATTCTCAGTGGAAATACTGTATCAATACACAGGCGCCAAGTATCAATCTTTTATTATATATATGTTGGTCAGTTTGTCTGCTTGACAATCCCATTTTGCAGCAATAAAATGGAAGTGATATGAAGAAACCGAGAAATGTATATTTTTGGATAAAACAGATGTTGACAAAGTTTCCTTTTGGGGACATCATTTGAAATTGAGAAAAAATAAAAGATGGAAAAAAGGTTTTTAATATATCGCCGAGTATTGCAATATGTTTAAAATCGATATTGTATCGTGGCATAAGTATCGTCATGATATTGTATCGGGAGGCATCTGGTGAATCCCACCCCTAGCGGTTGGAATCATTGCACGGCAGGAAAGTATACAGTATGTATGTATTCTGCATTTCACACATGGTTTCTCATGAATCTCTCAAAAAAATATCTCAGCATTCTTGTAAAGATTAATTGAACTCCTTGGAATAACATGATGATGCAGGAGAAGCTCTAGAATTGTCTTTGGGGGTCAGGATTCCATTAAATGGGATCCATAGTTGTGAGATGTAAAGAACCACATTTTTTCATACATGCAAGGTCAAGGAAAATGGATCTCTTTGTGCATTTTACTCCTTTGTTCACCTATTGTTCTTCATGTCTATGTTGCATTCTGCCCCAAATCGTGACCTTAAAGCTAAACTGCTAGTCCTTGAGAATATTACCTTGCACTAAAGTCAATTATGTTACGATAATGCATTATGTTAGGTAGTATTCCGCAGACAATCAGTCATTGTCTGCACAATCTGGTTGCACTGGCTCATCTCCTCGTCTGCCATTCCATTAAAGCGCAGCCCAGGTGGAGATCTGTGTGAGCACCATTCCTGTTTCCCACAAGGTCACCCTGTACTGTAAATGGGCAGTCGCATGTATTATATGTGCCATTGCATAACTCAGGATCAATTATGGAAACTTTTTATCTTTGTAGAGAAATCTCCATCACAAACTCTTTAGTGGGGCGTTGTCCTCAAGGGTTCTATTAATAAACTACCTTAAAACTAATTCATCTTTTTAATCATATACAGAGTTTGAAGATGACTTTTATTATTGCAAATTACACTACTAATGAAATCTCTGCCTTTCAATCTAGATCCAACTATAGCTTATTTCTCACACTTTGTATAATATCACATGTAGCTGGTTGCAGAGCAGAAAGAGAGCATTTACAAAAGGAGCATTACGAGTCTAGTCACAACAGTGCTTTGAAAAGCCAGATCAATACTATTTCTGTGACCAATTTTACAGTTCTCTGGGTCAGTTGCCTCTGGAGTAATAAAGCTGTTTTCTCCACACACACTTCAGTCTTTGCTGTAAAGTGAGGGGTGGCAATATATTAAGGCAGCGCTCTGGGCATGTCAGTATTTTCTTGTCTGCATTTGATCAACTTGACTGTGATGGCTTTCAAAGACATGCGCAGAAAGTTCAACAAGAATCACAAGCAACATTTTTGACTCAGAGATTCTGGCTTTGACTAATACTGTGGCTGAGCCTTTTGTTTTTCACTGTTAGAAGAAATTCATTATCTCACAATTGCTGTTACAACACAAATAAAATCTTAAGGAGACTTTCAAATTAGCTGATTGGGCCAGCTACCACCTCTTGATTTTAATCTTGATAAATCAGCGTCTAAAAGGAAAGGTTTGTGAACAGATGGTTAGTTTATGCAGGGGTCAGTGGTGTTCCTTCCTGTCCTCCCCTTTGCCCTCACATCATGCAGTATTCAGCCAATCACCAGCCTAAGAGAGCACAAAACATGCTGGAGTTTGTTCTTGGAAAGACAGAGAAAGTGAACCAGACTGTGATCCAAGATGATGAATGATGAATATGATTGTAAATTCATGAAATAAAATCCAGATGTAAAATGTTTTTGACCACTAGTTGTGCTACGGGGCAAGGATTTATGAGGAGGACCCTGTGCATGTTTGTATTACCACATGTACAGTTCAAGGAAGTTTGCACATGCACACCACAAGCATGGGGAGTGATGTAATATTGTCAGTTGGAGGAGGAAATGTGTTGTAAAAAAGGTAGCATTGCACCAATAAAAGAAGACCACAAGCTGATGTCAACAATGTAGAGGTTTACAAGGCTTTATGAGGTTTGAAAATGCATTACAAAATGTGTGTTAGGCCTTAAAAATGCACACAATGTGTTTTGTTGAGAAACACTAAATATAAAAACACTGTCTTTGTTTACAATTAAAGCTTCACAGGCTTCAAGTCTGTTGAGTCTTCATTTTCAGAGAACAACGTCCTCTGGCTGGATTTCTTAATGAAGCAGCAGATGCTCTCATTGCGGTTCTAGCAACCCTTAAAACTGGATAACTGCCATCTTTCTCTCAGGATGTATACTGATAATTGCTGGGATGCCATTCAGTTAGAAGAGTGTGCTAAGGCTTTCCAGAATGATGAGTTTAATTGTGAAAAAAACAAACAATCAAACTATTACCCAAATACCTCCATAATGCACAGCTTTGTTTACGATCAATTAGTCTGTAAACAGAAAAAAAGGTTGCAGAAAAACTATAAGCTGGTTGCCTTCATTACAGTAACACAGTATTTAGGGGGGGTTCAGGGGCATGCTTCATTTACAACTGCTATGTGCACTATTTTTTACGTCATTTCATCATAGAATGCCTAACGATCTGTACCACTACCAAGTATCACTTGGGCAAAAAAATATTTGCCAAGGAAAAGAAGAACCTATATTCTGTTTTGTATCCAATTGTCTTCATCATTCTGAAACCAGAACGTAACAAATGTTGAGGATGACTCATTTTCACTCCTTCCACCTATCAAACATTGTCTGATGCTACTATTTAGAACTTACAAAGTCTTGATGACACCCAAACCAACTGTGTTGTCTGCAGAGAGAAGAACAACAGTGTTGGTCGACCGCATAAGACATCCCCTCTCTGGAGAGGAAGGAGATGTGCAAATTGCAAATAGACATGTACTGTAGTTGAGCTCATTTCTACACATAAAGTGCTGAACTGGAACAAAGCTGCTGAAAGGGGACTGAACTCAGGGTTAAAGGATTACTGTTAAAGGAGCTGGATGGACTGTAAAACATTTTGTTCCCTCTTATATGTTTGTGTTTTTAGTGCAAAATGTCAGACAAATCACCAAATACACTGTCCTAAATTAATGCTACATACCAATTGCATCTTTATGGAATACTGTTCTTACATTAAGTCTACAAGAAATAAGGAAAAAATACAATACATTCTCTGTCAAGCGTCAATCAAACTGTGACTTTAGAATGCCACTGCTAATGAGTAATTAACCTGACAAAGGGACACAATTTCCCCCAAAAAATATTAGTTAGGGTTTGGTTTTTTCGAGCCATTTCACCAACATCCAATTAGTTGGGTTTTTTTCTACCGCTGAGCTTCTCCTCCAATTTTTTGTGCATTGTGCGAGTATGGGATGGGACACAATAACTGACATAAAGTAATTGTGGTAGGAAGAGCACAGGTGCAACTAATCTAATTAATGATGACTCTGTTCTATTCAGTATGACAGTATGACAGTGAGCCAGCATGCACAACACCAGGACCTTAAAACTGGAGCAGCTAAATGGAATTCAGCAGATAAAAGTTAGTGGTTTGCACTTTTCTTTTTAAACTTTTAAAGGCAATTAGAAATCTTGTCATGTGTATGTACTGTATGTACATAATTAGTCTTGCGTTGCCAGACCTTCCTCCACAGCGTTGAGGAGGGTCCAGCGGAACAATCCTGATAATGAAATGTCGTCGATATAGACTAGTACATAATCAAACTATAGTTGGAGTTTATAGTAGTTCTTATTCTATACTAATTTTCAGCAGGCTTTGAGTATGTGGTGTGTTTGCACTAAAACCAAATTTGATGATACTCAAAAAGTGAACATGCATAAAATTTTTTAGTGTGCTGTTAAGGGTGAAAGTTTCTTTGGAAGCACATTGTGGTTATAGCAGTGGCTTTCAAATGTTGCAGGTAGACATCCAGTGGCAGATGTTTTGCATTGATCTATTGTATACTAACTGCAAAAAGAATAGGTTATATGTAACTACTACTACTATGAAACTACTAGTATATATGGAGTTGGTACATTTTTACAATTTTATTTTGAACAAAAAAAAAGCCAATTCTAAACACTTGTGTAATAATGAAGTGTAAGTGTTGTCCAGTGGCTTACATGGTCAAACATTGTCTCGTGTTGAGATCAACTTAAAACTTTTATGACTCAGCATATTAAATCTCCTTGCCAATATTAAATCTCCTTACAATAAGAACCAAAGACAGCTGTAGGATATGTTCAATTAAATGGCTTTTAAATGTACATCTTTGAATTATTGCCTTTAAATGATCATCTGAAAATAATCTTCTCAGAGCTGAGCCATAAAACATTAAGAATGCCTTTCACGTTGCAATAAGCCCTTCAGCTGTTAGAATTAGTTTTGGCCAGACCCCATATTTTAATATTGTCTCTTATAGTCCGTAATCATGTCCACTGGATACATATCTCATTAAAAGAAAAAAAGAGTGGAAACTCTCTTGAAAGAAACTGACTTAACAATGTCACCCATCTGCTGTAAAAGAAAGTTGAGGAAACCAGGCTTTGAAAATTGATATAAAGAAGTCTCTATAAGGAAAGAAAAAACACCTACTTAATTGTGGACTTTGGATTAAGATGCATCTCTGAACCCTCTTCCTCTTTTATTTTTCCAGGAATCTCTGACTGATGTTAGCAGAAACACCTGTGTCACCTTTGTCCCTTTACATGTCTGAGGAAGAGAACGTCTGAGAGAGAGAGAAAGTTTTGTCATGATTTTGGAGTTACAGATGACCTTTCAAATGAACTGTTTCCATTAACTTTATTTAACTAGCCGTGTAATTGCTTACTTCGGGTTTCTTTTATCTTGCTTTTCTAAAGCGGTCTTTCTGTTTCAACATTCTCTGTCTTTGTCAAAGAGATTTAATTGAAAAATGAAACATTGTTTAGTTTCAAACACTAGAGATTCTCCACAATGACATTATTGTGTGCTACCATTTGATTAACCTCTTCTTTCTGTTTTAGTGGAGCTTGCTCTCCTTCAACTGTAGCTCTGTTTTCAATGTCATTCCACCATCTTCTGTACTCTCTTGCTCTTCAAGCAAGACCAATTCATCTTTCCATCCTGTTAATCTTCTGCCATCTCGTTCATCATCAGTGATTTCTGTCCTCTCTATCTGGCCCTCAACATCTTTGGGTTTATTTTCTCCAACAAACTTTGCCGCTTTCCTATTCTTCAGCCAGTGAAGAGTAGAGTCCAAAATGCCAACCACATTCTTAAAGTGCTCATATTGTCATTTTTAGGTTCATAATTGTATTAAGGTTGTACCTGAATAGGTTTAAATGGTATAAATTTCAAAAAACACCATATTTTTGTTTTGTACCGCACATTGTTGAGCTCTCTGTTTTAGCTGCTGAGGGAGGCATCTCACTTCTGTTCCATTTTTGTTGGGAGTCGCCCATTTGCAGTACCTACTGTAGGTCAGCACTGCTAGTCAGACGCAGAGTATGAGGGCTGCCACGCTAGCAGCTAGGCAAGCATCATAAATAGAGCTGTTTGAAGCAGTTGGTGAACAGTGTTTTTGTTGGAGATGGCAAGTCCCTTTTGGGGGCGGGGGGGGGGGACTTTGGGCTTTTTCACTTTATAAAACTTTAATGTGCACAAAAAAAAGATATAACACAATAAAGGAAAGGGAAAAGCCAAAAAACCAATATGAGCACGTTAAGGGAATAGTTTGACATTTAGGAACTACGCTAATTTGTTTTAGTTGTGAGCTAAATAAGAAGATTGATACCACTCTAAAGTATGTTTATAAATATGTAACTACAGTCAACAGACTTGGCATTAAGACTTTAAGGAGGGGGAAACAGGTAGCCTGGCTCCATCCAACAACAATAAATACTCCTAATTCAATTGGGTTTCTAATGGGGTGCCGTTTGTTCAGCGGCTCACACTGAAAAGAACAGCAACATTTTGTCACATTTAGCTTCAAAAAATGTTAACAAACTGGTATGAATTTTTGAGGGTTACTTTTTTGCACATTTACAACAATATTTGTCAACTTAGAAATATTTTAAATAGTTAAATCCAAATATTAAATGTTACACCTATAATAAACACGTTTGGAGAAACAGTATTTGAAGAGTACCTCCTGCATAACTCCCACACTCTTCATAAAAGTGACACTAAAAACTCAAACTTTTCTTCAAATACTGTTTCTCCAAACGTGTTTATTATTTTAGGTAGTTATTATCACTATAATCCATGTCCAAGAGTCCATTTCCCCGGATTAGATTCATTTTTATTCATTATTTGACCCTATAAACACACACTGACCTCCTCAAGCTTTTATTTTGATACTAATACAAATATTGTAAATGTGCATAAAAGTGACCCTCAAAAATTCATACCAGTTTTTTAACTATTGTTTGAAGCTAAATATGACAAAATATAGCTGTTAATTTCAGCATAAGCCGCTTTACAAACGGCACCCCAGTTTGTTGTATGTATCAAACAATACATAATATGTTTAATAGTGAGGTTAATACAAGGTACTACAACGCAGATTTGGTTACTTCCTTTTATCCCCTAACCCAGCTCTACTTTGGACAGAGCTATGTCGCCCTGTTTTCAGTCTTTATGCTAAGCTAAGATAACTGTCAGCTTGCTTAAAAATTAGAGTACATCAGACTTGTATCAGTTTTCAAATCTAACTCTCAGCAAGAAAACATATTTTTCATGATGTCAAACTATTCCTTTTAAGGCTGTTGATTGTATCAGTAGCAGCACATAAGGAAACCTAATGCAGAGCTTTGTCATAGAACAGATGCTAAACATAGATTACAAAGGACTTTAAAGAGGAATATTTCAGTAACGTGGCATGGCAAAATTTCATAGTGAAACTTTTGTAACACTAAAATTATTTGTTTGAATTAAGAGACGGGCATCTTTAGGCTAGACAAAAGCATGCTTTAAAATTGGATGGAACAGAGCCAGAGGTAAGGGAACTATTTATGAGGCAATAGGGCAAACTGAATTTGTGATCTCTTTGATCAGTTTTGTGGTGACAGTGTCTAATGGAAATAAATGGGAATTCATGTGAGAGGACATTTCATGTGAGAAATGATTTCTGTGGGAATGTCTTCTCACACAAGAACACATCATTTGGCAACATATCATTTGGCACACATTTGGTGTGATTTTAGTATCGTTAATTTTTTTTGTTTAAAATGAAGGGAATAGGTCTAACCGAAATAGCAGGGAATGGATGGAGTATGAATAACTAAAAAAGCATATGTACTCAAAACAAACAGTATATATTTACTTCAGCACTTTGGCAGGACTGACCCATAAAGTGATATGTTGAACTACATTCATAGATCTGTCATGCAAGCACTCAATTGTGTATTTGGAGAATTAGGTCACAAAATACTGCTGGCTCATCCAGGAAACATCTGAGTAGAATAAGAAGTTACATCATTTTGACTCTGATCCCAGGGCAACAAACGTAAAAGGCAATACCATATTGTTGTATCAAACATTTCAGCTACTACTATATCTGTAAGCAAGCCCCTAATAATAATAATAATAATAATAATAATAATAATAATAAAATAAAATGAATAAAATTATAATAAAACTCCAAAAAAGCCTGGCAATGATACTATACAAACAGACAATATTAATGTATTAAAATGTTTATTTGCCTGATAAGCTATTGATTTTAAAGATTATGGAAGGTAATGTCACTTAATGGTAGAAAAAAATAAGAGAGAAGGTTGACACATAATAATTTACATGGTTATTCCCCACTTGGGATGTCCTCCCGAGTCAGAATCCTATTGGACTAATTTGTGTATTCCATGTATCGAAGTCCCCCTCTAATATACACCCAATTTCATGGAAATTAAAAGGATTGCTGCCTTTTGAAATGGAAATTGGGTATGCAGATTTAGGATGAATCAAAATCTGCCTCCCTAGTTGACACAGAGTGAAATAAGCTTCTCATGACCCATTACGTCTGTGCCAGTTGTCAACTCCAGACTTATTAAGGATCGGCCACAAACACCAGGACAATTTTATCGGAGAGGAAGCAGCATCATAATCATTACTTACCGAAACAAGTCATAGGCTTCAAATGTAAGTCTTTGGTCACAGCTGACAGCTAATGTCTGGAGAGAGAAAAAATAATTCTCACAATCTCTGTGTTGAACATAGCTATAAACTCAACATTTTCCCCTAATAAGATAAAAAGTTATATAACAATGAATCATACTCTAAGCCTGCAAACACCTGAACGTTTCTGTCACACACAAAGCTCTCTCCCCACAAAGAGAGATAAATTGTCAAGCTCCCTCAGATAAACCAAAGATCCTTAAGAACAACAAATACAATCTTGAATGCTTCAGTCTCAGTGTGTATTCTCTAAATAAGGAGTGACTCCGTTATAGTTTAAGATAATCAAGTTTGTACGTTTTAAAGTAAAGTAAGTTTTAAGTTTGAGATAATTTAATTAAGTTGACATACCAAAGACAACATCATTATCACAAATAAAATGTTTATAAAATAAACAAGCAAACACAAGGTTGTTGTCAATTGGTTTGTTCCTCTGTGCAGGTAAACAATAACTCCTTATCTTTTTACATATTTAACAGGTTATTTACAATGAATACCGTTATTATTTTCATAAGGTGTTTTGTACATATGGCAATAGTATTGATTGACATCTGTACGACACTCATTCCTCTCATGCCCACCTGATTCCTTCCAGTGAGCGGTCAGTCAGCTCACAGCAACTAGATTTCCAAACTAGATAATTTAATGCGCTGGTCTGCATAAATCTATCAGCAGGGAGATCTTTAAAAGATCTGCATCTGTCTGTCTCAGCTTGGCAGCTCTGAGTTTTCTAACTACATCCTCATATGATGTTTTTGTAGCATAAACAAACAAAACTGTTTCATGAATTAATCATATATTGTATGGCATTATGGGAGAGCTTAGAGGCTTTGGGCAAAAAACATTAATTTGTTGTTTAAAAAGAGAAATACTTAAGTAACCATACTGACCTTATACTTGCAGACCTCTAAGATTCAAGGTTTTGAAAAGACCCAGAGACGCTCTCTATGGATTCATATGCCACATTAATAAATTAATTGCCCTTTTTCTTAATGTCAAAACAGGAGTTGGGATGTCAAAAAACCCTCTTCTGTAGCATTCAGAGTATTCTGAAAATGGGTCAGGTAAAAACTTTCTCTTTACTAATGAAGTCCCTGTGTACTGGGCCTCACACCTGCTGAGTTTCAATTACCACAGTGAAACAGGATGGGAAATCCCGACAGTATGCGTGAAGCAGATGCAGCAGTGTAACGTTGTTACCTACATTATGAACGGGAGAGACATTTTTAAGCTTTGAATGAGCTGAGTTGAGGTTGAACATGTATTTATATGCCGATTACTTTAGGAAGTTTCTATTTAAGTAATTGCAAGACAATTTATGCATTTATGTATTTATGCATGAATAGTTTTTTGTGTTCATTTCCAAGTTAAGGGTTGGTTTATTTACCGTTTTTGCTTTTAAATATTTTTGCTGCAGTCAGGCCCACTCTGGATTGAAATGCTGCTCTTGTACATGTGTCTTTTACTCATCTTGAGTAGACATGCATTCCTCTGCAGTGCTTTATTGGTTTAACTACTAAATAAACTGTTACTTTTACTCTTTGCCAACCTTTTTTAACAATCTAAGAGCACTGCGTAAAGCGCAAGTGCGTTTAGGGCGTGTCAATATCCACTTTTTTTCCACAGAAAAAGGGTCTGTGCACCGGGCGCAAGGTTCAAAAGGGTTGTACTTAGTTTATTCATGGCTGTGTTTTGGGTGTAACATGCAAAAAACAATCAGTGTCATCTCCCATACCCTTTAAAAGCCAGGCGCAATTGTACCTTGGCACACTGCTATTATGATGGCGGATTTGCACCATAATATTTTTATTTGTAATCTTTTGAATGTTTGTTTGTGTGCTGCTGCTGTGCTGTGTGTGTGTGTGTGTGTGTGTGTGTATGTAACAAGCTAGGAACATTTGACTAATTTGCTGTTAAAATAACAATGAAATGCTGCGCTATTGACTTTAGACCCGAGGCCTGTTGCACGAAACCAGGATAAGGGATTAAGCCGGGATATTTAAGTTATCCTGGATGAAATTAGCTTTGACTTGGTTGCATGAAACCAGGTTGAATTAAACCCAGCCAAGTAACCATGGAGATTTATTCTTTGCGGCTAGCCTGGTCCAGAGCAGGCTAACAGCCAGGCTAAGATTAATCCTGGAGTCTCATGTGTTAAATCAGCTGCCGCTCTGATACAAAATAAACGTGTTCAAGTTATTCCGTTGTCTTCAGAATGTGTTCTGCTTTATTTTTATTAACATGCATTATTTGTCACTATTGTTGTCATGAGTTTGTTTTGATTTGAAAATAGTTGCACTGGCACCCAGATGCGGACTGGCAGCTGGGAGAGTCTGAACTTTTCCCAGTGGGATGGTTTTTTGAGGCTGCCTGGCGTGCGGCCGCTGCCTGCTGCAGACTTGTGCATCGCATCAGTGACCACTCTCTCTGTAAAGGTAGAGATGAGCAGCGCGGCGTCCGTGGTCTGTGCAGCTTCAGGTTTATACAGGACGCAGCTATAGTCCCAGATATGATAATAATGTTTTTATTATAGCTTATTTTGGTTTTATAACCTTCTCAATAAGTCTCACAACACTGGACCAATAACATGGCCTATGTACGTATATAGTGTACACCACAATGCTTCTTCTTTCTTTTTATTTTGGTGCTGTCACATGTCAGAAGAATAAAAAAAAACATGAATATTGTTTTACATATGCTCACAGCATGTATTCAAGTCACTTACTTTTTTTTCTAGTTGTTGAAAACATGTGGCGTGATTAGTAGGCGAAGTAGATATTTTTACATCCTTACACATTCAGTTGGTCCGCTATAGTCTGTTGGGCTTTTTCTCAACGTTTAACAACAGCGCTATTTTCATTTCTGCATATTATATACTTCACCTCCTACTACTACTTTCGCGCAACAGGCCCCAGGTTTTTGTTAGTCACTGGAGCGATGACTTCCTGCTGCCTCATATGCCAAGAACGCACTTGAAAACACCTCCCTGTAAAACCAGCTCGCCCATGGGCACACAGATGGGCGCAGGTGCATTTGCTATTTAAACAACGTGGGTGTTGGACAGGAATTTGATAACTTGTGTCAGGCTTTGCACTGCGCTTGATGCAAGATAGGGCCCTTAA
This sequence comes from Etheostoma perlongum, assembly GCA_026937815.1. Classification (NCBI taxonomy): domain Eukaryota; kingdom Metazoa; phylum Chordata; class Actinopteri; order Perciformes; family Percidae; genus Etheostoma; species Etheostoma perlongum. The sequence continues at coordinate 13,201,949 of CM049386.1, forward strand.
TGTGTATGGGACTTTTGTTAACTAAATCAATTACATAATTAATATATAAGATCAAAGCAGAGGCAGATGTGTGTTGATGTCACTGAGCAATTTCTGGGAGCAGGGTTGACGAGATGTCAGTCTAAGAGACACATTTATACAGGATACAGTACTTGTCTTGTTCAGGTATTGCTTGATTTGTGTACAGCTTAAGGTTTTTCTGCATGTGTAATAAGCTTTACTCTGAGATGCGGAGGTTGCTCAGCAAATTCAATGTTGAGTTCTATGTTCCCTGCTCTCCAGCGGGTCTGTTATCTCTGGAAAATGCCTCTGGAAGAGGACTGTTCCTGATAGGACACCGGCCATCGGTGCCCACAGGGAGGGTCAGATGCCTTGCCAGAACTCGCAGTCAACGAAGATTATCTGGTTGTGTTTGAGCTTTACAGTCTCAATCTTATAATTCTTCCGGATTGTACACACACAGATCTGTCCTATCAAAAGAAGCAAAATCACGTTTGATTGATACTGAGATTTATTTCTGAGACGCAGGTTTACAGTATGGTGAGGTGGATGTGCAGGGATACTAATCTCAAATGTCCTTTCCTACAGTAAATATAAGCTGCATGTCTGGCTAACAGAATTTACATTTACTTTGCAGCTGACAGTGCAACTCCAGTGAGAGATTATAATGCAGCACTTTTTCAATGCATGTTTATTTTTATATATATATATACACACACACACACACACACACACACACACACGCATGCACACTCAGTCTGTGCTTGTTGCTGCACGTTACAGTCATTTATCAAAAGCTAGTATGATTGTGTATTAAAGATGCATTACGTACAAATTCATTATAAGAGGATTTTGTTTTAATGTCCACACGGGAACTGTGTGAAGAAAGATTAGGTGTCCTGGCGGCTCACTGGCCTGAGGAACAAACCATGAAACTGGAACATGGGTTAGAACCGGGCCCAATTTCATTTTCATCCTCTTTCTCCATTTTTAGTTCTCAAATAATCCCAAAATCCAATTAAAAAAAAGAATATACAGTTTATGCAAAAAACAAAAATGTGGTACAGAGATTAAATGGAAAGTTTCAATTGAATAAAACTGTTACTTATGATATGATATTCATCGCCCCTCTGTGTAATATAACTAAAGATGTCTTTATACCATCGTGCTCCTTGCCAGGCTGTGCCAATGCTGCTTTTTTTCCTTGTAATCATGCCAGTTCTTATTGCATTGTCATTGAATTAAGTGGCAATTTCAGGCCATGAGAATGTTATGTGAGTGAGAAACCTCTCCTAATCCAAGCATGCCATTCTATGAATAACAATGGCAAAACTCCATTCTGGATAAGCCATTACATCTGTCTCTCTGGTTCTAATTTTCTCTTTATTTTCCCTTTTAGGTTTTATGTCTTTTCTCCAACAGCCTCCCATCTGCTCCCATGCATGTCCTTCCCTTATCTCCATATGTATCATATCTTTCAATTCCTAAACTGTTCACTTAGTCACAACTCAGGAATGCAAATAATGTGTTTTTATGCAACTGCAGGTGATTATATTCTGCCTGTACTGTCCTGCCAGTTAAGACATGGCATTGTTCAAAGTAGGAAGATTTATGTACAGACAGCAGCTGTCTAATTTAGATATAGCAGCACGATTAAAACGCTTCTCATGAATAGACTGGTCTTTCAACGCAATTGCCATATTAATCTCATCCATGCACATGAGCTGTGACATCACATAGATAGATCAGTTTCCAAGAATGGACTGCTCCTGCAATCATGAAGATTGCATGTGGGTATTGGGATTCATTTTGTATTGTGTTTCTGAAGCAGCACACCCAGATGCTACTGCTACTTGAGGTCAATTGTTTTTAATTTGTGAAAGATGCTGAATGGGTCTGTCCAAAAGGAGAGCATTGTCTTTTTTGAAGCAATATAAACAGTCATTTTGAGCCTCCAGATACCTATCCTCCCCCCCAAAGTCAAGTGCTTTAGACTCATCCATAAGACCATTGATGATAAAGCAACTTAAAATGAAATGAAAGGCAGTCATCTACATATAATAGTTTCAGAAAGAAATGTGCATAAATTGTCTTTAAAATGTTTCCTTTTCTAGTAAAGGCTGTATAGCAGATGACATTGTTGACTTTTTCAGATATTAGAGTTTAATTTTGAAAGAAACTACTAGATTTTTTTTCCGAATAGATTGATTTATCAAAATTTGTTTAGCCATTTAAATGTGTCTTGGAAAAAACGTAACTACTATGTGTCATCAGAGTATGACAAAAACAACGAAGATTAAAATTGAAAAGGTCTGTTAAGATGAGCAAAACTAGCCAGTAATTCTTAACCTCCACCCTGTCCACTAATGTAATTAGAATTCTGTGTCAAAATTTCAGTTTTCTGTCTCATCTCTGTCGTTTCCCTCCAAACAATCAAGGGGGTCACAGCCTTCTCCTCTCAGTCCATCTGTCATGTTCACAGCTTGGGTTTGCTGCCACCATAGCCTAGTTACACACTTTATGATTATGGAATACCCCGCTCTGGCTGCTTTGCATTTGTCATCTAACAGGAGTACACCATTGGGAGAATTTCAAGAAGTTGTCCTTGTGGTTGGGATGGTTAAAATAACTGTCAGAAGACCAGCCGCAGACAGTTACTTTTCACAAAAATCATACTTTTCAGTAATTATTTTTGAGTGTATATTGCAGAAAAGGTTGTGCCACAATCACATATTGATTGACTACTTTCTTCTGGATGGGATCCCATCAGGTTCCTATTGCTTTTAGAATGGCATGCTGTGATGGTGCTCAAGATTTAACGGCAAGACCAGTCTTTGTGGAGCTATATTCCAGAAAATACCACTTGGTCCACAATCCCAAATGCATGTCTCTTTACTTTTTTATTGTACTAAACAAAGATACATAAAAATGACCATTACTAGCATTAGAAGTTGATACAGTAATGCAATATGTGCGGACAAAATTGGTTTCATAACCATAAGATATCAAAAAGGTGTTTCCCTACAGCTTTTTCTATTCATAACACACACATGTTTTGGCATGTTGACAAAACCGTTTGACATAATAAGATTAACTTTACACTATTAGGAACTTGACATGCATGCATTTAAATTAAAAACATTTTTTTCATTAACTAAATACACGCCCACAAATGTCTCAGACAAACATGTATTCTGTTCCAAGCCCTTACTCAACTGGGGAAAACAATAACTTGACCTTTTTCTTGGCATTAACTGTTGGCTGTTAAGTTAATTAACCAACAGGAATGAGGTAAACAGGGAGGATATATCTGCAGTGGCTGTATGAAACGTTCTCTTTTGTCAATGTATAAATCTGATTGATAGACTTCAACAATGTTTCACAAAAAAAACATTCTAAATATAAATGCAGTATGCAAACAGTAAAAAACAATCCTTGCTGTGTGTGCTTACTGTGAGAAATTATATCCTGATTTCATAAAAAGAAAATCTAAAAAATAAATTAGTTTGGCCAACAAAGCATTTCTATTTCTCATGACTAGGACGTTTCTTATTTTCCCCCCCTCACACATGACTAACTTAAATAATTCTTCACCGTGAGAAAAACGACAAATTATTCATGACTGCACATTAATTGTGTCACAAAAAGATCTATTGTATTCAGCAGGGGGTAGTAATCCAGATTGAAACCTGACGTATAAAAGCAACTTGCTGTGACTCAGCCTACGCACACATAGAGGTTTCTCTAGCTGCACAGTTAAAGGGCCATTCTCTTAAGCCTGGCTCCGCCTTCCTACATACTTCCGCTCAATTTTCCTTTTTCCTTCAGTACTAAGTCTGGGTTTGCAGTATATTCTTGGGTTTTCTCTGGTCAAATCTTTACCGGTCCAATCAGCGAACAGAGGTAATGGCTGAGTATGCTGACGTTGAGGTTGTGCGCTAGCCGTAATGGCGGTGGAGAAAGATGCGAGCAAAGCCATTCAGTCCGTTGCGGCAAGTTAAAGTTAAAACCCAAGCAAGAACAATCTTTGCTGAGTTTTGTTTGTGGCCCTCCTCCCCAAGGGGTTCGGGAAAAGTTAGATTTTCCAACTTGCTCCGTAATAGTAAAGCAGTTAGCTAAAGGTGAACGTTAGTAATGCTAAGCCGAAGTCACAACCAAACGTTAGCGATTGGTTATTGAAGATCCAGACTGGCTCTGGGCAGATCCAATAGTTTTAAACTTCAGAGTACCCGCCTTCAAGGGAGTTAACACTTGTCAATTGAGTGGCCAGACTCTCTGTACAAATGAAATGTACGAGAGTCTGGTAGGACCAGGCTACATTCTCTTGGCTTTTCTTGAAAAGCTAAAAAAAAAGGAAACAGTTTGGAGAGCATGCCTGTCACTAAGGAGAAATCCTTCTCTGTCACCTGTTTGACTGAGCAGTAAACACAGCAGAACAACGTGTCTACTCAATAACCCACCCACTGTGATTTCCCTTTTCAAGTGACAGAGTATCACAGAGAACTTTGAAGTTGTTGCCTACAGATAACAGGCATTAGGTTGTGGTATCCACCATGCAGTTGTGTGATCTTTTGCAGCTGAATACAGTATCATATAAATGGGGCTTAAACATATCACAAAAAATTACAACCTATCTTTAGTTTTTCTTCGTTTGTTCTGTCACAAAAGACATGTAGTTGTCTCACTTATTTGACCTGATTAGACCTCTTCTCTATGGCTTTGTCTGCAGTTATTTACTATAGAGGAAATTCTATGTAGAGGACTAAGTAAGGGTTCAGCTGGAGAGATTGAAACTTAGGTCACTCCTTTAAACATTTGGACAACACTATAACATGGTAAACATACTATCTAAAAGACTACATAATTAATTATTTTAGTGTGTGTACAGACACTGAGTGATCCCTTCGTCCCCTTGTCTATTTATTTACACTTGTTAGGAAGAAAATGGTTTCTAAATACATAGTCTTTTTAGATTAAAAGCAAAGTTTGTTTTTAAGACAAAACAGGCAAAACATTTTTTTAATTCAGTCACTTTCAATCAATGAAGCTTCCTTAAGTATGAAATGTTAGCTTTGTAACTTGTTTGACTTGTATAAATCAAATGGTATGGGCATGCAAACATATCAGAACAATGTTAAACTTCCCACTGTTGAGACCTTTTTGGAGAGTGAGATGGTGCATAAAAATTGTCCTCTGGATCAGCTGAATTTTTCTGCTTTCTAAATCTGATTTAACTAATGTAATATTGTATGGTACAGGGCTGTGATTTGGAGTTCATTGCAAATTTCTCCTTGAAGCTTCATCCTGAAAATAATTTGGAAAGGCTTCAAAAGCACCACAGAGCTGTGTATTTATTGCTGACAAGTTTGGGATTTTAGATGCCATGTGTCAAGTGTTGCTGCAGACACTGTGATTGATTACCCTACTGCCACTCTATTATGGATCTATTGCCAGCGTCACACACCGTGGTTGAATAATAATGACCCTGAAAAACAATTAAAATCTCTATTTGCAGCAAGAACACCACAGACACAAGACAGCAATAGCAGCAAAGGTTAGCCTGGATCTAGCAACACAGGTAAAGCTCTTTATAGAGATACCTTTATAGAGGGACTTATCTGACCCTCTTAATGTTTTTGCATCCAACAGCTCGTACATGTCCACCCAACCACAGACGAGTCCGGTAGATATGTTGATGGTTTTTAATTCACACTTCCTGCCCTACCTGTCTCTACAGGTTTATGTGGTGAAGCCCAATAATGACAAGAGTAGAAGACTCATGGGAGCTCATCATCACTGCGTCAACACTTCCTGTCAAGCCTAATTGACTAAGGAGAATTACTTACAGTAGACCGACCACTAAATCCCCATCCATCTTAGCCTGTAGTTCAAAAAGGTGGTGGGTGAAATAGCAGAGCCAGAGACAAGAGCTGATCTGTGTAATAAACATTCAACAGCTCTTCCCTCACACATGTCTCAACTAATGCCCATAAATTGGGCTACAGCCAATCCCCTGACCTTGACTGCAATGCAGCAGGTAAACATTGCAGCCGATCAGCATGACAGGCCGGTATCTCCACACAACAGGTTTTTTCTGAGCGCTGAGCAGGGACCCGGGGAGAGGCTGAGCTTCGGATAACATAATATAGCTGTTCAAGAGCCCATCCTTCCTGCTAAAGCACTGCACGTCAAGCCTTTCACACAGTGTGGGAAAGTGAATAAAAGGATAGAGGAGGAGACGGAGATCACAAACAATATCGCACTGATGCAGAGGGACCACAGCACAGAGCAGGAGGGATGGCAGATTTTCTATTAAAAAAAGAGTCAGCAGCTTTTGGATGATCCAATTCCATGAATACACCAATTCCAAGAATTTCTTCAAGGTGAGCATACAAAACAATGTTTGTTCCATCCAGTAGCTGCATTAACCAGACACAGATACAGGGTGGCTCTATCATTTTTAGGCACTAGAAAATAGTCATTTGTCTCTCTTTTACTAGAACCACACACTGCCCTTTCAGAAATAATCTGAATCTCTACAGGTATTACTTTTATAGTTTCTAAACCCATTCACAAGTCAGTATATTACCCATAAAAAATACATTCTCTTCCGATTATTTATTGATTGATTTAAATATGAACCACTGTCTATTCAAACTACAAAGCTGCTGTCTCTGTGGACTGCTTTCTCCCTTCCTGCTTCCTGAGCAACAGGAAGATGAGGATGAAACTGGTTGAAACTCCCTTGATGGACAAAACTCGTTTGAAGCTCCCCCTGACTGCCTATGGGAAGCTGCAAACCAGACGCATGAATTGTTCAGGATGAAGAAATACTGTGGCCCAATCTCAAAGTGCGCCCTGAGGACTAAGGACTAAAGACTCACAGACTTAATTGATCTCAGGTGCTAAGTGAGTGAGTGTGTGAGGCCACAAGGGCTCAGATAGGTATAAATTGGATGGTACAGCACTTCACAAGATCACATGTTACCTTAGTGACGTTTGATAACAAAGATGTTGCCGACACTTGCCGTTTGGGTATTTTCATTTTAAATTTGTTGCTTTCCACACGGCCAAGGCACGGGAGACGACTGACTGATTCCAAATGTTTTCAAACTTTTGTTTTACAAGCTGGACAACAGGTCCGTTCTGTGGTTGTGTGTCCTGCTGTTGTTTACCTTTTTGTAATTTACGGATTTCCCTATGGTCTCCGCGGTAAACAACACAACGCTTTGAACTGTGGGTAATTCCCTTTGGTGAAGTCTGCACTGATGCAGACTCACAAAAAGGGATCATTAAGAGTGTACTCAAACCCTCACGCCCTTTGTTAATTAGACAACCCTAAGCGTTTACAAATTTTGTGAGAATGCGCACCAAAGTCTGTGAGTCTGAGTACAGACTTTGGAATTGAAAAAATATACATATAAATCTGAGTTTGGTAGATTTTGACATACAGTATTTGTCACACACAAGTTTTGATAAAATGTTTTGTCTACTTTTTTTTATTTGATTTTGTAGTCAGTCCATGCTTAAGCGTTAAACACGCTTGTGAAAGTCACCTTCTCTCACAGTAATCTTCCATGTCAGAGGCTCAGTCATGTTTAAAGGTGGAGAACTGGCTTCTTAGAACATGGAACATGAGGTGGTCAGATGTAATGTGATGAAGTAGATGAACAGCCAACATGTGTTTCACCTAATTATTTTATATATGTCTTATTAGATCAGGTGTATATACAAAATTATTATTTTTTGTCCTTTTGGCCAGATTGTTTTTCTGCACTCTTGCCTAAACTCTAAGTTGTTCATTATCTCATGAACATGAGATAATGAAATCATGAAATGTTCCTAAGCACCCCTAAATAGATAGATAGATATTATTGATCCCAAGTGCATTGGTGTGAAAAGGGCAGCTTTCAGAGCGTTGCAGACCGGAGCATTGCAAGTAACTGGGGGTTCATCTTGTCTTGTTGCTACTCTTTGGTCTGAACTTGCTATGCACCCTCCCGCCCACACGCTAATGGTGAAAGGAAGATTGATTACACAAAGTGATACAACAAGAGAGTAAAATTGTAAGTTATTTTTAATTACCTGCTTACCTTTAGCTACGTTTTCTTGAGGTAAAGGAAAGGGGGTATTTTGGATTGCAATGGAAAACTATAGTCTATAGCTAGAGTGAAGAAGTAAAATACAAGAAATGGTTTCCTTAGCAAGCTAATCACAACTCTTTATTTTTTGCCAATAATATAGCCTATCTCTAGTAGGCCTATTCCAAAACAATAGGAATCCCCATAGAATCCTGTTGTCACTGAAAACTAAATGCCATTGGGTCCCTGTTAATGCTTTTGTACTGTTGTATCATTCAATTCATTGAACAGATGAGATGGGTATTGGAAGCTATTTCAGCAGAGAGAAAGAGAAGCAGAGATGAGAGAGAAAGCCAGTTGATTCTGAGGGAGCCGGTGTGATTGAGGTCAGTAGTGGTCTATAGGTCTGAGGATTGATTTGTTTTCTTCTAACAATAAGCATTTTTTGGCATGTTTAGGCCCTATGCATTGCCTAAACTAAATTATTTATTTATATTTATTATATATGCGATCTATATTGTAACCAATTTAACTTTCTGCATTCATTGTCTGTGATAAATTTAATAAATATGTAGCTGTTACCTAAACCTAAATGTAAGGTAAAGATGAACACATGCCAACAGATACACATGTGAAAATAAAATGAAAGCAATCCTACATACATATATAAATAAACACAAACACAATCATATATTTATATATATACACATATATATAGCAGTGATGCCTATTTTTTTCTTCTTTTTCTTATAAGGCATGCTATTACTTTATCATACATTGACATGAGCAGACAGATTGCATTTATTAATAGTCATTGCTTACAGAAGAACTCATCAGGAGCAAAGTCTGGCCTAAGTAAATTCCCCCATGCAGCTTTGATGTGTTTAAAAAGTTAACATTACAGTAACTTTTGTTGAACAGAGTAGAAATGGAAGAAGAGGATATGTCTGTCATTTCTTACCTGTTAACATCTTGGTTTGTTGATTTGTTGTTGGCATAAATGTATCTCTAATACAAGCTGCAAGAAAATAAAAACCCTTATTTTTTTTTTTTGTTGAAATAATCAATTATTAACTTATCAGAATCGAGCATTGAATTGCTCCAGAGAGAATTGGGGTGCATCTAAGAATCGATTTTTTTTCCTAGCCCTAATAGTTTGGTACAATTTATCATTTTTTCCAGATAACAAAAAACAATTTTACAATTCTGAGTTCCTATAGTGCATATTTCCTGGCAGGTGGTTGAGGTTGTGTGTTTACTAACACAGCACTGACCTTGGCTCATGACAATGCATTTTTATGTCAGCTTACATGAGTGTGTTGTACTTTCTGAGGTCACATACAAAGAATTATTATGTACTCAAACCAGGAGGAACTGTTGTTTTTCAAGAGATGTTATTATAATGGGATATTGCATTGCTTACACAAATACAGCCTTATAGTGAAATTGAAATGCATAGAATGGAATGTTGTTGGAAAAGATTTACTTTTGGGGTTTTTCCACCTTTATTTGATAGGACAACTAGGTGAGAAAGAGAGGGAGAAAACATGCAGGAAATCGTCACAGGTCAGATTCAAACCCTGGACCTCTGTGTCAAGGCATAAACGTCCAAGTATATGTGAGTCTGCTCTACCCACTGAGCCAAACTGGCCACTGGGAACTCATATCTGGACACTGGACAAATGCTTTGTACTTTGAATATCAAAGTTAATAACAATCTGCCAACTACATGATACTTACATAAAAAAGGAATTTGACTCCATGCACATGCAAAAGAAAGGGGGTCTCACCAACATCATTAGAGTTCATCTGCTGGGGACAGGCACCATACGGAATGGAAAACATTTTGATTGTGCTACTGACCAAGCACAATTTATTGATTTAAGTTGAACAACCACCGTTTTGTCAGTTTTCTCACCTTGGTTTAACAACTAACAGCAGTTCTCAGTCCTGATCCCATAACCCCTGTTTGTTTTCACTCTAGCTCTGGTTAATGCAGGAGGGAGTCAACGCTGATATTTTCGCTAATTCAATCATGATCTCAAGTCATTAAGGACACAAGTCATCATAGTCCTTAAGGTTTCTAAATGCTGACAATTAATATAACACAGCATCCAAACCTTCAAAAATATTGATCCTATTTTTCACACAACTAGAGCAGACCATGTCTACTCAAACAGAGCAGTTTTTACAGTGAAGAAGAGGAATGAACATGACCAATGACCAAAAACATGAGAGAACATTTTGGAGCGTTGAGGACGGAGAGTCTGTTTTAGTTCCTCTTGAAGATGCAATTTCCCATGTCCTGACATCAGTTCTATTTATGACGCTATAAGAAGGGCAGAAACACAGATGGATGGATTATATGGAAAAGATTTCAAATACCGGCCTGGGGTGTTGGTCGGAACTCACTAGACAGGAAACAGGTGGAGCTTTTACATTTTAGTTAGCTAGTGTTCCTTAATACAGCACAGCAATAAACCTACATCAAAAGGTAGCCAAGGTGTGTGGTCTGAAACATAGGATAGTACAAAATATATACATGTTAGGTTAGCCATAACTAGGTCTTTCTGAGGATGAAACACAATCAATCACATTAATAATGATAATAAAGCAAATTACCATCATGCTAACACTCATTTCGGTATTAATACCACTGACGTCAAAGAACAGCTGACGTTATATTTGCGTCACGTTACAATAGGCAGTAACACTAAGTTCTGTTGAAAGTGTAAATAACCAACGTTACTCCACAATATATTAACAGAACAGTATTGCAGAACACATGTATGCTGACACAGTTCAGCCGTGACTGATAACAAATGACAGTACCAAACACAAACAAACTTCGCCGTCACAGCTAGCCAATTACACGTGCTAATTAAACTTGTCTATAAACTCTATAAACTGAGAGTTTATCAACTCAAAGAAATGTCCGTTCTCAGTCTTAACAACATCACAAGAACATGTGACTTACTGATCAGACACTCACGAAAAAGTCTGCTATGGACGGCAAACACACTTTATATTGTACTTATGTGAACATACGTTTGTAGTCATAACAACATCTCAAAACACTTTTACATAGTACACTTTCACACATTGTGGCCAAAGCTGCTGTACATGGTGCCCCCTACTTCATCATGGCCAGGATTGGACCCACCAACCTTCCAATTGTCAGGCAACCGCTTGACCACTGAGCCACAACTGCCTTATGGGGTGCATCATCTCAATAAAGTTTTTTTTTTTTTTTAGCCAGGCTAATGGTGTGGCCCTATGGTTAGAGAAGTCAGTCTGTCGGGAAGCCCGCCACGTTCAGAATTACTGTATATCATTGTTGAATACCGATATTGATGGTCCTGAGAGGTTTGGTTATCTAGTACCCTAGCAGGTCAAATTTTTCAATTATTCAGTTAAATATATACACAAACTGTATATTAGATGGATTGCCTTCTAAACAGACAATCAGGGTTCCTGGACGATGAATCACAATACACTGGTGATCCCCTGACCTTTCTTCTAGTGCCACCATGAGGTTAATATTTGTTGTTTTGCCCCATATTGACTCTTAGTCTTGTCAATGAAATGTACCCAATCTAACACCATTTTGGTATTTATTCCAGCACAGCAGTAGCCATCATTGTACTGGCGTTAATAGGAACAGCATTTTTTCAAAAGCTATTTTGGGAAACTGGTTTAAGGGTTTTCTATTTTTTTAATTATTTGCTTGGGGGTCTCTTCACTTCTGACGAATATATCATGTATTGAACAAATGTAAAACACAACAAAACAGGGTTTTTTTTTAAAATCAGTATTCAAATTACAGCATTAGAGACAGAACCTGGCCCAGATGCGTCGACTGTAATTTATAATCACAGGTTTCTGTGCTCTGTCCAATCATCACATATTCATCTGCCGTATACAGTCTACCACCTCTGTGACACCCCTCATCTACTCAATATTCTCTCTCTTAAGGTTTGAACAGATGTCATTGCATTTGGTAGCAAAACATTTGAATATCACAGACTGTATATACTGAGGGGAATTTTGAAGGTGTAATTTTCTTTAGCTGTGCTTCAAACGGAATTTTTTGCATGTATTATCATCCGTTTATGCATATTTCCCTATAATTTAGGGTAACATATTTTGCATCATTGGAATTTGTATTTAGGTTCAATACACTTGCATAAAGTTCATGATTTAGATTTCCAATAATGAACCCACCAAAGGGTCTCTGAAGTAAAATAGGTTAAGCATCACTAAATCCTAAATTAAGATCTGAGCAAGCCATTACTGTGTAGTAAAAGTTCAAGCTGAGCATAACTTCCACACTGGCTATAAGCTAACTTAAAAACAAAGCCAGCATGCCCTTATCCAATGAACATTTTATTTTAGACAGTGGCCAATAAGGTAATCTATCCTAAGGACATGCTGTAAGCACTTTTCCACAGCTGACTAGCATTCTTATTTTTTAAGGATTTCCTAGGAGGGTCGGGAAAATGGCAAATTTTATATAGTTGGTAGCAGAATAAAACCAGCTCAGTTTCTTCTCTGGCTTACTGTAACCTCAGGGAAACACTGTAACAAGGAAATACATACAAAAGTATTTTGTTACTGTAACACTTTTAATTTCTCAGTGTGCAAGGAGCTGTGGCGAGATACTCTGCATTTAAAAAAAATGGACTCTGTCTATTTTTTTAGTCTTTCAAAAAAAAAACTAAAACACAAAAACAAAAGTGTAAGGAATGGATTAACAAGTCTTTATCTGCTCTAATGTAAGGTACCAACGTTAGTGTGCCCTGCAAACTAGCTACAATGGGAACAGAGCAGTTCTTCCAAGACCAAGAAGCACAATTTATTGACGAGGGTACTGAGTTTTTGATATTACAAAGAAAGCTGTGTTACAAACACATCCACCATGAAGTATTTCCTCACTGAGTGGAAGCCATCAGAGTTCAGGCAAACATTAGAGGCTCTGCCCTGCTCTTTATTACATTTGTATAAGTTTACAGTACACTTCTTCAACCCCAGCCAACATTACTCAAGTTACATTTGCCAAACACATTAGTCAGGGGTTAAATTGTGATGGGCTGTTGCTTGATAACATCACGTGGTTAAATATCCCTGATGTTATTATAAGTAAATATTTAAATCCATACAAAATTTAAAAAATGAAAGTTTAAAAATAAAGTCAAGACAAACTCAATTGACTCTAACTAGCTTTATTATTAGTTTTTACTATTTTTAAACTATTATCACTATCTGTATGCTATCTATAACTATCTGTATGCATCAAAATCTACATCTAATGTTAAAAATGTTTTTTGGGGCTGTTGTACAGACTGTAAAACTAAAGTGTCAAATATATAGAGGATTCAGACACTTGAATAAACACTTGTATTTTACAAGAGTAAGAAAACTGAAATATTTAACTTAATTATTTACAATAAAAACAAAGGAGAATCAATTCATCAGACAAACAGTTGGAATCAGGGATTAGTCATCAGGTACGCACATTCACAGCTCGTTCACATTTCTGTCTGGCTGATGAATGGTCGACTGAATGTGCTGTGGTCAAAAAGTTACTATTGTGTATCCGCCCCTGTGATTCAGATCCGTTCCTAAATGTAATGGTTTTTTCTCTGGCCCATGCTTCACCATTTTACCAAGTTTCATGAAAACATAGGCCAGTAGTGTTTCCGTAATCCTGCTGACAAAGCACCAAACCAAACCGAAAACATAACCTCCTTGGTGGAGGCAATAACAAAGTTGAGCACAAGTAGAATTGAATGCAAATGCAAATATGGGACACTTGACATTTGATGACACTCTGGTGGCATTTCTGTTTTTTGCGGATGTTTCTCTCCTTATGGCTTTAAAGGATTGTGACCTTTGATGTTCAGTGGAGAGTTTTAAAGCTGATGCAGAATAAAGTGGATTAGTCAATCTGGGTGAGGAAGCAGCTGCCACAAGTGGAGGAGTTCAGTTGTGATGGTTTGTGAAATTTATCATCAGTTAGGGGCAATGGCTGGCAGGCCTAGTATGAGCATGTGGCGGTGAAGTGAGAGCTAAAGTAAAACTCTCAATTGATCAGTCAGTCCTCATTCAAATCCTCACAAACATTGACAGAAATGATGAGATTGAAGATACAATGAGGATTCTCCGCTGGGTGGCTTGTCTCCCTGTACGTTAGAGAGCTCAATGATTTTGGAAAGCATCGACATTGAACAACTGCTTCTTTGTGCTGTGAGGACGCAGCCAGCTTAAGTGAATCGGGCATCTCATCACAATGCCAGGCTCTGTTTAGAGGTGTCCTCGGGCATGACCAACTGGGAAGACACCCCAGAACAGACCTAGGACACACTTGAGGGATTAAATCTCCCATCAGGCCTGAGAGAGATAAGGGTTCACCCAAAGGATATGTTGGGGAAAAGCCCATTTAGTCATCACTTGAAACTGGATAGTATTGTTTGTATGGATTTTTAGAATCTTAATTAAGTCTTCTTGATCAAAATATAACTACTTTTACATTTCTAAAACTTCACTGACCTTTCTACAACCTTACTGTTTTACACTGTAACTTAACTTCGTCTTTGGATGTCTCAAAACTGCTTGTACTCAGAAATTGATTTATTTCTGTCTGGAGATTAGAGCATGCCCTGTTCACGCCTCTGCAATCCCTTCTCCATTTTTATATTGACAAACCAAGGGCAAAAACTAAAAAAAAACACCTTTCTGTCCTTTTATGTGCTATCAATTCAAAGCAAACTGATAAAGCTGTGAAATCACTTTCCTGATTTGTTGTTAAGATGACATTGTCATTCCTACTTACTGTTGGACACAAAATCTTGGATTGGAATATACTTAATTTTCTTTTAAGCCACATAGAAGGTTGTTTTTATTGCTAGTATCCTTCTCATGAGGTACAGTAATTATTTCACACTAAATTCCCAGCATCCTGTCTGAATGTTTTTATTTTAGAACTGGGTCTCTCTGGGATCACTCTCACACAAGACGTGGTGACAATAGAAATACAAATGTTGCAGTATGAGGTTCTCAAGTTGTGGATAAAATCACTCAGCCGAAATTTCTTTTCTATTCTTTGCATGAGGACATGGATCAACATCTAATACAAAAACTTCTAAAGTAACCAAATTACACTGATGCAAATATAAATAAATAAATATTGGTTTTGATAGTAATACAGTACAATGGCTCATCTACTTGAATTTCTGTCAGCTCTGAAAACAGTAGAGTAAAAATATTTAATTTTCAATAACTGCTGATAATTATTCGTCATAAACCTCTTTCCTAGTAAGAACAAATAACAGATCCCATCAAATATCCCGTTTTACCTTTATTTTTGGTGTTTTGTCTGAGCACAGGCAGCCTGCCAATTTCTTATGAATCCCATGTCTCTCTGTGTGTGTGTGTGTATGTGTATGTGTTTCATTGAGAAATAATGTGTGTGAATGTGGAGAAGGCAGTGTATTGCACGTGTCTAGCATGTGTCTGTTCAGTGAAAAGAAGAGGCAGACAGGTGAAAAGAAAGATGGAGAAAGAGCAAGGCATGTCGCAGCACCCTCAGGACGTCTCTTCTTTCGGAGCAGCTGTTGTCTGAGAGCTGGAGGCAGCACTGCGGCGCCCTGTCAACTCCTTCTCCCACAGAAGCCCCTTTGCATGCAAAACAGGCTCTGGCTGCCCTCTCTCCTTGGCCACACTTTTCCGCCCCTTTTTGTCTCTGTATCAGACACCTCCTTATTTTCTCCACCTCTCTCTGAAGCGGAGTCTTCATTCAAATCAATTTCAAGCCATCACACGTAGTGCGCTCAGTGATAGTTACAAAGCACACAAACATAACATGCTGCAAGTGAGACAATTTTATGGGAAAGAACATTTCAAGGGCAGAGACAGATAAAGACAAGGAAATTTATTGTTTTTTTTATTGTGTACTAGGTGCATCAATTACTCTGCACAGGGGAAATATTTAAACATGTTGTGATTTGGTCAACCTCTTTCTACCATGACCATATTCCTTTACTCTCAGCTATCAGAGCCCAATGGCTTACAGTTATGTAAATCATTAAAAAAAAAAAAAATTACAAGCATCATTACTCATTTACGGGTTGCTCATGTTCCAAATTTAATAGTGTTAACAAAACATACAGTATTTAAATCTTCAATATATATATATGTCGAGTGTGGTCTTTGACCTCGTGCATTCCCCTGTTTTTGAACTGTATTCAAAGATATAATCTACGGCATAGTTGTTCTACATTGCACAAAGCAGACAAATGCTATTATGACACAGTTTGTATTTGATCACAGTCACACAATAAAGCGCACTAGTAACCTCCTGATATAGTGCTCTACTATTACTGCACCTTCATTTACTTGATAATTGATTAGTGTCATAATGGGGATTTCAGATTTCCTAACAAAACCTGTTGAGCGCTTAAGCTTAAAAAGTGATAATTTCTTGACAATCCTCAGGTGTGAACACAGTATTGTGCAGCAATATTATACAGTACATACATCTGACATTAAGAGAAATGTAAAGAAATGGAGATTAGTAAGATAAAATAGCGTGATACGATGATTCTTTTCCATGCAGTTAACAAGGCCTTTTGATTCACTATTAGCATTGACAGATAATTGCTCATGACTGAATGATGCAACAGTTACAGACGGAAGGGCTTGACAGCTGTGGAAACTGCTGTGAATTTTGGAAATTGATGATATATATTGCTTTCATACTGATACTAAAAACTGGTATTTACCAATACCTTTAATTCAATTCATGTAAAGAGAATAACATAATATGGAAACACAAATGCTACCCTCAAATGACAAACAATGGCACGCACACACACACACACACACACACACACACACACACACACACACACACACACACACACACACACACACACACACACACACATTTTACTCCTGCTCTGATAAAAACAAAACTGGATTCAGGGATATGTGAGCTCTACTGGTGTCACCACAAAGTTGACAAAATGCTACCACCATGTGGTATATTTTAATACTACATAGTTTTAATCTATAATATATTTAGCATGTAATTTATTACATCACTTATGACATAAGCCTGCTAATGTGATCATTTGTGGAAACGTCTCAAAATCACACATGGTCAGAAATAGAATACACATTAGATATGCCATTGGGATATGTTTGGATAAAAATCCCACATTTGACAGTTTGCACAAATACCAACTGACCTCTTTAACATCATACAGATGAACTTATATATAGATATATATATTTATTTTATGTTTATTTATTACAAGCAAAATGCATTTGAAAAACATTGGAGTCAAGCATTGAGGTCATCGAAAATACCTAATACAGGAAATGTGGTTAATTCGACTCTCTACATGGTTTGAAGAAGCATTCAAACTTGTCGACCTGTCGATTTCTATGACAAGTGTTGAATTCCCCCTGCTGATGAAGATCATGGGATATTATCTAAAGTTCCGGTGCCAAATGCACCTCATATTCAGTAACTTTAAAATACATATTACAATTCATGTTTTTATTATCTACCGATCGAAATAGAAATATTGTTTTTCTCAGTAGTTCAGCTTGTCATGTTTGATCATTTTGGAAGAAACCTTGAAACGTCCAGAATTTAAAACGAGTGTACAGTATGTTTTGCTGCTCAATAAGAGTTTAAAACAAAGGTGGATGCACCTGTGGAACTGGCAGAGTTAAATAGCCTGGTCACAATGCATGAAGAGACAAATGCATGTGAGTAGAAATGATAGATATAATAGCGTTTGAAACGCTAGTCTATGTAATATTTCAGTCATGTATTATATCTGAGAACTACCTTCTTACTCTCCATCTTGCCTGGCTACAGTAGGCCTATAAACAAATAGTCAACGGTCGCAGCCTCTGAATAAATGAAAAAAGTCTAGATAAATAATTCAAACTGCAGCCTGTTGTTCCTATATATATATATATATATATATATATATGTGTGTGTCGTCATCAACACGGTAGTCGCGGAAGTAGCCTGCGTCGTTTGCAGAGAGATGAGAGCTGCCTGGCGACCGCAAACGGAAAACAAGTCTGGTGTAGGCCTACAAACACTCAGGTGGAGATGGATTATTATGATACATGACCTCTGAGATCCGTTTTTATTTTCAACAGTTTTGACTAATTTCTGATCTGTCTTAGGTCCCGATAAAACCGGACTGGTGGAAGATCTTTTCCGAGGTATGGGTGCGCTACAGTCCTTACCGGGTAAACCTGAATACGTTGATCTGGCGGAAAAGACGGGCTGTGAGTAGTCATCATCATTATTATTGTTTGTGTTGACGTTAAGCAACACCTTTTTAAACAGCAGTCAGATATGTAGGATGTGTGAAAACCAAAACCTGATCTCATTACACCAGAAATAGTATTTGAATTCAGTTTCATTCTAATCTAGCCTTGTCTTAAAGGGGAATCTGACCATTTCCACGCCATAAGTAAAGATATGATCGTTATGTTGCTTTAATGACTCATGCCCAGCATCTCTATGGAAAACCAGTAGTGTGGTGCAGTAGTAATGAATCATTTACATTTACATTTACTGTGTCGCTTTACCAAGTCTACAGAGGGAAGTACAGATAATATAGATGGCAAAACAATTTAACCCTTTAACACCTAGTGCTCATTGAGGCAGCCTGGAGTTTTTGCTTTTTTGACTGTAAAATTGTCAAACAGTGTGCGATCAGTGAGTGCTCTGTCCCTCGTTTCTAACTAAACTTTCAATATCTGGCATTTATTTATTTTTATTTAGGTTACTATGTCATATGACTGTGTTACAACCGTATGAGAGAAGATAATCTAACAGATACGTGCCTGAAAGTTGGGACTTTTTATATGCAACAATAGCTACAGTACTTTAATTCACCTGTAGCTTCATATGAAAAGGTGTGGGTGGTAGCTGCAGGTGACAGACAACCACAAACCAAAGTGTTTACATAAAATATACATAGTCATATCTGTATGCCTTGAAAGCCTCTAGTAAAACGTGTGAAGGAATGTGGATAAGGAAAGAGCTATTATGATCAAATTCTCAACAAATGTAATTATTTTAATTTCAAAATGATTAATGTTTAATAGATTTAGAGAGTTGTATGTTTACTTTGTGTCTCACTGTTTTTGGTGGCATTTAGGCTATTCATGCATGCACACTTAAAGGTGCAATATGTATTACTAACAGCTAGTGTTTAAACAGTTACTGCAGTACAAATTCAAAATACTGGAGATCCTCAGACTCAAAGTTCACATTGGTTGCCAGGCTGAGACCAGAGCATCCACAACAATGTTGCTAGACACTTGTCTCACATAGCCAGACATTACTTCACTTCACTTCCTTGGCTTAGAATTTGATATACAAATTGGAACCGCTAAAAATACCACTACCTAGGGTTAGCATGGCGGCGTTAACCAGGACCAGTCGGGATTACTTTACTGGCTGTGTCTCAATTGTATTTGCAAGTAACCAGCTCGGGTGCTCTAGCTCTATATAGGTTCAATGTGAGTAGCTAGACAAATGTTGAAATGACAAAACCGTCCCTAGTAGCCGTGATAAATTAGCCTGAAGCTTATGCTTACCTGTTCGGGAGGAAATTAGCCAATTTAGCGTCCTTTTGGGCTCTAAGCTGTCTCTATCTTTCAAATACATCAAATCCAATATTTACCTGGGGTTTGTTATGTCTCTGGTCACGCAACGGTTAGAAACATGCCTTTTTTTAAAATGTTGGGCAGAATCTATCTTTGTTGTTCCCGTTTGTTTGCTGCCTTTGTGGCTGTACTAACATTAAATCTCTTACGCACTGGGTTTACGTTTTTACAGGTATATACTGTTTGGCTGTCAAACTGGACAGTTGAACAACACACAGGCCGAAACACAAACAGAAATTCCATCATGGAACGGAAATTTCAAAAGGAGAAAAGACTGGCATTAGCATTGTTGTCAGAAAAGATAGTATTTAAACTTAGCATGTTTCCTTAATATCTGATGATGCTTTGGGCTCATTTTTGGATTTATTAAAGTAAATATATTATATATTGGACCTTTAACAAAATCAATTTTATGTTTTCAGTCTCATTTGAGCAGATTGGAATCCTCCATAACAGGTTCAAGCAGTTGAGCCACAACAAAGAAACTCTGCTGTAAGTTGTAAGATTTTAAAGTATTTTTTGTTATTTTTCAGTGACACCTCCAGGTTTGTTGTTTTTTCGTTATCAACCTGTGGCCACAGTTACATATTACAGTGTGTGACACCATATGCCACACCTTAAAATCTTCTTTACACCCACAGGAGAGATCACTTCAATGAAATCCCAGATCTAGCATGTAATCCTATCCGTTTGCAGATCATAGAGGCCTTCTTCGACAGAAGGTACAGTGACAATAGTTAGAAATTGCCTGAGCTTGTAATGTGGAGCAAGATAAGATTCAAGAATTTGCTTCATGTTATTGTCAGAACTGCACGATCTGTACGCTCATTTCTATGTTTCTTTAGAAACTTTCGACAGAATGGCGAGGGTACAGTTGAGGAGATCGGCTTTAAGGAGTTTCTGATGGTTATGTCCCACTTCAAGCCCCCGTCACTGCACATGACACAGGAACGGCGTGAGAGCATCAGGAGGGACAAACTGAGATGTGTGTATTCAAATCACATGATCACATGACTGACATTATCTGTGACACACAGCTGTTGATCTGATAGCTGTGTTAATTATATATATTTGTATTATTATTCTCTGCAGTTTTATTCAACATGCATGATGCAGACAACGACGGGACGATAACACTTGAGGAATACAGACATGTAAGCCTCATCTTACTTCAGTTGATAAAAACTCATGACGTTTTAAACCTTTTAAATGAACTAGGTCATCCTATAACCAGTGAAGATTACAACAATCTCTACTCACAGTCTGAAGAAATCATCTAGGTTTCTTATGTGGGTTTTACTGTTATCTATGTCTGTTTTTATCAGCACCAATGAAACATTTTAAGATGAATTTTAAAAAGGTAGGGCTGGGCGATATTATATTATATATATACATATATATATTACATCATAGACATTTTTATATTGTCAAAGCAATATAAAAATGTCTATCATATATTTTTCTATATTGTTTCTATATTGTTAAACATCATTTTGGCATTGTTTACGCCATCTGGACAACTGATCCTTGCATGTTATGTTCATTTTTACACTAAAGTTCTTAATAAAATCAGAAAATACTCAGTTCTTTTCATTTGTCAAATATTTACTTCACACAGGAGTATACACAAATAGGCTTTACCATATGGTTATTTTATATTTAATTATTGAATTACCAGAAAAAATGCTATATTGCAATACATATCTTTATTGAGATATGAATTTACCTCTAACTTGTTGTTCACATCTGTCCAGGTGGTGGAGGAGCTGTTATCTCTCAGCGAGGCACTGGAGAAGGACACAGCCAAAAGCATTGCTGATGCAGCCATGTTGGAGGTGGCCAGTATTTCGATGGGCCACATGGTGTGTGAGCTGTAGTATAGTTCAAGATAACTAAGTTTGATTCAATGTTTGTCTGTAACTTCACTTTTCACATGCAGGAACCTGATGAATTCTATGAGGGAATCACATTTGAGCATTTCCTCAAGGTTAGTACACAAAATACACACTATAATAAATATTTTTGCTACTTTTTTTTAGTAATTTACGATTGAAATATGTGAATACGTTATTGATCATATATTGATCATATTAAATGACATGGTTTAGAAATTTTGGGTTTTCAAATTAAATCAGTTACGAGGAACTTTCAATTTGTTTTGATTTTTGCAGGCCCTTTGGACAAAAACTGTACTGTTTTTACCACAACTGCTGTTGTAAAGATTTTTTCTAGCTGTCACAAGCTAAAGCATTAGCAAGAGTTTGTTGTAGCAACTAAAGTTATTACTGGGACGTACCTTCATACAGTTTGATAAAGTAACTCACTTATTGGACTTTAACTTATCATTGCACTTACAATAACGAGCATAGCTGTCCTCAATTTACGTAGACCTGTACGTCTTTTCTCCGTTTTTTCTTGCAGCCAGTTTGTTTTTAGTGAGTGCACGTCAGTCGGGGGAATTAAGCAGCAGCCCTGCCTGCTGCAGATAAAAAAACAGGAAAAAAAACTATCAAGAAGCAGTGATTGGTCCACATTGCAAATCGCACAAATTCATAATTGGTTGAATTTACATCAATTGTTGCGATTGCGACATCCTGGAGGGACTGAGTTATGAATGGGATCCAAGGCGCAAGTCGCAACCAACGGACTGTGGAGGCAATGCAAGTCGTTCGTGTAGCGCCTTTCGTGAAACCGGATGCCAGACCATCCTCCACACACTGCGGAGGAGGATCTGGCTAGTCCACATAGCATTCCAGAACGGGAGAAAACATGCTCTGGTTTATTGGCATTTCTTTAAACCAATCACAATCGTCATGGGTGGCACTAATCTGCGCACGGAGCCGCTGCAAAATAGCCTCGGGACGGAACTTGTTTTGGTGGAACATGTACATTCAAAGTTGTTTTAGTCGTGCGAGAGAAAACTCAGATTGGACAGATATTCTAGCTAGCTGTCTCAATTTACCCCGCAGAGATCTGAGGAGCAGTTAACCATAGTCCTCAAATCCACCGGAGTTTAAAATTCCAACACAAAGAAAGCGGAAGGAAACAGACATTGTCAAAAAACTGCGGCACTGGAGCAATCATGGAAGTGGAACGTGGATATGGACTATAAAACCCGACGACTTATACACAAGTACACAGGGATAAAAAGGAAATAGTAGGCTAACACAAACATTTATTGAAAAGAAAAAAAACTGGGCGCTAAATGGAAGGGGGACGTAATTACATGTAGGCTACTGACGTACAAACACATCTTGCATTTTAAACTTTTTTTAAGAATGCAATAAACATATTACATACCTGTCTAGGAGGAAGAGGGTCAATTCAGGGTCAGTTTTGTATAATATAAGTGTATCTATCTGCTGAAAGCCCAACCAAAGTGTATAATCTCCCTTTTAGCTTTTAGTTCTTCATTAATTTTTTTTTTTTTCTGTGACAACCCTGCCCCAGTGTCAGCCATAACTACAACAGACAACTTTGAAAATAAAGTTAAAATACAATTAGGCCTATATGAAGAAATCTCCTGCTACCTTTTACCTGGTTGACTCAGCCACAGGTTTTTCTGATGTTGCACAGAAATCTGTGACCCATCAGAATGTTTGACTATAGAGCTGGTCTATCTGCCATAAATCATTTTTTGACTTTGCGGGGGAAATTGGACCAGGGAAAAGTCATTCATAAAAACAATATTAACAAATGACCAATCTTTTTAATGTTAGTCTTGTTTGCTGTTTTAGTTCATTTATGATCAGATGGAAAATTAAACAATTTCAGAAACATGTAGAAGTTCCTCCTAGCTACTTTAAAATAAAAAAATATAAAATAAAAAAATCGACCTTATTACTTTCAAGAACAGTGTCAATATCAGCAATATACATTTTTAACAATGAAAAACTCTTTTCTTTCTCTTTTTTTTTAGTTGCTGAATGGCTTTGAGATTGAATCAAAAATGAATGTTCACTTTTTGAATATGGACACAACAACATTGTGTAAGTGAAGTTGGTACACTAAACTCTGCAGTGACTTTGGAAAATTCTGTAGATGAAACACAATCTGTTGTTTCCAGTTGTGAGCTATCATTGAATGATATGCCTTACTCATGTTTGAAAAACTATGCAAATTGATGTAGTAGAAGTAGTGTATTCGATTGTAAGCAATAATATGAAATAATCAGTCAAATAACAACCATCCTGTTAGTAGTTGGATAAAGCAATTATCAAATATCCATGTCTGGAGTAGCAGGCATTATGTCTCTGTGCATGCAAATATTAATGCACAATGCATTAAACTTGTCAATGCCATAAATCAATAACTCTTAATAATCAGGGATAAATGTGTGACTTTAAATATATCTGAATGTTTCTAATAATAGCAATACAATTATTTGAAATGCCTTTTATTCATATTGCAAATATGACACTTGGTGCATGCTCTGCACAACATTTGCACACACAAAAAACATGAAACACATCTGACTTTGGTTCAGGATGTGTATTTCTGATGAAAAAAGGAAATGGAGTGCTGCCATACAAGATTAAATGCTTAAAGGCATTATCTGATCAGTACTTATTTAAAAAGGGCAGACTGATACCCCTTAGAAAGATACTTTAAAACATTTTAAACACTTAATCATAGATATATTTTAATATAGTTTGTGTTAAAAGTCTCACAGGTATCATACAATCTTGAGAGACTGTCCTAATTGATGGTGAAAAGTTTTGTCTAACTACCCTGAAATCCTCTCTGCTGTATTCCAACTTATAATTGTGCACAAAGCATTTGCGGCCTTATGTTAGGCATTTGAATACCAAATCAGAATTTAAAATTTAATTCTAAACTTAAGTTCTCAAGAACAATTATCAGTCAACTCTTACTCCAATCTTTTGGTGATGTGACCTTTGTGGTAAATATACAAATTTATTAGCAACAACTTTGAAAACAGTAATCTCAGTTGGTAAAGTGGTTACAGTGTATCCCATAATGCAATGACCACAACAACCCCAGTTTGATTCTGGCTTGGGACCTTTGTTGTCATCTCCCCTCTTTGTTCCTATGTTTCCCGTCAAGCTCATGTGGTCACTATCAATAAAAAAGCTTTTATCGATACCATGTCATCAGCATTTGTTGTTACTGTACTGACCGGTGTTGAGTAGTTGTGTTGGATGTATACTAACTCTTAATATTTTGCTGGTGCTTCAATGTATTCATGGGTCATGGGTGTATACTGCCCTCCACATGTCAAAACATGGAAAGCATGTTAAATGATAATGAACCTGCATCTGATTATATTTCAACATACTATACTATGACTTTTTCTGCACTTATTATACTATGTATTTTTTTGAATCCCAGAAGAAACGTTATGATTTAATGCTGATCCAGAATGCTGTGCACATGTACTGACAAGAACTAAGAAAAGAGATCAATTATCTCGTGTATTAGCTTTTTAGCATTGGCTTCCTGTAAAATCCAGAATCCTTCTCCTGACATGCAAAGCTCTTAATGGACAGGCACCATCATATCTTAAAGAGCTCATAGTACCTTATTTTTCCACTAGAGCACTGCACTCCCAGAATGCACTTGTGGTTCCTAGAGTATCTAAAAGTAGAATGGAAGCCAGAGCCTTCAGCTATCAGGCTCCTCTGGTTCCTGTGGAACCAGCTTCCAGTCTGGGTTCGGGAAGCAGACACTGTTCTCACATTTAAGAGTAAACTTAAAACTCTCCTCTTTGATAAAAGCTTTTAGTTAGGGAGTGAGAAGTTGCAGCGTTCACCTAGATCGGCAGTGCACGGTGTATTTCTGCAGACAAGGCACACCTTCTGACATCCCTTCTCCCGCCTCGCAGTTTTCTTTGGATTTGGGTGGCACTTAAATCATGGTTGCAGCTGCCGCCGTTTTCCTGTTTGGTGCCCTGCTATGGCCTGAACTAGTACAACTTCTATTTCTAGTCATAGTTCCATTATCTTTATTTTTAATATAATTGCCACTGTTAATCATACCCCTAACCGGCACCAGCAGACACCTGCCCACCAAGAGCCTGTCTGGGGTTTCTGTCTAAAAGAAAAGATTTTCCTTGCCACTGTTGCACTAAATGCTTGCTCTTGGGGGAATTTTTCACACACACACACACACACACACCTCGTTCTGATTTGAAACTATAAATAAAATTGAATAAAATTTATACTGAATACGTTCACAAAATCATTTCTGTTTATTACACGTTTACTCACATGGACCTTTTAATTTAACTCTCTAACACTCTCCACCCTCAATATGTACTTGTCTGGTTTTTGGCTCATGCTTTTAATGCTGTCCCATACTCTGGTCTCACCTAAATAGAATTATTAAAATCAAGATAATTGTACAGTATACTGTATATTTTAACACAACTAAACACTCTGGTGCAGCCAGTTCGTCACCTTTGTTCCTGCTTCGCTCCTGTTGTAACTACTCAACCACTAGATGGAGCCACAAGTTGAAACTTTTGTTGTAAATTCACAAGTTGAGATCGTTGTTAAGTTGTAACTTTAAATGGTAAATTCATTCAACATTTGTGAAGTTTCAAATGAAACCACATTCATTCTTCACAAACACTCCGGTCTGTCATACCTGAGGTGGGGTTTGAGCCGCATCTCCGGGGATGATACAGACAAGATCCAAAGAGAAAGAAGAAACTTCCCCTTAATCAACCTTGTCTTTTTTCTGTGTTTGCCTTTAAAAAAAAAACTCTTTAAACAAGAGATACCCTTTAATATAGTGTAATGCATTTATCTATGTATGAAATAACCTAAAACCTGCTTCACAAAAATTAGGAGAGTGTAAAGTTGAAATATTATCTATTTTATAATAATTGCAGGTTGCAGGTCACCTCAGAAATACGTAGTGGGAATAGAACCCAGCTCTCTCATACCAAAGGTATGTGGAATATCCACTGCGCCATCATTACTTTTAAGAGTCCTTGGAACTTAACTGAGAAGAAACTGCTCCAAAGTCTGAAGGTTGTGAATTCAAATCCCACCTTTGCCTTTTGTGTTCCCTTTTTCATAAAAGGAGTCCGTTATGGATAAAAGCCTGGGCTTGAACTCATTAAAACACCTTAGAGGAAGAAATCACTCACAGTGGTTAGCACTGCTGCAACAAGCAGCAGAAAGCAAGCAGACTCTCACCTATGGTCAATTCCCAGTTGGGATGGGTCCTTTTTGTGTGCAGTTTTTATTCTTCCAGACTTTCTTTGACATACTATTACATTTTGACATAGCCTACTATGACTTCTAAGATAGTAAACTATCACTTTTTTTTTTTTGGACAAATTACTTGTAAATACTATACAATATTTGTTTTTGTAAATACTAGATTATGACTTTTTTCAACATGCATTATTTGGTGACAGCAGCTTGGGGGTTTGCATCACTCCACCACGCACCAGCAAGTAGACACTGCAGACTCTGACCAAGATTCAGTTACTGGTCTGGGTAGACACCTTTTTGTGGAATTTCTATACTATGACTTTTTGAACATATACTGTCTTTTTATTTTTATCACTTTTTTTTTTAATCACAAAAAGAAACAATTCTATAACCTTCAAATTAGGAATACCATTGTCCACAGCATTTATTTTTTCTCTTTACTACACTTTTGGACTAGTTTGTAATTGCTGCAGTCTCTTTATTATCTTTCGTTGAAGGTCACATGGCTGTTAGTTACCTGTAATGTTATTTTGTATATGTTAAGTGGTTTACACTCAGCTGAACAGAGTGCAGAATAAAAGAAAAAAATTTTGACCGATGAAAATCACTAATTTGCAAGTTAAGATCGTTGTTGTAAATTCGCAAGTTGAAATCATTGTAAATTTGCAAGTTGAGTTTGTCGTAAATTCGCAAGTTGAAGTGTTTGTAAATTCATGGGTTGAAATTGCACAAATAATCCCACATTCATTCTTCACAAACACTCTTGTGTTGTACCTGAGGTGAGGTTTGAACTCGTGTCTCCTAGTTGTCAGTCAGCATCATCACTGGACCATCACTGGGTGGCATAAACACAACAAACAAGAAACTTCACCTTCATTAACCTTGTCTTTTTCTTTTGTTGTCTTTTAAAAATTCTTTAACATGCAGATAATCCATTTAAACATCTTAATGTGCAAATAATCCTTAAAAAACCCTTTACACTTACCAAGACATGCAGTATGTGATAACCAATCAAACCCTTAAATAGTGTGTAATGCATTCATCCATCCATTAAATAGCCTAAAACATGCTTCACAAAAGTGAAGAGTTGAGTTCTGAGAACTCAACTTAAAAAAGAAACTTCTCCACAGTCTAAAGTTTCCAAGCTCAAATCCCACCTTTGCCATTTGTTTTGTTCTTTTTCATAAAAAGAAGTCTGTTATGTATAAAAGCTGGTGGGAAACGCCCACCAGCGTTTGACATACTATAACTTTTTTGACATAGTATGATTTTTTTAGAGATGCTACACTAAATCACTTTTTTTACCCCGATTCGGACAAACTATACTGATGTTTTTCAATATTTTTTAACACACTATGCTATGACTGATTTCAACATGGTTTACTTGGTGACAGCGTGGTTTAGGGGTTTGTCCCGCCAATAAGCACCAACAAATAGATGCTGCAGATTCTCAGCCAGATTAGATTTCCAATCTGGGCGGCCTCTTTTTTTGTGGAGTTTGCATGGTCTTTTACGGTCACCTTTAAAGCTGGTTGTTTTGTTGTGTGATGCTCAGCACAAATTTCAAACAAATACAGTACAGTATATCAATTAGAAGTAACCTATCCTTCATGCCTGCACCATGCCTTTTTTTGTCAGTCGGGACTGTCCTTTACCTTGTAAACAGTAGTTTGACAAAATGTATACTTTGTTTTGCAGAAGCCAAGACATTTTCATAGTGATGTGCTGATGACAGGTGGATCAATGGTTACAACAGGTGCTGGGTTCAGTCTCCAGACTTGTCCAGTTCTGTGTGGGTTTGCATGTTTTCCCTGTGTTGGTGTTGAAATTGTGCAGGTTATCTTGTGTTTCTCCACTTCAGGTGGATTAGAGAGTGTTTTACAGGGAAGACTTGTGAATAGTCCAAGGTTTCTTCATTTTCACAAATACTGTATCTTCTGGGGTGGTGAACTTTATAGTTCTCTGTGGTCTTGTAAAGCATAAACATAAGTGGTTAGTGAAAATTAATGCATACTGAGGAGAGACTATTGTCCTGAGGTACCCTCTGTTTTTGTGCTATAAATAAAGAGTTATAACAGGGAACTTGATTCATGACCCAGAGTGAATCCCCCATCTACTTCCAGTTTCCTGAGAGCTTGTGATCTGAGGAAAGTTTAGTTAAGCATTACTTCATTCAAACAAATATATTTGGTATTTTATTTTATAAATATATAGGCTATAGATGACAAGTTTGTGGGCAGTGTCTGTTATTCATCTATTTAAAAAAGGGGTTTTCTGCAGAATTTCAACTTCTCTTCTGTTTTCCTCATCCCACCCTTCACACACTTGCATCTCCATCTATGAGGATGCAAGAGTGCAAACAACACTTACAGTTATCTGACCCACACACACCCACACCTTGTGACTGGCCAGACAGCCCGCCAGTTTCATGAAATCTTTCCTATCCAATACTGCCTTGTGTTTAACACATGCGTCATCCTGAGCTGATATCACACAGTCAGCGTCTCAGCAGCTTCCTGATTTTCTTTTAACCCCTCTTGATGGACTTATTCTGTGCACAACACAGTATATGATGCTTCCAGCAGAAATTATACTTTTTTGTTTTGCACAGACAATCTTTGTTTCAAGAAGAGAAACAGATATATTGTTATTCAAATTGAGTTTGGCGAATCAGAAAACACAGGTAGTGCATGTGTTTAAGATTGTCCTTTTTCTTTTTTTTTTCTTTTTTTTTAAAGAATTTTATTGAAGTTTTTACAAAATACATGTTATCACACATTAGAGAGCAAAAATAAAACCACCAATCAGCAAATTACATGACATAGCTTACATTATAAAGTGCAACTACTAGTTAAAGTGCATGTGTTAAAGTGCATGTGCTAAAGTGCAAAGAACAGACTAAAGTGCAAACAAGTACAAAGCATTACAGATCAATAATGTCCCAAGGCAGGAGCTGATTTTTATCCAGGGCTTTTCTTCTTCTCAGCTCAGTGAGTATTTGCTTACAAACGTCATCGCTGGTTATGACAGTCTGTTGTATAGTCATACAGCACCTGGTCCTCCATAGTTTCAAACACACTATACATATTATAATTTGTAAAAGTTCTTTATCTTTCTCTAACACACTCTGGTCCATTATACAATACATTACACTTTTATAAGACACATTAAATTTCACACCACACACTTTGAGTTTGTCCCAGACTTCCTGTGCTCTAAAACAATCCATCAGGAGATGCGGTTGTGTCTCATCATCGTTGCATGCGCTCATTGGACAGGTTTTGGTTTTCACATAGCAACTCCAAGACACAACAGCTCTCACAGGAGTCTGTTCACAGACATCAGCCACCTCATATCTCTGATGCTCTCTGAGAGGTTTTTATTTTTTTTAAATTTTAGGAGCAGGGTCCCTTCGTTGTGGGTCAAATATTTGTAATTGATATACCCGCCATATTTAAAATTATTAATCTTTTTAAAAATCATTTTACTTGGGAGGCCGTTCCAATCAATTTTAAGTTTCCAATATTAATTTATAAAATCACCATAATTAATCATATATTCTGGTCCCTGTCTTGCTCGGCCTCTCCTCTTCCTCCACCTGGAGGAGTCCCCGACCCAGAGAGCATTCCTCGACAAAGCAGCTGATACGTTTTTTACAAAGGAAATATATAATTTTATTCCCATATCCACTGCCCCCAGCCCCCCATATTCTCTGCTTTTATATAAAATCTCTCTTTTTGTAACCTCTCTCGTCGTGCCCCATACAAGATTCACACATTGTTTGTTTAATTGGATTATCATTTTGTGAGATGGAGGAAAGATGTTCGCGATAAAAAGGAGTTTGGAAAGGATGAAAGTTTTAATGATATTGATTCTTGATCCAAAATTGGTGTCTTTGTTTTCCCATTTCTTTACTTCCTCTTTAACCTCACTGAGCTTAAGTTCCCAGTTTCTTTCACTACAGTTGTTGTTACAGATTGTTAAACCCAGGATTTTAATCTCATCCTTTACTTTGAAGTTAATATCACGTTTTGCATGTTTCGATATAATCCAAACACCTTCTGTTTTATTATGATTTAGCTTTGCACCCGAAGCCAGCTCATATAAACTTAAATGATTAATTAAAATATCCATCTCCATCTGATTTTTTATTACAACGGTGACATCATCAGCATATGCCATGGCGGTGACTTTGGGCGCGAGCCCGACGTGCGTGCCGGATATGAGGCAGTCCGAGTTGATGGTCTTAATCGGGGGGCTGATGGCCAGGATGTACAAAGCCGCACTCAGGGGGCAGCCCTGCTTCACCCCCCTCTCCACGTTAAAGGGCTCAGTTAAAACTCCGTTTACATTAATACTGACACTTGATTTAATATACAGACATTTGATTAAATGAATGAAAGGTTCAGAGAACCCATAATGTTTCATTACTGCCCATAAATAATCTCTAGAAATATAATCAAAAGCTTTCTTTTGATCCAGCCCGATTATATAAAAGTCTTTCTTCCCTGGTTTATTTATCATTTCTCTCAGTGTGCAGAGGTTGTCCCACATCAAACGGCCTTTTATGGCACACGTTTGCTCTCTCTCTATCAGTTCATCTAATATATTATTCATTCTATTCATAATTACTTTGGCCAGTATTTTATAATCAGTATTCATTATAGTCAAATGTCTGTAATTGTCGATGTCATTTTCATCATCTTTTTTATACAATAAACACATTACACCCTGATAAAATGATTTGTCCTTTTTCCAGTCCCTTCCATGTTGTTAAAATTGATGCAAGCCCACTCAGAAATGAAGATAAAAAGAAGTACATCTGCAAGTATCTTTTAATAATTTTACAGCAAATAAGTTTACATCAGCAAAGTAGAACATTACATATTATACAAATTAAATATACATGACTTTAATAGATATACATTCACACTCTTGATCAGCATTCCTCTTATCAGAAATAAAAAATAAATATTAAATAACATAAATAGGCTTCATTACACTGATGTACCAGCCACCTTCATACTCAGAAATCTTATAAAGTCTTTATTAACCCAGTGATTGGAAGTGTTGATGAAAACTGACTGTGGCCAGTATTAGGTCATCCTCAGAAAAATATGTTTTTTTGGATCCTCCTTGTGCACATTTTGCTTTTAAGAATCCTCAGTTCTCGAGAAACATTTAACAGGAGCTCCTTGTAGGTTTTCAGGACCACACAGCCGTAGACTTTCTGCTGAAAGACGTTCTGAGGTGGAGGTAGTGTTGTCGGTCTTCCTGCTGGCTCTGGTACAGGCAGGTTTGGGAAGAAGCTCTGATAGAGGTTGTTTATGCGTGCAGCCAGGTTAATGCTCCTAGCCCTTACATGGTTTAACTCGGTCAGCAGTGGGCTTGTGGATGACTGCAAGTCTGTCTGCTGATCGTACACTCGGTTGAAATGTGGGAGGAAGTCTTGGAGATGTGTGTAGATGCTCACTATCCTCTCTGAGGGCTCCATGCCAGAGATGTTTGGGTCAGGGATGTTGTTAACTGAAACCTTGCAGAAGAGCTCTGACATTTCTCCTTGAGAGACTTTCTGGAAAAATAAAGATCAGAAACTAATTAAGCCACACATCTTAAAGAGGAACATGAATAGTGTGCATGTATGTCTAAAAAAGGTAAAAGGGTGGAGTACTGAACAAGCAGATGAGGATTTAACACAGCAAAGTAAAATACAGCAGTTTTATGCCTATACTCACATATGTTTTGATTAGGTCGACAGTTTCCTTCTGTATGAGTCTGCTTAGCTTAAAAGTCTGCTGCAGAGGATTCCCACACTGCTGGTTTCTGCTTGCTGCCACAGTTCTTGTTGAATAAACAGCCATAACCAGCAGGAGAGAGAGTAATGCTGCGGAGAATGGAACTGGTCAGTTTAGGTTATCCTACATCCCAGCAATGAGGGGAACGTCATGGTAAAGCCACAAGTGGAAGGCAGGAGTGATAAAAATAGATTTTTTACTTTACTTCAACTGGTGAAAAAAGAACACCAGAGGTCTGATATTTTACCAGTTCAGAAATTTAACAAAATCATATATTATAGTTAAAGTATGTTTAGATGCCAAAAACATTGTCAGTCTCTTTAAACATTGGCAAGATTCTCCAAACTGTTGAAAAAAATAAACTATGTTTAAAAGAACTGTGAAGCAGTAAAGTTCAATCTGAAACTTCAGTCAGTTTCACAACAGCTGCAAGGCACCAAAATTAACCACAATAACGTGCACAATGATAAGAAAAGGTGTAACTTTTTTATGTTTTAATAGAAAAGTACTTACTTGTTGCTTGTTCCATAAACTGTTGAAAATTCATACTCTTTACATGACCATTCATTCTCCACTCAGTATCACAGGCAAATTAGACAGACTCGTCATAATCACACTCCTTTAAACTTTTTTTAAAGACAGAAACCACACATTTGTCAGAGGAGGAAATGACGTTCATTTTGTGAGGCAACCAAATTTCCCAGAATTTCCTCTTTTTTAGATGCTGATGCCTTTTTTTTCTTTTTCCTCTGTATCTAATAAGTGGCTCAATGCCCCAACATGCCTGGTCACATAGCAGGCATTTAGGGATGGTGTCTAATTAAGCTTTTTATTAAATGTGTGCCCATCCAGTGTAGCACTGAGTATAGTTAATAGCACTTCCTTTTTATTCAGGCACAGAAAAATATACTAGAAATGTGATATATAAGTATCGCTTGAGGAAGATGAATCTCCTGAATTTCGAAAATCATGTCAGCCATGCAAGGAAATAATTGAACCCTAACCCTAAGGACTCAGGTCAGCCTATACCCTTTGACACAGTTCACTGAAACTTATTATAACGCCCTCTAGAGAGTGTGCGTGAGAAGGTGAGAACTCTGTGGGAAGCTCACTTTTACTATTTTACACCTGATAAATTGCACAATGATGATGTCTGTTTAAATTTCCTTAAATACAAGTGAAAGCATGCAAATGTTCTTTGAGGAAAATCTGTACTGTAATAATCTAATACCAAAAATGTATTAAATCAGTTCTTCCCATGGCTTTGCTGGCTTAAATATGACTTGAATCATTCACACAAACATGCACTTATTGGTGCCCACATGCAAAATGTTACACGTGTATAGAGTGTTTAAAGTAGAATTGGGTCTGAGATAAATGAGAGGTGTCATGTAAACAATCCCTGAAAAGTAGTCTAAGATCAACTTCTCATATTTACTTCTTTGTCTTCTCTTGATTTTGGGTTCTGCTTAATTTTGTCTGTATATTTCTGCATTTGTGCAGGAAGCTGGCAAAGTTAGGAAATGCATTTCTTAATCAGAAATTTGTACAAGTGCGTAAGGGGGAGTGTCTGCTTGGCTAAAGTAAGCAATATGTTAATGTCATCACACCGATTGTCACACCAAAAGTACAAGCTTCTGACAGGCTGTGCGCACGTTATCAGAGAATGAATTCATCATGACATAAGATCGTTTGTGTTGCATCCTCCAGTGATGTGTTTGGGTATGTAAGGAGGGACCTAGAAGGATTATGTAAATATGAAAATAACACATACTGGGTTTTTCATATCTTATCTAATCTCATCTTCATCACTACTAGCTTCTAGAAATGATGGTCACTTCTGCTTGGAGACACCCTATGATGTGTTTGGCCAGCTGTCTGCATCACAGGGTTAATGAGAGGTCAGACTGCAGACAGAAACAGCTCACTGAGAGCTGATCTGATCGCCATGTTATTTGGTAAAAACGGCTTTGTTACATGGGTCCACACTCAATGCTGCATTGCTGTTAAACCACTGACTACTTTCAGGAAAGTCGGGGAACTCGACTTACCACAACACTGTCAGCACTACTGCAGGTAAAGGCTAACCACTCTACTGCCATCCTCGGGGCTTTCCAGTTGCCCCAGGGGATAATAGAGGGGTTGTGGTGAGGCAGGCAATGGCTGCAGATGGTGCCACAGAAGTTGACAATTCAAGGAAACTACAGTTGGATTCCTGCCTGCATACACAGTACAGGTATGTAAAAAAGCCCCCAATCAACACCCTAAATCAAGTTTACCCTAATGTGTAAGGAAGCCTAGATAACACCGAACGCTCTGCAGTGTAACTTCCCTTTCACCTCACGTGCCCATTTCAGGGTTGTGGTTTTCACAAGTTATCTTTGACCTGCAATTGTGTTTGTAGATTTACAGTCAGTTACAATAAACAGCATTTGATATACTGTAGTTTAAAGCGGTCACATCACACCAAAGAAAAGCAAAACTGAGAAGTCTTCAACCACATAAGCAATCATTACAAGGAAATTCAACCACAAAGGATAAAAAATGCATTGTCATAAGATGCAGGATGTCGATTGAGACTGTTATTTTTTCAACAGAATCTCTTTTATTTTGTCTTTGAACTGCACAGGAAATGGTGAATAAGGTTGTTTAGGAAAGTCCCCTTTATTCTAACTAAATACATCTTTCGAGTAACTTCAAATTCACACAAATTGTAAGGTTCATAACCATTCTGAAGCTCTCAGGCAAACCTTACTCAAGCACCCCAATAGCACTTTTTTATGGAACCATTTGTTCACAAGGCTTCAGTTATGTATATGTGACCAGACAAAAGGCCTTACTGCATATGAGAAACGTTTTCATCAAATTTCAGAAAGTTTGTGAAAATGTAAAAGGCTGAAAAATCTAGTGAAGCCACTTGACTTCGGAACACACTCAGGTCAAACATAACCAATTCAGAATTTTAGGTTTCTACATGTAAAACAAGAGCATTTAAGTTATATTGCCATCAGAAATTGAATGTCATTATATTCCTCCATTTAAAATACTTTGTGAATTCAGGGGACATCTTCCACCTTTCAGCCCTGTGAGGAACATGACCGAACATTAATACAAGTTATGGCTCTGAAATGAAAAGAAAAAAACAAAACAGGTAAAGAAATACCTGTCAAACATAACAGGGTTCATTCAAGACCACCACATGAAACAGTGTTTAAAAAACCAACCTGTGATGAAATAGTATTTATTTTTTCATACCGATACTTAGAGGGTTTCACTGCATGGGGTACTCTAAATATGTCATGAGTGTTTGAAAAACTTAGTAGTGTTTTGACTCAGAGGGAGTTTCAAAATGTTTCATGTTTACATTTTGTAAAAATCAATCGTCTCTCCAAGACAAAAAACTACAAGGCTAAAAGTGGTATTAGAAATTAAGCACCAAACAATTATCTTTCCATTCAGTATAAATGGAAACATTGTGCAACCTGTTCAACGACCATAATGAACATGGCAAAAAATATGTAAATCTGATATTAGACACTTATTACTCAAATGCAATCTGGGTCCACGTAGTGTTTGCTTTTGTTGAACTATCAATCCGTAAAAGATCACCATATTGATATTATATGAAGTCTGTGGTTCCATCCATCAGCATTTATACAATCTGAGTCTAGTGATTTGACGTAGCAATATAATGAGCTATTGTATGACCATATCTCTATATTATAAAACAAAAATGAAGCAAAATCTTTACCGTTAAGCTCTGTTATCAGTAATAGACCAGTGTCTCTGTATGTTCTAGCTATATTCTCATGTACAAATATTCATATCAAAAGTTATACAGCACAAGTCTCACCATTTTCCTTTACAAGAACTTTGATTAGTGAACAATAAATGATTCACAAGTTTAGATGAAACCAAAACAAAATGGTGCCAGCCTCAGTAAATAAAATATAGATATAACAAACACTGAACTTAAATCTGCTTCAGGCACAACTTAAATAAAGGCATTTGTGAAATTATCATATCAAATATGGCGCTTATGTCCAGTATCCATAGGCTTAAAACCAAAAACATAAAATGCTTTTATTTACAAACAGCTAAAATCTCTGACAGATTCATGCTTCACTTCACAACCTGAATTTGTCCTTAAAGTGCATGCAATAATAAGCAGTTTTACCAAGTGGGATCTTGAATTGTGATAAGATAAACGGGTTGATCAAGCGAATTCCAATTGATCCTATTATCAAAGAAAAGAAAAGGTAAAAACTGTTGCCTAGTAATGTGAGAGACCACAGTATACTGTATGCATAAGCACAATATGAAAGTATGAACAAAATAATAAATTAATAAACTCTGACTTTATCCAGTGACCCCATACAGTAATATTCACATTCAGAGCATAAAATAAAACAAAATAAAACCAATAAAAAAGACAAAGCAGCTTAACACCACGGGGAAGTCCGCAGCTCACATTCCACAATGTCCTCCATGTAACACACACATTAAGCATCATACGAACATGATGGGTTTCTACTTAACATATCAAAGTGCCAATTTTACTAAAATTTCCTGATTTATTCAATTCATACCAAAAGGAGTGAATGGCATGGAGGAAAGAGTCTGTTATTTTTAACACATAAGTTTTGCGTTACACTGACTAGGTTTGATTTTTATTGACATGTTGTAGATTTTTTTTGCTTTCCTTTCACCCTTCAAGTTTCACAAAAGAAGTTCTCATTGCACGTAACACCTCGAATCAAAGATGCAATATCTAAGAGAGAAGAAAAGCAATAGAGAAAGTTATCCAGCTTTGTCACCATGGACGTGACAAACGGTTAAGTGTTAAGTTGTCCTCTAAAGATAAATCCACTTTCATCTGTTGTCTTCTTTGGGGAAGTCCAGAGATTCCAGGCTTCCGAGGCCAAGGCTTCTACTTTCTGTGTCAAAAGCATTAATTTCTCTGTCCTGACGTTCCAACAAGTGTTTGATCCTTTCGGTGCGCTCCTTCTGAAGTGCTGCCAGTTCCTCTTCAATCTTTAATCAAAAAACATGATGATAGTTATTTTATTATATGGACTCTAAATTGAGGCTGGTGTTTTGTCCTGCTAGAGATGGGGCTTTATCGTCAGTAACCCCAACATTTCCAAGGTAACAAAGTTACTCGCCAGATTGATAGGAAATTTATTGTAAAATTTATTGTAAATATTCATATAGAATAAATCATACTTGTGGAAAACTCCCTGCTGGACTGATGAGCCGAAGTCACTCCTTGGACTCATGCATTTGAGCACTGTGCAACATGAGTACAGCTGCTCCTAAAGTTGCACGATAGCCTACTTATGATAATAACAAAAACAACAATAATAATAATAATAATAGTATAAATCTTCTATTGTGTTGCCGTGTGGGTTATTGAGAACGTAAGTGCACACTTTTATGTCCTTGCTGGTGTTGCCTGTATCCTTGTTTGTGTAGTCAACATTACAGTATTTTTCTTTATTCAGGATAGCATGCTCATGTTCACTGTAATGATTGGAACTTATTGAAAGATATATCATTCAGAAACAATAGTTAATACTTTGATTCATGGAAGCATGTTAGTACTGTGTAGTACATTTGTTAATTACAATCCTGCGGATTAGTTCAACTGTTGCACTCGCAATAGTGTTGCTAATTTTTTTTTCTTCAATCCAATCTTCATTTAGGCTAGCTAATGCAGTCCATTACAATCTTTATTTAACGATTAATACATGTTTTGCTAATTTAGTTGTTGAAGCACATTTCACCGTGCCATTCCCGCCATTAGTCTATCACATGACTATTGGACCTGAATGCGTCTACTATGTTCCATTTGTGGTATTAGAATGCCATCTAGTGGCCTATATATATATATATATATTTCCCACCCCTACATAGAGTTGATTCCCATAACCATCCAGTATTATTTGGTTGTTTGCACAGCAACTATTTATTGCATAGCAATTATGTATATTGCTTATAATTATGTATATTGCAGAGTGATTTGTTGCTTATTGCTCTTTAATCTGTGTATATGTGCTATCATTATGTGCAAGCACCACTTCATGAACAAAATTTTTACATTGAAGAATTTATTTTTTGCCAGTTTGAAATCCCCAATTTCTTGTGCACTGCAGCTCTTTTTACTCTGTCTCTACTGTTGACTTGAGAAAGGCTGCAGAGTCACCAGCCACTTTGTTTCACCTGCCAGTGATGAGAAGGGCGAGTGACACATCACCCCCAACTGTGCAATTACAACCAATCAGGAAATTGTGGAATCCACACTGCTTTCCCAACTACAAAATTGTATGTGTGTACACTAGCAGTGCCCTAAATTGTAAAAAACAAATCCTAACAAAACTGCTGCCAACATATAAGGTGCATCTCTGGACATTTATCCACCCTGCGGTCATTTCTTACAGTAAGGTTTAAAGCTGCATTCATTTAAAGTATTTTAGAATGGCTTCGATCTTAAACTTACCTTCTGTTCAAGGTGCGCCCTGCGTATGGAGACCTTCTGCTCAAGTTTCTGCTGCTCTCGCTCGTGTTGGGTCTCCATCTGTGACTTGGTTTTTCTCTGGTAGGCGTCCAGGAGCTCCATCTCTTGCTTCAGCTGCTGCTTCAGAGCTTGGCACTCTATTTCCTGCTCTGCGTCTAGTCGCATCTAGGGACACAGCGACGCAAAGGTAGTCACAAACACATTAACAACAAACGTAGGTTGGGCCTCATTTATCGAACCACAGGCCAACAACATACGAAAGATCATTGAACAGAGCTAAAAAAATTCCAATGTTTGATAAAGTTGGTTGGTGGTTGATGCACATATACAGTAGTTGTGACTGTTAATAAGTCAGAGGTGAAGAGCAAATGTGTTGTACACACACACACACACACACACACACACACACACACACACACATATATACACAAAAATTATGAATGAGGCCCACTTTGCCATTCATGACAAGAAGGATACTCTTACCGCTTGTGAAGCCATCATCTCGTTGATGCTCTGCTCATACTGCTCAGCCAGTATGGCCAGCTTGCGTGTCTGCTCCTCTTTTAGGTTCTTAAGGATGTTCTTATGGTCGCCTTTAGGAGAGACCTCCAGCTGATGGTTCCTAAGAGCTTTGTACTGCTTGTTCTGCACCTTGCAAGTATCTTGGAACTGTTTCTTGATCTGCATCTCCAGTGCCTACAGAGGGTTAAAAGAGTAATGAATGTTAGTGTCCTGTTCTTTCATGTTCCTTGGAGAAGAACACAATCAAAAGTAATTCAATTATGGCAAAACATGGTTTTAGTTACTAGTTTAGTTTGAATTTAACATGGAGGAAAAATTATTCTACTAAACAAAAATCAAACAAATATAATATAGGTATAAATAAATTAAACTGTTTTGCAATATCCCTGAACATTTTAGTTTGCTTACAGAAATTGAGCTTTCACCTCAACATTGTAGGTAAAGCAAACTAAACTGCCAATATATAAAGGGAAGAGAAAAAACATCTGTGAAAGATATAGAAATGTTTTGGAAGAAGCAGTTGTCATGCAACATTATTAATGTTTGTTTTCTACAGATTTTTAAAGGTAATTTAGAATAACAGGTCCATTTTCAGGCAAACTAAATGTCAGAAGTGCAGAATAGTGGAGGTGACAGATGTACAGTACCTGCAGAGCCTTCATATCAAACCAATTATGTAACCATGAAACATGTCATGTCCATTTTTATAAACTAACTTTTAAAACCTATTGAAATAACATTTTCTTGATATCAACTCACTAAATAACCACTTAGCTGCAAAGAGAAAGTTCCAGCCACCTTGAGGTTTCTGGGCTGCTGCCGCTGCTCCAGAGTGTGTTTCCTGTGTAGTTCTCTCTGCCGCCGGCCGTTGTACTCCTCCTGGTTTTCGAGCTCTGTCTGGTGCTGCAGCCGCATGAGTTCAATACGCAACTTCTGCAACATCTGCAGCTGTCTGCGCTCCATGTCCTGGGTGGACTCGTCCTGCCGGATCATCAGAGCATGTTCCATCTCCTTCTGGGTCCGCTTCTTGTTCAGCTCCTGGGACAACACATTTGATGTAATGTCAAATTTAATGACAACATACACAGATTCAGCTTTCCAAACATTCTGTAAGGTTTATTGATTTAATTGTGAACACTAAAAGAAACACAAATCACCAGAGCTGTGTAGCTTAGCACTTTGTTTCTACATGTGAGCACTGAATTGCACATAGTTATTAAAGCAAAGCTTCCACTGGTTAATTCTGGAGCCTCTCAATAGTGCTAGGTCCAATTCTATTATGTTTGTTTTTGCTGATATATTTCATAAATGCAGTGTTTTCGATACACATATGTATATGATGACAACCTAATTAACAATAGGGTTTCCGAAAGAGGTGGTAAGTCACCTAGATTGTAACTTGTCTCATGATCAATTCAATTAGAAAATGACGGCCTAAACAATAGCAACACTAAATATCATAATTTTAGCATGTCATTCATTGTTAGTGATGGTGGCCCACCTCTGCTATAAACAGTTTGAAAATGCAGAATTATGCTTTCTATTTGTCAATGGACAAACCCTTCGTTCAATCTCACCATTTGAAGTGTCAGAAAAAGTCAAAATTGAAAATGTTTTATAATATCGTAATAAGCTATTTTGTTAAGCATAACGTGGCTTATTCTGAAGGCCACCCTGTTTAATGCCTTGTTAAAACCCACTGTGGAAATGTAGATTTACAAAGTAAAATCCCACATCTTTGTTGGTTCTAGGGTCCCAATTTCTGTTTCATGTCATAAAAATGCCTATACACAGTATATATATATATATATATACTGTATATAGGCATTTTTATATAAATGCACACAATTTTCTTGTGTCTAGACATCTTCTGAAAACAGATGTATCCAAAATTGGGATATTTCATTTTGAGATTGTCTGCTCATTTTCACATTATGTAATGTGATGTCAGGAAATCATATTACCTCTCTCAGTTGCTCCTGTTCAAACTCATGCTTCCTGACCAGACTCCGGCGTTTGAGGGCCCTGCAGCTCCTGTCATAGACTAGCCTCTGCTGGGCTAGCAGATGAGCTTCTTCCTCAGCCTGAGAGCGCTGTATTGTTTCTTTGTGCCTGGACAGACGCTCCTGCTTCTCCTCCTTGGGTGTACAAGGGTCTTCATCCATCTCCTAGACAGATACAAATAAAAAACAAATTGGAAGGAGTGTGAATTATTTGAAGACAATCTCAAAGATAACAAGTTTCATATTGAACAGATATATATAATATATGAGATCATAAATTTTGCATTGTTCGTGATATTTACTTCTTTGATCTTGTCTTTGCAAAGCCTGTACTCCTTTTTCTGGTTCTCTAAGAAATTAGTTAGCTCTTTCTTTTGTTGAGCAACAATCTGTTGCTGGATCCTCCTCTCTTCAGCTGCAACTGACTTCATCTGTGAAGAAACACATTTTTAAATTAACACCCTTTATTGATCTCTTAACTGTCAAACATGCCTATGACCCAAGTTTGGTATGAAGTGAATTAAATTGCTCTGTAGTTTCCACTTCTTTTATAAATAGCGCCTATTGAGGCTGTACCTCTTTGTCTGTTTGTGCAGCGTGGCGTTTGGCCAGTCTTTCCAGCTCAATGTAAGTGTTGTTCGCATGTGTCTCTAATTCCTTCTGCAACCGGAGCCTATGCTCATCCATCTCGGCCTTTAGCCTGTTCTCCAGGGCGATCAGCTGTTTCTGGTGCTGCCGCCGCATGCGCTTATACCCAGACATCTGCTCCCGCAGCTCAAAGTCCTGCTCATGCTCCTGGATCTACCTGATGACCTAGACAGAGGGACACAGGAAGCAGGAAGTAAAAGAAACAGAGCAGGCTGAGTCAACAACTGCCATGGTGGAGACAGGAGGAAAAAGATGACAGACAGCTGGTAAGTAAGAGGCTATGGCCTAAAAAAACAGAACAAACTGGAAAGTAATCAGTTTGCAGATTACCACACATCCACAATAACCCAGTAACTTGATAAGAGCTGACACAGAAGTCTGACAATCCTTTATGGTCTATGGTATCAATGCCTTAGAGCACCAGACAGTGTCACACAAAAAAGAGGTGAAGTTCATCAATATACAGATGCTCTGCAGTTTAATCCCATCCATACTCTTAATTACAATTGACTCTGATTACTAGAAAGCAACATGAATTAATCCATCAATCACTTCAGCACCAAACATGACATTCATATGATGCCATCCTATTAAGACAGGCATGAGAGAAGATGTGGAAATGCACCATTTACAATCTAACAAAAACTAAATCTCACTAGTAGTACACATCAGGCAGAGATTTGTATGGAATACATATACATGCAATGCACACACATAAAGCAGAGGCAGAGAGGGAAGCTGAGGATGGAAAAAATGACATCCATTAACAGGATCTGGTTGCCATGACTACAGATGTACAGCTGAGAACACAGACACCCCCCCCCCCTCCCTCCCCCCAGCCGCCAGCACGCATACACGCACACATACACTAACACACACGCGCGAGCACACGCGTTTTTTATGCAAACGGAGAGAGAGAGAGAGAGAGCTGCGTACCAAAGATGCTGATTTGATGGTGGCAATATGTTCACAGATCTTGCAGTCGAGAGACCGGCTCTTGTGAGAAGTAGGCCGCAGCTCTGGCCTGGTGTCCCTGTGCACAGCCTCATCCCTCACGCAAGCATGGTCCTGCAGGGGGGGGGAGGAAAAGGAGGAGATAGTGGGGCTGGGGGCTTCCCAGGCCCTCCGCACTCGCTGTTTCTGCTAGAGCTGCTATTATTGCCGAATCTCCCTGAATGCAGCACAGATCCAGCTTTAAATGCATCATTCCCCTGCTTGTTTCCACGCTACTGTCTGCAAGTTCTTCCTAAGAGAGAAAAGGGCATTGCCAAACAATTGCAGGCACCACCAAGAAGGCAGCTACTGGATGTAGTCGTTTTTTTCTGGCGTCCCCCTCTTCTCAAAGAGGAGAGGAACCAAATGGCTCCGGTGGATAAGGGTGAATTATGCAATGCCTACCATTGATAATCGGAGAAAGATAGCACAGGGATGTATTTTACTGCCACTCTTCTTTTCCGTTTCAAAATGCAAGAAATGTTTGGGAGGAAAAATACTTTTCCTGTGTTCGAATGATCGCATGTGGTACCATATTGAAAAATACTTGAATCAGATAAGGCACATCCAAACATGGTTTTCCCTCGAATATTTCGCTTGATGATCCGTTTGTATTCCACTCGAATTTCTGTCCTACATTTACAGCGCACTTGGTCATGGTAGGTGGTTCTGGTGCCTTCTATTCATCTCTTTCCTCAGTCCCTTTTTCTACACTCCCCCTTCCTTTAAAGAGACACCGCAATACTACAGGCACTTCTCAACCAGCCTTATTACAGGATTATCTTTTACAATTGAGAACTACTATGATATGAAAAATTTCCACTTATATGGATAGCATAAGTCAGTATTTATTTTAAAACAAAATGAAAATTGCACATAATTATACATTTTCACCAAATCCACCCGTATTTGTCATGCACTTAAACACACAAATATGCAGCACAATATATATACTGTACATACATATACATATACATACATACATATCTTCTACCCATTCCCCACCCTCCCCAATCCCCATGCATCCTCATAACCTATCCATACAAGTTTACATTTGGAGAAAAGTGAACCTATATGTTGCCGCCCACAAAGAAAAAGGCAAGGTAGGGTATACCCTAAACACAGACGAAGTGATACATAAAGAAGCATAAGTTAAAAAATAAAATATAAATAAAAAATAATAATAATTAAATACAGGTAAGTCATTTAGTTATCCACAAGGAAGCACTTCCCAGGCTACTGCAGAGACCTCATCAA
This sequence comes from Etheostoma perlongum, assembly GCA_026937815.1. Classification (NCBI taxonomy): domain Eukaryota; kingdom Metazoa; phylum Chordata; class Actinopteri; order Perciformes; family Percidae; genus Etheostoma; species Etheostoma perlongum. The sequence goes on from CM049386.1 coordinate 13,246,658, forward strand.
AATATTCAATGAAAGATTTCTATAGAATGGAATTATCCCAAGTTTTCTAACTTTAAATATTACATGACATCTTTAAGACACCTGGTGTGCGATGGAGATTTTGGGCCTTCAAGTTCAGCAGGCTCAGGCATCGGGCTAGTAAAGTTGTACATGTCACCACTGTGTGAGCTCTTCCTGACCACAGGGAGTGGGAGTCATCAGGCTTGATCCCAAATAGGGCCGTGACTGGATGGATTTCAATAGCAATGCCCCTGAGTGAAGCAAATACCGCCTTTCAGAATGTTTGTAAGCGATGGCAGGTCCAGTACAAGTGTGTTAAGCTAGCTGGAGCACTTTGACACTTCGCATGAAGGGTATAGAGAGGGGAACAGTTTTACCCCGGAGAAATGCAATCTGTTGTAGCAAGCCATGTCTGAAGCATGATGAAGATACATGCACCAATCTCAGAGTTTTCCTCCTCTGAAAAGCTGAAGCCCGGGCCCTCTTCCCAAAATGCTCTGATTTTAGCTGCTTTCTGTGGGTTTATGCCACTTATGAAGATGTAAATGAGGGAGATGGCACCTCTATGTGGCATTGTTATGGCCAGTAATTCATCCAGGGTTATTGGGGTGGCCAGGTGGGGAAAATGTTGATAATTATGTTGAACAAAATGTCTTATCTGAGAGCTGATTGAAAGAGGCAAATACCCCATCTGTAGAGGTTCTGTATGGAGCAGATGGAGAGAATATACTTTAATTCTTATATTTTTATACTTTTGCTACTTTTGTTATTCATTACTTCATGTGACTGTTGGAGGACAACAGAGACAAATGTTTTAATGCAATCTGTGTGGCTCTCTCCATGGTGCTGAATATATCACCTGCATCGTCAGCACATGCATGTTAAGAGTTGGCTAAAGCTTACCTTATTGTCTGAGACGATTTCAAGATGTGTTAAACTCTTTATTTATCCAAACACTAGACACACTATCAGTTTAGGTGACGATGTGGACTAGGAAGGAAAAAAGGAAAAGTAACTTTTGTTTGCAAAAACTTTAATCCAAATTAATCTAATGTGTTTTTTTCCCACCCTGCTGAATCTTGATCAACGACAAACCAAAGTAAGAGCGGGGCCATTTCACCACTGTAGGCTTGAATTCATCAAAAGGACAAATTCCAATGTAATATGATAATTAATACAATAAGCCACAAAAAAGTACTGTGTTAAACCCTATCTGGTAGCATCACTTAAAGGAGCATACATTTTTGTAGCATATGTTTGAAGATGCATTTATATTTGGTCATAGATGCTTCTCTTCTAGATCTACTGTAACCTCCATCTCCTACCATTTTTCTTAATTTTTCTTCCTTACTAAAAAGTAAGTTAGACCACCCTTTGCTACTTCATGAAATTGGTTGGGTAATCAACACACCAAGACAAAACAATCACCAGAATCAATTATATTTGTAATGTATATATTTCAAACTAAATGCTCTCTTTTTCATCTTCTATATTCCCAGCACTTCTTACCAACATTGGATTAATGCATGTGTTGACATACAGTACAAACACAGGAACTTAATTACATTACCATGTAATACCTCGTTCAAGCAGTAGATGTCCCCGTTTACTTTTGAATGGCCATCACATCAGCTGAGCACCTGGCGTTTACTCTTGAGCCTTTTAGCCTTTACATTAAATTAAGTATATTGCACTTGCATGAAGCTGAGACATTAATGTGTAATTTCCTAGTTGCCAAACATTCATTTCATCCAGCTTTAGGCTGCTAAACATTTGCTTTAAAGTTTGGCTTTGCATGACTAGTAGAAGATCCCATTTGACCACATTGAATTGAAATCACTAATAAACATTTTGGTGCAATATACAGTATGGTGTTTGAGAAAATCTGTTCATAGCAAATCTTTTAGGAAATCAATTGGGGATAATAATCCTAAAACTGTCATGATTGTGGGTTTTCTGTTGCAGTTTTCCATATTCTGTTTTATTTTGTAGTCACTCTGTTCTCCCATTTGTTGTCTTGTTTTACTTCCTGTCTTTTGGTTTCCCACCTTTGTGAAAGTCTGCCTCGCCCTGATGTCTTTCACCTGCTCCTGTGAGTGAGTTCCTTCCAGTGTTAGCTATATTTTGTGTTATTTCTTTATTTCCTTGTTCCTTCCGCGTTCCTTGGTTTTACTTTTGTTTGGTCATTAACAGCTTGCATGTTTTTTAAGATATCTTTCTGTCATCATTCAATTATTTTTTATTTCTAACTGCTGCTCCCTCCTCGGATTTATGAACTTTGGTCCTAGCCAGATTACTGACAAAACTAATTAGGAAGATCTAAATAAGTCAAGTCAAAGTATTTCATAGACACTGTTGATGAAGTTCTACATAAATGAATAAAATGAATTGAAATACTAAAGACAAACTGTCTCTCAAAGAGGACATAAGACAATGTCCAAATATTATACAAGATAGGACTTTTGTGCCCTCTTGTGGGCCATTTGAGATTGATTTTACAAATGCAATGAAAAATAGAGCAATTGATGAATAGTCAATACAGATTAAACTGGTTCCTATTAATCCTATAATCGGCTAACAAATACATCAGTAATGAAGGACACTAAAGGAGAAAATTACATTGTTTTTTTTTAATTTATATAGCAGAAGCTGTTTAATATACATTTGTTACATATTATCTATCAGGACATGCTCATTAGGCTGGTTATTCAATACAGCAATGTACACCTTTAGAACAAACACACAGCAGTACACAGTTGCAGTGTTTCTCTTCATCAAAAGAAAATTCAACCAAATTATTTATTAATCATCTTGCCATGTTACATAGTTGCATAATTTAATATACACACCTGTTTGTCAATAAAGAAATAAACTGTTTAGATATAAATAATCCGGTCCACTGTCCAATCTTTATCTCCACAGTCCCTTAGGTCATGTGAGGTCACAACTACAGCTACCAACATGTATTTTTTCATTTAATGAAGATAAGTGCATGCAAAAAATGATGGTATGTTGTTAGGTATACACAGTCCTGCTAATCCTTTAATAAGTGTTGACAAGCTAAATGAATTCCTTATTTTCAGTTATGGCTTCAGTTACATATTCGGTTATGTGTTACATTGATGAGTCTGCATTTAAAGTAATTGACATGGTATTGTGGTGTATTGACTGGTGACTATGCATTACAGTATTAGTATCTCATAGCAGGAAAACAAGCTGGTTGTTACAGTAAATAACAGACTTTTTCACGCCCGTACCACAGAGGCTGCTACAGACAACTTGCTACATCTGATTGTAGTTTCAAAGACTTGCTTACTGGTCTCACTTTTCACCATCCTGCATCTGTCTGATCTGCACAGGTATGACAATCTCGTTCGCGGAGATGCTGATGGATGTCCTGGGGGCCGGGGCCTCTATGGACAGAACTCCATCACCAGACAAAGAAGAACTGATGTGCTGCGTGTCTAGCCCCTGCGGAAGCCTTAAAGATATAAAGAGTAAGTTGATGTTGACCTCTTGCCTTGCAAATGTTTCACCATTTGTTTGCATTACTACACATTCAATTATACTGATTTGCAGCAAGATAACTTTTCAAAATCTCTCCCATTCTCAGAGACAACTTACTTGTATTTCCGGGTGAAGCATCTTGAAACCGATCCGTGCTCATCCTGCTTTTCTTCATGATTTCCTTGTAATGAAAATCAGACAGACAGATAAAAAAACAAGCAGTGTCAAGAAAACAATGGTAAAGATAAGGCACAAATTGATTAGATCTAGGTCTGTGTATGTAGTACCTTTACAACTTATCACAATGCTTTTACTTAAGTTTTTCACGTCTCACCAATAGCTTGTGCAGAGTACCTGATATTTGCAAATAACCGTCCTTGGTTGTGATTGTAATTTCCTCAGGCAAGAAGTGATTGACGTCCAGGTTAATCTTCCAGCTGTCCTGCCCTGTTCGGATCTCTGACACTCCACTTGTCAGTTGTCTCAACCCCTTTTGTTTCAACGCTGGAGGGTGCTGACCAGTAAATGGAGGCAGAAGGGGAGTTTGTGTGTACCCCGGCCAGGAGAAAGATGCTAGTCTTCTCTTTGACCACTCTATCCAGTCCAGATCACTAGGTTCCAGGAAAGGAGGGAGGCCAAAATCCTGTGCAAAGATCCGGCTCGGCTGCGTCCAGTTTGGGAAAGGATCCCAGCTCACATCTCGGCGGAAAATGGGACGGGATAATATTTTATTTTGTTCCTCCATATCCTAGAAAATAAGCTCAGAATGAAGGTAAAGAATGTTGAAACTGCAAAAGTCTGTAGCTCCACCCTAACAAACAAAGTCTAGATTGATGACCTGGACACTAAGCAATGGTCAGCTGTATTTTTATTCTCAACAGAAAGTGAGCAGGAGGTCTGAGGTAAAGGCTGCTTTGGCATCTGCAATACCCTACTCACACACTTTATATACCCAGCTGATTCATTTTGCCCAGCATTAAGTGTGATCTAAGGGATGAGAATGACTTTGTATGTCATGAGCTGGGGTGTTACTCCTCCGTTGCCCTGGGACCTGGAGAGGATAATGCTAACAATTTTGTATTTATATCTCTTGAGTGTCTGTGGCAAGTTGTTGCTGAATGACTCTGGAAGCAGCAAGCAGACAGTTTATTCAGCAGTGGCCTCTGCAGTCTTGTCACATACTGGTGCTCTTTGTTCATAGAAATCACAGCCTTGTGTTATGTGAGGGAACAGCACGTACATTCAGAGCCACACGGTAAACAACAGACTTACTTCCAGTTTCTCAATACAGGATTGAAGAAAAAAACTCAAGACCAAACAAATTTATCACGCGATGAGTACGTAGGGAAAATTACAATGTTAAAGATGTGTTTACATCTAGGACAATGTGATGGACTGAGGCACTGACGCAGTCGAGTGGGGGTGAGGAATTTTGCATCTAGAGTTATGTCTTTATGGATGTTATGTCGTACAAATAATGAACCGAGCTTTAGAGAAATAAATCAAGCCATTTGCAATCAGAGAGGAATGGTATTTACTAATGAGGCAATATCTACATCCTTTCCATCTGCACTCATCCAAATTATTAGTTCAAGGTATTAACTAAATCAATATTGAGGAGATATGGTAGAAATACTGTGTCACTAAGAAGTCAGACATAATGTCTGGACTGATTCCATTGCCAGATAACTACATTGAAATAACACCATTTTAAATTATGTCATTCTCAAATGACCTGCTTTCCATACCGTGTTCCATAGTAGCCTACATTATAAGTATTACTGTGACCTTATAAGGCCTTCTTGCCAACTTTTGCTGGATATGTGTCTTTGGTAGTACATTTTGAGAAGTCTTGTAATGCCTTGTATATAAAAGAGTATCAGTTTAATTTTCTTTTATGTTTATGTATTGTCAAACACATTGCATTGCATTTTTGTTGTTTGGGTTATAGTTATAATAACATTTACACTCAAATAGTTTTGAGACGAACAGCTGGTTGTGTTATGACTGTGTAGATTGGCAGAATATACAGTAAAAGGAGAAACATCATTCATATTGAGTCTGAATTGAAGCTACAAAATACTGTATTTGAAAAACTTTATTGTGCACTAAATTTTAAAATAGTAAACTTTATTACAATATTCATCAGCATTTGATGACAATACACAATAAGTACACAGTGAGTCTGTATACACATGATCTGAAGAGCTGACCAAAGATCTCATGTAGCCCAAACACTTGATGATGAATGACATTAACATTGATGGAGTGTTCAGACGGTTGCAGGTTGCATCATTAATGTTTCACAAATTTCCTCTTATAGAAGTCAGTGCAACAGTACTTTTGTGCCATAGAACATGTTGTGTATAAAAGATGGAGTGTGTAGTTACTCTTTAACTGTGATCTTTGCTTAACCTTATAATACATTTTAGTCTGGATCATGGCTGTGGTTTAAAAGGTTTACGACCTGTCTCTTTTATATTATGTGTCTTTATCTTCCATAAGCATGTTTTGATGCATGCATACATTTTTAAGTTTTTCATTTTTTAAAAGATGAAAAGTTGTGGTTAGAGGGCCTCACTTGTCATAGCTTCTTCTGAACGTGCATCTTTTCTGAAATTTAAAACAATAAATAAAAAACATTGAAAAGAGACTATTTTCTCTGTCAAACTTTTTCCATACCAAGTAAGTTAATTGATACATCAACTGAAGATACTGTACCGCACCTTTTCTGTTTCCTGGAGTGGAGTATTAATGTTGTTATAATCACAATCAGTGCTACAGCTCCAATGACTGAACCGGCCACTATTCCTGCAAAATTACCTGAAAAGGACACAGTTGTTTTTAAAACAGAGGCTTCAAAACATTGAGTATTATCATTAGTTTGTTTGATTCCCTTTTTTAAACCTTAACTTGATGGTAAACTGCTGTTGATTTAAACATGTGTTTAGTATGGTATTTAGTAATCCATGGTGCCCAGGGGATGAATCCTAATGACTTTACTGATTCTGATCTTCTAGCTACACAGGAGGTTAAAGGATGGGTTGGTAACTACTTCCAGTATACACTTTTTATATATCGCCACAGCAATAAATGACTTATGGGCTTTGAAAAAGGTCTGTTATCTGTAGCTGCTGTAATCCTTTAAAAAAATGCTCACCAATCACGGCCTTGCAGTCCACTTGGAAAGAACCAATTAAATTTTCCTTTCCCCACAGCGTGTACTCTACCCCTCTTGTGTACAAGCCAAAAATGAGTGTAGACAATCATTGTCCCCAGAGGATGAATTATAAACTCTGATTATCCCTTAACTTTTCTTCTAGCACCATTAAGGGCTTGTGTTTTTCATGGAGGTGTTGCATTTCTAAATTCTTTGTATTTCCAATTTAATGCATGCATTTTCATTAGAGTCAATAGTCTTATAAGTATTTTTTACTTAAATAAAATGTTTGTGTAAAAATGTCATGAGAATGATTAGATGTTTTGTGCATTTCAACACTTCAGACAAAGTTGATTTGATAGATCAAATGATGCGCACAAGGACACACACACATGCATGCTCAAATACAGACACACGCAATTGCCACTGCTGATTTGTGAGGATCAAAATCATTGGACAAGACTGATTCATTATTTATTCATACTGGGAACCACGCAGTTTGAGTCATCGCCAGACCACTGGCCGTTCTCCTGGCATATGCGCTCTGCTGATCCTTTGAGTGTGTAGCCGTCATTGCAGGAAAGCTGCACCTTAGCTCCTTGTACATATGTGGTCCCCTCCTTCTTCCCATTTTTTGGTGGTGAAAGCCATCCACAGGATATCACTGCACAGTATAACAATAACTAACACAGTAAAACCAATTAAATGTACATAATAATCACGTTTGTATACACTAACCTCGCTTTAGATCTTCCACAAGTGAAATGTGACTCTGGAAAGACACTTTGGTAGCATTTCCCATGCTTGGACTACGGCCTACCAGGATATCATACCTACAGGACAGAGGTACTGATCAGAAAATGAGCTGCTGTTGTTAAGAAAGTTAATTCACTGTAGTGGATATCACTTTTATTTACATAAAGAATAATGGAAGTTGAGATGTCAATAATTGTAGGCCCTGCATGTGTAAAACCCTAAAAGCACTGCATCCTACATTTCCCTTAATGCAGCTGGTCCTTACTGAAATCTCCTCGCCTGGTTGACGCTCATGTATTTCCAACCCATAACTACAGTTTGCAATGCTGTTTTTTGTACTTGATAAGCCCGAGCCGAGAGAACCCTGGTGACATCAGTAGGGGTTATTTTGTCAGATTTTACTAAAGCTCCATTCAGAGCCACAGAAGACATTGTACAACTGTTTTTACAGGCTTAGTGGTAGTCCGCATGACGAGTAAACTGAACTTCATGTGTAAAATTGGTGGAGTTACGAGAATTTAAATCATTCTGACCAAGATGGCCATCATTTGTTTCATAAAAATATAATAATTTTCAGTTCAATAATTATTATTATTATTTTAATTATTATCTTCTCATACCTACAAAACTGAGAACCCTCTCCAGAGCATATCTTGGATGCTTGATTGGCTAATGGATCATCTGGACTCTCAGGGACAGAAAACACTGGAACAAAAGTATTGTCATGTCTAGGAACATAGTAATATGTGTCCAAAAGATATTTTGAATCATATGTGAACAAGGCAGAGCTGTTGGAGATGGCCCCTGTAAGACAAAAAGAAGCACACTCAGCATTAAAAGTAATTACATTTTGCAAAATTTTGCAATATCATCTGCTGATGTTTCATGAAATGAGATTGATTTCCTGAAATGCCTGATTATCAACCAAATTAATCCTTAGCCACTCTACCATTTCACATAATAAAATGATGAATGTGTTGTTTCTCATTATTTGGGTCTCGTGTTTTCATTACATAATACAAGTTTTGTTGAAAGAACACAGTCATCACATGTCAACAACTGTAGTCTATGTCATTAACATCATACCTATTTAACAATATTTGATGAAGTTTTGTTGGGTATACAACATATACAGCTCTTACATAAAACTAGGTTCAAAACAAGACTACATGGATTTTGAATAACAGCAAGTAATCGGCATTGTGAATAATTTCTTACAGCCTGCCCCAAAGCTGAACACCTCCTCTGGATCGGTGAGGTTCAGCACAAGTTGGCCATTGTTGAGGGTGAGGTCATCTTTGGCGTCGCCGTTCATCTTTCCCAACAGTCCGAGAGTGGAGTCTTTGAACTCCTCTGGCAGGAGCACGGTAGTTGTCATAGTTCCCTCTCTCAATCGTACTTCCACTCCAGCTCCACTGGGGAACATCACGGACACATTTGTAGAGGCAGGGGAAAACACAAACACACCTAGAAGGGAGATTTGGTCAGAATAAAGGCAGTTCTTGGAGTGTAGCTGTCAAATGAAATGAACACAGGGAATACATTTCATCAGGGGTAGTAAAGTCAACAACTTCATAATAAGCAGAAAGGTGATTGAGGGTCTCACCATGTAGGTCCATCCAGCCCTGTTCAGAAAAGGAGAGGGTGTTTTGATTCTGCAGTACTTCAAGGCCGTTGAGACCGCTGGCCAGCCGCACCTCAATAACATCAGAGGAGGTTTCTTTCATGGCTACAGCTGTCAACTTTGTTGCTTTTATCGTGGTTCCTAATATTTAGAGAATCAGATCAATGACGAAGGGAAAAATAATTGTTGTAATGGTCTACTTTATGTGCAGTGTATATTTTATATATAAAAATATGAGTTGTCATTTTTGAAAAAGACAAACTTTTAAAAGCTCAGTATCCTCAGTTACTCACTGTTCACTGGCTCTGTTCTGCCCTGGATTGTCAGCTGTTTCTTTGACGAGGTCACCAAGGTATATTCCCCGTTGCCATTGAAGGAATAGTTGACACCATCAAATGTTATGAAGTGGGGATCTCCAAACACCACAGCTGTCATTACAACCAAAAATTATGACTTCACATTAAACAATGATCATGTAAAAACACACTGTACACCTTAGTACTCTGAATCACTAACCTGAGCTGGGTGACTGGTAACGCCTGCAGTCACTGGAGGGCCGGTGTTTGAAGTAGTAGTGGCAGTTGTCAGACCACAGGCAGCAGTAGTAGAAACTGAGCACGTCGTAGACCCAGTGGGACTGTCCAGGAACTCGAGGGGGTTTGTTGTATGGCGGCGAGCCCCAGTCGTGTGCTCGGTCTGGAGTACTTCCCCCAATCGAGTCTGCTGTCAGCACCTGAGCACCAGTGCTGTCATAGCAACACTGTTGTCCTGCTGCATACCTCGGACTGTTGATACATTTAAAAAAACATTGTCAAGAGACTACTGCCACATTATGGGATTTGTGAGACCGAACAGTGCTTTGAGCTAAATGCTAAATTGAGCTCACAATGACTGTTAACATGTTGATTTTAATCATGTGTAATGCCATCTTTGCCATTTTAATTTAGTATGTTAGCATGCTAACATCAATAAACATAAAGTACAGCTAAGACTAATGGGAATTGCATTAGTTTTTTTAGGATTTAGACTTAAACCAAAGTATTGGACAAAGTGAATAAATGTGTGTACCAAATGTCATAGTAATTCATCAAACAGTTTTGCAATATTTCAGTCTGAACCAAAGTGGGGGACCAATCAACCAACAGACTGACATATAGCCTGCATAGCTAAAATATGGCTATTTAGTCAATTTTAAGTATTAGTGACTAGTAAATAATGTATTATTGCTTGAGTTATAATATGTTCTTTTTATCAAATGCATTACACCATAGTTATATCAAAATGTAAGTGGCAAAACTTGTCACGACAGTTCCTCAGTTGTGTTTGTTTTGGCCATTCTGCCTTTTTGAGCCTCCTATGAGCCACATTGTAAAATAGTATAGATAGTACCAAAGACAAACAAACGGCTACAAAGAGCTGTGGGCTATATGGGCAAAAGTATTATCAGATGTAAAATAGTAGTATAATGGAATAATTGACAAAAAGTATTCACAAATTTTCTCAGATGGAATTCAATGTTTTTAAAAGGATCTTCTTTACCACCCTGTTCAGGGGTTTTGTTAAACTATTATGACCAAGTTAACAGCGCAACAGAAATACATTTAAATCATAAATGTAAACTTTTTACACTTTTTAGACATTTTAACATGTCTATGTATTAGAGAACACTGTAGGTTGTCCCCCTATTTATAATGTTGACACAAAACCATGAGGGCAAGTTAACAGTCTGAGTGAAGGACTCACCTGGCTTGTATGGCCCTCACACAGTGAACACTTCCAGGGTGGTAAGTGCACACGCTCCCCTTCTCTATATCACAGCCATAGTCAGTCTGAGGAGGGAGAAAGACCAAGCAGCCAAATGTGCATTTCACGTTCATGTATATACTGCAGTTCAGAAGCATAACAATAATATGACAAAGACATCAATTTTTCAATTTGCTTGTCCAAAATTTGAAAGCAGTTAAAAAGCAAATACGCACACACAATTAGTGGCTGCCCTCATGCAGTTTTAACTTTATATTTGTCACCCACCAGCCATTGAAAAACATTATTGGCTTTGCCTAACTCTACCTGTAAGTTTGTAAGCTCAAAGGCATAAGATTGATGCAGAAATGTGTTCAGTGTCGAGTGAATGCTTGTAAATAACACAATTAGAGGAGGCCGATAAGCATTGAGCATTAGTAAAAGGATACGTCCCCTGGCAATCACCATAAACACATAAAGTAATTACACAGGTTTATCTAACATGTGCGTGTTCATGCCTATGTCCAAGTCATTAATCTATGAAGTAATGTTTTTTTCTGTGAATAAGTTTATGTGTCCACATACCATTTGATTACATCGTCAAACATATGTATGCATGAGGTAATTTTATTCATCTTACAATGATTTTGCACCTGTTTTTAATCACTAAATCTTTGAAGCCAAATCTTAACTCGCTACCCTTTTATACTTACATGAAACCTCCCTGTGTCTGCTCTCGCTTGAGCCAGAGTGCAGGGGCAGTCTATAATCTCACTGAGGAAGTTGGGCAGCTGATTTTCCAGCTGTTCCCATGCTATACATTTGTCCAGGGCCCAAACTGTTGAGTTTTTCCTGAACTTCTCCTCCAGATGCCAGGCCAGAGCGTGATCCTCAGTCCATGCAGCTTGTACATTCCTAAATGAACGTGGCAAACACTGTACAGCTGACAACTAGAATAACATGTTTTATTACAGCCATGTGTTTGTACGTACCACATGCCATCAGGGTAGGTGCTGGGGCTGATGCGTACAGAGCCAAGCTCCCAACTTGAAAAGCCGTTCTCTGCTGGTTTGGGCAAAAAACTAAAGGAACCACTGTTGGGCTGATCCTTTGCAAGTGAGTACAGATATTGCCACTCACCCTGCCAGTTGCCTGTATAGGGTTTTCCTGCAGAGAACATTTAACAGAATTCAATATTTTTACCCAATTAGTAATAGTCATGTGATTTACAAAGTGTAAATGTGGTGTATACATTGCATACTCACCTGTCTCAATGTATCCCCAGAGCTCTACATTGACCCTCTCTGCGCTAACCAAAGATGTATTCCATTTCATCTCAAGAGTGCCTCCAACATCAGGTGTACCATAGTACTGCCATTTTGTTGAGTTGACCATGGTCGCCTTAAACTTAGCATCTAACTTGCCAGTATGTACTGTAGCAAAACAATTGAATCAAATAAGCCACATTAATGTAATTTTTACACGTAATGGAAAACTGTGCATTAATGTAGTTTATGGAAGAGTATTGAGGGCATCCACAGACAGTTATTGTACCTGAGAACCAGGCTCCAACTCTATTGAATGTAGTGCCATTATCTGAGGAGATGTGCAGGGGAACCCATCCTGTTTCATACAATAGTGGAGAGATACAATGGCCTCTACTGTTTTCATCCACATACCCCACAGTATTGATATTGTGGTTGAACCTGCCATTATAAACAAATGATCAGCAGGTTTCTATAATGTAACCATAATCAATTAATCAAAGGTAAAATTAGATCAGGTTTAGTAATATGTTTACACTGAGGTGTAAAAAAAAGTCTTACCTGCATATTATCTCAGAACTCTTATTGAAACTCGCTTCAAGGACAATAAAATCCGTCCCACCCAAAATGGACCCGGAATAGGGAAAAACTTCCACACAGTATTCTTTATAGTCTGCACAGCAGTACTCCAGAGACGTGCATGTCGAGTGGCATGAACATGAGTCAAATTTTCCTCCACAGTTTCCTTCACATGTCTGTCCTGTCCAAAATAAGGAGAAATAAGTATTTTACGGAATCTGGAATGGGCCACCAGTTTTTTTTCCAAATGTTAGAGATGAAATACATTATATGTAGCAATTTAGAAGTGTGTCCATATTTACCTAATGTCCTGCAGATACATAAAACCAGAAGGACAAATATGACTGCTGTTAATCTTTCCATCATGACATTGAGTGAAATTGTTAGTCAAGGTTTGTTTCTGCTGCTCTCTTAGATGCTTCTACAATTTCATCCTAGGTGTATATACTCAGCATGTTTCTAGACCTTTGCCCTTTTCATCACAGGCATTTACAAACATCTGTTTAATCATCAACCAGAGGTCATTATGATAACAACTCTGACTGTATTATTCTCACATTCCTACCTTTGACCATCTCTCCCTTAAGTGCCAATTCGTTTGTAAGATTTATAATCTTCTTAATAGATTTTAGATTGTATTTCAGACTGGCAGAAACTCATCTTATTGGCTCTTACATACTCAATATCATATTTAGATAAAGATACAACAGACACTCTAATATGATTGTGTGGGATGAGATTGTTTATTCCACATAAGCATTTCCATTCGTTTTCTAAGGAGGATAATGTGTGCAGAAACAGTGATTCATAGGATTAAGAATAAAAGATTGCATTTGAGTCATGACTCATGAGTGCGCAAAGTTCAGCCTGAATGTTAATATGCCATCATGGTAAAATGCTTAGACTGATGAAAGCTTTACTCTTTATTTTTTAACTTCATAAGAAAATACTAAATAGTATTATTTTTCTGAATGCTGCTTACTAATAGTACTATTTTTTCATGTTGGTATTTGTGTTGTCCAGCAGAGTGTGCTGCTGATATAAGTTACTGCCCAATCCAATGCTGCCTTCACTGAGACACCAATAATAGTTACACTTTTAGGCTTCATGTCATTTGTTTTCTGCTCACCAAATCGGCATTAAGTTAAATGGAAATCAAATTCTTTACATGACCTCATTACAGGTGTGTTTATTACCCATCCTGAAAACAATCAGAGCTGGGAACCTGTAGGGCCAGCAGTAAGTCATTGGGGGGAGCTGCTACCTCATGAACCATCTCAGGGACACACTTCTGTTGAGTGTCTAGCATGCATTGAAAATGAGCTGATGTAATTTGCTCTGTATTAAAGTAATTTTCTTCCCAAAAATACATGTGCTTTTTTACATGCAGTGTCCATTGGGGTAAAACATGTTTTAATATTTAAAGTACAACATGGATGAGGCTTTGTAAACATTCATGGCTGCACACATTCCTAATATAGTTCTCTACTGTTATCATCTAGACAGCATTTCAGATACATTTAATACAAAAAAGATTACAAATGCTTCTATTCATTAAGGATGGCTAGTTTTAATGAATGTGAGCTGGGATCTGTTTGTTCACTTAGAGATGATTTAAACTCCAGACACATTAGGAACAACAGACATAATGATATTCTGGCTAGCCTCTACTATTAGCTTGCTGTCTGCTCTTTACAACTTTAGTAATTGGCAGTGTAATATTTGTATACACCTGACTGAATAACATTCTCATAAATTTTCAAAAATGACAAACCAGCTGACATGAAACACAATTGGCAAAAACCATGAAGCAGGATTACAGAACAAACACTGCTGTTACTGAAACATCATCCCAAATCACTGGTAGCATCATCTGGACTTGGTGCTTGTAGATTCCTAAATAAAAAAGTAAAAAGCTTGGTCAATTATTTATACTGATACTATTTTGACATTGTTTTAGGATGCTGTACTGAACTCACCACCATCAAATGGCCATTTTTTGCCCTGTAGATCATGGATTCTTGACCACTCTTGAAGTCCACAAAGCCCTCTCTGCCAGGCTGGATGTCAAATCGCACACTACAAGTGATAATAACAATTTCAAATTGAATTTGGCGCATCATAATTTTAACCATTTAGATTAATAGCTTTATTATCACAACATACAGTCTAGATTATGTACCTGCCCTGGACCACTTTAATGGAGTTCTGCTGGTTGCCAATAAGACTTAACTTAGTCAAGGCCTCAAACAGGTAGTCACACTGAAGGACCAGATCCCCCTAAGAGAATAAATGGCGCCAGTTAGATGTGATGCTTTTACAATACAGAAGCCTTGAACAAACCAATTCATAAAGTAATGTTTTTGATCTGATCTTGCTCTCCATATTATCTCTAAACTTCTTCTCAACAATAAATTGAAAGCCAATTTAACTAAATTGTTTTGAGTATGAGGAATGTCTTTATTGCCATTGCAGACTTAATTAACTGTCTAGAGAGCCACATTACATACAGTACATACATGTATACATGACCTGCAGATTGACATTTAAAAAGAAAATTAAAACATTGCCTTAGATATCTATAGAATCCAGTCTTTTGATAGATCTACCTTTTGCTTGATGTCATCACATGTAACATGAAGGATCAGGAAGTTGTCACTCAGGTTGCTGACCGACACACCTATAAAAAACATGAATGTGTACATAACAGCAAGTTTAAACGTGTGTGTTGCTCTCCCTATAGATAACAATGCTTATTTTGTCTCACTTGTTACCTTTCAGAGAGATGTAATCTATCCGCTGCTTTATCTTTGTATCCTCGACCATGTAGGCGGCCTCCTGGGTAAAGATGAGCTGCCGGAGACGGGGCCTGAACCCGTTTCTGTCATACTTCACCACTGGCACACTGTACTGTGGGGGGAGGGGGGGCACAAGGTTAGTGTGAATCGAGTATAAAGATGCAAAGTAAATTCCAACATTAGTTTACCTTGATGTGCTCATGCCGGATCATCTGAAGCACTTTGATGCTTATGTCTCCTGTACCTTAATAAAATAAGAGACTCCATGAGATTAAATAAAATAAAACTATACTGTCTCAGTAATTCCATTATAACTTTATTATCAATGTACAAAATAGTCCATTAACAGGCTTAACAAGTATTTCCGCAGTATATACAATCAGGTTTGTCATTCAATTTGTAAATGAAAACTTACTATTGCTGATTTTTTAAAATCTGAAAAGGTTTTTTCCAAATTCAAAATGCTAACTTGTACTTTGAAAACATCTAATCTAATGTAGTGCAGGCATTTGCAGTCTCCACAGATTAATATAACTATTATTTTTATCATGCCGTATGTACAGTATACTGTACTTAAAAGTAATAATGCAAATTCTCAACAGTCTTACCTATCCTGGTGTCCATGAACGGTCTGCACACACTGAAGGGGTAGTTTTCTTTTTTTCCTTTGAACATGGAGCTTGTCTGTGCTTTTAACAGAAGCTGTAAACAAGGAAACAGAAAGAAAGCAGAATGTGAGTTAAGACATTTTATTTCCTGAAAATATTTTTTTTGCATTTCCTTCACTAACATTTTTACCATTGTGTGTGACAGAGGGTGGATTGTACCTGTGCTTTCCTCTGTGGAGTGATTCCCCGAACATACTTCCGTACCATGTGTCGAATGTAGAGCTTCTTCAACAGCTGGGAAACCTAGGAAAAATACAGTTTCAAACTTTACCCTAACCCAACCACTGCCCTCATGCGTGTAGCCTAAAACCTAGAAACAGTTGGTGTAAAAAAGTAGAAATAAAATGTATATCACCCACCTCGTGCATTATAGGTGGAGGGGTGAGCCAAGAGTCTTTTTCCATGACTGTTTTTGGAAGGTTGTCCCTCAGCCGTGTGAGGTAGTTCTGCCTTACGTACACCAGGTACTCACTGTTGTCAACGCAGACTGGCTGATTTCGAGTCATGAAACCTTTAATGAACCTATAACAAATCAAAACACAGATTAAAACATAGATATGATCATACTTTAAGGCCATCTCATCTCGTTGAACCAAATAGATTTCATTCATTCAATTTCATTGTGTGAACTTACTTTTGGATTACCTTGACAGCCCATGCCCTCTTTTCACGCTCCTTTCTAGCCAGCAGACCTCTCCAGCAGTTCTCAATCATAGTGGCTATTTACATAAGGCAATGTAATACAAAGTAATATCTTCAAATGTCTGTTATGTAAGTTGTTCACCCGCATTCAGTATATGAAAAGCTTTTAGTTTGTGCTTACAAACCCATCTGTGGCCATTTTAACACTCACCAGCCTCTCTCTGTTTAAGGTAGTTTCCTTTCGCTCTGTAGCCTTTGTACTTGGCCTGAATCCTTGTTGCTGTAGCAATGACAGTTACAGTTTACTCTCAGGAGTGTTATGATGCTTAATGTGGTATTGCAAATATATGTACATACATCTCACCTAGCTTATGTTTGCAGACCTGAAAGGCATCTTCTGTTGCAAACAGAGTTCGAGGGTGCCGGATGAAAATCTTTGTCCTTGAGGAAAAGAGACAAACACTGAGAAGTTACTGCATCGCTTCTGGGGGAACCCATCATAGACAGTGTAAGACATGTCACCCTTGCATAAACATCTGCCTACCTGCCCATCTTGTACTCATTAGGTTTATAGCCCAGGTACTTGATCAGGCACTGTACACCTTCTGCTGCCATGCCTTTCCAGTTGGGCCAGGTTTCAGGGCACAGAGCCTTGTACCTGAACACAGTAGAAGAATGCACAGTCACACACAGCTTTATAGTCAGCAGCAAAAAGAACACATGTCAAATGTCTACTGCAAGAACAAGAAAAACTCCATGTGCATTTTGGATGAAAGTAAAGAGAAAAGGTGTGCTAAGCTACCTCTGGAGAAATATGTCATATTTGCGTCGGTAAGCAAACCCAGCACGCCTGACCCTCAGGTGCTCCATCAGCCCCAGGTACTTCACCTGATGTCTCACCAACACATCATCAAAGTGTCCTGCAGTGGATGCAAAAGGTCATCTAAAGAGTTCAGAACTGTCTGGTGTCACTGGACATGACTGTAGGCTGAATATAGTCAAAAGTATTGCTTTGGCTCTAAGATCTATTCAAAAGTAAAGGGTTTTCGGGACACACCTGGCTGCTTGGCTTCATTGGGTTTAATGCAGCGGACATACCAGGGGTCTTTGGACATTAGGATCTCAGTCAAGCCCACCAGGCTGCTCTTAAACTGAGTCACCACCTAGGGAGTCACAGGTATACACGTGTCAGTGGTTTGTTTATAGTAGTTGTGTAAATTATGAAATCATGTTCTGAATAGTTTCTTACAGTTTCAGGTCTCCGCTTGCTGTCCGGTTCAGTAGAAGGAAAACAGTGTTTGATTATAGCATTCTTGGACTGTCGCATGACCTTAAGGAGAATAGGAAAACTGCATAAGGCCCAGACATATCCGACAAAAAGTATACCTTGATTAATAATTATGCTCCTTTGCTTTTATATATATTTTGAGTCAACTGTGGTGTTTTTTGGTAGCAGTGAAGGAGTCAAAACAGTAAATTCAGAGCACGTATTGTATCGGTGTATTCCAAATACATTGCGTATCACCTGGTTTTTATACTAAAGAAATTAAATGAAATTACCTCTTTTCCATTTCTATACAAGAGATCATTGTTTTTGTCCAAGAATCCTAAAAGGTTAAAGAACAAAGAAAAACCTTAAAAGTCATTTTTGGCAATAGCACATAATTCTTCTTACAAATTAAAGGTTGAATTCATAAGCACTATGAACATGAGATGTAGTAAAATAATAGATACATTTCACTAAAAATCCTATTTTATGTATATAAATAATTTTTTTTATTTACTTTTTGGGGGGAAGGTATTTTGTCAATTTCGTTATATGAACGTAATGAATTCACTTCTAATTATCACCTCTAGTTATCCAGAGAGGCTGAGGAAAGGTGAGCAGAGCAGTACGGTGGTGCCACTCTTACTTTCTATGAATCACAGACCTAATTGGATGCTACTGTGTAGTTTTACTTTCCCTTGAATGGTATCTTTATCGAGAACAGAACTTTGTTATAACATGCTAGCCTACTCATCTCAAGCTAGGCTACTAGAGCTCGGAGGTGGTTTCTTTTTTTTTGATAAATATTTATTGAGAAAAACATTTAAATACACAACATTTCCAACATGAGCCCAACATAATGACACATAGAAACAATAATCTAACTTCATATTAATATATAAATAAATAAATAAATATAAACAATAAAAAATAGAATTGGGATAAATTTACAAAACATTCAAAAAAAATGTGTGGGTTCCCACGTGATTTTGTTTGTTAATATTTGTTTTGTGTTAATAATTTTGCCACTGGCATACTGTTTACATTGACAACAATACTATTTGAAAGTGATGTGTTTAGTGTATGCATATAATAAGAACTGAGAATGTGACCTATGTAATGGCACACAGAAATAACAGTTGGCTGCCATTTTATTTTATCTAGAGGTAAGGGCAGTTTGCTGATGTTACACTACATTTTATCAATAAGCTGATGTTACGTAATGCTCATGAAATTGTATTGTAATATAGAGAGACATTATTTAACATACAAAGCTGTCTCATCTCTTACCAACAACACAGTATGTAACCTCGCCAGCATAGTGCAAGAGGCGAAAGTCTCCCCTTTCCAGTGTTTTCCTCGTCTTTTGGTCTGCAAGTTTATGTCTGCAGGAAGGAGAAAGTTAGTGTAGGGCATTATGCTGTTTATGGTTCTGCAATGTGCTGACATGAGCATGTGCAGATAACGTGCACTTTCTGATAAACAAAAGTGTAGAGCTCACGTGACGAAATGAGGATGACCACTGATCTTTTCCTCCATCTTCTCTAGAAAGGTGAGATCTGTGGCCTCTCCAGGACGTAAACATTCCTCGTCCTGTATTAGAGCATAAGCGTCAATAATTCAGTCCTGTTTTAGTTTTGTGGGTGAGTTTGTCTTTCTGTAGGACCATGACTCAGTATCTTTACCAATAAAGATATGATTCCTCTATGTTTCTCCTCAACAAGATCACAGATGATCTTGTTGTTGAAAAATGGCACCGGTTCCCACTGTGCATAAACAAACAAGAAAAGCAGGGGTTGAAAAGCAGTTATTGTATTGTTTATTACTGTATTTTTACCATATACAGGCTATGATTTGCACACATAAGTAGCACATTGAGACACATGACAACAAAACATAAGGATTAATAGCGTTATTACTTCAATCCCCTCCATCTCGTACTCCTCCTGCTCTGACTTGAGGGTCAGCTGGATGAAAAGTTGCTGCAGCTTCTCGTTGCAGTAGTTGATGCAAAACTGCTCAAAGCTAAAATAAATCATAGGCGCTGTCAGTATTGGATTGTTCATTTCACACTGAATCAGCTCATATGTGCATGATCTCACCTGTTCACGTTGAAAACCTCGAAACCATAGATGTCCAACAGACCAATTACTGTTTTCCTGGAGGAATCCTACAGTTGATTTACACAGATATAATTTCTGCACATTAAAAATCTGCTATGGATGGTATTGTAAAACAGGATCTCTGTGGAGAAACCTTTATATGTTGGTGTTACTTTAAACCAATTAAATTATATTCTGGAGAAAAAAAATTAGCCCAAAGAAACATTTGCCAGATGTGCTGTTTCCGGTATTAGGTGTTTTCAGACTCACAACCAATCAAATGGCTGCCTCAGGCTGCCTGAAATCTCGTTACCCCAATTTTCTCCCAATTTTCGTGATTTTTATAAGACAGGTCTGGCTCGGCAAGATTAGAAAGAGGGTAGATTGCTTTTTTATTCTCACCTTGTTAACTAAAGATTCATTGATCTTGTTGACCAGCCAGTTGAAAGTGCGGCCATAGATAGCTTTGGCGAGGGCATCCCTGGCATATACTGCATGGTCCACAGAGAAAGGACTGAACACCTTTAACATCAGAATAATGTAGATAAAATAAAATCAACACGTCAAAAAAAAACAGAAAAAGCTTTTAAACTATAAATTTAAGTTAGTCACCTCCTCTGTTTTGGCTTCAATCTTCCTGTGGGTTAAGCCCTGTTGTAATACCTGAATAGGAATCCCCAGCAACTGCATAGCAAATGCAAAGCAAAAAAAAACTTGTAGCACCAAATCTCTTCCTGGTCTCAATCAGAAAGCTGCATGGAGATACACAAAGGTTTTACACTATTTGCAGTTTGTTTGGGACTCACCTTTGACACCCAGTGCATCTCCTGGTTGTTATTGAGAGAGGCGTATCCTCGAACATCTGCTTCAAACTTGATATTCCCCAGATGGAGAACACTAGCAATTATTCCAAACAGGTGCTACATTTACACCCAGAAAGAAATACGTTAGAAATCACCGACAAAACATATCATGCATAATTTTAATAAAGTTTAACAACATTTTACTGTACTACCTCACCTCAATATCACTCTCATCAAACTCTATGACAGAGAGGGCTTTCTGCACTGTCTTCCAGTCCCTTTTATCATTGATAGAGCTAACTTTGGCACAATCACCCTGGAGGGCACAAAGAATAAAAACTCTCAGTCAAGAGGTTTTTATCACACCATATACAGTAAATTAAGTTTATGATGATGTTTGTTTTTCCACTGACCTGCACCAGGTACCTGTAGTGCTGGCAGTTTCTCTCCAGGCCGAGCCAGCGGAGCAGATCTTCCTCTCCTCCCTCCACCAGCTGATAGAAGATATGGAAGTTTCTTTCTCCATGATTCTGGTGGACCACACGGGACTTCTCCAACAGGTAACTGAGGATGTGACCCCCAACAGCGCCACCCTGTGAGACAGAGAGAGAGAGTGAGAGAGAGAGAGAGACTCAGTGAGTGAGTGAGTGAGTGCGAACAAGCTTAGAGTTCATTATATTGCTTGTTTTTTTATCCTAACATTGTAATTTGCACTGTAATGTAATGAAAATATTTCAGTCCACCTGGTGGTCAAATTGGATGTCCATATATTTCCCAAAGCGGCTAGAGTTGTCATTCTTCAGGGTTTTGGCATTTCCGAAAGCCTGGGTGAAATAAAAAAAAAAATAAGGCGATATATGGCAGATTTTAGGATCATGTTTATCTCAAAAAAATGGTCTTACACAGCAGAAGCATTGGCACACATATCCATCCAACTGACCTCAAGCACTGGGTTGGAGAGAAGCAGTCTGTCCCGGACGTTGTTCAGGAGTTTAGTACTCGGACAGCTGACAGCGTAGAATTGCAGGATTTTTTGGAGGCCTCTGTTTTGCCGGCTCCGCTCTCCCCCGAGATCAGGATGAAGTGGTTGTTGAACTCAGACAGCATGCTGCGGAAGACGTTGTCTGCCAGCGCATAACTGAAAGTACAGTAATAGGTCAAAGTCAGCTCCTTTTAAAAATTCAGACTCAGATGCAGAGTCCTGAATAAGTAGCATTTCTCTTTCCCTTTATAACAAGACTTATAAAATAAAAAACTTAACTCCATAACATTGTTATGCGTTCATCAGATAGCTGGCTGGCAGTAGGAAGGCGAAAGGAAATGAGGGGAGAGAAAGATGGTGCATGACCCGCAGCAAAGGGCTACGGTTGTTGCGATTAATGGTTTAACCCCATGGCAACTATGACGCCCTGCATTTATAATTTAGAAACTCTGATGTCACATTGACATCTCGTCTTTTTTTCTTCTAATCTAAATTCTAAAAGTTTAACATACGTATTGTATTTATAACAAGAGTAAGAGTAATTAAGTAAGAGCCTACTAAGGTACTAAGGTAGAGCATTACCTTTTGCTGAATGCCAATGTCAGCATGCTAATAAACTCACAGTGACTATGCTGATTTTTGCAGGTAAAATGTTTATCAAGTTCACATGTTGGGTGGCTTATTAGCACTAAACACAATGTACAGCTGAGGATGATAGTAATAAAAAAGTATTTAACTGTGCAGGTTTTACTCCTAAACCAAAGTTTTGGATAAATTATTATTTTGACCCGATGGTGGCACTAGAGGGAAAGTCCGGGGATAACCAAAGTCAGTGGGAATATACCCTCTGGGGAACATGAATGTCTACAAAATTGTATGACAATCCGTCCACCCCAGTGTATGCAAGTACACAGTACAGTATACATAAATACAGAACATCTTACATATGAGGTGGCAGCTCAAAGAAATTCACACCCATGTAGGTATCCATTTGCTTCTTGCTGTAGATATCTAAGTCTTTATATGGGTTGACCGACACCAAGAGAGTTCCAATGTAGGTCTGCAGAAAAAGGAAAGGAAGTCATGTTCTGCACTCTTTCACATTTAAAAGTACAGGAGATGTTTTTTCTCAAACATTACATAACATTAAAAAAAGCTTCCAGCAGTGTGACGTCCACGTATCACTCTGCTGATAAGTCATTTTGTTCTTCTCATCTAAAGCAATACGTTTGGTTAATCACTAGTCATGACCTCAACGACAGCGGTGAACTTTAGATTGCTCACTCTGTAAAAGAAGAGAACAGGAGCTGCTGCTTCAGCAACACTAGGATGCCGGATTCAGCAATAGGTAACACAACATTAGGACCTTGTTGGATTGAAGGTCGAGTGTGTGACATTTAATTAGAGTAAAAGAAAGAGCAGGGTTATCCAACATTACACCACACAGGAAGACTCACGTAAATGAGATTCTCATGGAAGCGTTTCTTCAGGTTGTCCAGGAAGGCACTCTCACTTGTGTAGGCATCCAGGAGAACAAAATCTTGGATGCCCACGCGATCCCGTGCTGTCAGGGAGGCCTCCATGTTCCTCAGGATCTGGTTACAGCGTTCCTCCAGGCTCTGTGCCCGAGCAGGAACACATCAGTGACACGACAAGGAAACAAGTTATCACAACAGAACTAAATTAAATGTCTTAAACTACTTTATGCACTTTGATGACCTTAATGATACAATGTATTGCTCTTTTTAACAAATGAGATTATTGTTGGCCCACTTCTCATTCATTCTTTTCTTTTCTTTTTACATATTGTTTTTTCACAGAGTATCAGAGATTTTTCATTTATATATATTGTTTTAAACAATTAACCCAATACAGTTTAAGTTAGTCATACAAAGTAGAAAAAAGAAAGCAAAAGAAAAGGTGTGGGGCAAGGAGACAGTGTGGGTTATGTTACAAGTTCTCACTCATTCTGTCAAGATTAGGGCGGCAGTATACAGTATGTCCCGTCCTGTTCCTTTCCTTTGTATCCTGTTTTCCTCAAAAGTTATCTGTTTTTATTGAGGTTGTCATCACTCATTAACACATACACACACATGTTCACAATCATGGACAATCTAAGATATATATTTATACAGTATATATATATATATATATATGTACTGTATATACACACAGTGTATTTCCCAGTGGATGAATTATTTCCTGCCTATTTGTCCTTATATCTGTGACTTCCAGTCAGAGCCATCATTGGCCTTGGCTACATCCTCCATGCTTGTGACAAATCTAATTTCAACCATAACTATCTAATCTGCTTCTGTGCTCTCTAATGAGCCATCAGTCATGTTCATGGCAACAACAGAACAAATATAAAATACTCCACCTACACTAGAAACGTCACTTAGTCCACAGTTTTAATACACAATTAAACAATAACTGAGACCAATAATAGAAATAATAAAATATGAATAGACATAATGATATGCATTATAATATGTTTAAACACATAGTATTATATACCATTTAAAGATGCACAACTGAAGAAGAGGCAGATAAATAATCAGCAAAGGCAATGCACTTTAATTAAGGTGCTATGAAAGAGACACCCAGTATTATGCTTCAGTAGTTTGGCTCTCATCACTGCCAAAATGATCTGTCAAGTTAGAGTAACTGACACTTGCAGATCATTCTCCAGTAAAACAAGTGAAAGCTTTACTGACCTGGCAACATTTACAGCAAAATCTCACAAAAAACCATAATCTGAAGACCAGTGGTGATAGTTAAAATGTTCAACAATGTTTTGCAGGAAAAAATGAAAATGTTACCTACCCTGAAGGTCCCTGATGTGTGTGTCTCTGTACCTTTTCTGACCTGAACATTGGATTTTATTTAAGGGAAAAGATAGTATGACAGGAAACACTGATTGATTACAGTTTCTACTTCCCACAAGGAAACCATCAATAATATAGCGTGTATGCAACAAAGGAAGCACATCTCATTTGAAATATGTATTTGTGTGTATTTGCTTTTGGGTTTGTAGGGTGTTGCCAGACTCACAATTTCAAATCTCTATCTAAGTTGGATAATGGAAGATTTAGAAAAGCTTCAACACGTGTTGTTATCCATCAGCAAAAACAAGAATCTTGCTAATAAATTAATGACAAAGGCAAAACTGTGAGGCAGTGGTGGCCTAAAGGTTAGAGAAGCAAGCTTGTGGGGAAGGCCGTTGTTCAGTACCCAAAACAACAGGATAAATCTGGGTGGGGAAGTGATAGTGCAGCGCTTGGTGCTCTCTCACTATCACTGAGGTGCCCTTGAGCAAGGCCCTTACCCCAACAAAAAAAATGCTCAAATGGAGCTGCTCAGTGGCCAGCAGATCAGACTGTGGTTGTACTGGGCATTACTGGAATGTGTTACTGTGTGAATGTGACAAGTTGCCGTTGCAAAAATGTCCACAATCAACTAAATATTACAATCAGGCTTTATGACTAGAAGCCAGACAAAAAATAGACTCTGTATACCTCACCCTAACCAAATTATTTTAAGTGAAACTACTCCATTTAAGTACTTTAAACTATATACTGCATTGTGACATGTGAATGTTGCAACTCTGTGTATGTACTGTACATAGCCTACTTTACACATATAATATAATTGTTTAGCACTTGTTTTTAAAGCATCTTTCTTATTGTGTTTTATAAAGCGTCTGGTAGCATAAAAGACAAAAAGCTGATACCAACAGACAATTAATAAATGCTGTATGTACAGTAATGGCAAAGTCAGTTTTTCCCTCAGTACCCTGAGCAAAAAAAAAAAGAGAAGTCTAACAACCAGTAGCAGAACTTTATTGTGAGAAATTAAAAGCTTTTCAAAACATGCTTTCTAAATGCCTAACATACTTTAAATACTGGCTGAAGTTAGTGAGCTAAAAAAAAAGAATAATAGCCATATCAATAAAACTAGATAACAAATTATTTTTCTAATTTCATCACCCTGGTGGCCTCTTCCAAACTTTTCAAAATGTTTCATCATTAAAATGAATTTCATCATTAAAACAATGAAGAGAAAAAGTTTGGTTGTCAAGGCTATATGTCTCGCAACAAATGCAAAAGTAAACAAAGACATAAATGGCTGGCCGCTAGGTCTGTATAAACACTCTGTGGGCGTCTGTGTGAGCAGGCTGTAGGCCAGGCACAGAGTGCAGGCCAGAGATTTTCTGCCATTCAGAGGAAACGTGACCTCTGCTGAACACATAGATGGTAAAACAACACTATGCTGTAAGAGGATGGACATTTTCGCTAATAAAAGGGCAAAAAGATAAGATGTGGCTTTTCTTAGCAACATTATATGTAAAAAGGACTGCGCTCGTGAGGTTTAACATTTCGAGGATCATAGAAACATGAACAAAACACAGTCGTGTGTATAAGGGAAGACACAGAAAATACAAAATAAACAACTAGAGTTAACTTTTACATTTTCAGGCTACAACGGAACAGGAAAGTCTATCTGACCTAGAGACCATCACCTGAGAGGGCGCTCCATTGTCCCTGTCTATCCAGTATGGTGCAGGATCCTGTTACGCAGCCACAAAGTGGCAGTTAGGCTCCTGAAAGAGATAGCGCTCATCGTGGGTCATTGACTGACACCAGACATCACCCAGGGCAACACTCATTTAGGGGGCTCCAGGTGTCTAAAGAAACCTGACCATCACAGGCTTCCATCACACCAGTCAGGTACAGCACCTTCCCTCTTGCTACTGTTTCACACAAGCATACAATAACATACTTTAAACAGTTTGCCCTGTTTGGCTACATTTTAGCATTGCTAAATTGACTAAACATTTGTTACTTCTGGACAGTAAAATGTAGTTAGCTTTTATTAAAAGGAGCATAAATTCCTTTTTTGGCCACTCGGGTTCAGTAAAACAAGCTATATACACATTCACATATCACTTTAGAAAGTCGCTGTTGTGAACCAATTAGCAAACAGTTCCCTATTTCTATTTTGCATCCTTACATTCAATATTCACTCTCTTTTCGCTCTGTTTTCGGTCTTGACCAACTGCTGGGGAATATACTGTATCTGTCTCTTTAATGGCTAAATGCTCTACTATGTTCATAAGCAACTTTCTCTGTAATTTTGTGCTGAACAGGTACAGTAGGTTTCTCAGAGGTTTTTCATTAAAAACTGCTCCTGCGGCAGCGTGAACTGAAACAGTTGTGGGATGTAAAAATGCTAAAAGGCTTTGTTAGCATCATAGTCGGGTGATAGTTATTTGT
The DNA here is from genome assembly GCA_026937815.1 of Etheostoma perlongum. Taxonomy (NCBI): domain Eukaryota; kingdom Metazoa; phylum Chordata; class Actinopteri; order Perciformes; family Percidae; genus Etheostoma; species Etheostoma perlongum. Next base: position 13,273,830 of record CM049386.1, read on the forward strand.
GGATTCTTCACCATGAGTGACTGATTACAGAGAGTCATTATATTAATTGAGGATTTAAAAATATTGATTATTTTTAAAGCCATTACTTCATTTGAATTTAAACTGACTGCGGCATCCCTTATCCAATATCAGAAAACACTGAGGTAGACAGCAATGCAAAAAGATATCTGAATCTGACAGATGAATGGGCTGAAAGACAGGAATCACTTTTCACCTGTATTGTATTTCTACAAATAACAAAATATGCACATGAGATACTACAATTACTTTAAAAAAAAAACAGTGTCTTTAAGTAAAGTAATACAACCGTAGCCAAGATACACAAGCCATGTTCATGTAATTACTGTACCTCTTTCACTTCCAAAGCCATGTGCGTCATGGTTGAATCAGTCTTGTGTGATGAACTTGATAAATCCAAATAACTTTGAACTTCAATCCTCCAGGTACACAACTCAGGCAGTCACAGCCTATGACGGCTGTTTTAGTAGCCGATGAGTTCTCCCATAGTGGAGCCTTTTTAAGTCAGCACAGATATATTTCTCCAAGAATCTACTGTTTCGTCTGCTGCACAGGTTTGCATTGGTCTGTGATTCAAATACTGGGTCAAAGCAGGCCTGGGACAGAGAGGCTGACGAGGAGGAGGAGGAGAAGGAGGAAGAGGAGGAGGAGTGTGGCACTGCTGCTTCCTGCTGCTTTGTAGCTAATGAGGCAGTAATGAGCTACCTGGCTCTGGAAGCACCATGCTGGTTAAACATTCATGGAGCCCAGGCAGCAAACATTCATTCAGCGCTTCACCTGAATGATGAACAGCTACACCATGTGTTTAAGAGGGTGGGTGTGTGTGTGCGTGTGTGTGTGTGTGTGTGTGTATGTGTATGTGTGTGTGTGTGTGTGTTTGGTATGTAATACAAGGATGTAGTAATTCTATCCTCACCCTCCTCCCCATAAAATTACAGCACAGGTATTCAATTACTGATCTTTGATTAGGCAGATGCATTTCAAGCTAATTACTAACTGCTCATCAGAGCCAGAACAATCCAACGAGTTTGGATTATACTATTGCAGAGTAATTTCAGACTGACAGTAATGTACTACTATAATTGTAATGCATTCTGTTGGTGCCATCTTCAACATAGAGAAGCTTTTAAGTGAATATCTATTCAAATGATTTTTCTGTAAGATGGTGTAACTGGTTTATATATGATATATATACTGTACATAACTAACACAAAATGTTACGTTTTTAAGAATTCCTGCCTTTATGTGAGTGCAATGGAGAGGAAATGTGAGAAGAGAGAACAGATGAAGATGAAAAAAATGATGACATTTTTGGTTCATTTGCAATAGGCCTGCAGGCAGCGTAACATTGCCCTCTCATTTCGTCTCTTTAAATAAACACTGTGCTTCCTGTAAGTATCAACGTAGGCATCTTACGTTACTGCCTGAAGATTGGCCAAAACACACATTGACACAGGAGAGCATCCTGGAAAAATCCTCATTAACATGTAATGTAATCCATTATGCAAATCCAAAGGGTTTTCTAGGATCTACTCAATCTTTAAAAAAGACCACTGTTCTTCTAACAAGCACCAACAATGAGCTGTGGTGGCCACATCCTATTGATTTACACTGCACTCAATTGAAAAACATAAGTTTATGCAAACACCACATATCTCAACAATCCAGTTTGACACATGTTTGTTTAATTCATTGTATTAAAATATAAATGCAGTGGCAGTTTCTGCTTGTGTTTGCCATCCATCTATAAAGAGCTAAAATATTTCTAACTGATAGTTTTGCTTTAAAGTAGATACCTACTATTTGGATGTTTTACAGTATGACATACATCCCAACTCAAAACTAAATAAAAAAACAAACACTAAACAGCTCTGATAATAAGGGACGCATCATTAATATTAGTTTTTTGTTTATACCTTACTATTGTCTGCATATATACACACACCCTTTGTCACTGAACAAATAGCCAAAGTTCATGAAATGACTGCCCTAAATAAAGTGCAGTATAATATGATAACATTTTAAATTGGATTTCTTTGTTAAGAGAGTATTGAATGTAAAGAAGACTACCAATCAGAAAATTAGCTGTAAATGTGCAGAACTTTCAGTATTTAGCACTAAGTACAAAATTTGGTCAATCTATTAGAAATTATTAGAGAGCCAGCCTAATAAGATCACAATAAAACGGGTTCCTAGAGTATCTACTTTACTTTTGCATTATTTCATACATAGCCTCACTCCCCGTTGCTTGGGATTCAAAGGGATAAACCTGAGTAATTCAAAATGCTTGATAGTCTTCAAAACACACATTGTACAGTACTAACTCCCAAACACACAAGAACACACTTTAAAATTGATAAATAATACGTTAGTAATACGGGCCATTGCAATCTTGTTTCTAAAGAGTGAAGGAACAGTGTTCTTGATCCACCACTTCCAAATAAATATTCACAGGCCCAATTAGTCCCAAACAACTAAACTTTCAACTAATCCTTTATTTATGTGAGCAAACAGATTGCTGTCGACAGGGCAGGACTCTGAAGGCCAAAACGAGCTGTTAGGCTATTGGTTTCAGAAGTGGTACAGCATCACAAAAACAGCTGTTTTAGTGATTTGTGCATGCAAAAGGAATATCTGTCAGCAGGATAGATTATTCACATGTGAAAATAAGTAGATCTTAAATCTTACCTTTGAATCCATGTCTTAGTTCTTTGTGCAAATCAGAAAAGCTCTCTGCCAAGGTTCTGTGTGAGTCTGGAAGAGCAACTGATACGACCAGAGGATGTGGGGACTGGATTGTATATTCTACCTGTATTTATGACCGTCCCATAATGCAGCAGCCTCAGCATGTCCTCGTAGTGTCCTACTTTTTGACAGCTTTAATTTTCAGGTTGGCCTTATTCACTTGCAGAGGTGCAGCATAGGACTGAAAGCTTCAACAACAGTCACAGACAAGACGCCACTCTCAGTTGGGAAATGTAAGTGTTATAAATTTAATTTAAAACCAAAATTGTGGCATATGCTTACCAGCACAACACACTGCTGAGTTTTTTGTAAATAGGCCATGTCCATGCAACATGCTGCATTGGTGAGTACATTTACTTTGTACTAGTACTGCCTGGTACTAAGTATTTCCTTCCTTAGTATTTCAAAGGTAAATATTGTACTTTTTACTCAATAATTGTATGGCTACTTTTCAGAAACATATAAAAACACATGATAATTATAAATAATATTTACTTAAACCAGTGGCTTCCAACTTGTTTTGGGCTTATGGCGCCTTACAAAAGGCAGTGGATACTTTGAGCTCCTTGTCATAGTTGTATATGAGTTAAAAGGGCAATTTGCATTCTAAACTTTTTAGATTGTTTCATTTAGACCAGAGATATTCAACAGGGGGTCAGTGACCCCTAGGGGGTCCTCAGAGTATGTGCAGAGGGGCCGCCAAATCCTGTCTAAAATATTTTTGATGATGTTTTGATGTTTTTGTTTTTTACAATAATATGAAACCAACCTATTATTATGAAAGATAATTTGACCATTTTTGTGAAAAAAACAACTAAATTTACACATTGGAGATAAGTGTACTATAGGTAAAGTACCCACTATGGTAGACATAGGATTCACTGGGCCTTCCACGTGTAACATTAAAACATGATTTATACATAATATACTGTATATTTATTCATTTTTATCCATCCAGTCCAGTTTAACATGCAACTTAATTTCATACAATATACAGTATATACAGTAGTAGGGGGTCCCTACTCCATCTCTCCTTCAGCTAAGGAGTCCTTGGCTTAAAAAGTGTTAAAGACCACTGATTTAGATTAATGCTAGAGCCCCAAAAAAAGAAAAGAAGGGAAAAAAGTAATAAAGATAAAAGGAATGTCTAAAGAATTGATATGATAATATGTCAGAACAACACTTTTACTTAAGTAGGATGTTGAATTCATGACTTTTACATGTCTTTTACTAAAGGACCTCCGTACTTCTTCCATCTCTTTACCATGGGGATAATACAAGTGTTTCTGAATGTTACTAATTTACAGGAAGTCTCATATACTTTTCACATTATGATGACGATTTTCTTAATCATAGCATCATGTTTTTTATGAGGCATCTTAGAAGTGATCAAATAGGCTTTGGTAAGTGTGATTACCACAATGAGCGTTGTGAATGTGAATATAAACAAAAGACAACAGCAACCTTGATAGTCTTGTGGCTATTTGACAACAACAGAAAGGTGAGTGCACAACCTGCTGTCAGCTGCAGGCTATAACAGTTAATCAGCTATGGTGAACTACAGAGCTATAGCTGTAAGCTGTACCTTAAATCATCCTCCTTTTGTCATATCAAATATTTGTTTCATTTCATAATTTGAGCTTTTAATCTCTACTATATAACCTTAGCGTGCTCACAGGATAGTGTAAGGGCTCTGAAACACAGATTAATACAGTTTTTCTGCTCTACTGGATAGATTTTTATTTGTAGTTGAATTAATGGCACAAATTTTTAAAAAGAATATTCAAAAACTGGCTTTTTAGTTTATTGATGTTTATTGATATTTAAAATGTATTATTGTTTTAATAATAATGGCTGGAGCTGGACCATTTTGCCAAAGTCAGAAATTTGCCTAAAAACCTCTTCTATCTCCTATCCCTATCTTTTCCCAAGGTAATGTTCCCTGATTGGGTGTCTTACTGAAACCTGAAGTGATTGCACCGGCACTCTTGTTCGAACACTGGTGTGTTGTGTGTTGGATGTCAGAGCTCTCTAACACTAACACTAAAATGTACAACTGTAGCAACACAGCAAAGATGGCTTACCAGCGGTGTAAAAAGCCTGAACTGAGGTAAAATAACTTTTTTTGTATACATTTTTGTATTCCCTCATTTTTGTATTCCCTCGTATGTGTTTGTAATGCTATTGCACGCTGAGACAAACCTGTCGAGCGGTACAGGGCAATGTATATCCAGACTTACATTTTATAATAACGTGTGATTTATTGAAGTTGAAACTCAATCTTTTATGCTTATTAATGCCTGAATATTTCCTTTTGGTGAGTTGACATTTAGAAGTGAGGCAAACTTTGTGGGTCACAGTGATGAGGACCAGGGCACAGACTCAAACTCAAACTGAGGGTTTGTAGAAATTAGTTGTAGTTACACACATTTTGAGTGAAAGTCAGTCTACCCTGACTATGCCTCTTTTTGTGAAAAACAAGTGGGACACAATTTGGATATAAGCTGGCCCCCTTAGGGTTAAACTGTTATATTGTTGGATCATTATTGTTGACTCGTTGACATGTGAGCAGTACTATAATTTTGAAGTCAGCGTAGAGATCATTTTAATTGCTTTATATACTTTTTGGAAGTTTAATCATTAACAATGCATGCATCACATTTGATCAAATAATTTAATGCTTTGTTTGTTTAATTTTAATTTGAAAAGTAACTACTAACTATTGCTATGAAAAAGAATTGTGGGGTAAAAGGTAAAGTATTTCCCTTTTTAAAATGTAGTAGAATAGAAGTTCAAAGTAGCATGAAACGGAAATACTTATCTTTCATACTGATCTGAGGCCTCTTGGCAACACATTCACATGAATTAAATCAAATAAGCTTCTGTTGCTCTGAATAGTTATCAGCTTCTAGCTTAAGTATTATTTTAACGTCATTTAACATATTATGCATTACATTGCTGCTTACATTTCATTGTTCTCCCATAGGTTTCCTTCTCTAATTTTACACTTTAAAGTTTTAAATCGACATTAACCGCCCTCCCCATCGGCATAAATTTGATCTTCTGCACAGCACGAGCCTGGCGGGAACCAATGCCTGTACAATTATAGGGAAAACACTGCATTTCTTTACAGGGGACATTGAACTGTGACTCTCTAGTCCCTTTTTCAGAAACCATTACAATAGACGATGCACTGGAGGCTATCGGCTTTAGAAAGTTTCAGTTGAAAATGTCTGTCCTCACTGGACTAGCATGGGTAAGAATCATATAGCATGCAGAAAGGTCTTCACTTTGACTTCCAGATACAGTGCCTTGCGAAAGTATTCGGCCCCCTTGAACTTTTCAACCTTTTGACACATTTCACGCTTCAAACATAAAAATATCACATTTTTATTTTTTGTGAAGAATCACCAACAAGTGGGACACAATTGTGAAGTGGAACGAAATCTATTGGATATTTTAAACTTTTTTAGCAAATAAAAAACTGAAAAGTGGGGCGTGCAAAATTATTGGGCCCCCTTGCGTTAATACTTTGTAGAGCCACTTTTTGCTGCGATTACAGCTGCAAGTCGCTTGGGGTATGTCTCTATCAGTTTTGCACATCGAGAGACTGACATTCTTGCCCATTCTTCCTTGCAAAACAGCTGGAGCTCAGTGAGGTTGGATGGAGAGCGTTTGTGAACAGCAGTTTTCAGCTCTTTCCACAGATTCTCGATTGGATTCAGGTCTGGACTTTGACTTGGCCATTCTAACACCTGGATACGTTTATTTGTGAACCATTCCTTTGTAGATTTTGCTGTATGTTTGGGATCATTGTCTTGTTGGAAGATAAATCTCTGTCCCAGTTTCAGGTCTTTTGCAGACTCCAACAGGTTTTCATCCAGAATGGTCCTGTATTTGGCTGCATCCATCTCCCCCTCAATTTTAACCATCTTCCCTGTCCCTGCTGAAGAAAAGCAGGCCCAAACCATGATGCTGCCACCACCATGTTTGACAGTGGGGATGGTGTGTTGAGGGTGATGAGCTGTGTTGCTTTTATGCCAAACATATCGTTTTGCATTGTGGCCAAAAAGTTTGATTTTGGTTTCATCTGACCAGAGCACCTTCTTCCACATGTTTGGTGTGTCTCCCAGGTGGCTTGTGGCAAACTTTAGACGAGACTTTTTATGGCTATCTTTGATAAATGGCTTTCTTCTTGCCACTCTTCCATAAAGGCCAGATTTGTGCAGTGTATGACTGATTGTTGTCCTATGGACAGACTCTCCCACCTCAGCTGTAGTTCTCTGCAGTTCATCCACAGAAAGTTTAAAATATCCAATAGATTTCGTTCCACTTCACAATTGTGTCCCACTTGTTGGTGATTCTTCACAAAAAATAAACATTTTATATCTTTATGTTTGAAGCCTGAAATGTGTCAAAAGGTTGAAAAGTTCAAGGGGGCCGAATACTTTCGCAAGGCACTGTACTTTGTCTCATGAAGAGCTCTGCCTCTCTGAGAACAGATAGGAGACGCCATGCAGCTGATGATCCTCGGTATCTTTGGCGCCCAGCAGAGTCAAGCTCTAAACTGAACTTTCTGAGTTACACAGTGGCTTTCTGAAAGCGCTCATTTTAATACTGTGGTGGGAAAAACAGAGAAGGCCAAGGCAACTTTAACACACATCGCCAAAGACAATGGCAAGGCCATGCCTCAAGGGAGCTTACTGTCAATAAACAGGTGATATTAACCCTCATGTTGTCCTCAGGTCAAATTGACCCGTTTTTCTATATCAATTCTTTTAACTACCAAATTGTAATTACCCAAAATAACACGATTGATTCCACACAACGCTCTTTGGCAAGTACAAATCTCTACTTTCATTAATTTTGGGGTGTCTTACTCAATTTTATATTTATTTCAAGAAAAAAAATACATAACGCACGTACATTCATAACGCACAGCGATTGGTTTGTTTACCCTCTCTTACATAGTCCAGCAGGGTCAAACTCAACTTCACTAAGGGCCACACTGGAAAATGAGAATTCCACCAAGGGCCAGACATGTATAGTTTAACATACTTCTATTTAATCAAAAAAGTCAAAATATCTTTAACTGTTTTTTTGCGTGTTTCATATAGTCTTCTCATTTACAGTTTGGTTCGGCAAAAAGCGTTCATTGTGATCATAGAGTTTAGCAAATCAAGCAAAACAATAATTATATATTTAAAAGCAGGCTAAACACAGCTACTTCACAGCAACCTGTTTCACAGCCTGGATATGAAAACTCTCCTACCGTGGGAATTTTGGAGTCTCAAAGTTGGAAAATCTGCCAAATTCTGCTCTGAAGGTCATATAGTTTAGCATATATTATCTACATTATCATATTGTTAGCAGTTTGAAAACAGTTTACCGTCTTTTTTGATTGGCGCACAACTAGACAGATCAACATTTATTGTGAACCTAAATTGATAAAAAATTGTGAGGGGCCGTGAGTTTGACATGTGATCTAGGCCATGGGAAGCAACAGAGGGGAATAATGGACATTGATGATTCATTGTGCAGGCTCTGCTTAGAGCTACTGTACCTCCAGACACAGCATTCATAATATACATTTTGGATTAAGATGGCCTCTTGTATTTATTTATTCATGAGGTGCCTATTGTGAATTTAAGTTGTTCAATGTGCTTAAGGCTCTGTTTGTGTCAGTGAATCTCAGTGTTAAATTACAATAAAAGATGGTTTTATTATTATGGTAGGAGCTGCAATGATTACTTGATTAATCTATAAATGGATTATCAGAAAACTAATCTGCAATTATGATCAAATCCAGACAAACTTCTCAAATGTGAAAATTAAGATGTTTTTTGTGTAAATATTTTAGTAAATTTAATATGTTAGGCATAATAGTTTTGGGGGATTTGGTTAGACAAAAGACATTTGGTGATAGGATTTAAGAAGATTGTGAGGAGCATATTTAACTGTTTTCTAATGATGTAGACCAATAATTAATCACAAATGTAATGAGAATCTGAATCGATTATGAAAATAAATGTGAGTTGGTGCCCTCCTCAACATTATGTCAACCTCACTGCGTTTCATAACATGAGCAAAATATTATTTCATCATTTGTATTTGGGAGTTCCTAGTCTGACCAGTCACCTTGACAACATTGGCCCAATGACAGTGCACACGCGAACTAGGCCAGCCAATCACAGGCATCCGGCGAAGCTGCATGTCATTTCTGCCCGCTTGCAACCTGCATTGTATTTTGTTTGTGTGTCTGCGCAGCAGTGATGAAATCTCGGGGTATGCTGCTACATAGGTACAAATCCAAACGGTGAAGTCTCTCATGACTTCCCGCTCATGAGGACTCCGGTAACCGCAGAGGACGCACGGAGCAGGACTGAACGGGAGCACCGCCGGGGCTCTGGAGTCAGGTGCTGCTGGGTGAGAGTCTGACTAGGCATTTTCTCCCCGGTGACAGAGACAATCTCAGCAGCGCATCTTCCCACATCCTCCTCCCCTCCCTTCTCCTCTCCTCCACTGCCCTCCAAGGCTGCAGCCCACCGACCATGGCCCTGGTGACTCTGCAGCGCTCTCCCACCCCAAGTGCAGCATCCTCGGCCAGCACGACCAACAGCAGTGCAGGGGAGGTGAGTGGAAAAGCCGGGGCTCGGTCTTTGTGTGCGCGGTAACGAGGAAACGCCGAGAATGCTCCTGCAGGAGCCCGTATCAGTCCAGGCTGTGTGGCGTTTAATGTCCTACAGGAAGGGTTAACCTTACTTCCGTCATTGCTGTGTGTGTGTGTGTGTGTGTTATAAACTTGATATATTGTTGCATTGTAACCAGCTAGAGAGTTGTCTGTGGCAGCGGATTTGTAAACAAAATCCTACAGGGGGGAGGGGGAGGGGAGGCTGCTGGGTTTAGCTGTCAGAACAAAGTGGTCATTTTGCTGCTGCACAAACATTTACTGCGTTGCACTCAGGTTGTTCTCCCTCCTTGTTATTGGCCTTTCATGTAGTAGCTAATGCAGCCTCAATGTTGGGAAGGAAACTTGACTTTAAAGGGGAATGACATCATTTTAAGAATCATGCTCAGTGTCTTCCCCAGGACACTTCAATCAAGTGTTCATGAACTTGCATGAAGAAAACACTTAGTGAGTGATGCCGCTGAGGTATAAAACCATTTTATATGAGATGTATGCAACACCTCACAGACAAATCTTCTCAGCCAGTATTCAATATTCCACTTCACACTGGGGAAAAAAACTGTTGAAATATATGTCTTGTTTTACAAAAGTGCAGTCAGGAGAAGTAACATTGACTTTGAGGAGTTTGAGTCTGTGAATCAGACATTAATAAAGTCAACATTCAGGACTTGTGCCAGTTTCTAGTTTTAGGAAATTGGATTACATGCTCTGAAGTAGAGCTGGGCAATATATCGATATTGTGATATGAGACTAGGTACCTTAGATTTTGGATATCGTAATATTGTAATATGGCATAAGTGGTGTCTTTTCCTGGTTTTAAAGGCTGCACAACAGTAAAGTTATGTCATTTTCTGAACATACCAGACTCTTGTAACTGTTCAATTATTTGCCCTTACCCACTTAGTCATATCTTAGTTATATCTTATATGTAATTACTGATAATTATTTATCAAAAATGTCATTGTGTAAATATTTTGTGAAAGCACCAATAGTCAACACTACCATATTGTTGCGGTATCAATATCAAGGTATTTGGTCAAAAATATCATGATATTTGATTTTCTTCATATCGCCCAGCCCAACTCTGAAGTCAGCTGACCAAACTGAGGCACAACATTAGCAGTGACATTCTTGCTCTGGTGAGAAGTTTGGTTTTGAATATCACTTTTTGTATCACAGCTCACTATTTTACAAAAGTCAGCCAGCAGGAAGGAAAAGTGGATGGGTTTGATCTTAGTTTTGTTTGCTAAACTTATTCTGTTTGACGGCCTGATGAGATCACTACACTGACAGGGCAGGACTAGATGTTGGCGCTGGCGCACTTTATTCCAATTGCATGGTCCTTGTCATCCTATTGGCGCTACTGTACCATCTCACATCTTAAAAATCAAACTAAACAGAAATGTATCCTGTCAGTTCATGAATGTATTCTGCCCATGTGGCTCTGCAGCTCAGTCTCTAACTAATACAGCCAATAAATCGTTTTGCCCATGTAATGATGTATAATGCTCACAATGAATGTCGGCATCCAGATGACCCAAACAACAGTTACATGTGCAGTGGCCTCTGTTCACTAATCCAGTCTGGGACTCAACAAGAACAGCTCTTGGGTTCTGTTAGACTGAAGCTACAAACAAACGCACGAAGAAGGTTCTTTTTTAAGAACAAGAAGAAAATGTAAAATCCTCTTCTGAGTTTTTTTCTCTACATTCATTTGGCACTGCCGTTACAAAACATCATACTTTTGCAGTCTTTTATGTTGTCTACCTTGTTTTTGTCTTTCAGGATTTTGGAAGTGATGATGAGCGGAAAAATAATCAGAGGTAAGATCTTTGTATTTGTGTGTTTGAAGTTTTTGCAGAGATGTCAACTAATTTACAAAGAATACAAAAATGTCTTGTATTTCTGATTTGAGGAAAGTATTTTTTGTTCTGTCATTGTGGTCTGTGGGCCTTCTGACCCTGAATGAGCCTGCTCAGTAAGAGCTACAGGGGGATACCAGCAGACAGTAATGTCTCAAGCTGTAATTTTCAAGCTTTGGTTGTATTTGAGTTTGCTGGTAGCACTACAAGTATGAGTGAAAACAACTAACATTTTAACCAGTCTTCAGTTGATCTCTTATTAAACATTTCAGGTTTTAACAGTTTAGGCTGAAACCCCCAAAACAATGTTTATGGAGCTAGTGACAGTACGTTTTGGAATCGGAACTAAAGTTTGCCATTGAAAAAAGTTTCACTGAAAAATATATGTTGATATGTTTTGCATTTGATTTTTTTTATTTACAGCCTTCTGCTTTTTTTCTTCATGTCACACAACAGTCAGTGTAAAAAACAAAAACTGACACCGAAAAAAACTGACGACAAATACTAGATTGTCATTGAAAAACACATCAAAATAAATAAAAAAATATCCAAATAAAATAATTTAAATGCTTTGTTTTATTTATTAGTGGAACTTCCTCCAGTGCCTTGTTCACTTTTTCTATGCCAAATTTTACTGTAACTGTTCTAGCTCCATAAACGTTCAGTTACCTTTTTAGTATTATGCATTTACATATTAATCTGGCTTTTAATTATATGTAAAACACTTTTAAGTGTTACACAACATAAAATTGTATTACATTGTAAAGCTGAAAGTATACAGTCCAGATGGAAACCTTTGCTTAGTTAATAAAAGGAGGACATTATGAAATACAGTACTTTAAATAAGTTTCTAGATTAGATTTTTCAGCTGCTGAATTATTTGGTCGTGTTTCTGCCAAATTGTTTCTGCTTGTTGCATTGATTCTGAAATGGTTCTAGGGTTTAAACAAAACACACAAGTTTGGCAAGGACAGTTACACTGTCAATGAATCATGCTGCCTTGATTATAGAGAACTACTTTGGCAGGTGATGATGAGCTACTTGTCTTGTCCTCCATCCTGAAGATTTGGAAGTATCAGTTAAGCAGGTTATTTTCTGTAATGGCCCTCAGTTTCTCACCGTTAAGAAGAACAACCTGCTGGAATTACAGTTCATTTAACGTGACCGTTCATTATTTTTATTTGTTTTTTTTTAATGGTTCCTCTACTTCGTTACATAACAGTAGTTATGTACTCATGAACTGGTCACGTGTGTGTGTGTGTGTGTGTGTGTGTGTGTGTGTGTGTGTGTGTGTGTGTGTGTGTGTGAGTGTGCTTTGTCTGTAGTGTCTTCATGAGTAAACTGTTTCTGTGGCTCAGTTATTCATCATCGTTGAGTCTTCATTTAGGATTCTGCATGTCAGACTTCAGATTGACGCCAAGTAACATTTCCACCGCCTACCAGCGCTTGCATGAATGATGGTATTGTGGCAGTGTGTTGCGTAGGGAGAGCTGATCGGCAAAGCACGTGCTGTAAAGAGATGATGGTGAGCAGAGACAGAGAGGACAGGGCAGCACAGACGTGGTGACATTAGGACCGAGAAAGCTGTGGGAGGAAAAGAGGAAGGACTTGCTGAGAGAAGTTAAACTGCTAGCCGAGGCTACAGTCCCCTGACCATGGAGCAGAAGATGCAGGTGTAGAAGATGGATGGGGGAATGTTAATTGACTAAATTGGAGTTTTTATTGAGAATACTGTAAACGGTCCACTAACTACTAGCAGGATGCATCTGGTTGTGAAGCCTTCACATAAAGCCATGCTCACCGTGCTGCCTCACTTTGTGGAGAAAGCTGCTCTGACTCGGAGGGAGATCTGTCGCATGTAAGTTCTCACAGCGATCCACTGAAAGTCGATATTCAACTGGATAGTAGACAATTTTGAGAGTAACTCAACACTTAGTGGGAGTATGGGATGTTTAGAGTTGGCGAGCAGAGTTAAATAAATGATGATGTCACTGCGTGATTAGTTTAATTTAGCAGCGAGTCATCCATATTTTAAAGCTTTTATTCTGAGAGGTATTATTATTTTGAACTCCATCAATGCTTCAAGAGTTATGATTTATTTTTACTTTTTTTAAATAATAGACTTTTGATGGCGCTTTGTCAAGAGTTTAAAGTTGTTACTTTGAAATCAACAAACCTTTCTCAAGTGTAGCTTACATTTATTATTAAGGTTATTAGTTCACATAATACCTCATGATACATTTACTGTGGCTCCAAATCATACGTCCTCTAAATACTTTTTTTTTTTAAACTAATGATACCACCACGTAGCAGGGGAGCTGAAAACAAAAGGCCTTGTGATGGTCCCACTGTGTGTTGGTTGAGCATGGGATGAGACTAGGATTAAACAAAGCTGCACTCTGTTCTGTGTGAGAAAAGACGCTAAAGCTCTCCTCCTGCTTCACTGCAGCACTCATAACAAAGTCATGGCCCAGAAGGTGCTGCAACACAGGTCGGAGAGGAGAGGAAGTTTTAAAGCCCAAGCAAATATGGTTAGTCGTGGAGTAACGCTTGATTCACTGTAGGTCAGCGAACCCAATCAAGTAAAGTCTGTTAATCATGCTGTAAAAGTCACTGCATCAGGACTCTGCTGACTTTTATGACTGACTGATGAGCCCTCTGTCCAGCTCGCTAAACCAATAAGGACTTAATAAGTATTCAGCCGACACCTGGCTGCCCACTGTACAAACACTACTGTATCCCGACAGTCTTGTCTTATGTGATATTAAATTGAATATATTTTGGAATGGGACCAATAGTCAAAGAATACAAGCAATTGACAGCCATTTTAACTAGTTTGTGACAATATACAGTCTAGACTAAATGATGAATCAACTAATCAAGAAAATAATCGGCAGATTTCTTTCTAAAATTTTGTTTAGCAGTTTAAGACACACACACCAATAACAATGATTCAATTGTTGCAAAATTTGTTGTCAAATATAACAATTATAAAGCCAAAGGGGTTGTTAAAAAAATAATGAGGAAATAGGAAAGAAAGAGGTTGATTTATTTGAGTTTAAGATCATTAGTAAAGGATCTGAGTCAAGATTAAAGTTAATGACTGTGTTTGCTTCTAACGACATCCGCCTTACGGTCACATATAGAAAAAATGCTCGGATAGCTTTTGTGTAGTTTTATTTAGGTGAAGTGAGTCTGAAGTATTTAGAAATTAATTAAACTATGACTGTCTGTTTCCGTTTGTCTTCTTCCCATTTCAGTCTAAAGCAAAAAGAAGATGGGTTGTGGAGCTATGGGGTCACTGGTGTAAGGCATGTGACTAAGTGAAAGTACGCGTTTGAGTGTTGTTAAAACAACACTAACACAAACTAAAATTTTGTGCAGACCATTAGGATGAGAGCTGGCCCAATCCCAAAGTGAGCCCTGAAGACTAAGGACTAAAGACTCACAGACTTAATTGATCTCAGGTGCTAAGTGAGTGAGTGTGTGAGGCCACAAGGGCTCAGATAGGTACAAATGGGATTGGGACAGCACTTCACGAGATCACGTTACCTTGGCGACGTTTAATAACAAAGATGTTGCCGACACTTGCCGTTTGGGTATTTTCATTTTGAATTTGTTGCTTTCCACACGGCCAAGGCACGGGAGACGGCTGACTGATTCCAAATGTTTTTCAAACTCTTGTTTTACAAGCTGGACATTCAGGTCCGTTCTGTTCTGTGGTCAGGTGTCCTGCTGTTGTTTACTCTTGTAATTTCCTGATTTCCCTATGGTCTCTGCAGTAAACATCAAAGGCTTTGAACTGTGGGTAATTCTATTTGGTGAAGTCTGCATTGATGCAGACTCACGGAAAGGGCTTGGTAAGTGTGTACTCAAACCCTCACGCCATTTAAAATTTGACATTGGGACAACCCTTAGCCCTTAACGAATTTCGCGAGAACGCACACCAAAGTCCATGAGTCTGTGAGTCCGGATTTTGGGATTGGGCCACTGAGTTTGGGAGTGCAGGCCTTTTGTACCCTATGCCACTCAGACCTCATAGTTACTCAACGCAGATGCTGTTCCTTGCCTCCTTACTTGGTTTAATACTTGGTTTAATTACATTTGTACGTGTGACAATTAGTTGTGCAAGCAGTACTGTAGATGTCAAACGTTACCCTGTCTCGCTTCAATCCATGATGTTATACAAAAAGTACTCCTTTTTGAAAAGAAAGAGGGGAAACAACAATAGATGAATCACTGACTTGGTTGTAATTGGGGCTCAACATTTCAAGCTGAAGTTCAGGATGTCCTCACCTCGCTTGTGTTTGAATAATAGGGTTAGAATGAAGCACAAGGAAGAGTGGTTCAACTGGTAAAACATTGTCATTGAGTACCCTGTACTGTAAAAAATACAGTTCAATATCCCTGAGTGTATTTTCCACATCTGCTTTTCAGCCTCAGTGAGAGCTTCTTCATGGTTAAAGGAGCCGCCCTCTTCCTGCAACAGGGCGGCAGCATACAAGAACCAAAGACCCCGACCCACCACAAACTTGCAGGTAGGAACAAACATGCACGGATTAAGCTTTGTTGCTTGTTCTTTTTGCTCATACTCTCTGCACAAATGAGTTCCAGACAAAAGGAGAATTGTATTCGCTGAGGTGGCTTTGTGGATCTGCCTGTGTTTATTCTAAAATGTGTGAGGAGCTGTTATCTAGCTGAATCTGACCTGCAGTTAAACACAAGGGATGCTCACAAATCCGTTCAAAAAAGCTCAAATCTCAACGTTAAAATGCAGCATAATCCTGCACAATCTAAAAATAGAAGCGTTTTAACGCCCATAAATGGGGTTCTTTAATAGATGCTCACTGTTTTATAAGTATCTAATCTGATGTCCTTGTCGAGCCTTTAGTCATTTGAGGACAAATGTGAGACAAGTCTAAAGAAGAGACTCTTTACATGACTCAGGTGTGACTCGTTAAACCTTAGCTTTGCACAGCTCAAAGTTTGCAGGGTTTAGATTTATATTCATTGAGAGAAATTCCCAAACATATTTCCTCCCACTAGAGATGAAAACCAACAATGAATGTACAATAGAAGAAGCTGAATGATCGGTTTGTAGTTGACAGTAAGTTTTTATTTTTAGAAATTCCAGAAAGCGTGTCTCTGCGGTGAAGCCCGTCAGTGATTTAAAGTGTGCATTGTTTTCTCTGTATGGTTAAGTCTGAACTTGGTAGTATTTTAAAGGCAGTTTTAGTTACTTACAGCAGTGGTGGGAAATCATTTGTCTGTCGGGATTGTTTGTGAACAGAGTCCAGTTTAGACATCCAGACTGTGATTATGGCCTTAATTGTTTTCATCAAACATGTCACAAAAAGACTGAACTAAACTAATCTTCTTATTGGATTACTGTACATTCATTCAGTTTCCTAATAAAAGTCTGAAAGCATGTTTTACTTTCAGGTGATTTACCTCAACATCTGCAGGTCATGTTTAAGATCCTCCGGTCTGAAGATCGCATTAAGCTGGTCAGTAAACCCCAATTCAATTGATTCAATTTATAAGTGTTGATCCTCTTACTCACTTACAAGTGAAACTCATTTTAGAAATGTGTTAGTTACTGAGAGTCAGTCTATTTGATTTCAGGTTGGTTGGCTATCACATTATGTTTTAGTACAATTGTAACATGACAACACCAGTAAATACTGTATATGTCATGCATGCTCTCCTTTTGTTCCACAGGCTGTACGGTTGGAAAGCGGATGGTCAGACCGGGTGCGCTACATGGTCGTCATCTACACTAACGGCCATCAAGACACAGAGGAAAATATCGTTGTGGGAATGGACTTCACAGACAAGGACAGGTAATTAATCTTCCGGCAGCCTTACATTTAGTGCAGTTTAATCTGATTATCAGATCAGTTAAAACATTATTCTTAAATCTTTGTGATCTACAGTAAAAATTGCTCTATTGGGATGGTGCTGCCACTGTGGAGTGATACCAACATACATTTAGATGGAGATGGGTAAGTGTAAGTTTATCCTTTCCTAAAAGATGGAATACTTAAATTAGTTGGGTGATATAATGCACAAAATTGAATTCTCTTTCTCACAGTTTCTAATGTATATTTTTGCTCATATTCAGATGGGCCTCCTGCCTACCAGTGGCATAGGAGTGAATTGCATGCATTTGTGTGTGTGTGTGTGTGTGTGTGTGTTTGTTTTAACAGTTCTTGCTGACCTGTTAACATTGTCTCTGTATGCTGGAGGAATGTTCCACTGGTTGGTGTCCTGAATAGTCCCCATGAACACACCGTGCCCAGTCTGTGTTTACATCCCCTGATCCCTCTTCATCTCCACCCAAACTCAAATTGATCTTCCTTCTCCTCCTCTTCCTCATCAGAGGCTTCAGTGTGAGCACGGCAGGGCGGTCACATGTCTTCAAGCCTGTGTCTGTGCAGGCCATGTGGTGAGTTAAGCGTGTGTCTGTGTGTCTGTGTGTGTGTTTGTGTGTGTGTGTGTGTGTGTGTGTGTGTGTGTGTGTGCTTGTGTGTGTGTGCTTGTGCAAACATGTGTGACAGACCTCAAGGCATGTTGTCCAAGTTAATTTTGAGTTTTTTGGATTTTGAACACCCATTTTTATGCCTGTTTGCAGTGTGAAGGTACAGAATGCCGTAGAGGTGAGATTAGCCTAGTTAGCTCAATTATGGGATTAAGTAGCGGCTCCACAAAAAAGTAATAAATAACTGTTAGACTTTGTCCAACATTGAGGCTTTCTATTTGTTACACCAGTGTTAACATTTTTTTACATACACGTACGAACATATACACAAACATATACGTACAAAATCCCACTAATTGTCATTTAAAAAAGATGCACGTATGGATATGCTATTTCTGTCATTCCTATACGCACATGTAAATAAAAGGATTCCTTTGTGGTTGGAATTTGGAACTTTATAAATATGTAAATGACAGCATGTGAACTTGGCTATTTTATCCAGAATTAAGTAAAAGTACCATTACCCCTGGAAGCATTCAACCTCACACATCTACCAAAATAAAATCTATTAAAATTTTTGAAAAATGGTAAATCTTATTGATTTGGTAAAGCAACACCTATAGAGCATTTGATCATAATTTTCATCTCTGTGATGATTATTTGGGCCAACAACACACTTCTAACTTCTTCTAAATCTTGCTCTATCCACATGCCACCTACTGGTCACTTATCAGAATGATGATGAACCAATAAACAAGTCTTATTTGCTCTGATTTTTAATGGCAAATGCTTTGCTCTGTGTCTCTGCAGGTCTGCCCTGCAGGTCCTCCACAAGGCATGCGAGGTGTCACGCCGGTTCAACTACTTCCAAGGGGGCATTGCTCTCACGTGGATGGCCTTCTATGAGAGCTGCATCACCTCAGAGCAAAGCTGTGTCAATGAGTGGAATGCTATGACTGACCTGGAGACCACCCGGCCCGACTCACCCACCATGTTCGTCGACCGGTGAGTGCCTACAAGTTGCTTCATGTGACGTGCGATTTTAGTTATGAGGAAATTGAATTCACAATACTTGCACCTGATGTAATTACCTCTCATGCTGGAAGAGGATTTTAAACAGTATCGTTCTCACGTGGCCAAACAAACGTGCTGCTGATTCCTAACATCCCTGTTGTGTGTACATTATTAGTCATGGAATGGATTTCAATGCTTTGGGTACCAGCTGTTGTCCCTTTGTCTTCAGCTATGGGATCACGTTACATTGTTATGCTAATTCAAGACAGTCGCACTGATGTATTGACTCATTATGTGCAGGCCAACTGAGCGAGAGAGAACAGAGTGTCTCATTAAAGCCAAGCTACGCAGCATCATGACATTTCAGGACCTGGAGAACATCACCTCGAAGGAGGTATGTGCCAAATCAACACCTCAGTCACGTGTGTGATTGGTCCAGATCTTTCTATAATACTGTACTTTAGAAAAAGATACATCTGATTTTTATGTTTTATTAATTTAGCATTCCAATCCTGTAAGTTTAAAACAAAAGTACCACCATATAGACTTATTGTTGGAAATACTGTACTGTGAAACAGGTAAGTAGAACCAGGTAGTAGAGCTTTATTCTGCAAAAAAAGGTTGAGTGTGTTTTTTAGTGCTTCTCTGTGTATCGCTGTTGTTTTAGGAAAATAAAGTATTTTTTCCTCGTCCACAGATCCGTAACGACCTGGAGCAGCATATGAGCTGTAACCTCAAAGAGTACAAAGAGTTCATCGACAATGAGATGCTTTTGATCCTCGGTCAGATGGACAAGCCCACACTTATCTTTGACCATGTGTACTTGGTGAGAATGTGTTTATTTTATTTTATGCTACCTGTACCTGTTTTTATATCATACTTTAAGATTATTTAAAAAGATAAAATACTGTCACACACTGTGGTTTATACTTTGGATGATGATGAATAATAATTTTATTTTGGTTAACATACAGTACATGAAAAAAACTATTATTTTCCACAATTTGCCACCGTAGATAACCTAAAAAGGCCAAGGCTTAGTTTTGCCTATCCTATAATCCCCATAGAATCATTCAGAAAGCCAACAAAACTTAATGAAACAAAATACTTTTTTACATTTTAGTCAAAGTACTTCATAACCCCTAATTATTTTGAGATTTTAAAGTTTTTTTTAAAAACGTACACATTTTCGACTAATCATTAAGTTAATTCCATAATTTAACACCCAAAATTGAAACCCATCAATATTTTACATTACTAAGTGTCTTTTTGCCCTTGAAGGGCTCTGAGTGGAACGCTTCTAACCTGGAAGAACTACGTGACTGCGGGTGAGCTTCACACCAACATACCATGTTCTCCTGATTTAATCCTAAATGTTATATTCTTATACAAAATTAAATAAAAGTTGTATGTACATGTATAAGTTGACCAAAGTTTCTATTATCTGTACATGTTTGGGAGGCGACTAGTAAAAGGACTAACATGTTATTGTTTTGGTTGCAGGGTGGGCTACATCCTGAATGTTACCAGAGAGATTGACAACTTCTTCCCAGGGATGTTTTCTTATCACAACATCCGGGTATTTGATGAGGATGCCACCGACCTGCTGGCCCACTGGAACGACACCTACAACTTTATTGTCAAAGCCAAGTAAGACCTTACATGCAAAAAAAAAAAAAAAAACAGTGAGAAACATTCTACAGATCATAAACTGAAACGCCAGACTATAAGTGTAGAAACAACAGCAGCAACAGCACTAAAAATAGCTAAAAATAGATGTGGTTTTTAGTCATCATTTTTAAGTCATCTTTGACTGGCTTACATCATGTATTCTCCCCAAATAGTGGGGCTGTGACTACACAGGACACATTTCTCTCCCGCCCAAATGCACGGCACAGCTGTGAGTAACATGGAGAGAGAGAACTAAAACGGTGCAATCAGTCTGGTTGCTATGCAATTTTTAAGCATGTTAACCTGAAGTAAAAAAAAAAAAAAAAAGTGTTAAAAATAAAAATGGAGAAGCTAAAGTGTAAACGTGTGGAGTGCTCATCCTGAAAATCATCAAATCCAAACGGATGCTTTAAATTACTATTACACTGTCCTAACTATCACCAACTAGATCCATAAAATGGGATGTAATCTAATTTTTTCTGTCTAATAGGAAGAACAATTCCAAGTGCCTGGTGCACTGTAAGATGGGGGTGAGCCGGTCTGCCTCGACAGTTATTGCCTATGCAATGAAGGAGCATGGCTGGTCTCTGGAGAAAGCCTACAACTTTGTCAAGCAGAAACGGAGTATAGCTCAGCCAAACGCTGGTTTCATGAGACAGCTGGCAGAGTACGAGGGAATCCTGGACGCAAGGTAAGCAGGGCTACTATTTTACTCAGGTTTGCATCTTGCTGCGGTCACCTGGGTTTTTATCTTTTTACTTTAGTGCAGCCATGAGGTTTAATCTCCAGTGCTGATACTTACAAATAGCTCTTTTTTATTATTAAGCTAATAGCCATTACACACTGCTGGAATTAAAAATGTAATGGTGCTTTGTAAAGCTTTCTGTGTGTCTGTCAGTTATTTTCTTCAAGTATAAACAACAGTATACTTTGCCTTTTACAGTAAACAGCGCCACAACAAGCTATGGAGACCTGAAACAGATGAGGAGGGATCAGATGATTTGCAAGCCTCTGGCCACTGTTCTGGTGGGAAGGAGACACCAGTTCTCAGAGGTGAAGAAGCCTGGGGAGGCTGCAAGGCCTCTCCATGCAGGGGTATGGGTCTGGAGATGGAGCCCCTTGACTCTCTTAACTATAATTATTACTTCAGACGTTTGTCAGACTCTGCACTAGACAGTGAGCCCTCCACTCCAGTGCGAGGTCCCCCTCTGCTGGGTATGGAAAGAGTTTTCATTGAGATTGAAGATGTGGAGAGGGATGCCCTATTGGAGGACGAGGGTTTCCCCATGGCCCATTTAGCCCTGCCTGGCGAGGGCACGGCAGCTCAGACGTGTGGCCGCCTCGACCCTCTGGAGGACATGAGACTAAGGCTCGAGATCAGTACTTTGGAGGAAGAGGATGAGGAAGAGGCCAAGAAAGAGGAAGCTGAGATGGCAGCCTTGGCTCAAACACCTGGAAATTCGGATGGGAAGAGGGCAGGTGAGGAGGCCGAGAGGACGGAGGAAAGCCGATTAGGCCTCGCCAACCTGAACACTAACAACAGCAACCGCTAGCCGCCAAGCGCAGCTGCCCTGCGGCTTTTGACGTGAGTTAAGAATATAAAGCTTTTAACTGTGGTAAAGTAATTTGTGTTTACCATGTGTGTTTTTAGAACTGCTTTTATGTCAGAAGCATAATATAACTTAGCATTTGAAACATTCTGCATGCCACTCCCACTGACCATACACTTTGTATGTTACTCCATTTAGGACAGTGCTAGCACAGGAAACCCTTTAAAAGTGAAGCCCTCCTATCAGTCCTGTAAAGACTGCCTGCGTCTACCACAAGGGCGGCGATGTGACCGTCCAGCAGGAGGCCGTTCTCACCGCCTTAACCCCTCCCGCCACTGCACTGTCCCCACCATATGCATAGATCCGCCCGGTACCCATTTTGCCTCCACCCCAATTCTGCAGTCTCTGCAAGCCCCTGCAGTTGTCCCACCTAACTTGGTCCAGCCCTGTAGTCATCTGTACCGCTGTGCCACTTGCACCCCCGGTGTCCCACTAACCAACCACCAGAAACTGGTCTCACCCATGAGCTGTGAGGAGACACCACCTGACCGCAGCTCGGTGGAGACACAGGACATGGATGAACCACAGGGGGGACAACGCAGGAGGAGAAATATCAAGGGAGAGTACAGGGGACATCAGTGCGACTCCTGGTGATGGTTTAGAATTACAACCTGGTGGTGCAGTGGAGCTCCAGCAGCAGGCCCTGGCCCAGCTGCAAAAGCCAGGACTGGGGATAGAATTTGGTCTGGAACTGATGCGACAGAGGGTGGAGCAGCTTGAGAAGCTGCCAGGCTTGGCCATGGAGGGCCAGCTCCCAGTGGGGCCCCTCCCTTAATACAGTGGCTCAGACATGGATGAGATGGTGGAGGAGGCTTACCACTGCCTCCAGCAGGTACACTATGATGACTGTTGGCCTTTTGAGATGAAAGCTCTGCTTTGACCTGTACTGTCATGTTCTGGCCTCATAGCTGCACTGTCACAAGCTGCAACAGCCCTCTCCTATCCCGAGAGTGTCCTGTCATTGCCTACTGGCATTAAGATCCAGATGAGGCTGGTTGTTTTGACCATACGCTTAAGACTTGAATGCTTTTGACCAGGTAAGGACTGAAGACTTTCCTGTATCCTTCCACTTGTCCCTCAGACTGGATTGAGCCCCCACAGCACATACAGGATCATCACACTTCCCCACAGCCCTGTGGAGATAAGTGTTATGCTGCCATTTTACCCTTAACAGACAAGTTTGGCATATTCCCTCGACAGCAGACAGTGGTGGTGGTTAATTTCTGACTCCTGAGAAAGCTATAGCTAGCACTTTGATGTTGATGGAAAGAAAAATACCTGAAGTAACATGCTTCTGTCAGTGTACTGTATGTTTTTCAATCCAGTTAATCAACAGTATTCATGAAGGAAACTCAATGAATGTTTGCAGTTGAACCATTTTGATTGCATTGCAGCATTCTCCTCATGTTACCACTGATAGCTATCACTAACCACTTATATTTTTCCCTGCTGCAGCTGCTTTTGCATTACGAAAGGGCATTCCACATGGAAGCATAATTATTTTTAGAAAGGATGTGAGCCTTTTTACGCCTCTTTGTAAAGCGTTGTACCTCGGACCACAAGCATCTCGGAACTGTTTTGGTCAAAGACTCTTTTGTTGTCTCTGCTCAGTGGCTGGTTCACTCTGACCTTCTCCATTAAAGTAAACATAATCATCTACTTAGAGCACTCACTTTATGACTTATGTGCAGTATTGCTAAACATACTGTCAACATGCTTTGAAAGAAAACGTATTTCAAGATGTCTTTTTTGAAATACTGAAAGTTTTGGCATTATTCAGTTAAATGACAGCAATCATTCGCAAGATGGATGGCCACTTGGTTTTATGCCTAAAAGAATGACGAAAAAAGACTGAAGTTGTTCAGACTTTACATTCATTCATTCAGATGTCAGGAAACATTCATAAGCTCAAATGTAATCTTATTTTCCACTCTTGGTCTGATCACTTCCTGATGAACCAAAGCCATATCATGTTGCCAGGTCCAGTTAATCCTCTTCGTGATTTAAATGCTTCTCTTACTTTCTTACCCAGTCTGCATCTGGGTAGTCATTAATCTAAGAGGCTCCCATGGCAAACATGACTTAAGCGGTTACATTTTTGGTCACATGTTGAAAAACCACAGGCTACCTTTCCTTGAACCCACAAACATTTGCAAAGGCACACTAATCATGTATAAATTTAGCACTTGAGCACAACTCTAATATCCATTCACACGTTTCAGAGCTATAGCTATGTTTAATAAAAATAATTTGAGAACAATAATGCAGAAATAGACATGAGAAGTAGTTCCATTCTTTACTTGCAGTGTAGAGTCCATCATTGGGAGTGTAGTTTATTTGATTATTATATTATTATAATATTGAGTTCCACATTACCAAATGGAAATATATTATTAATTTACAATACTAAATGTCCTTTATTTTAAATACAGAAAAGTAACTTATCAAGAAGACTGCAAAGCCCGGCACTCACAGGTTTTTTAACTCTTTTCCCCATGTTATTTAGACCATTGTGTACATCTTTGGACAGCCTGAGGCATGTTTTTTTTCAAATTATGCCACTAATCCAAAGTTGCTGTGCCACAGGGTGTTGCTCTACTAGTTCTTCTGTTGGTTGTGTTTCTACTGTTTTTGGCACGCTGGGTGTGCTAGAATGGTACTGAATGATGCCTGTTTCTATGCAGGAAAAGCACATGCGAGTGTTATTACTGTGTTTAAAGAGCTCAGTGAATCAGAAGAAATGAAAACTGCGCAAAGAATGAATGCAAATTATTTAATCATCTTTAACCATGAGGTTATTGTATTTTTTAGTTTGTTTGTAGATTAATGTAGCTTTTCTTTAGTTAAGCAGAAACCTCTGGTCCTTCTCCACCCTTTCTGGACCCCAAGGAGCTGCTCATTTGCACCGCTAGTTAGATTTAAATAATTAGATTTAAACTTTAACCTGTTTTTTTCCACACGTAAGCATAATGTAAGGCACTTACAGTACAAAGTTGTTGACAGCAGCTAATACCGCAAACATTTGAAATGGAGCCATTTTTATAGAAAAAAGTTACATAAAGTATTGCAGCTGTAAGAATAAAGTAATGTTATAAAGTGGCCACCTAGAGACATGAGTGTGGTATCTTTTTCATCTAACCTACAGCAAGAAATCAAAGAAGGGTATCTCCCAAAATGTTAAACTCTTTTTATATATTGTTTATATGATTCTAATTTAAGCCAGTTGTTTTCAGTATGATGACAGGTGGGCCTCACATTCATGTGATGTCGTGAGCACTAAATCTTTGTTTGCTTTCCCAGACCACACCACAGCATGTTTGGTTATTTGCTTCATGTTTTGAATTTGTGTTTGTATTTAAGTGCCTTAACCTTGGCCTTAGCTCTATCATAAAGCATCACAGGCGTTGCAAATATTTCTGTGAGTGTGTTGATGGTCTGGCTTTTTGTACTTACTTACCCTCCCTCCCAATAATAACCACGCTCCTTGCAGTGTACTCGGCACAAAATAATAATGTATGCAAACACACATAAGGTCATGCACAGCAGACACCCCCCCATACACGCATAATTGATGGACTTCCATTTATTAATAGCCTATAATAATATTGTATTTGTTTGATATTGTTGACTTGTGGTACACTGTATTGGTTCAATAGCTGGCTGAAGAACCTTACTTGCTGGAATGAGAACTATCATTTACATTCAAACATTAGATAGGATGGATTAAGTCTGACATTTACCAGTCTGTATATATTTTTCTCTACAATTTGCTATTGAGTACATTAGCTTGCAAATGTGGTCAATATTAAGAAAAGCACTGATAATGCTACTGTGTATTGAGAAGTACTCATAAAGTTCTCGTGTTTGTACCACAGCAAAAAAAAGACTGGGCCATCTCTAATTTAGGCAAGTGTCTTCAGGCTCTATTAAAAATGGCAAAGATTGAAATTTTTTATTGCATTATTCCCAGGCAGCAGGCATCAAACTGACAATCCTACTTACGAGCCAGACGTGGAAGACTTTGTGTGGAAGGATATTAAGACATATTGTAATTTAAAAAGGGGGGTCCAGGCATTTCTAGAGTGTATTTATAGAGCACAAGTCTGCCCCAAAGCATGTGAGGTTGAGACAAGTGGAAAATGTAGAACATGTAAAACCTACCTGGGAGTAAGATTTTGTTACGTTATTGTTTTTTTTGTTAACTTTGTGTACTGTGGTGTACATTGCCAATGTTCATGTGTAATGCACTTTTTTTTACATTTTGTTAAAATGATGTCCAGTCTAATGTTTATCATGGAAATAAACCATTTCCTCTGCATAATCTGTTTATTGACTTAAGTTGATTTGCTGTGCTTGCAGCCCAGCAATTATCACCACAAAAACCACAAAAGAAATAATCTATATTTAGATTCCCTATAGAATTGTTAAAGGCCCATATCATCCTCATTTTCAGGTTCATACTTGTTCTACTAGAATATGTTGACAAACTTTAATGTTACTGACTTTCTATCTAAATATACAGTACCTGTATTCACCCTCTGTCTTAAACAATTAGTTTTAAACGCTTGTCCCCTTTTAGCCCCTCTCCCAAAAAAGGCCCAGTCTGTTCTGATTGGTCAGCATTTCTGAGTCTTCTACATCTTTGCTTTTGGTGTTTCTGCAGCTGTGGAATAACTAACAGCACTGTGGCGGCACTTTCTACACATTATTTTATATATATATATATATATATATATATATATATATATATATATATATATATATATACTGTATATCTAATTTACAACTGTACATCTTTGATTTAATGAATCATCTCTGTCTGCCCCAGGCCTTTTTTTGTTCTTTTATTTAAATGGAAAGGGAGGAGAGAGCCCTATTATTGAATTAGTCAAATGAAGTCAGTCTGACATCATGGGGAAGGTGACTGCTGAAGGAGGAGCTCTCCCAAAAGGACCAAAGTTCTACAGAACGACAGGCACATCAACCTCAGTAAGTACCTATAATCTGTGATGATTTTTTTCGTTGTAAATATATAGTTTATTACATAACTTTAAAAACTGTAGATAGTTAAGTTGTTTGAATGTAAGTATCAATCATAATCATTAATCAGTATTGGTTGGTTGTCATGGTAAATGCTACAGTAACAGGCCAGGAGGAGAACCTAAATGTAAAGGCCAATCAAATGTAAACAATTTCTACTTTAAAAGTGCCATGCCTGCATTGTATATGGTGATAGTGAATGCTTCTGTAGTTGAACTATTCCACAGAAATAGCTTATTATGATCTGTTACATTGCATAAATCCATTGTGCCACCTTAACGTAACAGCACATCTATCGTTTTATGACCCCAAGTTCTGCCGACCAGAATGCTGTGAATATTTTACTGGCAAACTAGATTATGTATCTGAGTTACATGTCGTACTGCTTATTTGAATTTCAGCTACATTACATCATGTGATACACTCGATGCTTTAAAGGGAAAGGCACAGTCTTTGTTGGTAAAAAACAAAACCTATCCTGAGACCAGGCTAATAGTTTGTATACTCCAAGTCACAAGTCTCTTATAAACTGTGTGCATGACAGACACAGGAATGGGAGATGGAAAGAGAGGAGATATGAGGGAGGGAGTTTCACAAGGCAATGTCACAGATGCCTCCCCTTGCTTCCATTAGAACATATCCATCCCAAAATAACACTTCAGATACACTAAAGCTGCAAGCACACACATTTGTCGTGGATTGTTGTGAACCACAACATACCGGAAAACCACTTTAACAATGTCAGCTAGTTAAAGATGAAAGCTCTAATACAACTAAAGGAGGCAGGTGAAGGACAGTATGTGCCATGACGCACCAAATCACCACATCAGTATAATTCTGGTCAAACACGGGCAATGTAAGACTCAAAGGGGCTTTCAAAACTCATAGAACTGGACCAACTTAAAACGTCTTAGTATTTATTAAAACCATTTCTGCAAATTCTACCTGTGAATGTATCCTTGTGAATGTATGTAGAGTAATTTTTCCTAACCCCCCTCCCCCCCCAACAATTTGTTCAAATTAATTGAGCTATTCCACAATCTTTCCACTCCAAGTATCCCGGATTGGGAATCACTGGTGTAAAGAAAAAGAACCATAATGTATAGATAAACAGAAGTCAAGCTTCATGGGGGATAGTTTCATTTACGTTCTGTGGACAAGCGCGTTGGTTAAATAGACGGGGCTTTAAAGAAATGTGAAAGTGTCACTCAACGCCTCTCAGGCTTGAAATAGGCTAAGCAGCAGAGCACATGATTGCAGATGCAGGGTGAAGCAGTTCAGTCTCCGCTCTCTCCTCACTCACCTTTTAGCCGACAAATATAATAAAGGACATTAGCTTAGCATTTCGGCTGATTCTAGATTAACTTAAGTGTATGCTCCTGGAAAACCTACCTGATGCAATGCTTATGCACATTCAGTTGTTTGTAAGCTAAAAATACTCCACATGTCACACTAAAGTCTGTTGAGCTCTTTTCCCTGTGCAATAATCTCTCTTCCACTATCCATCATGTCAGTGGGTAAACTGTGTTCTCATCGAGCCTGGGAAAAACAATTTGGTTCAGAAGTCGAAGCACTTGCGACTTAAATCACGTATTCCAGGTGACCTTTTCATTGACCACTGTAACCAAAACAACCAGAAACATTCAGCCAGTTTGAAGAGAAGCTCAAGCGCGCCTTGTCTCCAAACCAGTAATTGACAGCGTATGATGTCTCACACTGTGCTGGCTCTGAGGGGACATAATTAGTCATTAGACTTACAAACCATATAAAAACATGGCGTTGTAGTTATTAAAGACTTAAAAATAGATTTGAAATGATTCATGTCTTTGGCAGCATTTATTAGATGACATTTTCTCTGAATGTTTTGTTTGACCTTGGCAACGGGGCTGACCTCTTATCTCACTTGTCTAGTTTCCTTTTTGGCCTCCTGACTCACTGGCAGCAGTCAAACCAGCTTTAATTATAGCCACCCCAACATTCCTTTCCAACAGAATAGGGGGGAGATAGATAGAGGCCATGGGAGGGCAAGTGTGAGCGGTATACAAGAATATACAAAAATAGAGAAAGGTTTAAGATGGTTAAAAATAGATTGCAATGCCTGTTGTATGATTCCATTTCATTGGGATGGGGAGGCAAGCCATCATCAAAACATTTATCTCTCTCTTTTTTTTAATGCAAGGACAGAACAACAACCATGGGTCAGAAGTTGGAGAAGCTGTCGGAAAAGGATGAAGAGTCACTTGATAATTCAGATTGGTCGGGGCAAACTGCAGAGACAGAACAGTCGGACACAGCACAACAAGATGAGAGCAGAGATCAGGACGGCAGTTTTGCGACCCCTCAGGCTATTGGTTGGATTAGTGGGATCAGTGTCAGCAGACCGGCCACTGGGCACACAGGTCCTTCTGCACGTACAGACCCCCAAACTGGGCAGCCAATCGGGCCTCTAGGTCAGCAGGGGCACCCTCTGAACACCAGGGGAGAGTGGGTGGGTGGAGACAGTGATAGCCAAAGTGTTACTGCAGAGGAGTCAAAAACTGTCCTGAACCCTAAGGAGAAAAGACCAACTTCAAACAAAAGAAGAGGCTCTGAAAATACCACGGTGGCTTACACTGGGACTACAGCTATGGAGATGCAAGGAAATGGGAAGAAATCAGAACTTGGTCATAGCAAGTTGAGTTCTGACACTCAAACCAAGAATCTAACGACCTCACGCGATCCCACTAATTTGGAGGACTTTGTGGTACTCGACAAGGATGAGACTTGTATGTCATCTGATGGGAACGTCACTTTTGGCGAAAGGACCTCCAGGAATGCACCTCAAGAAAATGGTAACGAGAAGAAAAGCAGAAGATCTGATACACATTCAGTCACAACTGACAGTGGGGAAGCACATGCTGAAAGTTCACCCCAAGCCTGTTTCGAGAGGGAAATGGGTCAACATTTGGCTGAAGTGACAGGCAGCAGGTGCCCGCTAAAAGGAGTTGGTCATGTTGGAGCTGCCCACACTGAGACAACTGGGAGAGGAAGAGCAGAGACGAAGCAAACAACTGACCAGAGCAATGAGCAAGTCTCTACTGAAATTAACATTAGACAAAATAGCAGCTCTGTGAAAAAATTACGAGAGACCACCGAAGATTTGAAATACATTCTTGATGAAGCAGGCCAATTGATAATACAGGAGGAGACAGGTGGTGAGAGAGAGATAAAGTCAAAATGGGAACATTGCTTGGAAAAGGTAGATCCTTTAAGAGAATCAGACAATCTTCATAAGGAAAGTCATGATTCAGAATTTATAGTTCAAAAAACAGCAGGTGGGGCGCAGTCCCATCAGAGCAGGTTTGCTGGTGCTGTTTCTAAGCGGGCTAAAGCAGGTAGTTTGTGTACCAGGAAAGATGACAGCCAAATGTTCTGCAAAGCAGCCAACTCTCACCCACCAAAGGTCGAACCCCCTAGCTCTGAAACACCACCACTACAAGACAATGCCTCATTTACATTGGAACAATGCAATTTGATACCTTGTCCTTATCTGTCTGAAGGCTGTGATGGAAAGATACAAGTTGCGAGCTTGAAGAGGGAGAGCGAGCTTGTTGGCTTCTCTGCTGTCATCACCCCTCCACCTGTAACTTATCTGTTACCTAAGAAAGACACATCAAAGCCTACACAACTCGGTACAAGTATAGCAAATTCACAAATGGCATCAGATGCCTTGTGTGATTCTAAAGATGAATCTATGCTAAAAGAAAAGCCCAAAGTAAAAGGTCCACCTCCACCTGTCCCCAAAAAACCTAAAAACCCATTTATAAAGCTCAAAACTGCACAACTAAGGTCTACTGATGTGCAACGAAGAGGCAAAGATCATCTGCGCTCTGAAGAGAGGGTCAGGAGGAGACACACTTTTGATTTTAACAAACATCTACTGTGCAACACTCCGTCTAATCAGGACATGTGCTTGCTGTGGGACGAAAGGGGCACTTACACGGTGCCAACCAACGTACGGCCGCTGTCCGTTGACCTAAGCCCTTGGGAACATCTTTCGCTTGGACACAAGGATGATCAGTATAGAGACATGATTGACTTTGACTACTGTGTGCGTATTTCAAAACTGTCTCCTGAGGAGGAGCCGCAAAACTTGGACATGTTACAGAGAAGAGTATTCCTGGAAAGACGATCCAGATTTAAAAGCTCACCTCCCCCTGTTGAGAAAAAGCCCCCAAATCCTTTTGAGTCAACAGAGACTCTTCACATACCTGAGTTCACTTCACACAATGATATCCAAAGACCAAAACCTGCTTATTCAGGGAAAAGAGAAATCTACCCTGAGATCCTATCTAAAAGAGTCAGCACACAGGTCAGCGACACCAACCATGGTAACTATGCTATGCGTAAAGACCACTACAGTAGTGATAAGGATGCAGGAAATGACAGTGAGGTAGGTTCGTACAAGCCTGTGGCAGAAATTATTAAAGAAACAAATCAAATGCGGAGACATCAGGGCCAGGTCAAACCTAAAGAGGCCAAAGCTCCGGTTCAGATTGCAGAGGAGGGTCCAAGTGTCAAAGTATCCCAAATGAAGAATGCCTTTGATGTCCCAAAGAAATCCAAAGAGAGACAACTAGAAGTTCAACCACCTCCAAAGAAAGGTAAGGACTTTGACCTGTCAGTGTTGGATCAGTTCTGTACTATACACAAAACAGCATGTGTTATATTAGGATGAGAGGGTACTTTCCAAAATGCCTACCACAGACTGTCATGTGAAAACACTTCACTTCCAATTTTATGGTACAACTTTACTAAAAGGATTCATGATTTACTGTGGGTTAAAACACATTTCTGTTTGTATACAAAGCCTATTTACTTATTTGATGAAGTCTAAAAATGAATTGACACAAGAACAAATTTTATAGAAAGATGTTGACATTTTGAAGTTTTGTTTTGACTGATTTAAAGCTCCTCATCAATATTGTATATTAGCAATGGCTTCCCTTAGCTCTAAGGATAATTTTAGCCTCTTTGAGCTGCAGGTGATGTATTTATGCTCGGCAAGTAATGTAACAACAGGATCTAATTGCTGTTATTTAAAAGAGTCTTGTTTGTCTTGTCTGGTTGGGAGGCTAATTCAATACAAACAACTATTTACATGGCCTGAACTGTGATTCAGTAGCATTTACATGATTGTTGAAGACAAAAAAAAAAAAAAAAAAAACCCACATTTCATCTTCCTGTCATTTAGTCAATCATTCGACCAAGTGCGTCCTCTCACCAATGACAGTGCTGGGTTTTGAATCTCGGTCCTTGTGTGTGTGCAGTTTGGATGTTCTGACTGTGTTAACAAATGCAGCTCAGTGTGAACTGGAGACTCAAGATATACTACTAGATGCAAATGAGAGTATCAATGTGTTTGTCTACCTTATTAATCCCTGAAGCAGTCTTGGAAACTGTCCATGGCATTTCCCCGCCTTCTGCCGTATAGCCTACTAGACTCCAAACTCCTCAATCTTTTAGAAATAAGCAGGTAAAGAAAGACGTAAATACATAACTTTTCTTTCAACATCTTCTATTCATTCATGATTTAAACAAGCTGTTACATGAATGTCCTTCTTCAATGGAAAACAAATGTCAATCATACATATGCATCTAAGGAAAGTGGTTCTGATTTTAGATTACATTAGATTATTCAATAATTACCCAGTAACTCAGAACTGTTGACATTTTATATCATCTAAGTGCAAACCAACTCACAATGTCATCAACATATGACTGGACAAACTATGAAAAAAATGTCACAAAAAAGGTCTCCAGAAACTAGTTGTCTCACATAAGTGGCAGTAGTTTTAACAAAAAACAATCCCAACTCCAATACTTGCTTTTTCCAGAGCTTTTGGCTGTATTCTCTGTCTCTGTCTGTCATTCTCTGTCTTCTCAGCTCTCAGTTGTTGTGGACATGGATCCGTTTTAGAACTACCTGATCTCTTTCAGCTTCTAATCATTATGAAAGTGTGTTCTTGACCTTGATAAAAAAAACTGGGTAATAAAGCCCTAGAAAAAGCTTGGTTCTTGAGTTGAGTTGGGATAGTTTTTTTGTTTTGTTTTTTTTTAAGGTCAAGAAAGAATGTTCATGATGTTTCGCAATAGTTTGCACAGACATACTGATTCCCCGGAGTTTTATAATGTTTGAGACGTTTTGAGAAGGGCTAGACAATTAAATAACAGTGTCAAAAATAAGTGTATGAATTTGAAAAGTCTGCATTTAATCAACCCTAAGGAGTGCAAACATGTTTGACCCCCCTCATATTCTGTGAAAACATTTCAGAAAATGTAAAATAGAGGGACTGGTTAAGAACTGATCCCCCTGAATACTTGGGTGTGTGGGTGCATCACATACTATTGGAGTTTTCTTTATGTGTTTGGACAGAGCAGGCTGGGGTGGGGTGGAATTGGATAGAATGGGACAGAGGGGGAGGGGAGGGACCATGATACAAAAGATGCTGTTGGCAATGAAAATCCACATTTTTGCATAGCTGAACAAAATGCATTCATTCAAAAGGTCCACTTCAAAAGACACGAGGGGGATGTAGCGAGAAACCTTTTTTTACCCAGTTTTCCTTGCAGCCCCATCCCCATTCACAGCTTTGGGAAATGAAATCGGACTTTCATTTGCGCATGTGCCGTAGCCGGTCGTCAACGTATCCTATTGAATTTAATAACGATGAGTAGACGATTGCTAGTCTCCCGCAGGTGAGAAGCGGACAGGAGATAATTTATTTGTTAACTGGCATCCAGGTACAGCTCTAGATTTGAAACACTGCCTCCGGACCACATATCTGCAGACAGGAGAGGGAATAAGTGCATAGCGGCTGAGCTTTGTGGAGACAAGGGATACTAGAGCAACGTCCTGCAGGATAAGGGCGCGCCTAAACTACAAGATTCATGTGTTGTGATTGATTATCCCCGAGCTTACGAAAATCTTGAATAGATTTAGGAGGTAAGAAAGCCTGAAAACGAAAAGTGTCTTTGCATTGTGCATTTTGCATGTGGTCTCTCGGCAGTGGCTGTGCAGCATCCATTTACCTCGCTGGATGGGTTTGAGCATAAAAGCAGCCAAAAACCTTGGGTGGAAATATCTGCACTTGCGTCAGCTGGCGGCGGTGCACCGCAGCTAACAGTTAGCAGCTAGGCTAGATAGCTATCCTAGCTAACTGGTGATGAGCGGTTCGGATGCAAAACACAGACTAGTGGAACAGCCAAACACAAATTACACATTTTACTCCTAAGTGGACAGCTCTGGACGTATTTCAAAAGTCACATGGCTACCTGCGTGATATTTCATTTTAAAAACACTCCTCGGGGTTGCTTCCTCCTTGTCTGCGGTGTATCAGCGACTGTTCAGCCCCGGCACAGCTGCCGAGCTGCCAGGGTAACGTTAGTGCGGCGGAACACGGTCCACGATTATCGTGGTCACCATTAACGTTAAACGTCACTCAAACGTTTTAATAAACCACATACCTTTGTTTCGTTCTCATGTGATAGTCACATCTGGAGAGTAGCCTACTCACCAACATACTAATCTGCATATCTCACAGTGTTAACGACTTGGTTTGAAATTGCTGAAAAGACATAAAATCACAACTAAGTCACATGATGATATTTAGTTTCTAGCTACTTGTTTTAACGGGGGAGGGAGGACCGAGCTTTGTGGTAACATCAGCTAACGTTAGCTAGTTAACCATTGTTTAACGTTAGCTCTAGCTAGTGCAGCTTTTTCCCCCTCTATTAAATATGTTGGTATATTCAGCATAAACCTTATAAAATGCAACATGCCAATTAAGCTTAAATGCTAAGTTAAAGTGATTCCATCGTTTGCTTGTGTCCACCACCTATTTAGTCGCGATGTCCAGACCAGACTGTAGCTGTTCACTATACATTTGTATTTAGCTATATCAGATGAATTATAATGCGGCTGACACTCTTAATACAATAATATCATAGCAGTAGTCTGTAACTGCTCAAACAAGGCAGTCCACCATCGTGATGCTCAGTAATGTCCAACTGTGTGTTGGGTGGTGATATGGTGGCACCACGTTGTAATGCAATGTAACTGACGCCTGCAGGACTGAAGAATCTCATTTTGTCAGATGCATATTTGAAGTGAGAGTAGCTGCTCTTGAATCACTAATTTTGGCTGAGGGAATATGCTGTTCTGGTCAGCTAATAACTGTATGCAATCGGCTCTGTGGGATATTGTGCTATGCATCAACTATCCAGAGCAAGTATTTGATTCATAAAATGGTCATGTCTAGTAATCCACCTTGGAACTGTTCATTTTTATCATATATCAGTCTCAGATGATAACAGTTACAGATGAAAGTGCTTTTTTATGGTGAACAGTACAGTACAGGTATGCTGTGTGAATATGTTGTGGGAAAAGGATACAGTCTAAACTAAGATTTTTAGAAAAGGGATTTTAGTTTATGCAAAGAGATGTCCATATGAGAATATTGAGAATACTGATGTGATGTGTCCTCACATTGGACTGTATGGACAGTCTGTCTGATTGGCTGATATGTTTATTGAAGTTTTTGCCACCTCACATTCAGTTTCAAAAATATGGGTACTTGGGTCTCATCAAAATATACTTCTATAATCTAAGCAACAAAGCTATTTTAAAATAACTACTTTAAAACCAAGATGATATTATATTGTGCTGCAAAACTGTAAAATATGCTCCTGTGTTGCTGCTGAGGGAGATTTTAGAAGAAAAAACAAAAAATATGTTTCTTTATCAGATCATAAATGCACTGATTCAGCTTTTCGCTTTTCAAAATCTATGACTGAATGGGAAGAAGCAGGTGGTTTGGTGTGATGACAGAACCAGGGAGAAAAATCCTGCAGTCTGTAGAACAGCTCAGTATGTCGCTACCGAATGGCAGCTTAATTACCGCCCTGAGACACCATATATTTTCCACATAATTACACAGAAAAGCATGGCACTAAAATGATGGAAAATCTTCCTCACATATATTAAAGATAGTGTTTTGGAATTACAATGCTAAAATTCAACTTTTAGGAGAATTTCTATCATGTTTTGTTTTCATGTTTTGGCTGCAGATCAGATCTAACCGTTTCCAAAGTGGAATTTGCTGTGAAAACAATTCTATACTCAATGGAAGCAGAAATTAGAGTTAAAGAAGAAACCGAAGGAGGCGAGTCATAATGTGATCATTAAAATGCGATCGACAATGAAGATCATTTCCAGAATCATGAAGCAGCAACAGGCCATCTGTGGTGTGTTCATGGGAGATGATGTACAAAAAAAGCACATCACTGCAGATGTTTTTAATAAATGCATACCTTTTTTCTGCATCAATATCAGTAAACTCCTAAATAAATCTTAGGCCTAGTTTTGTCTGCCCCAATTACATTAAATGCCAATTCCTTCTTCTTACTACTTAGTTTGTTCTATTTTCTGTTGGTTACACAATAAATTATGCTATTCTTAGCCTAATGGATTAAACATATCCTGTAGAAAGGAAGTGGCTTGCTTTTTAAAAAACACGAAAAGTTGCCTGATTGTGATTTTTGCTCTTAGTAAAATCTGCTGAGCTACAGATCTGTGTTCTGAAGCTAATTTAACTTTCTAAGGCATCATCAGGGTGCCAAAATATTAATGACCACTAAAACAAAATGTGTGGTCTAATCTGATACATCAGAGTAAAGTAGGGCTGCTAGATACAAGGAAAATACGCAGGAACATTAAATATCATGTAAACTAATTTTTCTGCTTTCAGTATACTGCTAAAATACAACATATTGTTGAATTTAAAAAAAAAAATTATTGTACAAATTGAACGAAACGAAAAAGTCACCAACAACATGAATGATAGTAATATTTTACAGTGCAGTTTTCTACTGATACTCACTCACATTCATCTAACTAAAAAAAAATCCTTTGGTGCAATATTTGTCTTTTTTTTATTTAATTATATATATATATTGTGCAGCCCTACAGTAAATTTAGCATAAGTTCTCTCCAGTTTAAATGCATCCATACATTGTAAAATGTTGACACACAGTACATGGATTTAATTAGATATTATTTAATGCACTTCAAGAGGTGAAGCATTTTAATTTTCTTACAGTTTCTCGGACAGCATTACAAAATATCTACAATATCTTCATATTGTAAACTTCTATTTTTCAAACTATTTCCACAGCAGTACTGTTATGTTGTGCAATATTTGTATATTTATCTTTCCTTTTGGATAATGTAACCAGATGTCCAGTTTTTAACTTGATTTACATTTTTACTTTTCTGCTTGTGTTTTCATAATGTTCTTGTTAATGGCAGACCTTGTGGTATTATTCATTTTTCTCATATGTTTGCTTAAAATGTTTTATACCTGGTACAATTGGGATTGGCAATGCTTTACAGTTGCTTAATTCTTTATGCCTATTAGTCAACCATTTTTGCAGACCTCTTCTCTCAGTCTCACACAAGTCCAGAAAATTACACTGAGATAAGGAGGTATATACACCTGGAGAAAAATGTTTCAGTTCAACTAAAAATGTTTGCCAGTAGGTAGAGCGGATTTATTTCTTTTGCATGCACATAAACAAACAAAACTTGATTAGCATAATCTCAGATCA
The DNA here is from genome assembly GCA_026937815.1 of Etheostoma perlongum. NCBI lineage: Eukaryota > Metazoa > Chordata > Actinopteri > Perciformes > Percidae > Etheostoma > Etheostoma perlongum. The sequence continues at coordinate 13,311,606 of CM049386.1, forward strand.
GACAGACTGCTGGCAGTAAACCAAACTAACCCCAAGGTTTCCTCTGCATGATTAAACACTGACAGAAGGATTCTTGTTTTCAGATTTTTGTTCAGTTTCTGTAGGAAAATGGCCGCTTTCTGTAGCGTTTACACATTTTATTGTATGCTATATATATACTGTATGTACTTTTCTAAACACTTAAACTGCACTTCCATTTCTCTGTGCAGATATGTTGCGGCGAGTTGTACGACAGAGCAAGTTCCGTCATGTCTTTGGTCAGGCTGTGAGGAACGACCAGTGCTATGATGACATCCGAGTGTCCAGGGTCACATGGGACAGCTCCTTCTGTGCCGTCAACCCAAAATTTGTTGCCATCATTATAGACGCCAGTGGGGGAGGAGCCTTCCTTGTACTTCCTCTACAAAAGGTGAGTGACGCTCTGCTACACGTTCTCATTTCTATCTAGGGTTTAAGAAGGTCCACTAATGAGCTGGGAGGTCCAAGATGGCATGAAGTGAAAAATACAGAGTTGAAATGTATTTCTTTTGTTTAGCTGCTGATGGGTCGGAATAAAAAGCTGCATGACACTGGCAATTGAGGAACAAAATAAGACACAGAGGTTGTGAAGTATACCAGAGATACAAGGGTTGTTCTGTTGCAGTATGCTTTATCATAGTATAGCATTCAGAGCATGTAGCAAATCAATCTTATAGGCTTGGTCTTGGTCAGCAGACCTTCAGCCCACTGCTGCTGTGACCCTGTCCTACCGTTCCCCTGAGGCTCAGCTCTATTAGTAAAATCCATAGATAATCAATGTTTAAATCTGCCTGGTAGTAAAGGCATCCAGCGTGTATCCGGTTACAGTTTGCCCATTAAACCCATGATACTCACAGAGGGGATGGGTGCTATGCCATTGTTTTAGTCCACTGGGTTAATTGATTTATATTCACTGTATAATATCCTGCCCAGAGAGACTGCTGTAGCTTTGGGTCATGGGTAGACAGATGTTTAGCCATGGCAATGGATGAGGTCATAACAGTAAAATGGGTTTACTATGTCCTCACATTAAAGGCCCAGTGGATCATTATACTCAGACATTTTCCGTTGTTCTACATAGCTTGTGAATTTGTATAGAGGATTTACTGCTGAATGTCAAAGTTCAGTGCCTCCTTCTCCTCTCGCCGTCAACCACCACATATCCATACAATCTTTGGGAAATACTGGTTGACATGTAACGTCTTCTACTTGCTGGTTTTACTGGAGTTAAATGTTGTTTGATATTATATTTTTGAAAATGTACTATTATTATTATAGCTCTGTGTGTTTAGCCTAGCATGAGGTTAGATGTGTGATAAAGTTGCAATGTGATGGTCACACAAGGACTGAATATATAACTTCTACAGGATAGTTAAATTAGCCCCATTAGTCATTTTCATATCTCTCAGATGGATATCCGCTTACAGGATGCAGGTCACACTCTTTGTAACAAAGTTGTCTTCTGTCACACAGTCGGGCCGTATAGACAAGGTCTACCCTACAGTATGTGGTCACACAGGCCCAGTGTTGGACATCGACTGGTGTCCTCATAATGACCTCGTCATTGCTAGCGGCTCGGAGGATTGCACGGTCATGGTAAGGATGCGGTTAAAAAGGATCTTTGAGTTTTTTTCCCTGGTTTATTATGTTTATGCTTTAACAGAGTTGCCATTTTATAAGTACTTTTAAGTAAGTACTACTTTTATTAGACATATTCTCTGTGTATTGTCTGGTATGTAACTGGTTTGTTTTTCTGACTCAGGTTTGGCAGATCCCTGAAAACGGGCTGGAGACTCCCCTTTCACAGCCTGTGGTCGTGTTAGAAGGCCACTCCAAGAGGGTCGGCATTGTGTCTTGGCATCCCACCGCACGCAACGTTCTCCTCAGTGCAGGTAACCTTCGACTGAGGCCTCAAACTGAAATATCTCTTTAGGTAATTGTCTGCCATTTGTCCACTGTGCACAGCTGAGCTCCAAATCTGACCAATTATTTCACAGACTGTTGCTTTGTGTGATGTAAAGTGCTTAAAATAACCTTGGACACAGAGGTGTGTGTGTGTGTGTGTGTAGTCAGGCTGTGCTGTTTGTTTCCATTTTAGGGTGTGACAACCAGATTGTCATTTGGAATGTGGGCACGGGGGAGGCCATGATCAACCTGGAGGACATGCACCCTGATGTTATCTTTAGTGTCAGCTGGAGCCGCAATGGCAGCCTGCTCTGCACCGCCTGCAAGGACAAGAAGGTCCGCGTCATCGACCCCCGTAAAAAAAGGATTGTTGCAGTAAGTGGACACGCAGCTCGCTGCAGGGATTTAAGGGAATAATCTTTCCCAGAATCACCCACCAAACTGTTGACTCAAAGCACCTACCAACATGGCTGTCCAATATGACAAGTGTGTTTCTGTTTTTAGGAGAAGGACAAAGCTCACGAGGGAGCTCGACCAATGAGAGCGATCTTTTTAGCAGACGGAAATATTTTTACCACTGGATTCAGCCGAATGAGCGAGCGCCAGCTGGCCCTGTGGAAAACTGTATGTTGGCAGAAAGAATCTAGTTTAATCCGACACACACTGATACATCACAAATACACTGCTTCATATATGACACTTTAAAGTGATGTTGAACCTTTGATGGGCCTTTGTAAAACTTCTTGCCTTCTTGTGAAATAAGTCCCTATATTGTCAGTGGTTTCCATCAGTTTCTCTGCCACCTGAATGTGAAATCAGGATTATTTCATTAGATTTTCATTACATCTTAGCTCCAGTTGGGGGTGTTAAATTCAAAGGGTAACATTAACACAGTGATCTCACTTTTCCAGATCTTATTAGCAGGAGTCATTGTGCATTATGTATGATTTATTCTTGTTTATTGTTATGAATAGATGCCTTGCATTTTAAAGGTCTTCTACAATTTAGTGCTGTACAAATACTGAATTTTGTGTTTCCAGGACAACATGGATGAGCCAATATGTGTTCAAGAGATGGACTCCAGTAATGGAGTTCTGCTGCCCTTTTATGACCCTGACACCAACATAGTCTACCTGTGTGGGAAGGTGAGCAGTCTTGTAAAGAAATTCCAGTTTTGTTTTCCTCTTTTTGTAATCATTAGATTCACAAACTGATATTGAGCTGTAATTGTGTGTCCTCAGGGTGATAGCAGCATTCGGTACTTTGAGATCACTGATGAGGCACCGTTTGTTCACTACCTCAACACCTTTTCCACCAAGGAGCCCCAGAGAGGCATGGGATACATGCCCAAAAGAGGCCTGGATGTCAACAAATGTGAAATTGCAAGGTTTTGTTGTCATTGTATATTTTTTATTTGCACAGTTAGTATGTGGAGCTAGCATACATTATAAGGCTCAAAATGTTTTATTACAGAATTATTCTGAAAAATATCTACAGGTTTTTAATAAGAGCCTAAACCAATTGAGCTATCTAGATTTATTTATTCCTCCACACCCAAATGTTGCTGCATTTTTAGGGGACATTTCTAGGGCTGCAACTAAGCTTTATTTTCTTTTTCCATTGATCTAATTTTTCAATTGTAGGTCTATAAAATGTCAGAAAATAGTAAAAAAAACAACAACAAAAAAACATACAATTTCTCATAGCCCTAGTAACATTAAAATGTCTTCTTTTGTGACCAACAGTTCAAAACCCAAAGATAATCAGTTTGGTATCCTAGAAAACCAGCAAATATTCAAATTTTTAAAGCATTGCATTGCATTTTTGCTTAGGAAAAACAACTTCCAATCAAAATTGTTGCTGATTTGAATGATTTCTTTTCACAGATTTTTATTTTATTTACTTTTTTAAGAGATTTTTATTCAATAATAATTAAAAATATATTTTTTCAAAATATTTAAAATAAACAGATAAATTAAACACATACATTTTCAGCCTTACCAATATATACATTTCAGTAATTGACTGAATGCATTTCTTTCTGAGAACAATTAAGTACAAATTTGTACAGTATAATTACTCTTACTTTTGTTGTATGTCTGTTAATTAATTAATTTTATTTAACAAATGTTCTTCATGTTGCAACGGTTTTACTGTGTACGATATTAATCATATTAATCCTCTCTGTAGGTTTTACAAATTACATGAAAGAAAATGTGAACCCATCATCATGACAGTCCCGCGTAAGGTACAGTAAGTCTGTGTTTATATCAAGTAATAAATAAGCTGTTCTCTTAATGCTGCTTTATTGTCTATGTCCCTTTCCTCTGCTGTCCCTCCCATGGCATGTCCTGTGTCCTCTCCCCCTGCCCAGTCTGATCTGTTCCAGGACGACCTGTATCCTGACACAGCCGGCCCTGATCCCGCCCTGGAGTCGGAGGAGTGGTTCGCTGGGAAGAACGGAGGCCCCATCCTTATCTCACTTAAAGATGGCTACGTCTCCACGAAGAGCCGGGATCTGAAAGTGGTCAAGACAAATGTCCTGGAGACCAAGCCAGTCACAAAAGCAGAAAACATCTCGACTGTCCAGAAGCACGCTTCTTCACAACCCTCAGTAGTGAGTGTAAACATATAATATTTCCCTTTATGTTTATTATTACTTTTGTTATTTATAACTAGGTTCCTAAAATTTTGTATTGTTGTTTCTGCTAATAAAAAGCATTGCACTTTTCAAACTCACACAGCATTTTTTGCTAATATTTGGACTCTCCTATTCACAGTAATTATTATGGTTGGAATCATTCACAACAGTTATGGATCAGCACATACATACACGTATTTGTGTCACGATTCAGTGGAACAGCAAGGGAAACTGTTAACTGCTGGAGACCAGTAAAATCCTTACACATTTTGCCAGAGAAATTTAGATAGAATTTAGATTTAGATAAGATATAGTAGTTAGCACCCACAAAATCTTCTGTAAGCAAGAGCCAAATAAAGGCAGAAAGAACTCACTAAAGCTAACTTTCTCTCCGTTTTCACCAGAAAATGGAAGATAAATTGGAAGAGGTACTCCGAGAGTTCAAGTCACTCAGGGACCGTGTCATCCTCCAAGACCGTCGAATCGCCAGGCTGGAAGAGCAGGTTGCCAAGGTTGCCATGTAAGAGCCCGCCCCCTTCCTCGGACCATTCGTCATTTTTGGAGAGGAATCGGTTAGCCGTGGCCAAATTCTAACAGATTCGGCTTCATTGAGCTCAGTGAGACCAAGCCCTACATTCCAAGATGAACTTTATTTTTTTTCTTCATCAAGTCTCCAGTTTCACACTTCGCCCCGACACAGAGAAAGGAAAAACTCTCGCAGCTCATGTACACATTTGAAGAAAAGACATTTTTGTTGAAGGAAACAGTCTTAACTTTTTATTGTTTTTCAAATTGTGGTAAAACATTCTTATTATGTGAAGTTTGTACTTACTTCTCAAAAACTGTATGTAGCATCAGTATTTCCATTGTTATTTGTTGTGTTGCCAAATATGAATCATGTGCGGTTTCATGCACTGCTTTTACATTTATTTTCTCTCCTGTTGTACATTCCGGTCACAACCTGGTACATTGATTTAGTCCAGATGGATATTTTTTAAACAATAACTGTTGAACTCTTTTTCTCCCACCAGTTCGCTCATATATAACCAACAGATTTATGAAAGTGGAAGAATTCCTTTTAAAAAAATGTGTTCCTCTTCCGAGCTTGAAATTTAACATTGGGTTTTATTGGGGGGGGGCGGGTTGCATCTCTCTGGTGTAAATGTTGTGCAAATGTAGTGGTGCCTCTTGTCACTGTTAAGGGTCAAACTGAAGTCGCCCTCCCCAGTGCATATTTAGTGCTGGGAAGGGACCACTCACCCAGCTTGTGTTTCACTGAACCCCTGACAAACAGTTCTGTGCACATAATAAAGATTTTACACACAAAAACCTCTATTTTCTTTTTTCTTTCAATTGTTTTAGCTTTCCTCAATCTCTATCCATGCAGGTCGACTGTAGATCTATTCTTGATCAGTGGGAGTTTATTAATTTTTTTTATCGACTAATTGTTTCAGCTCTGTCTCAACCTCAGTCCCAACCCCCACCAAAGCCTAGATACCTCCTCAGTTAGCTGTTACCTCTTTTCTTGCCTCATGGTGGTGCTAAAGCAGCAGCCGTCATGAGGTCATTCAAATGTGCATAACACTGGTTCCTCTGCTTTGACATAATAGTCAAATATATATTTCTATTTTAGTGTGAGGTCTATTTCTGTTTTTATAAACTATTCTTACAGTTTGTTTAATTTATTTTACACTCCTAGATTTTTTTTCCCTCTTTTTTTTTTTTTTTTTTTTTTTTTATAAAATATGGGATACTTTTTGTAAATGACCTCAAGCCAAAAAGGTTTAGAATCACTATAATTGTACATTTTAAGTTCATGTGTCGTTTTTTTAATGTGAAATCTTAATTTTAAAAGTAAAAAATGATTAGCTGTCGACCAAATGTGGTGGATTTGAAGTAGCATGAATTAGAATTACTCAAAGTATCCAAATGTGTACTAACTGTACTTGAGTAACTTCTTTCCACCACTGGTTAGAGCAAGACAGTGACCCTCTTCTGTGCTTGATGCTCTGTACCATGTGTTCCTTTTCACAGCATGGCAATGTTCAGAACAGTTTGAAATAGAAGTATATCTTCATGTTTGTTTTACAACCACATCCTCGTATTACTCATCAGCACAGGAAGTGACAGTTATTATTTACACACTAAAAGAACATTTCTATTTCCTCACAGGGTACAAAAGTGTCAGTCCAAGCTTTAGCCAGGGCACCAAATCAGGCACCACACCACCACACTTCAAAACCATAATATTGGAGCTTATTGTCTGTCACTCTTGAGTTGCCTTGAGTTGGTTTTTACACACATGGCATGTAGCTGTAAATCTTAGACAGAAGGTGACATGTGAGAAACATCTGTTCACAGAATCGAGTACTTCCTGCTACTTTATATAAAGTAGCTGTCAGAACATCAGTGGAAGCAAAGCAAACCTCAACACCTGACCTCTCCCCAGTATTCCATCAGTGAGGTCTTCTTTTGTTAATGAATAGATAGGAGATCTCAAAAATATGGTAGATGAGCCTATGTAGGGAACTAAAAAAAAACAGCCTCTGATACATTTTACTTCCTCGTTGATGCAACCTAAAGCTGTGCGTTTCTTAGGGAAGTGTCTGTAACTGACTTTTCTGAAAATGTTATATAGCTGGTTTAAAAAAAAGTGTGAGTGTGAACATTTCCTGTTTCTTCTTTCAAGCAGTGCTACAGTCCGCATGTCAGAGCTCAAAGGATGTTCCCCCAGAGACACTGAAATTAACTCAACTTTTATGAGATTTCATCCATACATCCATCCCTGTACTTGCAGCAAGGTAAGACGCTAACAGGTGTTTCTGATGACACATTTACAAATTTTATTTTGGTTATATGTTCTGCTTTTGGGATTTACGGTTTCCTTTAATGTAAGTGTTATAAAGTGTACAACTTGCTCTCTAAAAATGTGATCTATTAGTATTCTCTCACAAAGGAGTTTGATTTATCTATGTTGTTTGCTTCATAATCTATTCTTCACTTTGACAAGACTTCAAAAGTTACAGAACATCTGATTTTGACACCTCGGCTACTGTTTAAACAGATTACGTATAGAAAAAAAAATTTAAATGTGGATTCTGTTTGTGTAGACTTCTTTTTAAGAAAGGTTTAGATATACTTTAAAAATGCAGTAGTTCTTTTTTTCCTGTGAAAATGTAGCACTGGGTGTGGTGAAAGACACATGACTGTTTCATCATAACATGTCACTAGCAGACATGTCTTAATTTTGTTTGTGTCTTTTTACTACAAAAACTCCTGCATTCCAGCCTGTAATTTTAATCTTTACTTACATTTCAGAAACAACAATGGGGCTACTCAGCATGAAGATGAATCTGGCTCTGCTTTGGGGAATATCTGTTTTGTTTGCTATGGAGTCCATGAGTGCTTCCATCCCAAAAACCAACTCAACTGCTGAACCAGACAAGACAACCACAAAGCTCATAAGTGCACATGTACTTCATACTGAAACTCAGAAACCTGCGGAGATAAGTGTTGCTGCACCAGCAGAGATTACTGTGTCACCCACAGTGGAAACAAAAGAGGCAATCATCACTGACAGAATTGACAGCTCAGATGACAGCACATCTGGTTTGGTTGCCATGAACACTATGGCAACAACTACAAGCAGCTCAGGTCCACCATTGCTTTATATCTCCACAGCGGTGACCACAACTGCAGGTGCATCGCATCCATCCGACAACACAACGATCTCAGAGACAGCCAAACCTACAGAGGAACAGTCACCCAGCACTTCTACAGACACGACTGCTCCTGCAACAGCTTCTACAGCATCTACACTGAATGTGCCTTCCGCACAGCCTACATCCACCACTAAGCCTGAAGTTACATCCAAGTTATCTTCCACCACCTCTCCTGCAAATTCTTCTCCGTATCCAGTCTTCACCCAAACCCTCAGCAGTCCCTTACCTTCTACTACGGCCATAACAATAGTCAACCCCACCTCTGAAGCAGCACCTGTGTTTGACCCCACAACAGGTGAGGCATCCAGCACTGAGCTTTTGTCTACGTCTCAGCCCATTTCTGTGACAAAAATACCCATCTCCACAACAGGGTCGAGCTCTACCGCTGAACCCCCAAACATCTCATTCTCAACCGATTCTCCCATCCCTACGACCAATGTCTCCACCATCAATGTCTCCACCAGTCCTGCAGGAATCTTGATCACTCATAAGCCCAAGATTATGCCGATCCCGATCACCAAATCCACTCTGGCCACTACAACCGCACCTCGTGAAGTCTCAAAGAGCCCACTCAGCACCGAGGCCCAACCCTGCTCCACCCGAGGCGTGGTGAAGACCTGCCTCATCGCCGTCGCCTCCTTGGCCACGTTGGCCACTGCCTTCATTGTCTCTACCATCATCCTCTGCACCAAGCTTTCAACAAGGAAGTACAAAGTCAAGAAGACATCTCAGCCGGCCACAGAGATGATGTGCATCTCGGCCCTGCTGCCTGAGAAGAATTATACCTACTCAAGACAACGCAATCCACCCAGTAACGGAGTCCTGGTGATCCATGGTGGTGCAGACAGCGATGAGGATGGAGGAGATAACCTTACTCTCAGCAGCTTCCTTCCAGAAAATGACCGCATTGTTTAGATGGAATTATCCTTATTGTCATCAAACCTCAGATCGGACTGAGTCGTCTGATGTCATTGATGTGGAAACAGTTTCCGTTTGAATAAACTTGTGCTTCCCGTTTGATGTTGGTGGTTTGGCTTCACTGCACGCCCTATTCCTGTGGAGGACGATACATAGAAACCACAAATACAAACAAAACAGTTACTGTTCCATGTTTATGTTGCTTTAATCGTATTTGGCATCAGGATATCTAATGTGTATTTCTGGCAGGAGTTGAGACTGCATAATTTTACACTTGCCCTTCCACAAGAGACTTTAAGCCAGGATGAGGAAAGTGATCTAAGAATGTTTTCTTTGCATCCTGAGCCGAGCCCTGATGGTATTTCACTTAGCAACGGGAGACAGGAAGGCTTGTTTTGTCAAGGGATTATTGTTCTTCAGTTTACATGTGCTATTCAGGTAGCACTGAGGCTTCATTTTATGAACGCTGTAATTTGATTAATGATAAACTGTATGTGACTGTTGAAATGGGTGTAGATATGCAGCTTCTTGATTGTAATAATTTATTAAACTGGATCTTATTTAACAGTTTGGTAACACTTTATTTCACAGGTTGGTCATTGCCTAATCATTTTTTTTACTTGGTAGTAATTTTAGGGAAAATGGAGACAAAGTTTAGAGACAGTTACTTTAGCTTGTTGTGTGGTTATTTCCAGAGGAATTTCTTTGAAAGAACTACTCCATTTAACCCTCAAAATAGTCTTGGTTACACAAACATAACACTTAATTAGATTGTATTATCTGGTCATTAACCAGTTGAAAAGAAAAAGGATTTTGCCCATAATTGGTGCCAACACCTTTCTCGGAAATCAATTGAAAATGACTAGACTTTAGGAACTTGTAACATAAGGGTTTACTCTGTTCAATCTGAAATTTAAAGTAAGCACAGTAATTCAGATAAACTATTTGCTGCAAAAGTTCAACATGAAAGCTGTTAATACAAGACAGCTTGGTTTCTAAATGTATTCCGTGTCCTTACATGTCTCTAAATGTTAAACAGTCATTATAAAAACCTGTGGACTTAGTCAGTTCCCTTATTTATGACAGGCTTTATAAAAGGCTTTTATTCTATGCTGGACTGGATTTCATATTCACTTCCCTTCCTGCGAAAAGGAAGCCTTGAATGCCATTTCTTTTTTTCACGTTGAGCTATGTGCAACTGAAACAGACACTGGGGACTATCAACAGAGTTGAGACGAATGTAAACCTGAAGGATGCAGGACACTTAATCTCACACTCCTAATGACCATATAAAGCTAGACTTGTCTTCACTGATCTCAAACACAGTAGAGTTGCCAAAAATGCATTTGCACATAAACACAACAACTTGTAGGGCTCACTCGTACGCAGTCAAACTCTCTCCCTAAAGTGGTCACACACAATGTGTGAGTTTAATTGCTTGTTTCTGGAGAAAAATCCCCCTTCTCCTGACTGTTTTGTCTGCACAGGAAGCATTAACCTCTTCCTGTATGAGCTGGTCACTCTTACAAGCTGCTCTCTGACTCGTTTTGCCCCAGCAGGCCTGCTGTTAGTCATCAGTCTCAGGGGCTGAGGTTGAAGAAAAGGCCAGACTGTCAATCAGAGGCTCCTTCTGCAGAAATAATGGAGAAATATTTTTAAAGTGAACACATGTTACCGATGATGATGTTTGAGGATTGGTTTGTGTGTTTTTTATAGTAATAAAGTTGTTGTTTTTTCATCACACCAGCGTTGTCATGGCCTTGCACATCCAGTTAGCCACCCAGGAGAGTGGAGGAGAGGGTCCCTGCCCCCACAGCACTTTACAAACCCCTTCCTAACCAGAACAATCTGTGTGCAGGCCAGAGAGCTCAGACACACTCTGGGAAGCTAAAGGGGGAGGAGAACATTGGAGAGGCAGAAGGAGGGATTTGACCTCATAGTTAAGGACTTTTTTTGCACTATTTAGACAAACCTCCAGCCTGAAATTTGAAACTGAAGTAGCGTGGCTTGCTGTGCTCTCTCTCTCTCTCAGTTCACTTTTTCCAGACTGGTTTCACGCATCCTCCATCAGAGGTGATTCTAACAGAGACACTTCTTCTGCTGCAGTGGATGGTGAGTAGAATGTATTATTTTTTTTATTTTTGCACACTCAAGGCATTGGGAGTTTATTGATGTTAGTTTGCATGTCAATTTGAAGTGGCTGATGTGACAGCATCATGATGCCTTCAGAGCATCATCCAGCCTCAGCAAGTAAGACTATTAAAGTCATCCACAGACTTGCAAGTACTTTTTTCTATTTAATTTAAAAAATCTGCTGAGTATAGAGCAATTCCATGTATGCATGTGTATGCATATGACTGCCTTATGTGCATATGTGTATGTGCCTGCAGGCATGTGTGGCAATGTAAATTTAGACCCGGGTTGAGTGTGTGATTAATTCTGAAAAATCCCAGCCTTTTTCCAGATGAGAGAGGAGCCTCATGTAGCCCAGCTTGCACACAGATGCAACAGAATAGGAATAAAAGTGTGGGAGCTGCTGCGAGTTGACACAGACCGAGCAGAGAGCTGATTATGATCCAAATAAATAACTAAAGCAGTGTTTAAAGGGTCAGGTCATCCAAATTAGAAGAAAATATACCCTTTGTGGTATCTAGCCATGCAAATAGTTTTGGTTTTATTTGCCCTTATTTCGTTATTATATCGTTTAGCCAATTATACCACAAGGGGTAAGTAGGAAAATATGCTCTTACTAAACATTTTAACTCTGTACTTTGGGTTTCTGCACCATGTGTGTTCAGTAGACTCATTTCATCTCAATGAGTTAGATGTTAAAGCTGGAATAAAGCCAATGTGTTTGACTAATGAAGGAAGATTTGTTTTTTTTTTTATTTACAATCAAGGGGATAAAACTTGCCCCATATCATCATATACACTTCACCATACCTAGAGAAATTTGTTACAGTTTATACAATGATTTTATGGAGGTTTGATGCAGTTTACATTTGTCAGGATGCATTTTTAACTGGCCTTTAAAAATAAAAAATGGATAAATTTTAAGGAAGAAGATTTATTTATTTACAATACATCATTCATACATAACTGTTTAATAGGCCAAGTTTATATTCCATTCGGGTCACAGAGCTAAGCATTTTTTTGCCAAAAAAAAGGTCCTTTAACAACACATGCTGCTGTCCAACTGGATGAGAGAATATTCTGTCTGCAGCACAATAAAAAAAAGTGTTAATAATAATAAAACCTACTTATAATTTTGTTTCATCCAGATGTTTAGGAGAGTCTTTAAGGGTTTCAGGAAATACCTTCAGAACAGTGGTGGTTGTTTTGTTTTTTTAAGATCACCAGGTATGTATTTTTCAGAAAAACAGATGCTTAGCTCTGTGATTCAAATGTAATGCAACACATGAGAGGCGCACACTGTCTTCACATATGGCATTGACATTTCAGTTACTGACGTTTACTGTTATTTACAGATCCTGAGGGGAAACCATGCTCCCAATTACCATTCATCTATTTGGTCTGTGTGCAGTCTCCTGCATCAGCAGCATCTTGGCCACACCACTACGCTTTTACAGTTCTCAAGAAGGAAGTACAGATGAGGAAGAACTCAGTAACTTTACTTCCTCTCTGCCCACCAGCAACCTTTCCTCTGAGTACCAAACTACACCTGTTGGCCTCACCCATGTGGAAACAGACTTTCTGAATAAAGTTGTGGACTTTCTGGAGGAGAACATGCTCCTTATCCTTGTTGCTGGCTCTCTCATCCTTCTGCTATTCCTTATTATCTGTGGGTCAATTATCATGAGCCGCAGGCGCAAAGTGAATGCCTACTACCCTTCCTCTTACCCCTCAAATATGTATGTAGACCACAGGGACAAAACTGGAGGTGCTAAACTCTTTAATGAAGTGCCAGAAAAACACGCTCCCAAGCAGGGAAGTGAGCCAGTGGACTCTCACAAGCAGCTCCAGGCAGACATTATGAGGGCTACCAAGAGACTGCGCACACCAAATAAATGTGTTGAGGCTGCAGAGGAATGTGACCCCAGTCAGAAAGTAGCAGACCACAGTCTTGAGGACAGCTCTCAACCAGATGGCAGCATCCTGGACCAGCAGCTACCAAGTCTCCCTGAGGAAAAGGAGCTGTGTGAGCTTTCTGAAAGTGAAGAAGCAGCAGGAAGCCCTGAGCTGAATCCTCCAGAGCAGCTTCATCCAGGTGAAGATCATTTACAGGAGCCTTTAATTGGCAGGAGTCTCCGGCCCTCCTCTCTGCACATTCACAATGACTCTGCTACACTTCAGCTGATCGCAGGGAGAGAAAACTGCATTCTAACTATTCTGAACACTGACCTGAATGTATTTCTTTTAACACTTTGAATCCAAGAGTGACAATTTGTCCAGTAAGGTTACAAAAATGTCTACAAGTGTTTCGAGGGAAAAGAAGAAAGATTGCTAAATTCCAATCAAATTGTTGTTTTTTTTTGCAATATTGTAGCAGCATGTTGCTTTGCTCTGATTGGATATATATATTTCATGCCATATTATAAACATCTTTTATAGAGTAACGTCATTAACTTCTGGTACGAAACAATTTCTTTTTTGGGGTGTTTTGTGTGGTTTAAGGACATCTTGCGCTTAAAACAATTATCCCAAATACTTTGTCCTGCTGTGCAAAATAAAGTATTGACAATGTTTTTTTAGAGATAAGTAGTTGCATGTTTTGATTTGACAATAATAGAAAACCATTGCCTGAGAATAGTTTTGGTTTTAGGATCCTTTTATTGCAGACTGTCAAGGATGCATTACTAAATAATCATAAATTACACTTCAAACCAATGGGCCCTTTCATTGTTTCAAGCCACATTGCTTAATTGCATATCAAAGGTCAGTTTTTAGGGTACAACGCTTAGCTTTAATTATAATCGCCAACATACCTTCATTCAAACTCATCACTCCCAAAGCACAAAATCTTTAACACAATCTCTAAAAATAAGCCTTGTTTTGTACCAACAGCGCTTACATTGTGCGTTTATGTGACAGGCTAAAGGTACAGTACGGCAGGGTTAGAGGACTACAAATTAATGCAGAAATCCCGGTGTTACAATGCCATAGAGGGTTGACAATGGTGTACTAGTCATCAACATATTAGGTGTGCCTCATCAATACTGCAGGAAAGTGAGGATGCTGAACTTCTGCTACTTCTCTTCTTCCAGCAGGAAGCAAACAGTGGTGCCCAGCTCAGAGTGAGGGCTCTGTTTAAATGCTGGCTCGGACTGCCTCCTGCTGGTCGTCCTGTTGCTTGAGGCGATAGTCAGCCAGGGCAGCCTTGATAGCATCCTCTGCAAGCACTGTTGAGAAACAATTTGATAGAATAAATATACATACACGTGTGAAGCAGTTTGGGAAAGTAATAACATACATTAGACAAATGTACTGAAAGCTTACTGGAGCAGTGAAGTTTAACAGGTGGAAGGGAGAGCTCTTTGGCAATGTCAGTGTTCCTTATTGTCAAAGCTTCATCCACCTGATAAGAAAAGCACATTAGTCCAGGACCACAAAAACCTTTCCAGTCAAAAGATAAGACACGAGCAGAAGGAATAAGAATATGAAAAGCAATACATGACACACTCCATGGGGCAGAGAAAGAAGTGCCTGTAATGTGTTCACTCACAGATTTGCCCTTCACCCACTCGGTGGCCAAAGAGCTGGAGGCGATAGCAGAGCCGCAGCCAAAAGTTTTAAACCTGGCATCCACAATCTTCCCCTGGTCATCCACCTCAATCTGTCAAAATGAAGGTTTATAGAGTTGCACTCAAATGCTAAAGGGGAAAGAACTACTATTCTTAAATTCTTAAAACTTTAACCACTGGGTTAAAATAACTGTTCATGTAATATATGAAACATACAGGGGAAATGCTTCTTTAAGTACAAGTACTTTAAACTGTGTTTATATATTATTCTTAATAGCTATGTAAAAAAGGATGTAATCCACCCATGCTTAGTGCCAAACATACCTGGAGCTTCATTACATCTCCACAGGCTGGAGCGCCGACCAGGCCAGTCCCAACATTCTTGGAGTGTTTGTCCAATGTGCCCACATTTCTTGGGTTCTCATAATGATCCACCACCTTCAGAAAGATATGAAAGAAAAAACAAAAATACATAAATTTGGGTTTTTAGTAGGGGTGCACCGATCCAATATTAAGATTGGATATCGGCCACGATATTTTTTTTCCTTCATCGCAGCACATCCTGTCATTTATCAGCAGCACGTGTGTTGCATGCTGGAAGAGTTGAGTTAAGAGTCAGCTGTGTGGAGATATTTCACGCTTGCCACGCCAACTAGTTTGTCGGCTGTTTGCAATGTCTGCAAAGTAAATGTTTCAAGGGGTGGTGGTAGAACTGCAAAGTACAATACTACCAATTTAATCAAGCACATCCAAAAGCACCATGAAAATTCAATATATTACATCTATGTTATTTTGTCTTAGTTAGGAGAGTAATGTTTAGTTAGGAAAGTCTGGTGTCTTTAGTCTCTTCCACATGGTGGAAGAAAGGTATAAGGTCTGCAGCTTATTATTAATTCAACAATGGTATGGGATCAGTATCGGGTATTGACAGATACACAAAGCCCAGGCATCAGTATCGGGACTGAAAAAGTCGAAACGGTGCATTCCTAGTTTTTAGCAAGTTGTTGAGAGTATTCCACAGTACTGAAATAAATGAAGTAAAACAACAGTGGCATCATCTTGAGTATCACCGTTATACAACTACAAGTTTGGCCCATTACGTAAGAGACATTGAATTAAACAGATTAGGAACGGATTTCATTGTTAACTAAATAAACTGCTGCATCCTGCAGTCCTCCTATTTTCTGCTGAGTCACTCTGGCTTAAACAATATAAAGTGGCTGACCTTGTATCACAAACTATCATATAAGGACTACATTTAATACACAAATTTGATATATGTTTGTGCTTATTTGTTCTCCAAAATGAGTTATCCACATATTCACGTTTTTATTTAAACTCATGTTATGGTCTAGATTGAAATTAGATTCAAGAAATCATTTTTTATGATCTTACAGCTGTACATCTTCAAAGGATAGAAGATACATAACCGTTTTTCCAAATGGGATGTCTTATTTAAAGCCAAGTACGCCCCAGGCCAAAAAAATAAAGCCCTTCAATAAAAAGGTAAATTTTGTTTTAAAATCATTCAAACATTTAAATCAAACCATCAATGTTTACCAGCATAAACTAAGTTAATTTGAATATATCATTATTGACCATGTGTCTGCATGTTGCAACATACGTCACATCACACAATAACATATCTGAATAGGATAGGGTTATAGTTGAAAGATGCTTAATTATCAAAAGTATCCAGTTCTTCCACACATGTTATATAACATAACATTTACAGGTTTACCATAAAGCGTTTAACATTTAATCGGATGTGATTCAAGTATTGAAGCTGGGCAGATTAGTGACGTCTTCAATTTACTGACAACAAGCTAACATGAAACAAACAAATATGGTAACACAAATGTTAGTTAACGTGCGTGCGTTTCATATTATCTCCTTCTGTCATACTCCACAAAAAAGGGGAGTATGACAGAAGGAGATAACATATAGTTGTGATATACAACTCATATGACAGCAGACTAATGTAACATGTTTGTACATGATCCATGTACTGCTCCATCTAATCTACCTGACCATGTAACTACTGTTACAATACCTACTCACGATGCTCCTATGCATGGCTAATGGTAATATTTGTAAACATTAGCCAACCAGGAGCTAGCACACAGTGACTTGGCCTTCTTTAGTATAACTACTTGTTTTACCTTCGGGTGGTAGCAGCACTGAGTGATGAACTCCGGAGCAGATAACCTCCTGGTCAGGAAAGCCAGAGGACTTAGACACTTATTTGCAACGGTACTCGCCATGTTGACAGTCAAGGGGGAATGGCGCAGTTTTAAAAGAGAAAAGCATATTGAAGCCTCAAGTCCAATCGTCACTCTCATGGGAGGAGCTAAAACAAATCACATCTGCGCATGTCCAGTTTACCTAATCGTGCATCCAACTGCCTATGCAACCAAGACCTTACTTCGACGTCTCTGTTCTTACAACATCCGTGGTGAATTTTCATTAACCTAATTTTAAATCATTTTATTTCAAGAAGGGCGGCCACTAACGATAATTTTAATTAATTTGTCTTTCTTGTCTGGTAAAGACTCTAGGCCATGCCATATACATGTATGCCCTCTGTTAATGATGGTGTTTGTGTAGGCCTACTTGCATGTAATATGAGTCAGTGTTCTTGATGTGTTTGTAAAATTATTGATAGATAGGCCTACATAGGCTACACATTGTGTATATTAAAGTGAAATTTTCTGCCTGAAGAATGCAACTTTTCCTGCCACTGGATGGTTTTTAGGCAATTCTCCTTCACATGTCCTTTTAAATTATAGTCCTTTGTACTTTTTAAAACTGTGTAAATAAAGAAACAGAAAAAAATACTCATTTTGTCTAGTAGTTTAGTCTATAAAATGATTTTTCAAAAACAAATTCCGATCGCAACAAGTCCAAGGTGACCTCTTCAATTGTTTTAAGCAATAGGCTACACAGTTTAAATATTTAGGTAGTACAAATACCTTAAATGGTGCTAAGTGGTTGGTTAGATGTACTGTACGTTACTTTTCACTATGTAACTAAGTAGGCTACATTTACTCAAGTAGGCAACCTTAGCCTACTTAAGTACAATTTTGAGGTAGGCTACTTGTAATTTGCCATTTGGCTGCTATATTTAAAGACTTAAACATGAAGGCATCAGTCATAATAACAACACAATAACACTACATACGAAATGATATCAGAGTATAAAAGGGGTCATTCTGCATAATGAGTATTTTTACTTCTGATACTTAAGTATATTTCAGTGCTAATAATTCTACATTTTATATAAATTAAACTGAGAATGCAGGGCTTTTACTTGCTAATTAATATGTTGTAAATTGTGGTATTTTTAGGATAAAAGTACGACGTAAAGGATCTGAATTCTTCTTCCACCACTAAAATATCATATGAAACAAATTAATCAATCCAACAATCAGTAAGACCTTACTTATGTAGCACTTTTCATACATAAACATATAGGACATAGTGTTTCATACAATCCCCATACTGGTTCTAATACCTAATCATCTAAAAGACTCTAGGGTCTGCTTTTAATATGATGTTTAAAGATAAAAGAGGTACAGTTCTATTATAATTAGTGATAAATATAATCCTAATGTCCTTTCTTAAGTGAATTCTGATGGACAGATTATAATTGTTTATCTTCACAAAGTATCATTTTGGTTTAAAAAGCAAGCAGGATTTGAGCACAATTGAGACATAGTTCTACCAAAAGTTGTCATGTTACACTTCCAAAATGAATAGGACATTTTGAGAATGGTTAATGCTGACTGAATTTAAATTAAAAATTGACTTCTAATTGTGATTTCTATGTATATTTTGTAATAATGTGGGGTTTTCAGAATGATGTTCATGATATCTTTTTTATCTTTCTTACTGCAGATATATATAGCCCAAAAAGCAAAATGATTCCCTTTGAGTGGCAAATAAGGAAGTCCCCCTTGACCAAAGTTTTTTTGCAGACACTTGCACTTCTGGTAAAATGGTATTGGTTAAGGAATGTGAGCTGGTGGTTTCTTCACTTTGAAGGGTTGTGAAACATGGAATCTCCTTTGTGATATTGCAAAAGCCTGTTGTAAGACTTGAAATAGCCATATAATATTATATTTACATTTATTTATTTAACTTATTTTGACCTCTGTGACTATGTGAACCCACTTAAACAGCTGAAAAATGCCTCACCTATAAACATAAAATTTGTAAATGAGAGGAGGTCACATTCTTATCTGTTCCGTGGTATGTAGATTCAGATGTATTGTTCACCAGTAACACTGCCCAGGAAACAGAAGTGAGAAGTTACATTTAGCAAGAAGGGACAAAGGCACTGTCAAGTGATTGCTTCTCCGTCAAGACCTAGCGTGAGTACATTTTATATAATAAACTAAAATATAGTTTCTTGATAAAATTGTGAACTCTATAATCATATATGTTTATCTTTGTATAAATAAAGAATCTTTGCTACATATTTCAGGAAAGGTAACCAGCATGGCTGTGGATTATGTTGAATATGACGATTACACTGCAGACAATGACACAGAGAACAACAACACCCCAACTGGAATACCGTCTTTCAATAATTCTCAGTCTTCTTTGAGTCATGTTCTAGTGACAGTCAATATCATTATATCTGTTATTGGCCTTGGAGGAAATTCATTAGTGATCTGGATTTGTGGATGGAAAATGAAAAGAACAGTCATCACCACTTGGTACATCAGTCTGGCCATTTCAGACTTTTTGTTCTGTGCCTTCTTGCCCCTGGAAGTGTTCTACATGATCACCTCACATTGGCCTTTTGGGCTGTTCTTGTGCAAGCTCACCTCCTCAGCCCTGTTTCTCAACATGTATAGCTGTGTGTTTCTGTTGGTTCTGATTAGCGCTGATCGCTGTTTAATGGTTTCATTTCCTGTGTGGTCACATAACCACCGGACAATGCGAAAAGCATTTGGAGTTGTTGTCTTCATGTGGGTCCTTTCTGCACTCCTAACATTGCCCTCACTGATCTTCAGACAAACCACAGTCCACGGCTCAGTCACTCAGTGCCACACCAGTTACGTGAACCATTCCAGGCACAAGGCAGTAGTCCTGACTCGATTCGTCTGCGGGTTCCTGATTCCTTTCCTAATTATTGTGTTCTGCAGCTTGGTGCTCAGTGTGAAGCTGAGAAGTTTGACTATCAAGTCAACAAAGCCTTACAAAGTCATGGTGGCACTCATCTTGTCATTTTTTCTGCTGGGTCCCCTATCATAGCTTTGTTCTTTTAGAGTCAGACTTGTCAAATCACAGCCTGGAAGTACTTAAAACTGGCCTGAATGTGGGAGCCACCCTGGCTGCAGCAAACAGCTTCATATCTCCAGTTCTCTATGTGTTCATTGGTAATGACTTTAAACAAACCCTAAAGCGGTCTTTGACATCAAGGATAGAGGAGGCAATGGCAGAGGACTTCCGTACAGGTCACTCAAAGTCTAAGTCAATGGAAATGATCTGAAATCAAGTTCAAACCTTTGCTATCAATGACAAGGTGTATTTCACAGTACAGAACATGATTATAGCTGTGTGAAATTGACAAAATCATATGTCATGGCATGTTTAACCTTATATGTGTTTACTGTATCATTGATTTATTCATCATGATGGTAAAACCTTGTTGATTTTTACACAATATTAAATTTGCATGACACGGTGTGGTTGGTCAGCTAAGAATAAATCTACTGACATTCATTCTTGTGTCTTTCAACTTTAAAAAAATATGATATGTATTATTTTTAAGTTTTACATTGTTTTATGAGTCTGAATAAATTGCTTGCGTGTTGTAATTTTTGCAAATTAGCTTGCTTCAAATTGCCCCTTGCAGGACAAATAAAGTAGCTGCTTGTTCAGACTCAAGCTCATCACTAGTTTAGCATAGTCATTCAGACCAGAGATTTTGAAAGAAGTACAACTAACATACAGAATTCAAATGATGGATCTTACATCAATATTCTTCATGGATATTGGCATATATTGGTTTCAAAGTTATTGAAATAGCAGATAAGGTTGCAAAGAAGGCTACAACAAATTATTAACTAACATTAGTTAGTTAATAACTTAGTCAGTTAGTTAGCAAAACAGAAGTCAATGGCATTATTAAACAAGAGGTTGAAGGAAAGGTGGCGAAAGCAAGGGGAGGAAAAGAGGAAAGGAAGATAGTTTTACACATAGACTGGTTTTACAGAGTAAAGGAACAGTGGGACAAATAAGGTGCTCAGGACGGAACGGGAGAGATGAAACAATATCAAGACATATTTGGAAACAGTGGATTAAACAGTACACTATTTAAAATAGGTAAACACAATAGATGTGAGTACTGTGGCCAAGAAGAAACGGGAAAACATGTTATACTAGAAGGCATTTATTTTCAGTTGGTGGCGGTAAAGCACCAATGCATCGTTGTTTACCAACCAAGAAGAAGAAACAGACTCGTAGCCACGCCCCTTGCCGTATCCCCAGGATCGGTTAACGTACGTAGCGCTACGGATGTGTGATGCAACCAGCTGTCAGTATATTTCTTAACTTCTCGTAACAAGTTTTGTTTTTTAGTTAGAAAATTACGTTTAACCAAACTTTGGTTTACCGCTGCTGTATCTGTTGTTCGTTGCTTTGTCAGACGGTAAAACTGTCTGTTTTCGACACTCGATGGGAGCTCACGTTAGCTAGCGCTCGGTCGATTTCATTTGATGTAACTCGTTTTTTTTAAGAGTAATTTGTATTAAGCTCAGTCTATCGTCTTCTTTTCTTTGCTAGCTACAAACCGCCATCTACTGGGCCCCCCTATGTACTTATTTTGAAAACGCTGTGTGCTGCACCCTCTTGTTGAGCGGATCTATCTTTAAATGGCCACCGCGGCCCCCCCTCCAGCTCCTGGCTCTACTGCGGCCACTGAAAACCCAAGTCCCGGATCCAGCAGCTCGACAGCGGCCGACAGTGGCAACCAGGACGGCACTTTCGAGTGTAATATATGCCTGGACACCGCCAAGGATGCAGTGATCAGCCTGTGTGGACACCTTTTCTGGTAAGAACAAAGTTAACGTTAATGTCTGTAACACGTTTACAGTTTTGCATTATAACCCACCTCAGCAACGGTATCAAGGCCAGATTCATGTAACTCATCTTACTTTTCATATTACTAAACATGATATTGGCCAATATCAGTTTTGAAAGACCACAGTTGTAACTAACAACAACCATCATCAGTTTTTGATGACACCTGGTCATGTGGAATGTGGAATGGTGTTTATGATTGATGATCCAAAAGGCATTTCTGTAAAGCAGAACTTGTTGTCCACTTCATTTAAGATTAACAAAAACAAAAGCATAACAATATTGTTTAGATATTTGCTTCAGAAAACAAACAAGTGTTGTTCTAGAATAAAACAATGTTTTGACTTAAAATAAATAACATTATTTAAAAACGAGTGAGTTAATATTGCATTAATCTGCTAGTGTAACATCTTGGTCAGTTCCATAAAAACGTGCCGGCCTCTGTAGCCAGGTCAACCCTTCACATATACCTCTCAACTTCTGGCCATCAGGTCAGGTTAGCATTTGGTCTATCAGCCAATTTAGTTATTTAATTTTAAAGAGAAGTTAAATTCCAAAACAAAAAAAATATTTTCTTGAGTTTTCTTCTTTAGTAGCTAAGCTCACCCTCAACTTTAACTTGTGAAGTAATTGTTTTTTCAGTAAATGTTGTATATTTAGCACAGCCAGGTTGTCATGTTTTACTAATCAGACCCCTTCCCTGTTAACTCTCATTTTCCTTTGCACCTCCTCTTGATCAGTTGGCCTTGCTTGCACCAGGTAAGCTGAACCTCTTTGTTTTCTCCTTTTTCACAATTTTCAAATGACAATCCATTATTGATGGTATTATTATCAGGTCCTTACAATCTTTGTCTTTATGCAGTGGTTGGAGACCAGACCCAACAGACAAGTGTGTCCAGTGTGTAAAGCGGGCATCAGCCGAGACAAAGTAATCCCCCTATATGGACGGGGAAGCACTGGTCAACAAGACCCCAGGTTGGTACTTTTGTGTTACAGCTCAAGCTGAATCTATTAACACAATATATAACGTATAAAGGTATAACCCATGCAAAGCAGTGTAATCATGGCTTTTACAAAATGTGGTTTTGTTTTTTAGAGAACGAACACCCCCGCGACCACAAGGGCAGAGACCTGAGCCAGAAAACCGTGGTGTAAGTACTTTGTAGAAGTATACTTGCATTGTAATAACAAATATATAGGGTTGCATTATTTGTTGCCAGATCAATAATTTCTGGATTCCAAACATGTTGTACACCTTTTCCAGTGTCAGCTGCTAAATAACATGATGGATTTATGATGAAACCATTACATAGGATGTAGGGTCTGTAGTGTAAACCCGTGTTTTATCCATTAACAAAAGAACATTTCCCACTGGGATCTATTAGCTGCTAAGCGCTGAGGTGTAGAGACTTCTCTTGAGAATGATCATAAATTGCACTGGCTGTTGCGTCACATCTCACTTTCTTTATGTTAAACTGTACCTCAGATATTTTTAATATGTGGCTAGACATTAAGAGATTTCACACACGTCTTCATGTTAATTATGAAATATATGTTTCACAGGGCTTTCAAGGGTTTGGCTTTGGAGATGGAGGATTCCAAATGTCATTTGGAATAGGTGCCTTTCCATTTGGTATTTTTGCTACAGCATTTAACATCAACGATGGCAGACCTCCTCCAGGTATTTGTTTTACACACTTTACTGCGACCACTCTGTCTTTTATTAATAACATATCAAATAACCTCTGTTATACACTTTCCCAAACAGCGGCCCCTGGGACACCACAGCACATGGATGAACAGTTTCTGTCTCGGCTCTTCCTGTTTGTTGCTCTGGTGATTATGTTTTGGTTGCTGATTGCATAAATGCATGGAACGACAACATCTTGGGCTAACTCAAAAGATCTGACAGAGGTGCGACATTATGGCACATCATGACAGTTTGCGCCAATGTAATTCTGCCGCCTTTCTGGTTACTTTTGTCACCTTAACACAACGCAATGCAAGAGTTTTCTAAAATGAGGATACAATATCTGTGTTAACCCCAGGATAAAAAGGTTATGAAGCACATCATTTTGAAGTTTTAATTCATTAACACACTTGTTCTGCATCAGCTAACAACTTCAAACTTCATGTCGCTTGACACGTCTGTCTCTCTTGTTTTTTTAAATCAGCCACATGCAAGAGGTTGTTCATGTGAGAGAAAGTGGAAGAGATCGTTCTCGGTGCTCTTGAGTATTATTTTGGTACTATTACTGTATTTAAAGATAAACTCTGCTAAACAGAATAAGACCACCAGTACTCTGTGCTCATTAGACTTTTCCATTGATACATCCAATCCCATATGCTGTATATGGTCATTTCCTTTCAGCCTATATTTGACAATTAACTAATTGACTGGTCATAGCAGGAACAGTGCAGGTGTTACTGTAACATTAACAATGGCTGTGTTCTACTGTCCCACTAAGCCATGACAGTGCTATCCTTAATTGTATTATTTACACCTGTGCTTCCATGACAACAGGCTGCAAAGAATCCTCCTGGTTTACACTCTGAATCCTAGCATGGTCTCCTCCATGTTGTCTCTCTTTTCAGTTCTAAGAATGTTTTTTTTTTATCCAGCTGTACCTGATCTTACAAATCATTCTTCTCAAAAAAAAAAAAAAGATTAAAATCATACACGTTTTACAGAATCAAAACGATGTTAGACATTATCTCTTTATTTTAGAGGCGATTTAAAAGAAATATGTTGATGCATGTAAGCAGTTGAAATATTAATTTATGGACATGTTCCTCTCTAAATTGCCTTTTTTTGCTTTGTCATTGTAATTAAATGTAAAATACTGTAGATTACATAATTATTACTGAAATGAAGATGGCTGGTTGAACCTAAAACCACTTTTCTATATGTGAATTCACTCTATTGCCAGTAAAGCTATGTAAATAAAGATGTTAATCATAGTCTGTCTGTTTTCCTGTTAATGTTAATCTGTTAGGGCTTCATTCTCTCATACGCCTTACTCATCTAATAATCATGCAAATCAAGAAACACCAAAAAATTCAACAATTTGCTCAATAGTTATGTTAAGTTATTCTTCAATGTTAATTATTTCACATTAAAAAAGGATGTATTTCAGACTCAACCACTTTGTGCTGTAAAAAAGAAAAAATATTTTGTGGAAGAGGTTTTTAGGAAGCAGAATAAAGTATAAAAATAGTCAGTTTTGCCTAGTCCTGTGTTGCTGGTTCTAGTTTCTCCTGAGATCCTGGCTGTGCAACGTTGAACTCTGCTTCATACATAACCTGCTGGATCTTTATTTTGGTCTCGCACCTCTTCTGTGGAGCAAGTCGCTTCAGAGCAGGGACAAAGCTCAGAAGAAACAGTTCATCCTCATCCCGTGGCCTGTTGGGAAAGGGGGTGCCATTGTCTTTGACCAGCCACTTTGTAGGGGATGGTGTACTTTGAGAAGATGACAGTGAAAGTGACTCTTGCATCAGGCGCCGTTTCCGTCCAGTTTTGGTGATGGGGGTGATCTGTGGGCTCGATGGCATCTTAGCCAGAACAGCCAGCTGTGCATCTTGAGACATTGAAGGATACTGGGCCACAAACGCTACCTGGGACTTGATGTCAGATTGACTCATAGAGCCCTTCACGACAGACTGCTTGGTCTTGACCGCCTCAGACAATGTGGTTTCTGCCTCGGCACTGCCGGATTCATTGTCAGGATTGTCGTGATCCTCGTCATTGCTGCCGCAGATATCTGCCTCGCCACTTCTTGATCCAGTGAAGGGTGCAATAAAGTTCATAAGTTGTCTATATTTCCATCTACTTTGTACAATCTCTCCTTGCTTCTTGCTTTTGATCTCATTCGGACTTCCTTCAAGTACCGGTCTCTCATGTTTTTCCATTTTCTTTTACACTCCTCAGCTGGAAAAGTAAAATAAGTAAGGAGCATAAAATCTCATAAATGCACAGGAATGAGAAAACATCAATGAGGCTGTCAGCCACCTGGACATTCACCAAAACTGCATATGAGAAGAAATTTGACCACATGGTTTAAAAACTAGAATTAAAATGTATTTTTCATAAAATAACATTCACAAAAATGTTGTGCAGATAAGTAGTCTGCTGCACAGATGTTCGCTGGGTACAGACAATTGGCTTGTGAGGTACAGACAATTGGCTTGTGAGAAGAATCATGCTCTTTTCCCCTCACCCGACAAATATCTGTTATAAAATTTACCATATGTTGAAGTTGTAATATGTTAAATGACAATGGTCAGTAATAGTGGTCTTCAGATTTTGTCTTTGGCTTAAAAAGTACTGCTGGGTTAACAAAATGCTCAGAGATATAATACAGCAGGAATGGTTAAAATAACAATAATCTTATTAAATGTAAAATATGTGCCTGTTGTATTGCATTAGGCCCTAAATTGTATAGATGTACCTAACGGGGCCAGGGACAGTATAATGCACGCCACGTAAGCCTATATAATTGACAAAACACTACTTTATCCAAATACAAAAAATAGTAAATTCGGCTTTAAATATAAATCTTTATTAAGTTTCACAAAGAGGATAACGTTACACACAATTATCTTTTTTTGGTCTTGTCATGCAATCTCTGGAGGTCATTTTTATCTCTGTTACAAGCCGCCCCATCATTGACCATGCCTCAGTGCACCTGATTATATTTCCGACTGGGAGCCTCTTGGAGCTGCCGCCGACGCTTCCACGAGACTTCGACAAGCTTTCAGTTTATCTGGTGCTCGCGGCGTTAACGAGCGAGACGAAAAAGCACGCGGCTCGGTAAATACAGCGACGCTGCATGTTTCCTCCTCCAAATGCCGTGTTGGACATGCGGCTGGCGGCAGAACACCGGACCGTGCCGTTCGGTGCAGCGCGGCCTACAGCGTGCGAGCTGCGGCTGCTACCGCTAGCACGGTGCGCGCGACTGCATCGACGCCATCGGATGTACTCGCGCGGATAAAAAAATAAAATAAAAAGCTTAGCTGCCTCCAAGACATTTGTGAAATCACTCTGTCGCCCAGAAACACTTACTACTCTCTAATGGCTGTGTTTAGTCGTTCACGATAACATAGGCTAAGGAAATAATAACTGTCAGTAAAGTTGTGTTAAACAAAACAACTATCAAATACTCACATGGGAGACCCAGCACGCTACTAATGCTTCTCCAAGCATTTATCCGACTTTCCGTGCAGCGGTAATTGGGCAAAGTGACATTGTACAGCTCTGGGTGATTAAATACTGCCAATATTAACTTATCGTCCATTTTGCCCTACTGTTGTGTCTCTGCGCGGACGCGGAAGCGGCACAGTCTTCTCCCGCCTTTTCCGCCCAGCTGCTGCCCCAACGCGAGTTATCGCGAGTAGCGAGCTGCCTGCCGCGCTGTGTCGCTCTGCTGTTCAACGGTGGCCATTGTAGTCTTTTGTCACACGGAGGCGCACGACTCTGCGCTGACCCATCGCCCGCTGCACTAGTCTACATGACTGCACTTTGTTATCATATCCAGACAGGGGCCATTTCAGATTTTGCAGGCAGAAACCCGAGGTACCAAACATAAGTCACTATAAGCCCTGAGGTCACTGTCATCGTGGTTTCTTCTGAAAGGAAACTGTTTAGTTTTATTTTAGAAAGTTGGTATACGTGATAAGACTAATTTACAGAGGCATAAACATATAAAAAAAATAGCTATAAAAAAATAACGAAAGCAAGTTTAAAAGAAAGACGTTCCACTAGATTTTTTTACACAATTTTTCATTTTACTATGCTCTGCTGTAGACTTTTACAAAATAAGAACCTGTTGTTTCACCTTTTGTGCCTTTAAGTGATGTAGTTATAGTTTTTAGTTGTGTGAGAATTCCACAGGATGCAAAATAAGATGATTATGAACGTGTGTTTTAATGCATTTAAAGAAGAAAACAAATTACAAAAATAGTTATACCTAACGTAATATAACATCAATCCTTAAGAATATAAATGCAGTGCACCACTCAACTTTCAATTTCGGTATAACATGAACTTAGAAAACAAGAACCACTATGTAGTAATAGTTTTCAGAAATGTCTTCACATCACGATAAGACATAAGAGTAGCATTTACAATTTGTTATAATACAGATATACATTTTGTCACTAGTATTGTCCAACATGTCACTTCACATGTGTATTTGTAGGGTATAGGGGGCCTGTAAAATTACATGGTGTTAGATAAAACCATATCTGATGCACCACAAATAAAGTTATTAGAAACATTGAGTTTATTACCGATTTAAATCACATTGAGAGCTATCCATGCAGCTCCTTACAAATCTATAGAAAAACTGTATCAGCCATGTGGGCGGTGTGGGTTTTCGTTACTTTACCTCTTGTACCAAATATGGCTCTTACAACAACAAAATAAACCATTATAATTCTAATCCCCAGTAATGAATTTTGAACTGTTTGAACCAGTGTGGATGTGGTCCAATTACTTCTATTGAGAACTATAATAACTGCTAGATAGCGATCTCACATGCTTCGCAAACTATACATCAACAATCTGGACGCTATTAAACCCAAGTGAAAAGGATGGGATGGTGTTTATTGTTATCTGTTTTCAAAAGCCCTTATAAGAGGAGCTTAAGACAGATTGTGGAAATCCATTAATTCTCTGGGAAAATGGGTGTATTGCCTTGTATGAAATCACAGGATTTGTTGAGGGGATAAATTTAACCTGTAATAGCTTTACCTTGGCTGTGCGCATTGTCAGAGACGTGAGACTGAAAGACTGCACCACACAGATAAGACACATGATGCATGATTGCGAATACAAACTACACAAGGAGGTACGGTACCCCTTTTCTGAATTTACTACCATTTGTTTTTATCTGTATTGAGGAATACATACAAATCTATTAGTCTCCCCACACATGTCACTAGCAACTTGAGTCATTCATTCAACTGCCTACTGTGCTGTGTAATTAGTATGCTGTTGTTAGTACAGCCTCAACTTGTGTCATTTACTGAACATACTACTAATTTGCACAAGATCATTGATCAAGCTTAAATAGGAAAGTGACATTATGAAGTAAATGTAAGAGCTAATCCTCAAATTCAGCATAACACAAGTCTCTGGCCACACCAAAAGAAACATTCATCTTTAAATCCAGGTTTCTAATACCAAGCAATCCCCTTTTCTCTAAAACCTTAACAATAAGGATCTTAGGCGCTCTCCACTTCTCATTTTATGCAGTGAAATCTGATTTCTTTTGGAGAAAGGAATAAGGCAAGATTAACTCAATCTGCTGTCCTCCCTAACCTCTTCACAAAACTGCTCAGATTAGCTAGGAATTAAGTTTCAACCGTTTTATGTGTCTGGTCCACAGGGGGATTATAGTTTTACTATTTTTTTTTTTGCCTCCCAATTTTACTATAAGGGCCTGACATGCTGTTGTAGAGAGAGGAGAAGCAGAAGAGCAGCTGAGCCTGAACTGTCAAAAAGTGTGTCAATACTCTGCGATCATCACTGCGTGCGTTTTATGGAAATTTCTTTGGAGATGGATGGACTGATCCACATGGAGAGACAAAAGTTGCCTTTCACTATTGAAAACATACTGAGCAAATATCCAAACAGCAATAGAGACAGACGATCATGTGGAACATGTCGCACTGGAGTAAAAGAGAAGGCAGTGAGTCCTGCTGGAGGCCATGCAGAGGCTGTGCATCATGCCTGCCTGTGCTGCTGCTACTGCTCCCACTGTGGAGACATATACCAGACTGATTGCATTCATGAAGGTAAGACCAAACCCATTCTCTTTTTGAGAAGAGTCACAGCTGTTGACATGTTTGAAAGTCGTTTTGACTTCAGTAATGCTTACTCTGTTCCCTAACCTTAAATCAGATCTCCTTCCTGCAGCCTGTCAGTACAGCTGGCCCCCAGCGATGCTCACAGACGCATGCATGCTGGGAGAAGCTCACAGGGAGGAGCAGTCACCCAGTCAGGTGCAGAGGCGAACCAGACGTCACCGCACTATTTTCACAGAAGAGCAGTTGGACGCACTAGAGGAGCTGTTCCTGCAGAACCAGTATCCAGATGTGACCACAAGGGAGAAACTAGCACAGCACACTAATTTAAGGGAAGAAAGAGTAGAGGTAAGACTTTCACATTCAACCTTTCAATAAATAATGGTCCAGTTTTTACAGTGAGTTAGATACGTTTCAAACTGCTCCAACTGAGTGCTTCATTGTGCCAGCAATGGCAGATGGACCATGACTAAAGATGAGTCCAAGTTGAAATGCTTAATTTGAGCACTGATATGATAGCACTGGATTTCATAAGCTCTGGTCAATTTGTCATATTTTAATAATATGCCTGCCTGTGTTGGTAATGATGTTGTTCATTTGAATGTCAATACACAATGTTCGAAATAACATAAGTGCTGTCTGTCATTTAACAGTGAAACGACAACTAAACAACACTTTTCTTTGCCGGCAGGTTTG
The DNA here is from genome assembly GCA_026937815.1 of Etheostoma perlongum. NCBI lineage: Eukaryota > Metazoa > Chordata > Actinopteri > Perciformes > Percidae > Etheostoma > Etheostoma perlongum. Next base: position 13,342,106 of record CM049386.1, read on the forward strand.
GTTTAAAAACCGAAGAGCAAAGTGGAGGCGTCAGAAAAGACTATCATTTGGTATGGGAAAAACAGAAAGCTAAATTTATAAGGACATGTATGGACCACAACTCTGGAAAAAGGAGAGCGTTGTGTATGTGTGAGCTTGAGTTACATAAACCAAAGGATTTTGTATTGCTATTGTTCTCAAATATAATAGCTTGACAAAAGTGTTATTTTCATAAAATAGACAAACATTTTGTGTAGCGTATTTGTGAATCTGATTGCTAGAGCGCATGATGGAAGGACTTGCAGTGTATGCTGATACTAAATCTTGAATCTGTAAATGGGTTGTCATAGGTTGCACTGGTTGTGAGTGTCAAGTGTCCTTGATGAATAAAGTTCTTTTAAGAGAGATAGGAAGATCATTTTTTAATACAAACCACAATGCATCCGAACTTAAAGCACCAAACCAATTTAAAAAGTTGACATGCAGTGAGCATGTCCAAACACAATTTAATTATTTCACTGTATTTAAACATGTTTTATTTTTAAATCTACAGTGTGTAGGAAAATAAGATGATCATTGTCCAGGCTCTTCAGCAAATTTTATCACACAAATCAATAAGTGAATTTAAACCAGTGATTGACAGTCTGTGAGCTCAGGAGGTTATTAGTAGGGTCACAAGTATTTATTTGATCGTTATTCTATTGTTCAATAAAATAAATCACAGATTCCTTTACAAAAGATAATATCACTATTGCATTCTACACAAGTAGATCTGGCATCTGGTAGAAACATTTTCTAAAATATTATGATTACACTGATGAACACCACTTTTGAATCTTAAAGTGATAGTGAAAATGAACCCAGATTATTTAATTTGTCTCCTATATATTATTATCATTATCTATGAGAAATGTCTTTATATTGTATAGCCTACTGGAAATTTCCTAAGACAATACACGGTCAGTGTTTTTTGTGATCATTGTTAGTTAGCCTACCACAAACTCTATGTGCTTGTTTACAGGCAATAGATATCAGAAACAAAGAACATGTTGAAAAGAAATGAAACTACTTGGGTTCACTAGAACATACTGTAGTGTGGTAAAAGTGGACGAGACAGAGATGCTTGGTCAGCTTCCTAATAAGAAAATCTGACACTCTTGACGCTGTAGGAGTTATCTAATTCCAAAAGATGGCAGTAGAGTAACATTAAGGATGCAAGCTGCCGTTTGAAGCCTAAGTAGAAGAAGAAAAGCAGCCTACGTAGACATGTACGTATTACGCAGGGTACTGCGTTGTTTGTTGCTGGTTCTGAAGTTAGCCAATCTAGCTAACTGCAGTGCCATTTGGTTAGCTACTATTAGTGAAAGTCACGCAGTCTTAACTATCTAGTTACATACTATATGCTTTAGATACTAAACTTGTATTTCTCAAGTACAATAGACGCCTTCCGTTTAGATTCAGTTGGTATTTGTCGTGGTAGTATCGCCGTTAGTCGAGGCTAACAGGATTCTCAATGGAGGGCAGCGCCAGCGTGAGAAGAGCGCTCTCCGGGACTCTCGTCCCTGTGACGGTCACAACAGTGGCTCTCCTTCAACATCAATCGGAGCAGAACGAAAAGGGGAAGGTGCAGAGAAAGGTCCTCGATGAAGAGGAATACATCGAGGTAACGTTAGTTCATGGTTTGTGATACAACCTAGGGACGAGCTATTCAACAGACAACATGACAGCAGTGCTGTGTTAGCTTGGTTAATACAAGCAAAGAACCAGGTTGTGTAACTTCTACATTTTATGTTAATGCAGTTTAGTTATACAACAACAACTCTTAAACGTTATCACCTAGCTAGGCAAATCAGAGGTAAAGTTAGGTAAGGTTAGGTTACCCCACCTACTGCTTATTTTAGGTGAAAAAACAAAATGGGATCCATATCAGTGTGACGTCAGGAGTCATAGCAGAGTATGATAACAAACTAGATATGGTATGATATAGTCAGATTATGATATACCATAGAATGCATAATATAATTAATAATATTTGAAATTATTTTGTCACATTAATGCCATTAAGATGGTTAAACATGCTTTGTATCCTGCATATCACATGATACCATCCTTTATATAAAACTATTATTGGACTAATCAATAAACAGATTGACAAAAAAGTAAGGGGCTACAATATTGAGAATAGTAAGTTCACTTTCAAGCAAAAAAGGCAGAAGGTCATCTGGTAATAGCTTCCCAAATGTAAGGATGTCCTGCTTTTCTCCGTTTCATATCATTGTATTTTGGATATGTATCTGTTTTAAATGTCAGGCAGATAAAACAAGCAATTTAGAAATGTCTTCTTGGTGCTCTGGTAAATTGTGATTGGCACTTTTATCTGTTTGCTAACATTTCATAGACCAAAGGATCAATTGCAAGAATAATTTGCAGATTAATCAATATTTACAAACGGTTAGTTGCAGTGCCACCATCCTGTTTTGATTTTGGGAGCTAGGCAGACAAATGGTGTACCTGATTGAATTAGCATTGCATGAGAAATACATGTCAACATTACAATGTTTCTTTGTTGTATAATAACAATAGTTGTATAATAACAAAGAGCATACCATTATCTTTACTTTTACAAAGTTAAATGTACCTACTCGTCTACTTCTAACAGAGTTTAGAGAAGATCATCCAGCGGGACTTCTTCCCAGATGTGACTAAATTGCAAGCGCAGAAGGACTATCTTGACGCAGAGGAAACTGGTGACCTAGAGCGAATGAGGGAGATATCCATCAGATATGGATCATCTTTGACAAAATCTACACCACGGTCTTCTGCGCCCTGTGAGTAGTATGGGGAGGGAAATTGAACATTATTTTCATGTTGTTATACCTTACTTGTTGAACAAAATACTTGCGCTTTACACCTATTTTTACCCCCTTTCGTTCCTCTTTGAAAGATGTGACACCAGCAAGCTTTGAGACACCAGTGGGCCACTCAGGGTCTCCCTCCTCCTCTCATGGCAATAAAGGTGTAGATGGCGGTAAGTATCTAATTTTAGAGATAAAAAAACACTAACATACCATTCTGATCTCTTTTATTTGTGTTTATATGAACACTTTAAAACCCTTTGTTGCAACTTACTTAAATCATGTTTGACAGTAATCCTCTAATAAATGGACTTACAAATGCTTAATTTAAAAGTAATTTAACCTTATTTCTATCTATGGTGTATTTATAGAGGGCAAGGATGATGGCAAGGAAGAGAAAGAGCTGCCCTGTCTGGATCGCTTCCTTGCTAAAAATACCAGTGAGGATAATGCATCGTTTGAGCAGATAATGGATCTGGCTGAAGACAAAGAGAAGCTGAGGCATTACTGGTTATACGAGGCCGAGGCCGAATACAAACAGGTATGTACTGTATGTGGAAAGCTAAAAGCATAAATTAAATTCAAAGCAATTAATAAAAATGAGGAATTATAGGTATGCTGATCATAGAATTATTTTAATTTGATTAAAATCTTTAGTAAATTGCCAGTGACCAAACCGTCGGATGTAATACTTGTGTAAGATTAAAGTTTGTAGCTTACTCCTGCAAGGAAAAAACACATCTTTGATGGTTATGAGGGCTGCATGATTTTGTTTGCAGGGGCAGTTGATCACTGTCAATGATTATTATTGTCAATGATAAGTATTGGTACACCCCTAGACTACATTGAAAACATTTTTGACAACACTTTGATATTTTTCAGCGTCATGACAAGAACCTTGCTTTACCATCAGCAGAGAAAGCAGCACTCGAATGTGTCAAAGCCGGACTTGAGACATGGGAGTACAAAGCAAAGAATGCCTTGATGTATTATCCAGAGGGTAAGAAGACTAATGACATGAATCCCTATTGTATAATCAAATTTAGTTGCAAGCAAAAAATTGATTTTCATGTGTTTGTTTCACGTTACTATTTTATTCAGGTGTTAAAGACGACGATGCACTATTTAAGAAGCCACGGGAGGTAGTTCACAAGAACACACGCTTTGTTGGAGACCCATTCAGCAAAGCTCTCAACAAAAGCCAGATTCAGCAGGCTGCTGCCCTCAACGCACAGGTACGTTTTAGGACTATGATATATGAAAACATTGATGTAGTTTTGTTTTGGCCTGTATGTGCCACATACTTGTGAATAAATTGTCTCTGCATGGCTGTTTATTCTCTGTTAAAGAGTGATGTAGCTGATGTATCATGTTTTCTGTCCAGTTCAAACAGGGTAAAGTAGGACCCGATGGGAAAGAGCTCATCCCACATGAATCCCCAACAGTGAATGGGTATGGTTTTGAGAGTATGCCATCCCCTGCACCTGGTAAGTGGGTCTTAAAATCCTCCTCAACATACAGTCCTGCAACAGATGGAACTAAATGTTGCCTTAAATGGCTCATTGAACAAGTACTTTTAGAGTAGATTTCTGAAAGCCGTTTCTTTCCCCTCAGGTGTAGCTGAGTCGCCTCTAATGACCTGGGGTGAGATCGAGAGCACCCCATTTCGTCTCGATGGATCAGACTCCCCATATGTTGAGAGGAACCATGGTCCATCATTTAAGGTACTGAATCTACAGTGGTAGCTGTAACTTATCATGTTTATTATTATTTTTTTTCAATTATTTGTTAAGTTGTACAATGTTGACATTTATAATCTGTTTCTAAAAGATTCCAGAACCAGGAAGAAGAGAGAGGCTGGGTTTAAAGATGGCCAATGAAGCTGCTGCTAAAAACCGCGCTAAGAAACAGGAGGCATTGCGAAAGGTTACAGAGAACCTCGCAAGGTAAAGACACTTGACTTCCTGCACTCTTGATTGAGTTTAGCTTCCATTTTTTTTATTTTAGGCTACTTGTTTTCTTTGTTAGTGCATTTGTGAATGAATTAATACTGTTATAAACTAACTAACCACATCAACTTTTGTGTTGCAGTCGTACGCCTAAAGGTCTGAGTCCAGCCCTCACCCCCGCCCTGCAGAGGCTTGTAAATCGGACATCTAGTAAATACACGGACAAAGCTCTACGAGCAAGTTACACCCCATCACCCTCACATGGAGTCACTGGTTGCAAGTCGCCTTTCGGTGGCCCGTCCACTCCCTCGGGAACGCCAACACCAGACAAAGCCAAGACGCCGAGCTCTCAGGACCTTACATCACTCACAGACAATCTGCTGCAACTGCCTAAGAGACGAAAAGCCTCAGACTTTTTCTAAGTAAAAGAAGCTGTTCTCTGCTGGGATTGTACAAAACAGACATATTATAATATGGAGAATTTGATTATGTCCAAATTCTGTTTTCTCAAATTAAAGAGCACATCTGTCAGCCAGATGACTGGATAAAGAAATACACAGAGGACTAAAGACTTTGAAAAGGTTTATTTGTTACATTTTTGCGCAAATGGGTTTATGTAGAGCCCTGTGAGATACATCTTGGTATCCAAATTCTTTTTAATGACTTGTTTATCTTATTTGTTTTATCCCAAAAACAAAGTTTCATAGATTTTTGTACAGTTGTTCCCACTTTAACAAACTATTGATACCTACTCAGCATCACATGCTTAAATTATATTAATATAATTATAATCAGTAGCTCTTTCTGAGAATCACAAATACAATTGAGATTTCAACGCCCAGCTTTCCATAAATGCTGCCATGACATTTCAGTGTTTGTCTCTACATCGTAGTAATTACTAAAATGTTTGTGTTTGTTTTAAAAATGAAGAAGAAAAAACCCACAGGGCTTCAGTTAGACATCTCACTGATAGTCAGTGTAAATGATGAATGTTTCTTTTTGCCATATGTTGAAAATAATGTTAAGGCAGAGCTGGCATCAGTTTCATAAATCTGTACAATCTTTTCCTTAAAATCTATAATAAAATTGGACTATTTGACTAAAAAGGTCTGCAAAAGAAATACCATGTATCACCAAATGACATCCTAGTCAATTAGATCTGTTCTACCTCTTACTGGTGATAGAACAGAACTGTGAGTACTAACTTTATACCTCCCTTTTTTCAAGAAATCTTCAAATGCACAGGCTTAGCTGCACTGTTTTGTGCTTAAACTACAGCCAGAACTACTCCAACATGCCCTCAGTCTGTTTTTGTTTTTCAGAGCATTAGAAGTTAAAGGGTCCATGGCTAGATCTAAGATGAGGTTGACCTGTTGGTTGGGAAGTTGACACATACTCTAATGGCTCATCATTTTGACTTGGCAGTGGACATTATACTTACCCCTAGTACATAACATTGTGGTATGTTGAATGTTCAATATGCATGTTTATTTCTTGTAAAAACAATGCTCACATGCCCACATGTGAATTGTCTAGCCTTAAAATGTGTGTTAAGACATTACATAATATATTTTACACTATGATAACAAAAGTAAGCCATAAAATTTCCTCAAAGTCACAGGCTCGCTTGTTTTGATAATTGCAGTCTTGAACTTGGGCTATAACACAAGGTCAAATAGGTCAACCTGTCCAAGGAGGATATGAAATAGAGCACATTTATACAATAAAGTTCAGGTTAGAAATTCTTAATTTTAGTATGAAGGTTTCTTAAGGATCCCAAATATGACTTTTGGTGAAATAAAATTAGGTGGCTTGGTTTTAGAATAAATCTCCTAACTGGAGTGATCGAATGATATGAGTTATCGTACAGTTGTGACCTTTAGGTAAATCATTTATATCAATACATGTAACTGTATTTTTTACTAGTACAATCACACTTCAAAGTTTATCCGATATGGGTAACCATCCGAAAACATCGCTTGTGTGACAGCAGCTCGCATTGCTGTTTGATAAACTGCGCCAGTCAACAGCTTTGCTAACCGCTCGCTTTTAATATTTTGGTTTGGATTTATCCATGGGTGTATAGCATTCATCTCAAAACAATGCAATACAGTATTGCAATATAAAAACTATCACATGTATTACGTTATTGTAACAGTTAGCTGCTGTACATGTAGAAGGACGGACCTATTTTAGTGGCTTTATGGAACGTAACATTGCTCGTGCAGTAACAATATGGGGCAACATCGCTAAAAGCTTTAAACTGAAAATAAGTACTGGACGACTTTCCAACCCGGAACATTGGGGAAATCGGAGGAGCTCTTAAATGCAGCATAAATTGCTTACCTCCGCCCCGACAGCGCCTCCACTTGATAGCCTCATGGATGCATGTTGAATGTTTGGGATTGTTGTGATGAGAGGCCGCAGCCATCTTGGATCAGCGCCGCTCCACACCGAGCAGCAGCAGAGGGCTGAGGACGTCGACGGTAGAGCCTGTTAACTAACGTTAGCTGCTCGGACAGATTAACCACAATCTGTGTCGCTGTGTGGTGCGACTATGCTTTAAATCTGCTATTTTCTTCGTTAGATGCATTTGAGTGCATAAAAATGGGTATAAACTGTGTTAAGCGTTTAACGTTATAACTCCGGTGAGGGCGGCGTCGGTGCAGATCCACGGTATATTTTTTAAATTTCTGGATAGAGGAGTTACTATGAATGGAGGATAAATGTTGCCAAAGGCTGACAGCAGCAGTTTCGTCCTCTTCTCTCTTCTCTTCGTCCTCACGTTAACGGACCCACCACGGACAGGTAAATACATTAAAGTTGTTTTTCCTTTGCATACATTCCCGGGAGCTCGTCTCGGAAGTTGGAGAATGGAGATTACAGCTGTAAGCGGAAAGGCCTGCTGGATACGCCAGGGACTCTGGTTGTTTTTAAACCGCTGTTGCGCTACTGCTGCTGGACCGTGTGGAGGACCGTCGCTACCACTGTAGCAGTAGTAGCTAAAATCGTACTCGAAAAACATTAAAGGACAAACCTATGTATACAGTCCACATAACATTATTTTCAATAATCGCTATATTCATTTTCTCAACACATAGACCGTTGCCTCTCGTTCATACGCTTTTGTGTGTGCAAATTATCAATACAGCTTTATTGGGAGGGACATGTTTTCTATACACAAAATATAAAAGGTGGGTGTCTTTACAGTCATCAACAATTTTACGTAGGTGTGTGTTTGTGGGTGCGCTTAGACGTGAAGCTGTAATTTGAAATGCATGTCAGAGATTCGTGTTCTTGCATCACAAAAGGTGGCTCGGATTGATTTAGCTACCCTTCAGCTACACAGTTAAACATATTCGAGAGATAAACTCCGCAGTAATGAATTTGTCATGACACTTTCCTTAAGATGCTTCTGTCGTTTTTGTACAACACATACTGCAGACATAATCTATGACTTATTAAACACATACAAAACCCCAAGTAAATACACACGTGTGCATGTTTGTTGATCTAGCCACTTTAAATACTTTAATGGTAAACTAAAGTCATCTTCGGGTAGTCATGTCTGTCATTAAATCAGTGTTTTATGACCCAAATAAGGTAAATTAATTCACGTCGTGCGTCTAAATTGAAAGCTTGCACTCGTGCTTTGAATGCAAACTCTTGCGTAGCCTTTCCTGGATTCTTTAAAGCTGCAAAAACATAAATGCATCTTGTGGTTTAATTTAGGCCTGATCTTGTGATCCTGACAGTCTGTTATCAGTTCAAGTCATGAATAAGCACGTGATTGTTTGGCTTATTAAAAAAGGATTGCCCAAAAAACACAGTGGGTTACACACAACACTGCATACTTTAGTTCATTAGTGATGGGATCTTATTAGGGGTGATAATCAATTGTTCGATGCATCGCGATTCTCTCTAGAACGATTTGATGCTCGAGTCTGTTAAGTTAATAATCGATGGTTTAAAAATAATATAATGTGTTGTGTTGTATGTATACACATGATATAGTAAGACATACTAAAATAATTTGGTAAAATGCATGTTGGCTGTACATCTACTTTATCACATTACATCTGACCAACTCATGTTTCATGTTCTAAGAAGCCAATTGTCTACCTTTAAACATGACTGAGCCTCTGACATGGAAGATTACTGTGAGAGAAGGTGACTTTCACAAGCGTGTTTAACGCTTAAGCATGGACTGACTACAAAAGGGGAAAAAAAACTCAGAAGACAAAACATTTCAATAAAGCTTGTGCGTGACAAATACTGTATGTCAAAATCTAAAGTCAGCTTTATATGTATTTTTAAATCATGCATGGAATTGTTGCATCGATAATTGGTTTAGAATCAAATTGTTGGCCTTTTGAATCGGAAACAAATTGAATTGTGAGGTGCCCAAAGATTCCCACCCCTAGTTCTTATAAAAACATTAAGTTGACATTAGGAGACTATTTGTGGTTAATTCAACCTCAATTATAGAGCATAAACAACTGTAATCATATTTTTAAAAGCTGAATGTGTTATTTACTCTAATGTTAAAGAGTGAATCCAACACCTTTTTTGTTTAAAATAATTAGAATTTTAAACCGAGTATTATTGTCAGGGTTTGAAACCACTCCTAGTTGTTTGGGGGATAGTGTGGCCTTCGTGCCAAGCTTGATACAGGGAAGACTATCTGTTTTTAATCGTATTTTGCACAAACTGTGTCACAGGTTTTTTAAATATTGTTTTTTGGAAAGCATCTCGATGCACAACAAGTGCAGGCTTCCCAAAGCTTGATGCCCACACAAGTTGGACATTCATCTTAAGAATAATCCAGTTTGCTGAACATAATTCAATTAAAAAATGTTTGAGCAGGTGTGAACATGAAACACTTTGACTTTCACACAGGTAGAATCTGACAGCATCTACTGCTGCTGATTAGGAAAGATACATGCATCATGAAACGAAATGGCCATTAAATGGCTCTTTGGTTATACCCTTCAGTTTTGTACAACCAGCTTTGCACATCCAGTGAGCCAGGCAACATTAAAATGTAGTCGGGTCTTACATACTTTCTATCCAAGGGAGACTGAAACATCTTGGAGGTGCTTTTAATTCAAAATATGATCGCAATATGCAAAAGTATGTGAGGGGAAAAAAAAATACGGAAATAGATTTGATTATGCACAGGGCAGTGTGGTGGCTCAGTGGTTAGCATGTGCACATGCCCTGTGGTTGCTTCAGTTTACTCACACGCTACAGCAATATGCATGTCACGCGAATAAATACATTGTCCAATATGGCTATTTGTCCTGTGTGCTCTCCAACCGTCTGCCCAATGCAATGGCAGAAGTTCAGAAATGAGAGGCTTCAATGTGTGAGTTTTGCTTAGTAACAATCGCAAAATGTATGTGCTCCTTGAAGCTGCAGGCAGCTTGTACGGTAGGTTTGATTTTAATGTGAGACTGACAATAAATAAGGGTTAGACTAAACGGCAGCAGAGTTCAGCTGAACATGCCTGAGATTCTGAGACTGAAATCTAGCTTTGCATTTGCACTGCCATCAGTCTATATCGACAACGTTTAATTTCCGGGCTTGTTCAGGTGCTGCTGGAAGTTCCGCCGGACAAATCCTTCTTTAATTTTTGGCCGGATGTCCGTCACCTTCCACTTTCTTTGTTGGCATTTAAAACTCTGGTCGATTCATGAGTACTATGGTTTTCTACTCCTCAGACCTCTGCAGGGTAAATCCAGACAGCTAGCTAGACTATCTGTCCAATCTGAATCAACCTTTGAACGCACGCATTCCACCAAAACAAGTTCCTTCTTGAGGCTATTTGCTGAGGCACCGTTGCGCTGTGCCACGCTTAGCGCCGCCCAATTGTGATTGGTTAAAAGAAAAGGCAATAAAATAGAGAGCGTTATTCTCCCATCCCAGAATTGTTTGCAGAACTACATGTTCTGCAAACAAACCTGGCTGTAGTTTAACTTTTGACCAACATCATCCGTCAACAGTCAGTAAGATGTTTTTGTTCACCTGATACCTCCCTAACCAGACTACAGTTGCAGTGGACCGTGCAGTAAGCCAAAAGGAGAAGACCTAAGTTATAGCCACAATGAAAGATTAAGTAAATACTATTAAAGTAAAGATGTTAAAGTTTTTTGTTGATGTGACATAAAGGGAAGTGATTTATTTTTGGCCAGATATTAAGATTATGGTTACACTGTGACTGATAACTTAATGATTTGTTACTGAGTGCATATACACTATGTAGTTTTCAACCTTGGACATACCTACATTATGTTTTCCATTGATTACTCTGTCTTTTTCCAACTTCCAACTGGAAGCAGCAGTTCTCCTCAGCACAACCTAGAAAGCAATTGTTGGCAGATAATTTTACTTTCTGATGTAGAACAGCCAAGAGGTGTTCCTTGCCTCAATGAAAGCCATTAAAAACATACTTACAAATTCATAACAATAATCTTCGAGTAAGTAATTGGCTTGAAAAGTAGTCCACCAATACGGCTAGTGTCAAATGTTTTTGACAATAGGAATAAATAAAATTGGTAAAATAATATAATTCTGTTATTTCAGGAGTAATGTTTTAACAGCTTTGTTGATGTCTAGCAGCAATCAGAAGTTACAATAACACAGATGAGTTATTTCCTGCTACAGGACTCTCTGACCTTCCACATATTTCTGGCTCAAGAACCAGACTCTTTCACCTTCACACCTGAAACATTTTGCAACATGTTGCTCATGCTGATGTCCTGTATTGTTGGAAGTGTATGTGGAGAAAATGAAATTGTCAGGGGAGGTAACTGACAGTGTCACAGGAAGAGAGATTTCAGTCAGACAATATGTCAATACGTTCAAAAGCCAAGAATCTTGTGCCTGGTCAGCTGCCTGCAGAGTGATTATGGTTGTTTTATGCTGTAGGTCAGTAAAGATTGTCCTTTTTATCCCTGAAACACTTTGAAGGACCAGTATTAACATTTTATCCTAATATGATAAATGCCAGCGCTACAGATCTGTATTTAAGAGCGACTCTTTCACCATTTTAATTGTTGAGGTTTATATATTGGTACTAAAAAGATGTATTCAATTCCTACCCCAAAACTGCTTTTTGTTATGTAGGCTATACTGATGATTTGCAAACCAAACAACCAATGCTTTTAAAGGAATTTCACCCAGAGTGCGTTCATCCACACAGTGTAAATATATTGGTTTTAAATGTGATGTGGTAGAAAGAAATGAATGCCCACGCCCACTCACTGCTTCTGACAGTGAGCCTCGATGTTGATGTGAATCATCAGCGGCTGGAGATGATACCGTGTACAAGGCCAGTTCATTGTGCCATTATACTTTGGTGGAACTGAGTTGGGGCAGTCTCATAGTCTATATTGTATTTTCCTGGTGGTTATGTAAAACATGCAGAGGCTCACATGTCTCAGGGTAGCCAGTGTTCATTCATTTGAAGACGACATTAGAAAATATATATTTTTTTTAAAGCCTGAGAGAAACAGCCGCTATTAGAGATGATTATTATTCTGCTAGCCAATGGCCCTCAGAACTGCTCCATTTGTCATGCATCAGTCAATAATGCAGAGATTCCCAGGCAATTGCATAAGCATGTGTGCTTGCATGTCAAGCATGTGCACTACCTTGCAGCATGCATAATGTGGTTAATTATGAGCCATTATCTTGTTCTAGCTTGCGTCTCAAAATGGTAAAATCTCTCTTGAGAAATCCCTATCACATTAGGAGGGGGAGATACGCTTTGAGGAAGCTGTTAACCACAGCAGAAGTAATCCCAATCACCAGGAAGTTCAGATAATGACAAGAGAAGTGTGCTTAAAGTGGAAGCTGTTGTAGATAGGATAGATTTTAACCAGGAGATGTCTAAGCCGGGCCGTAGCAGATCCAGCCTAAAATGAGTCTGCTGCACTTAGATACAGTCCCCAGCTGAATTTGGGTTTCGTTTGCTCACGATCGTCCCAGTAAGCAAAGCAAAGAGTCTTATTACAATATGTATTATTAAAACAAAAACTTAAACTTTAAAAGCCTTTGGCTGTCAGAAGATTTGCTACGTCACATTGAAGCCATGTACAGACATCTTCACATCTCCCTCTCTAGACATAGATAGATAGATAGATAGATAGATAGATATAGTACCTTGCAAGGCACTTCATTTAGTATCATTGAAAGCATTTTTATGTAGTCTGTTATTCTGTTTATATGCATTAATTATTAGCATCACATTTGGGATACATGGTCTCTAATGTTATACATCAATTTGAGACACATTCGGACTCCCTGGGATTGAAGATAATGCATCAGGTCTCAGGAGACGGAGACAGAGACAGGTCTGTAATGCTTCTCAATCCACTTAGCATTAACTAAGGTGATGTCCGCTGTTAGACGCCTTTTTTTAGGCTGAGTGAAGGCAATCTGCATTAAGGTCAGCCTTAAAGGATAGGTTGTTTTTTCAACTTAGGCTCTATCGAAAGCCTTGTGTAGCAGCAGCTCTCGCAAGATGAAGCTTCACTCAGTTTTAACATGGCCCAATGGGGAAATGGAGAACGTTTTAACCAAACAGGAAGCCCATTACTGCACATCTCTGCTCTTTTTATGCATCTGTAAACATGAACACAAGCAATACCATTTTATTAACCGTGTTCCACTTGGCTACATCTGAGCTATACAGTAAGCCCGATGTTGTGCAAAATAAAGTCAATATGACCCGATTGAAGCAAGGTTTGTGTCCTCTGTGACAGTAGAACACGACAAGGTTACATCTAGTGTAATGTGAGATTCCTGTTGTTGAATAATATGATTAATCCGTTTTTTTTGAAGGTCTGAACAATCGTCCTTTTGGATTGTATTTAAACCTAGGGAGAAGCTGCAGTTGAATTTCTGAAAAGAAAAGCTATTGGCAGGGCTGCACTATGATTGTAAGTAAGGTCAAAACTTATACTTACATCTGGTTTGTAAAAATAAATCATTTTTAAACCACATATCTACATTTTTATATTTATATCAGGCTAATCATCAATTAGTGCAGCAGTCAGAACTCAAAGGTCTGTTTTAATCACCGTGTGGCAGCCCACTGTAGGTTGTTCTATGGGATCATCAAGGCTGAAAGTCTGGTTTGTGTGTGTCAATGTAACCTGGGCTGGTTGGTACACAGATGAAACAATAGTCACTTGAAGTGGCTCCGAGCCTTTTTTCTAAGTGAAAATAGCACTGCCATGTTTGTCAGGTGAGTGGGTGGTCCCGCTGCATTGTAGCATAACCACCTGTATCCCAGGACAAATGGTGCAATATACCCTCTACGGGGAAAGCAACTGGGGGAGTCACAGAGCACACTGACAAATACCACACAACTGTTGACAGTATAAATAATATATATCCTTATACACAACATAATGAGTTGCACAAACAGGATGAATATTGTCCCAAAAGACAACCCGTTAACACAGTTTAGTCACACTATTCTTTCTATTTGTTTCAGGTCCGCAGCTAGCTCTGGCAAGATTATTGTCAGGTAAGCACGCAGTGTATCTTTTAGTGTAGTGGCTGTCGGATCTTTTTGTTATATATTTTTGTAATATATCAGCAGCTTTTTTCAGTTTGAACCATTACTGACACTTAAATATTAGCTGATATATTAATTCTTAAACGAGCATGATAACAGTTGGCTGAACCTTTCTCGTCTTGTAATCGGTAACATAGTCGGGATCTGTTGAGGAAAGCAGAGGCATCTCTTAATCACACATGGCGTGGAGACCCACTTAGGACAGACTGTTGCTGAAGGGTATTAACAAACAAAAAGACGTTAAGTGTGTGTCTGAAGGCTGCCTCTTTCCAGTTGACCTAATAACTGAACTGTTACTTGAAGACGTTTACAAAAGTCCAATTTTTATTTTTTTGGTAATGGCGATACACATTTCTAGGCTTCCCTAGACTTAATTATAAACATATTTGGTTACTATGTGTTGTGGTGGGGTGTGTTGCTAGTGTTTGTCTTATTTGAGTGTGATTTTCTGAGTGTGAGTTTGCATTCAGATAGAACATTAAAAAAACTTGTAATGAATTGTACACCCCCACATTGTCAGCCCTTCACCATCTTAAGATCTCTTATTATATCAACTAAAGCTCACGTGGCTGTCCTCTGCTGGACTCTGACATGAAATAGTTTTCTCTTGTTTGGAAAAGACTTAGTCACACGCGGTTCTAACCATACAAACTCTCTCGTTGTATTTCAGAGCAGCGCTGCAGCCCTGGGCAGTTTGCCTGCCGCAGTGGGAGGATGCAGTGTATCCCAATGTCCTGGCAGTGTGACGGCTGGACAGCATGTGACGACAAGAGTGACGAGATGCACTGTCCCCGTGAGTATAGATCACTTAAGCCCTTTTACACTCCCTCTGTTACCTAATAGCCATAACGTGATTGATTTCTTGAAAAAACAGCAACAGACGATCCGATCACAGCTGGGTGGCTTTAAATTCAGGTGTGGGACGCCCTGGGATCTAATTAAGAGACATCCGGAGATGTTCAGTGATGCATGTCGACCACATATGAACAGTATTAGCTTTGCATTATTAGCATCCCTGACTGAATCGATGGACAACCCTGTAACATTTGTAGTGTTCCAAACACAGTTCAATCCAGCTATTTACTTCTGCCAGACAGCTCAGACATGGCTTCAACACTGCAGGTCCTCCTAAAACACCACAAGGAATCAAAATTTAGAATTTGAAGCTCCTGACTGGCAGCGTCAGATGGCAGGGGGGGGAGGCAGAGTTCAACTCTAAGTGGCTGCACGTGTGTCTCTGTTTTTGTTTACTGCCGGTTGATCCCTTCAACACTGCATAGACGTTACAATGCTAAGCTTTTGACCGAAATCCTATTGTTTTCCGCTCTTAAATCCAAAGAGACCTTATCACCAGATCTCTGACCGCATAATAGGAATTATTAAAGGATTGAGTTCAGCATGTGACCTCAATACAGCAGTAGTTGTGCATGCTCCCGCGTTAATGTTGTAGGCCGGCCAACAACACTGTGTACTGTTTTAGGTTTTTAACCCTGGTCTCTGTTCCTTCCTCAGTCCACATTTATAGAACCAGCAATAAAAGTAGGAATTGTTTGTTAAAATAAGATTCCTTGTTTTCTTTGTAATCCCATGAAAAGTGCTAAATACAAATACATTTATTGTATGTTCAGAAGCAAATCTGCTTATTATTATCAATTTAACAATTTGATGCTTGCAAGCTGAACGTTGTGCATTATTTCCCTGTGCCCTTTGTGCTTGTAGCTGTGGTTTCATAGAGGAAGGCAAGAAAAACTCCAAACAATGCCCACAAATACCTCCAATAAGGGCTTATTGTCTGCTAAATCAACAGCACGCATGGAAATCAATGTTCTTTTTTCGGATTAGCTCTTTGTTGAATAATGTTGCGAGGTGGAGTGATCCTTCACACTAATTCCAGCTCGACTAATACCAGCGGAAACTGCTCAACCTTGTCACTAAAGGTTAAAGAAGAAAACATACTATGGAAATATCAGTTGGCATCAAGCACATCGCAGACCGTACACAAGAAAGCCATGATGCAAAACCGTTCCATTAATACTCTAAACAGAAATAAATACAATCCATTAAACCTTTTTATTTATAAATTCTCAAAAGGTCCACAGTTGTGTTCAGGTTAGTTTTAGAGCCCGACCGATATATCGGCTGGCCGATATTAGGCATTTCCCAAACTATCGGCATTTATAGTGGCCAATTTAAATATTCATTCATCAGAATCATTTATAATGGCAAATAAATGATTCTGATAAATGAATATTTAAAAAATAAAATAAAAACAGATGATCAACCATGTCATGGGTGTTGGTGTTGCATAATTGACCACCAGATGGCGCTCTACAACGTCCCTGTTGCAACTCTAGACCAATATACAGTCTATGGTTTTGTTCAAAGGACTTTAGGTTTCATATCTTGAATTTGTATTTTTATAGATTTTATTTATCAGAACTTTAATATATTTTGATGTTCCTCTGTTCTGTTAACAAAACAAATTATCATTATTTTAGTGCAAAGTCATAAATAACTACAAATAACTAATGTTAGGTAAATCTGTTTTAAGTTTTGTTACGCGTTTCTGGATTATTTTGTTTTTAATTATAAATCTGTCGATATATAAGCAAATCAGATTTTTTATTAACCAAATATGTATTGGTATCGGCTTTAAGAATACTTTAGGCTCTAGTTAGTTTATGTCTTAATTTGGGGAGCTGAGTTCCTTGTTCTTTCTTACTAATTGAGAGTAGAATAAATAATTTTCACTTTATTTTAGTTACCCAGGCCTACAGTGTCACTTAAAAATCAGGCTTTTAACATGTTGCCCTGCATAAACCAATATGTGCACAGTGAAATGATCCAAAGATATATATATATATTTTTAAATTACAATTGCAAAAACTTGTCTACACTTGTTGAACTCGAGTCTTCTTTTTTCAGCTATAAAGGAGGAGAGGTTTCGTTTTGGCAATGGATATGACCAGGTAGAAGACGTCGTCGGCGTGGCTCAGCCTGTGCGCTTTAACAGTAAGCATCTCACTTCACTCCCCTGTAAATTGTAGTTGATTATAAAGTTGTTGAAACTGCATTATGTGCATGCAGCTTTTATCACCCACAATGCTAAAGTTGCTTTTCCGTCCAGAGAAATGCACCAGTGGGTGGCACCACTATGAGAAGACGGCCAGCTGTTACAAAGTGTACCTGAGGAACGAGAACTACTGGCAGGCCAACGATACCTGTCAGAAAGTCAACGGCTCATTGGCTACTTTTGTTACCAACGAGGAGCTGCAGTTCATACTGAAGCTCGAGGTGGATTTTGACGACAAAGTTTGTGAGCGCAGAGACCAGTGCAAGTGAGTTTTTCCTCTTCCTTGCCTTTTTACGTGGCCTTTCTTTTACATAGATAAATAACTGCTTTCATTCATTTATAGCAAAGAAAGCTCTACAAACTCAACTCAGTCTCTAGAAATTTTGTAACCCATTAAACGTATGCTTTGTTGTTATTTTTTAATTTTTATTGAAATAACTATACAGTATTCCTATACAGTCAAATGTATCGGTGTGTTCCAGCAGAGGGAGGGGAGACTGACTGTGCTCTGTCATGGGTAGCAGGCCATCTAGTGGCCAATAGTGGCAGTTAAAAAGTGCTCAATACTGGCTTATGAATAAAACCTGAAATAGATCATTTGACACAGTAACACCTAAACATTGTAGCAATTAGTTTTGTTTTGTTTTGTTTTGAAGATTCTGGGTGGGCTACCAGTATGTGATCACCAATCAGAACCACTCCCTGGAGGGCCGCTGGGAGGTTGCATACAAAGGTATGCGGCTTTATCTGCTCTAGAGAACTACTGTTTTGTGACTTGGTTGTTGTTGTTGTAATGCTTAAAAATGTTTTGTCTTTCCACGACAGGGTCGATGCAGGTGTTTCTGCCACCTGAGGGTCTGACCAACTTTGGGGACGCGTCTCCCACCCAGGACAATGTCTTCTGTGCCCAGCTGCAGCGCTTTCAGATCAAAAGCATGAATGAACGAGGCCTGCACAGCTGGCATGCTGAGAACTGCTACAAGAAGTTCCCCTTTCTCTGCAAGAGGAGTATGTGCTCGTTTTGTGTTTTCCATTAGGAAATGCATACGGTGTTTATCGTGGACTGTGGCTTGATGTCGTATTCTCCCAACAGGGCAAACGTGTGTGGATATAAAAGATAACGTTGTAAACGAGGGCTACTACTTCACCCCTAAGGGGGACGACCCGTGTCTGAGCTGCACGTGTCATGACGGCGAGCCTGAGATGTGCGTGGCTGCGCTGTGTGAGCGTCCTCAGGGCTGCCAGCACTTCCGCAAGGATCCCAAAGAGTGTTGCAAGTTCACCTGCCTGGACCCAGGTACTGCCACATCAGCAGAATATTTGTGCTAGCTGCTACATACAAACCTTGGGTATTCATCCTTGGAGGTTTGAACAAGCTGGAGCTCCTAACAAATCTACAGTGTATTTAATTTACTGCAACGTGTGTCATTTTCTTGCGGACTCTTTCAGCCATAGGAATTTTTTTTTTAAACTGTTTGCAATAGACATGCAACATGTTATTTTAAAATATTTGTAAAATTAAATTTAAAAATAAATTTAGGATTTAATTGATCCTGATTTTAAATGAAATTCTACTGTACTACTAGAGTGTTCCATGAACTCAGTTGACACACATGAGGTGTAATGTATAATTTTTCAAATTGTTTAATCTTCATACAGGAAAAATGCTGAATTTCTTTGAGCTGGGCGAGAGAAATGTGTGCAGTTGTCGTACTCCGGAGGACCAATGAGCTTTCAGCGTGTGCTGTGATACTCTTATTTTGTCACTTTTTCTCTTTTTTTCTCAGATGGAAGCAGTCTGTTTGACTCTATGGCCAGTGGGATGAGACTGATCGTCAGCTGTATCTCATCCTTCCTCATCCTCTCTCTGCTGCTCTTCATGGTCCACAGACTCCGTCAGCGGAGACGTGAGCGCATAGAAACTGTGATTGGAGGAAACTGTGAGCATTAAAGCCTGTTGGACACACATACACACAACTCTCCTAACAATACAATTCTTCTTCTTTAACAATGATTCTCATAATCAGTTCTAAGTTAAACTATAGTGACCAACACTCATTGCACCATGCTCCTTGTTAACAGTCATGGCTTATTTGAGCAACAATTCAGACTCCCTCATAGATCAAGAATATTGAATATTTTACATCTTGTAAAAACACAATTTCTATAAAGATTCAGTCATAAAACTATCTTTTTTGCTAATTAAATTTGTGCTGTAAATGAATGGTTCCCAGTTAGCTCAGTTGGTAGAGCGAGCCCCAATATATAGAGGTTTACTCCTCGACGCAGTGGGCCCGGGGTTTGACTCCAACCCGTGGCCCTTTGCTGCAATGTCAATGAAGGCCTAAAAATGCCCCAAAATAATCTTTAATCTTTTTTGTGTGTGTTTGTATTGTAAGTACAGTAATTTCACATTGTTCTGTTTCTGTTTTGATCTGCTCAGTGCACCACTTTAACCTCGGAAGACAAGTCCCGGGCTTTGAATACGGCCCGGATGCCTTCGGCACGGGCCTCACTCCCCTGCATTTGTCTGATGATGGAGAGGGAGGTGCTTTCCATTTCCAACAGCCTCCTCCACCGTACGCAGCCTACAAATATCCCGACATCCAGCACCCTGACGACCCCCCTCCTCCTTACGAAGCCTCCATCAACCCAGACAGCCTTCTCTTCGTGGACCTTGGTATGCGCAGATCCCCGTTTCTGATTCATGTATCTCATCATGTACAGAGTGCATCGCTCTCGTCCTTATTCCCTCCTTTATCGTTACCTGTAGGACACCGTGGGGTTTCCATGGTGCCGAGCCAGATGAAGGCCATGAGAGACGGGCTCCAGACTGATATTCCCAACGCCTTTGGTCCCATGCCAGACTCAGCGCCGTCCTCTCAGGAGAGGGAGGACTCTATAGATAGCAGCACCTTCCTGGTGGGGCCCGACACCCCGACAGATGGCCATGCCTCCGCTTCCATGCCCGCAGACTGCGCCTCTCTCTCAGTAGTATAGGACTGTGGACGGACAGCAGGGAGCTGCATCTGGACATTACCTGCTGGTTAAGGATGATCCTGGGTGCATTCTGCACCAGGAGAGGACGCAACAAGCTGTTTTCATGTAACAAAATGCTGACTGCAAAGAGAAGAGTTTAGGTTTGTACAGACACATCAGAAGCAGCACATTTTCTTTGAGGTACGAGGATGCCCTCTTTCTGAAGACTCTTCTGCAGCTGTCCTGAGTGTTTTTATGTTTTTTTTAAATTTTTTTTTTAAACACTGGCATCTGAGGGAACAAACAGGACTGTTTCTGAACAGAGAAAAAAAAGACTTAATTGAAGCTGAGAAGGCTGCACTTTTACTTTTAGCATTGACTGAACAAAGCTTTTAAAACATCTCAGAGTTGCCCTGATAGGTCGAGAAGCCCTGATGTAAATACCCCTTCAGGTCTGTGCCGGTCAAATTTGTTATACTTGTGTGTCACAGTCCAGCACAACACAGAGAATGACAGACGGACAGTGAAGCCAGCTATTGTTCCTTGTGCATTTTTGTTTGCATCTTACTGTTGTTCAAATTGACTTGTCTGTGTTGATCTGTTGGTCTCCAGGCTACAATAAGGTTCTCATCAGCCCCAGATCTCAATTTCTACTTGCTCATAAGAATCTACTATCCTCTTACTTTCTTATTAGTCTAATAAATGAAGTTGTCTTCCAGGTTTATAGCGCATATTTGCAGCAAAAACTTTAAGGAAGTACGGTTAGTTTCCTGCAATAGGGGTTTTTAGTAGGTAATGCCAACACAAGGCATTGCCTATCAAGGAATGTTGTGGTACTGATAAATATCTGAGTTTGTTATTGTGTTCTTTTTGGATGATAATTTATGACTGCAGGCTGTAATCGTGATTGTTTTCTAATGGGATAGATGCAGTCTTAACTCCCCACTGATCAGCGAGCGGAAGCGATTAAGATTTCCAAGAGTATGTATGAAGATTAGGGATGATATCCCATCATTAAATTTGAGGAAATCAATTTATTTAAGATAACTGTTCCTATCATGAAGTGGTTTAATCATGCAGACCCCCCCCACACACACACACACACACACACACACACACTCTCTTTACTTTATCATCAACTCTTTGCATCATAGTTGTGTATTTGCTAACTTAAAACAATGTTTAGTGATTTAAAGCTCAATGTTTTGCACGCTCAACTCTCCATTTAATCAAAGGTTTTAGTTTTTGCAAAGAAATTTGTAAGCTGTCCCATTTGGATGCTGCCCCTCCATTCCTGATGTGTTTGTATGTGTGGTTCCTCACGCGATCTGTTATCAGAGTGATTGAGGTTGTTTTCAACTCCTGATGAAGATCACTGACAGTAGCCTGGATCTTTTTCTGTTTGGTGTCGATGGGCCTGTTACCATCCTTGTTCCTTACTGGGATTGCAGTTACAAAGTATTTTTAATTTGAAAAAAGTGTAAACTTGTTAAACCCCTTTTTATGACGACAATTGTTGAGTCACTCAAGGATGAATTTTACAAAGCCTACAGAAGTTACATCAGTCGTCTCACAGCCACCAGCATTCAAACCGCTTTTGATCTGCCTCAAGAAAACCAGCTGTAAATGTGTCCAAATGACTTGTGTATTTTTACGGTTGAATGTACTGTATGTTGTGCTAAAGCTTATTTTCCCCATTTTTCTTTTGTTTTGTTTTTGGCATTGACAATCCACAGCAGATTATCCGACAAACTAAATCTCATACAATGTGGGGAAAAAGTAAGCTGGAAATCTAGAGTTCTGCCGAGACAAAGTTGAATTTGCTCAGCAAGTTAATCCTTTCGGATTTGGGTCTGGATTTCCAGGCTAGGGAAAAGTAGCGTCTGCATGTCTTCGTGTAGGAGATGATGTTCTGGGTATATTTTTGTCTTTATTTTATTTTTATTTTTTTCCAACCTGCTTTTTTGGAGCGGCCGTGCATGTTTTTATTTTTTGGCATGTCAGAATTTTTTTTTCTTCTATTGAAACATTTTCAGTTCATCTTGTACAGTAGGCATATAGTTTAATATCTCCATATGCATCACAAACCTGGCCGTGACTCGAACAGCTACATTCACACTGCTAGACTATGGTGGTGTGAGAACTAATTTTATTGGATTTGAAATTTTTATGTATTATACAACAAATGCTACATTTCATTGTCTCATATTTCATAGCCTTTTAATTAAAAAAAAAAAAAAGCTTAATTTGCAGGGGGTGGGCTTGTGTTTTTCTGAGCTAGATGTACATCTAATCAAATGCCAAATAAATTGCACCATGAAGGACGACTCGTGTCAGTGGGTATGAACACAGCATCGTACTGAACTCCTATGTTGAACCTCAACAATCACGACATTTAGCTGCTCTGAGTCCTGCAGGAAAGTCCTCCACCTGAAGCAACCAAATGTCAAAGAGGATTAAGTTGGGATGCAGGGAAATCCCCCCCCACCAACAGTGAGATGGAGGTTGTTGCATAAATCCAGTCCACGGAAATGAAAAGATTCAAAGCATTTAAAGAAAGCAGATATAGCGTACCTCACAGTGACTCATAAGGCAGCGGGCGGAGGGCGATAGATAGCGATACTCTGCTGGAGAGCAGTGTGGCTGAAGAAAAGAGGCTTTGTTCACACGGGCCAAGTAGTGACAGAATCACATAATCTATGGAATGGAAGAGACATTAACGCTGTTCAGACAAGAAGACGATTCAATTGTAACATCACTAAAAAAAAAAAAAACAATTTTTATATGTCAAGTTGAGGATAAAACTGTTCAACATTTTTTTAACTTTTGAGATTGTTACAGGTGCTACATTTCGACACCCACCTTATATCAAGCCATATATATATTATGTACTCTTCTAATTAAGCATGCTACACATCCACTTACTTTCCCATGAGATGAATGGGTCTTGTTACTGGTCACTAGGCATCTATACTGGCAGCAGTCGGGGGGGTTGGGGGGAGCTGTCCTGCATCAATGCGCCTGTTGATCAGAAAAGACCACTAGACTGCTAATGACACACTTCACTGATCAGACCAGGAGAAAAATAAAACTCAGCTCCCACCTTCGTTCCTATTTAAGCAGGAAGTAAGCCGGACTGATCTTCAGTCTACCTCAGATACGACACCTGTCTGGAGTCTTCGGGATCCCACCATGGTTTGGTCTGCTGCTCTCCTCATGATTATGATTTCATACGTTTATTCAGGTGAAGGTCCTGCTGGAGTCTCAGATGACAAAGAATATATTTATAATAATGCAATTTCTAAATTCAACCTAATTTAACAAAAGAAACATTATGCTTGCCAATATTTTTTGCTATTTTTATATTCCAGAGGACTACTGTTATGGTGAGCCACATTGTGGTAAGTAATGAACTACTTTTTATTATTTCAAAACACACACACTCTTATTAAAATGTGAACTGTACTCATAGTATATTAGCACTGTCCCCACTAGTTGGTGAATAATTTACTGGCTATAGGGAGACATTATTCACCTGAAATAGACCATGATTATAAACAAACTTCTGTTTCTATCATTCTTTTTGTAGCTGTTCTAAGTTACACCCTTCAAATGAAGTCCTTCTTGCAATAGTTGCATATGTATTTGAGTTGTGAGCATATTTTCAACTCTCAGATTGGATGTTTTGAATAATTGTTTTTAGAGGCCTCAATAGGTTAAATTGTCCAGCATTTCACAAGACAAAAGGAAAAGAATTGATAAATTCAAAAAGACAAAAACTCCCTACAAACCACTATGCCCAATTAGTAGCTGTTCCTTAGCTTTTGATCATATCATGCAATCTTCCTAGTTGACAAAACATAGAAGAAGAATCAGAAAAATGTTACATTTGAACATCCCCTGCGCAATTTCCTTACAATTGGGCAATGTGAAGAGGGCATGTTATGATTGAAAGCTCTGGAAAAGCTACTAAACGGACCATGCGGTAAGATTGTTTTGTCAATTTCCAAGATCAAGAATTAGCTCTGTCATAATCTTTAAAGCAACAAAAGGTAATTTGATAACTGGGAAAACTGCTGTGGAAGATCGTGTAAATTGATCAAAAGCTCCAAAACAGCTGCACAATGGACCTTGTTGTGAAGTTGTTTGGTCATCTTGTGCTGTTTCTGAGGTCAAGAATGAACTCTAACCTTCAACATTTTTCTTCTTTCCTGTCACAATAATCATCTGGAGGTTAATCTTGGAGACCACTTAGGTAGATAACACTTCTTCTGTTCCGTCTTTCACCGGTGTATATGGTTCTTATGTCATTTCTTCGCCATCCTCAGATCCTTATGCATGGGGAGACATGTTCCCGTCTTGTCACCCTTTACTTGAAGAGCATCACTCTCCCATCAATCTGGACCACAAGATGACCAGAAACAAGTCTCTGAGGTCTTTACATCTGGAGGGCTTTGATGTGATCCAACCGGGCCACTGGGTGCTTAAAAACGACGGACACTCTGGTGAATACACCACACATTCTGTCACGACCGTGTATATTATTGTGTTAGTGATTACACCTTTCTGGTTGTTCTCAGTCGTGCTGCAGGTTGGTGGTGGCATGTCAGTGAGCGGTGGAGGTCTTCCAGATGTGTACCACACTATCCAGCTGCACTTCCACTGGGGAGGCCCGGCCACCAACGGATCAGAGCACACGGTGGACAGACGCAGATACCCGATGGAGGTACAGTATGGTCAGTAGACAAGCTCTACACTGTCACCAAGCAACTGTTGCAGCAGGCTGGTGCAGTGCTGCCTACCCTTAATGTCTGTGCTTTTGTTTTCATTCACTTCTAGATGCACATAGTCAACATGAAGTCCATCCATCCAAATCTGACAGAGGCCTTGGACGATCCAACAGGACTTGCTGTTCTTGGATTCTTCATTGATTGATGTCAGTTTAAATACATTTGTTCTATAAATTCAAACATTTGTAGCATACAAATACATCCTGATTTTATACTTTATTGCAGGTTGTTTACGCAGACCATGTGCACTTTGGACTCCTATCGCAAAAGCTGTCCTCTGTCGCTTATAAAGGTCAGAGGACACTTGTAAAAAATTCACTCCTGCCTGTTGTTTGTGTTGTTTGTAACTCTTTTCTCACCCCTACTTTACCACCTCCTCCAAGGCCAAACTACTAAAATCAAGCCATTCCCGCTGATGAACCTTCTGCCAAAGCACAACATGAGTCAGTATTACCGGTATTACGGCAGCCTCACCACCCCTCCGTGTTCTCAAGCGGTTGTTTGGACTCTGTATGAAGTCCCCATCTACATCTCATGGAACCAAGTAGGTCTCTTAAGTCTTTCTCTGAAAGAAACCCCATATTAATGGTTTCCTGAGTGCTGTAAATCATAAAAATAATTTATCTTTTCTCTTCAGTTGGCTCAGTTTACCTCACAGATCTTTTCTACAGAGGAGGATGCAGAGCAGGTGACACCTCTGCAAAACAACTTCAGACACATCCACCCTACCTTTAGCCGCATTGTTTCTGTGTCCAACGATGCCAAACTCCTCACAGGGACAGCCAGTCGTCCCCTCAGCTCAGCTGTGTCACTACATCTGCTTCAAATCATCTTGCTGGGGAGCTTCATTTCTGGACTTTAACGCCCCGTTAAGTCCAAATCTTGAAACACTGCATCAATAAACAAAGATGTATTTATCTGAAAATGACATTTAGATGATGTCCAACAAAGAAAAAATACATGAAACAAACTGAAGAAAAGTACTGTAAACTGTTGAGTTGTTACTAAACGTTTCATGATTGTGACCTGCTTTCTGCAGGATTAACTCTATGATTGAGCTAAAAGATGTGATAAAATACATGCATCATTATTAACAGTTTAAAATAATGTGAATTTAGCAATGAATATGTTTTGTGATGGCAGCCATGTTGCATTTATGACTGTAGGCTTTTTGCACTCATAGCATATTTTAGAAAAAGGTATAGTCCTAATACTGTAGGACTATATATTGTCTTTTCATTTGGCTTTGGGTCAGACATTGTAGCTCCAAAAACATGTAAACAAATGTTAGTGATAGTCCAAATCGACAGGATTCATTTAGGGGATGGCTCCGGTGCCAGATTTCCCTTATTTTAGCTGGATGATTTTTGAGTACTAAGGTTAACTGCTCCTCTGACCTCTGCAGGGTAAATCCAGACAGCTAGCTCGGCTATCTGTTCAATCTGAGTCTTCTGTTGCACGACCATTTACTGTAAGTATATTATTAATATATACAGTATATGTTCACAACTTTTTAACGAGCACATGTTCACCCAAAACAAGTTCCTTCCAGAGGCAATTTTGAAGAGGCACTGTTATTGCATCCAGCGCTAAGCATCGCCTAAGACAAAGAAATGCCAATAAACCAGAGGACATTTTTTCCCTATCGCAGAATGCTGTGTGTCTAGAATGCAAGAATGATAATAGTAAAAGAAAAAAGATACATTTAGTTTAAGTAAAAAGTTAGAAAAAGGCTAAGCGTCTAGTGCCATGCTAGCTCTGTGAGTTTGGCTATACTTGAGCTAAATGCCATCTAAGCTCGCTAACATGTTCACAATGACAATGCTAACATGCTGATGTTTAAATTTGTTTAAAGGGATAGTTTGATTTTTTTGTGAATTGGGCTTGTATGAGGTAGCCTACTTATCTATAGTGTCAGTGTATTACCAGACTATGCGCTCATAGAACACCACTTCAACAAGTTAAGTTCAATGTCTTGGTTTAGCATGTTAGCCTACACCTGAGGGTGACATGGATGTCATTATTTTTTTTGCAAGTATTTGATCATAAATCAAAGTATGGGACATGAAAATGTTGACCTGATGATGGCACTTGATGGAAAGTTGAAATACTTCAATAAAAAACAAATGTAAACCTTGGTGGTGCTTGCATGACTAAAAAGAAAGAGGAAGGCAAATACATGTTAAAATGTTAATCATGAAATTTTAGTAGATTTTGTCTGTTGTTCACATTAAGTATTATTCACTAATACAGATCTCAGAGTTTCTTTTAAAACCAAATGCATTGGGGAAATAATGTCTGCCAGAACATGGTATGTACGGCATTATGTAACTCCCATAATCTGCTTTTTTCACTATATTTTGACATGTCATAACAGGAAAACACTAGGTGTAATATACTCCTGCATCCAACATGCTAAATAGTCAGTGTGTGTGTGCTATGCGCCAAAATATGTACCAACAGAAACTGAAATTGAATATTTTTTATTTGAATTTGAATGGCTAAACTTGAATAATTGCATTGAAAACCTAAATTTGAATCACATTATTTGAAAATGTATTGTTTAATTTGAATCATTGCATTACAAAACTGAATCTGAATAGTATAGTTTGAAATTGAATTTATTCGTTTGGAACTGAAATCCAATAAAATATGATCATCAATGAAAATTCAACTCTCTATATATCTTCGGTTCTCACAATTCAAATTCAGTTCACAAAAGTCAATTTCAAGTTACTGTGACAGACATCCGGGTACTTGAAGGATGAAGGAAGGCTAAACCGAATGACTACAAAAACAAGAGAAAAAAAATCTAAACATGAGGTTGACACTTAAATGTCAGTTCACAATTTAAATGTTCTTTCAATATATTTCCTGTAATCAAACAATAAACATACACATCCTATTCTGTGTCCCCTGCGCTGTTGTTATTTTAAGTCATAAGAGACTTTTGCTTGCTCTCTTTCTGCTTTGTTTCCTATTTAGTGAGGCGATGACTCTTATGCAAAAAGACTTCAGTGAGTTGTAAATCTGTGGCTGAGGTGAGTCAGCATCGACATATGTTAAAATACCTCACCCCAGGAGGCACATACAGTCTGTGACACAGCCAATCATGAGTTTAACTGGTTTACCTCAATTTGTCTTGTAAACATCAGAAGTGCTGCAAAAAAAAACATGACATCATGAGCTGGAAACAAAACAAGAGAACACAGTTGGAGTGATGACATCCGACCAATCAGATCACTTAGTGTGGTAGGTGTGTGTGTGTGTTCCTTTATTCACACCAAGCACCTCCTGTCATGGCCTCGAGGACACATACACACACTGTAAGCCTTTCTCTCTCTCTGGACTACGTGTAGTCTGTGTGAGTCCCCGGTTTAGCACAGGTGACTTCAGGCTGAAGATTTTTGCATCTTTCTGATGGCCTGACCTGAGACTACAAAGCAAAAACATTCAAGTCTCAAGTTTTGACCTGCTAAAAACCTAGAACATTAAAAATGAATGAGTGGCGGATACCTGGGAATCAAACAAACCTTTCACTGTCCAACCTCTCTATCTGTAAGGCCACCACTTCCACATTAACTATAAATACTTGTGACATGGCTTGGGCTTGCCTCAAGGATCTGAGAATTGGCCTGAAACTTGTTCTGATAGACTTGAGATTTGCCAAAACAGACTTAAAAACATCTCTAAAAAGCAGTAGTCTGGTTTGGAGAATGTCATCTGTTACATGGTCTTTCATTCCTGTATGACATTACTCAAAAAAAAATCTAGATTATATATAATATACATACAATCTTTTTTCAAATATGTTCTGCTTACCTTTTCATTTTGTTGTACTGAATTCACCACTGTGAATGCTTTCATTTGGAGTTACTGGTGGTGTGAAACATACTGGTTGTTGTGTGTGTTTGTCAGAAGACAGTGAATCACATGACGAGCTCCTCACTCAAACTAGCCTGACACAGACTCATTGTTTGGTCAGCTGCTGCCTACTGTTTCCATTAATGAAAAAAATAGCAGTCAGCATCTGTAGGACTGTCTGGGTTTATTTCAGATGATCATCCATCAAAGAAGAAGCCCACTTATAGTATAGTTACTTTGTTTCATCTCCCATATTGTATGCCCAATGACAAACAACCACTGTTTATGGATGTATGCAAAATTGCTTTATTTCCTTTTTCATACATTTGTTGTGTAATAAATAGACATGAGAAACAGGCTGATGCTTCAATCCTCTTCCCATGCCGATTCTGCACCGTTTTTTTTTCTCCACACCGCAAACAACTTTTCATAGAATTTACAACAGAAAATAAAAAAAACAAAGCTTGACACAAGCTGAATTTCCTGCTACCAGCTCATCACTCTTTCATATGTTACATAGATTAGAGCTGTGTTTGTGTAGCAAATTCTGGGGAACAAAAATATATATATTTATATAGTATTCACAGTTACAGTATTTACACATTTTAGGAGTACAAAGCAAATGGGCAGAAAATGAAGACGTTTCTACAAGAAACAATCTTTCAGAAAGGGAGGTGGAGACTTTTTTCCTGTATAAAGTGGACATTGGACTTTTTCCTTAAATAAACAACCTTTTTCAATCCTCAGATTTCTTTACAGTTCCCTGAAAATATTTTTAAATACTCAGTCTTTTAAAAAAAAAAAAAAAAGAGAGAAAGATGCATCTTAAAAGTGTTGCCCCTGTTAAGATAAAAAAAACTTTAGATCCTCTGTACAAGTAATCATATACAATATAAACATCACTGGTAAACAGAAAATCTCCATAATCGATCCAACTGAATGAAAAGCAATGGCTGACTTGGTCTTGAATGGTGGAAATTAATGGCTGATAGGGGGCATAAAGCAGAAGTGCAAGCCTTGAGTGCATTCACTATTTTTTTTTATCTTAATGTCTTTATAAAGAAAGAACAACCCTGGCAGAAGGTCTGTTGGGTCATAGAAACACTTTTGTTTTGCATGAGAACATTGAACACTGGTAGAGTAATAAGTGTTGCTGTTGAATAGGACACAAACATGAGACGGTCATCCCAGGAACAGATCAAAGAAGCCGAAACATCTTTAAAAAAAAAAAATAGGCTGCAAAAACAGACTTGTATGTCCGCCACCAGCATGCTCAGGTTAAACATTGACAGTTTTACATTCATATGGCACTTAAAAAGACAAATAATTATTTCTTTATAAGCTGAAAACTTAGTTTAACAAGTATTTTCAATCGCTGCCCAGTGGAGAAGAATTGATTAAATTTTAATTTCTTGCTCTGCATGATTGGGGGCCTTCTACGTTGTGTGTGCACGCATGCACACAAATAGTGTCTTTGAAGAAACAAGCAAGAAGAAAACTACCTAAACAAACTGGAAAACATTGGAATATCATTAATACAAATTCTGCCTGTCATCTTTAGCTTTTTTTGCATAAACAAATAGGAAGCAGCATGATCCATTATTGGCTGGTGAAAGCAGGCATGATATCCAAATACTCCAGATTTTGTGGCAGGATTTAACCATTTGTTTTGCTTGAATTTTCTTTTATCAGTTTGATTAATGTTCAAGAAAACTGGTGCAGAGGAGGTAGGAGCGAGAGAGCAAGGTTGCACTCCACCACCATCCCATCTGCTTAGGTGCCCGACCACGTCTTCTCCCACAGAGAGGCGTTTTCCCGGCAGGCTTGTGCGTCTCATCAGTGTTAGTAAGCAGCTAAACATGTGAGTCTGTGTTGTTGTTTTTGTACCACGTGTGGTGTACGTAAAGCTTATGAGATAAACGAGAAGTGTAAAACTGTACAAACCAGGACTGGATGTGGAGCCATGCTGAAACACTATCCCAACGCTTAGAAGAGGAAATGCTGCACCAGCAAGTCAAGTGTTTAAGTAAGTTCTGGGTCACTGGCAGACGTAAAAAACTATGCGTTTTTTAATTTCAAAAGCACCATCAATCGTAAACAAATCTAGAGTTTAATGTGTGAAGAGGGCGGTACAGACTAGCGGGTTTCTTCTCCTTGCTCCAAAATAGTTGAGTCTGAGGACAGCACTTTTACACCCTGGAGACGATTGACCTCACATGGACGTTAGTTCAGCGTTCCCCTACAGTTCTCTGCCCCACACAAACAGGGGATCTTCTCGTCCTCGATGGGGAACTTGTAGTCGTACGTGATCTCCTCGTTGACGTTAATGGACTGTCTGGAGTAGATCACAATCTTCTTTTGAGACTCCACCGTGATGACCTTTGCATAACAGTTGGGCTGAAAGAAAACACATCATTAGATTGCTTTTAAGCTTGTTTCTGTTTCACACACTTGGTGCTGAAGCTTTTACAAAAGGAGCATCATGCGGATGTTGTCTTACATTGCAGCTGTGGTTGATGAAACGAGCGAAGTTGCCACACTTCGTAGCATCTATGATGGTGTCGTGGTCAACGCGGAACATGTAGCTGCTGCCAATGCCCTCCTCCTCGTAGCGCTTCTCCCGCATGTCCGCAATCATCTGCCAATGAAGGATTAGTACTTATTAGAGGTCTGACAGCTTTAAAATTAAACTATTGGCTTTATCTGACAGAATTTCACTGGATCTTTACTTCCCCCTGAGTGGGACTTCTTGCTATCAGCCAACACATCAACAGCTCTGGCCCTTCAAAGCAATCGTGCTTGGTAGTAACCCTCTCTTACATCAAAATTTGTTTGTGTTCATAATTGAAACATTCAGAATTATGATAAACTGCATTTTTTAACAGGAATTGTGCACCCCCCTAAAGTCTACATATATACACAGTATAATCCAACATAAATTTTGAACGCAGTTTATTACATCAAATATTTCTTTATTATCAAATAGCCGTAGTTATCCTGGGATGTGTGTGTGTGTGTATATATATATATATACATACACACACACACACACACACACACACACACACATATGGCTAAAAAAACAGAGTAAAATAAATGCAAGTAGATTTGTTTATGTACCTGCAGAAAAACTCACTTCAAACAAACCAATCAACTGCCCCTTACCTGTCTGATGTTTTGCCCCACGTACTCGATCACCATTTCATCTGCAGCGATGGGCTCCAGAGCAAACAGACCCCAGTCATGGATGTGCGACCTGCAGAATCTGATCTTTTTCTTACGAAACTGTAGGAGTAAAGTGGAGCAGAGTGTGACTTTTGAAGATGAAATAATTGTGAAGACGATGACGCCGGCCTGTCTTATGTTCTCACTTACTGCTCTTATTTTAAAATAAAATTCAGAGTGAATCAAACTGCCTACTGGAGCAAAGTTCGGTCTGACAGTGGTTACCTTCAGCTGGTTGAACTTCAGCAGGTCACTGTCACATGCGAACGAGGACAGCAAACGTCGCTGCTCTGACCGCCGCTCCGAGCCAGCTCTCGCGGAGGGGTGGACCTGTGCGGGAATACTCATACCCTGCAGGAAGAAGATGGAAGTAAGACGTGTCCACCAACAGCAGCACAACAAATGATGCCTCTGATGTTTTTACGTGTACACTTTCAAAAGGAATTGAGCATCACAGTCTGTACTCACCTGTGTGTCGAACGGTGGCTCTTCTGACTGCAGCTTTGTGCTCTGAAGGTACTTGATCTTGTCTTTCTTGTCGATCTTGTAGTATCCCTCGCTTCGCGCACAGCCGGTCACATGATCCCTCATGCCGTCATCTCTCCTCTTTTTCTTCACTCGGGGGATGTTCGTAGGTGCAGAGAAGTCAAGGAAGAAACTACAAAAAGGCCTTGAACCACAGCTGAGATGCCAAAACACTGAAGCTTGAACAGATTCAATAGAAGCCAAACAGTTCCTGACTTCCACCACCAGAGGGGGCTGCTGTGTCACACACACACACACACACACACACACACACACACACACACACACACACACACACACACACACACACACACACACACACACACACACACACACACACACACACACACACACACACACACACACACACACACACACACACACACACACACACACACACACACACACACACACACACACACACACACACACACACACAGAGACAGAGACAGAGACAGAGACAGAGTAAATCAGCTGATGTTAAGCAGTAAAGGATATATGGATGGTTGACCCAGAGTGTGTCGTTGAGCCAGTCGTTTCCGTTATCCTGCTGGAGCATCTTGTCATAAGTGATCTGCAGAAGCCGTATGTCTTCGTCATCTATGCCTTCGTTCCAGATGTCATACAGTATGGTCATCTCCTCAAAATCGGAGCGTGGTTTGAAGTATGGCCGGGGAGGCGAGGTGACGGGGGACAGGCTGCCCAGCAGCAGTTCCTCCCAGCATCGCCGTGCCCTCCGTGTAGGCTTTACGGCCACCGGTGCCTCTTCTTCATATGACAAGAAGCCGTCTTCAACAGGTAGGACCGTCTGAGGCTTCACCTCTCCTTCCCGGAAGTCCAGGCTCGGGTGGTCGGGGGACTTGGCAGATATTGTTTGCGTGGATATATCGCCAAGGTGTGCGTTGAGAGGCACAGGGGTGGACTCAGATGAGAACTCCAAAGACTCATCAGCTGCCAAAACAGCTGGGGGCTTTTTGCCTTTGGGTCGTCCAGGTTTCCTCTTTGATGGGGCAGTATCTGATGGGACAGGGATGTCAACAGTGAGACCAGCGGGCAGATCTTCAGGGACACTGGCTGAATGCTCGGCTCCAGCTGACAGGGCCTGGTTAGGCAGAGCGCAGATGGGCGGCTCCTTAAAAACTGGTCTATCGTCCAGGCTCTCAGAGGATATTTTCCTATTGAGAGTCAGTGCTGTGGGGTCAGGGAAGACAGGGGTAAAGGTTAAGTCTCTTCCTGGAGTGCGGGGGACTCCAGCACTTAGGACAGGGGATTGTGCAGGGTAGGAAAAGGGGCTACCAAGGATGTGAGGAGAGCTAAGCAGCAGGCTGCTGCCCGTCAGTGGGGCATCACTACCGGGTGTTATGGGCACCGTGTCCGTGCTCTGAGATTTGCCCAGACTTCGGGCACGCTCCATCAGGTCCCTCCCCGGGGTGCGGGGGATATCCTCGTCTGTTGGGAGCCTGGCCCGCTGAGGGAGGTCAGGCAGGGGACCAAGGGGGGGATGAAGGAGGGAACGACCTTCTACTACCGGATGTGGAGGGAGAGGGAGGTGCATTAAAGATGCAGAGACAGATTTAGGGACAGGTGTGGTTGCATCTATGTGTGATGGGGCTAATCGACTAGGGGTGCAGGGTACTTCCTCGGGCTCTGCTTTACCTTTGGCTTTAGTCTCCTGGTCACTGTCAGGCAGGGCGCCTGTGGGAGTGGGTGGCCGGAGGTTTGCTACATTTTCCTGAGGTTCAGACTTCATTACAGGAATGTCACGGTCCACACTGATGTCTCGCTCTTTGACTAGAAGACAAGAAAAATATGTTAATTTCTTTCAACATCTGGCTTAAAAACTGCAAACAATAAATACCTATGCTGTATTATTCGGCTTTGTAAAATTTCAACAGACGCTCACCTGGGATGCCTTTGGGTGATGGCGGCTTTAGGTCCTCCGTCACCTTCTCCTCTGCAGGACTCGGAGGTCTGCTCCTCAGGTTCTCCTTATCCTCTGGGACCGGTCCCGCAGGAGGGCTTGGTGCCTTGGTCTCCGTCTTCCCCTCCTCTTCATCAGAAGAGGACGTTGATGAGGATGAAGAGGAAGAGGAGGTCTGGGTCACTTTTCCTTCAGCCTCCACATCTTGTGCTGCCACCGCCTCCTGTTCTTCCACCTCATCCTCTTCGTCTTCCGAGCTTAATTCATACTCAGAGGAGTCCGCACTTTCTGCTGAAGAATCTGAGCTAGTTTTAGAGGAAGCTGAACTCTCAGCTTCTGCAAGAAATGGGAAAAGAAATGATCAATTACAGGAAAAAGACAAAAACCCCACCAGCTGCTGTTGTTTGATATTTAAAAGTACCTTCATCAGATGAATCTGAGGAAGCACTTTCACTAGATGAGTCTTCATCATCACCCTCCTCATCGCCACTCTCCTAAGAGATGATCACAGATCATGAAAATTACAAAATGCAGAAATATTTAATGCACACGATGTAAAAGATAATCCAACAGATACACAATTAATGGTAATTTTCAGACGGCTTACTTTGCCTGACGACAGCTGATCTGTCGCCTCAGTTTCATCAGGCTCCTCCTCCCTGTCGGACAATGACTCTTCCTTTCCTGAGGT
Organism: Etheostoma perlongum; assembly: GCA_026937815.1. Classification (NCBI taxonomy): domain Eukaryota; kingdom Metazoa; phylum Chordata; class Actinopteri; order Perciformes; family Percidae; genus Etheostoma; species Etheostoma perlongum. Next base: position 13,377,546 of record CM049386.1, read on the forward strand.
GTCCAGCTCCTCCTCTCCCTCGCTGTCTAGTTCAAGTGGCCGCGAGTGCCGTCGCTTCGCTGCTGCAGCGTCGGCATCCATTTTGGAATCGTCCGATGGGAGCTCGGCTGGGTCTCGATCCCGGTCTGACAAATGAACCACAAGATAAATTAGCTTTTAGCAAAAAAATGTAAACCAGGAAGAAGAGAGATTTGTAAATGTGACAGAAGGGAGGGTTACCCTCATCCTCCAGCTCGTCATCCACTGGTGTGGAGGGTCGGGCTCGTTTGTTGTCCCCTGCTGTTGCAGCCTCAGGCGGGTCCTTCCTTTTTACCTGAGCACAACATGCAATCATTAAACACAACGGGAGCAGCAAATGATCAAGGAAAGAAAGGAGTATCCCTCCTTGTAATACTAAAGACAAATTTCAAGGCTTACCTTGAAGGAGGGCAGGCGTATGGCTCCTCGCAAACTGATTCCCAGGCCCATTCCCTCGTAGCCCAGTCCCTCGCCCTTGTTCCAGTTCTCCAGCAGACTTGAGCCCATCGTTTCTTTGGGTTTGGGTTTTTCTTCTTCCTTTCCCTCTGCACCCTTCACTGGAGTCAAAGATACCTGGGGAAAAAAATGTATGTGATTCTTAATGCTGGTTAGTTATTGTATCAAACCCTGTTATAATATAATACTGAACAATGGCAACAACTTTCATGAAACAAATGCTTTAAATAACTCTTTATTTTCATTATCAGTTGATTGTTTCGTAAAGGAGAGGTCTTTAGCTTGCTTGTTTTAGGTGTAAAATATAACAAAGAGCAACAAAGTCTCCCATCTACATTAGCTAAAACTACACAGAGAGGTTGTTTTGATTATTCTTTTTTTAATAATCTGCAAAAAAGCATGTTTTGACGGATGAATTGATGGTTATCATGAACAGTTGCGCTACAATGCAAACTGAATGACTGATTCTTGATGTGTCTACAATTTATGGCTTCTATAATGTAATGAAATCATATAACATGGACTTTATTAGACTCAATATATACAGGTTAGAAGTCAGGGCAAGTATATTTTCCCACACACATACTGTGCATGTGTGGATAGAAGCTCTCTTTGCTTCTGTAGAAGGTAACACTGTATTTGCATCTTGTAAGGTGAAATGAATAACTTACCTTTGCTGAGTGTTCCTTCTTTTCCCACCAGTCATCAAAGGCTCTAAAAGCCACCACCTCCACCATTTTGCGGTTGAGGTCCCTCTTCATGATGGCCTTCAGCTCCTTGACAATGACCAGCAGCACACCGTCAACAGTTGCTTTGTGGGGATCCTCCTTTTTAGTCTCATATCCAGGAGGAGGAACCGTAGGGTTGAACTTTGGTATACTGGGATGCTGCCATTGTTCGGGTGCTGTGCCGCTAGCAGGTGTAGCACCGATAGTCAGAGGAACGTAGGGTCCCCCATACTGCCCAGATGCACCACTGTCCATAAAATGTGGATAAGGATAGGGCCCTCTAGTCTGAGCCATGCGACTCAGCATCTGCTGCTGCATCTGGAAGGACATGGGAACAGTGCTCCACTGTTCCCACCGCAAGCAGTTCATCAGCTCCATTTGCACCAGGGGCATCATGCTATGAGGGTAGGGACCCATGGGGGGCAGCATATGGTGAGGCACTCCGGGATGACCGGCCATGACAGCAGAGTGAGGGCCCAGGTGGTGATGTGAGATCTGGAAGCCGGCCTGGTGCGGGAGAGGGAAGCCGGGAGGAGGGATTGAAATGCTCTGCATCGGAGACACCGCAGAGTTCATGACAATGCCCTTTCCACAGTCTCCACCGGAGATTGGAGTCCCGGGCATCTCATCGTCGGAGATTTCCATATCTTCTCCCGACGACTGATGACCCTGTGTGAAAAGGGACAGCCTGTCAAGACTATGCAAGGTCAACGTGTATTTTTCACAAGCTACACTTGAACAATCATCTGCCCTTTTGCTTCCATGACAACTGAGCAAACGCCATTGACTTATGAACCCTTGAGATAATGTCAAAAAGCTCAGGAAAAAGCTAGTAAGTGGACCGTAAGTTTAAATTTGTCAACCTGCCTTTTTAGCTTTAATATTAATTATTGGTATAGTCTGACATTTTCCAACTGGTTTTCATACAATACTAGAGATTTTGTATTGATTCCAAAGCAATCCTTTTTTTGTTTTTGATGCTTAAAAACACATTTTTATGTTTTGGTTATTTAAACAATACCTGCACTCAATACCAACCTACAGTACTATGTGCTATGGACATATTTTGCTCTGAGGTTAACCATTCAAAATAAGAGAAACTAATTATTTAAGTGCTGATCTGAGTTCACAGTTTAGTATTAAACTCAGCAGTGAGTGGCATCGGTATCCAAAATGACCTGTTTGCAGTGCTTGCTTTGTGATAACTTGAAATGTGAGATGTAAGACACTGCGGCCAATCCTGACTGTCAGGGCAAAACCAGGAAGTGTGGTGTTGAATGGGGCTAACTGCCAAACTGTGTTTTCCTCTGTGTGAGCATGTGGTGAGTGTTTGAAAGAGGAAACAAGAGTGTTCAATTCTCCAACAGCAGAGCAGCTCTTTCTCTCCTTTCAAAGCACAGTACAAAGTTTAGAAATACACAAGGAGATCGACTTCATATGAATGTGAAGATATTTGTAAGGCTATGAGTTATATCTAAAACATTTCATTCATAACTTATGTCAGCTGTTTTACATGCATATTGTATACACATATTCAGAGACTATTGTGCTAACAAATACACTTTTATTACGTGAACAAACACTACTTATTAGACCTTTAAAGATCTTATTTGTACTTGGCACAAAAACAAACAGCAGGTCAACTGTGTGATCAGAATTTCCTTTGGGAGGCATAATAAAAAAAATGAAACAAAAGGGAAAGTTTACTACTACTACATTGAACTGAAACTAGACCTCACTTCCTGTGTCCTCAGTGTAACTGTCACAGCTGTAGATAAACATCAGCATTGTGCTACTTTCAACTAAAACTATCAATATGAGCTCATTTTAGCTACATTGGGAACCATGGGGGGGGTGCTTCCTGTGAAATGTAACCTAAAGCATGAAAATATGCATATAGTTATTTTTTCATGTAAACACAAGTTTCATGCAACTATCAGAAAAAAATAACAACTGTGTCTTACCGTTTCCATTTTTTCAGTGGGAGTGTGGCCTCTAAAATGTCCATCTTTGAGGTCACTATTCCTCGTCTTGTCCTGGACAGGAGAACTGATTCTCTTGATCAAGGAGGCAGTTCCGGGAACTGGCTCTTCATCTTCCGAGTCTGGAAGTGGGGTCGGACTTACATCCTCCAAGCCTGTGCTAGAGGGACGGGAGTTTTGGTGGACACCTTGGGAGCCACTTGTGTAAGGGGGAATTGGGGATAGCTGAGAGGATGAAGAAGAAATTGGACTTCCCTCCATTCGCAGTGTCCCCTCAGTGTCTGAGTCTCGCGTCTCTAGGAACGGCAGCAACTTTGTCCTTTTCTCTTTGAGGAGCATCTCAATGCGGGAATCCAGGCTATTTCGCTCTGGATCAAGCGTGGGGGAGCCAGGTGAGGGGCAGTGCTCTGGTGTTTGAGGAGGAGGGGTGGTTGGATGGGGCACAGGCTCCGGCGGAGGCTCTGGTATCGGAGGAGTTTCTGGTCTCTCCTTGATGGGCAAAAAGTCAGTGGCAGCCGCCAGGGGCGGCTGCGGCGGTCGGAGGTACTCGCCCTCCCTTTGGACTGGGTGATGGAAAGCAGGCTCTGACGGGGGGAACGCAGGAGGCAAAGGAGCCTGGTAGGGCGAGAAGGCGGAGTTGAAGTTGGGCGTAGCGGGGAGAGGAGCTGTGTAGGTGAAGGAAGGGGTGGATGGTGGAGGTTCAGGTGGGGTGAGTTGGTGCTGTTTGAAGGGAGCTTGCTCAGACGTCGTGCTTCGGTACATGTTGCTGCGGTACTGAGGCCTCTCTGGTCTGCGGTTGTACGCATCCTGGAACTTACTCTCGTGTCTGCGAGATTTGTAACCTCCAGAGCTCTCGGCCCGGCTGGACTGGTACGCCGGTGTGGACTGCCGACTGGAGAAATTGGAGTCTTGAGAGAAAGGCGTACCTGTCTGGCGTGGGGTATGAGGGGTTCCCTGGGACTGGGGTGTGTCCTGCCTTAGGCTGGAGTAGCCTGTCTCCAGGGACAGAGGAGTGGTGGAGCTGCTAGATGGCAATGTTCCTCCAACAGCTGACACGCTGCTCTCTGACAACCTGCGGATGGGCTCGCAAGCCTTAAAGAAGACAATCAGGTTTAAGACGAATCAAGGTGTTGCAGGCAAGCATTCACGCCACTAAAACCTCTACTATCACAACTAAAACATGTCTTGGACTGTAATTTAGAAGCTATTGTATATCAATGCAGTAATTCAAAAGTAGTTGGATGATATTTGCCCAATGGTTACATTTCACAGTGCATCTTAAAAAAAATACAACTAGTAGATAAGGGTATCTGGGCACAATGCCTGGGGGATCTCGTGTAACAAGGCCAAAGTGCACGTTTCAGTGGCTTTGTGATTTCAGTCCATAGGCATGGGTCTGGATAACATTTCTTCTGCTCTACTCCACTACCTGCTGCATTGATGAAATACAGATAGGCATGTCAGCTTAGTTTGGTAAGTTATTTCTTCAAAACACTACAATTCAGTAAGCAGCAGGCTGACCTTGCATAAACCAGTAGAGAGACTGTACTTAAACTATTATTTATTGAACTTCCACAGGTTGGGAAGCGATTTCTCATAAACCTATGATCAAAATAAAGTTTTACCAGTAAGGCTTCTGCCAGGCTACGAGGGGAAACTTCTCTGGCCTCCTCTCCACCGACAGGCAGGGTCTGTGGGGTGTAGCTGCCATTCATCAGGAGCTGGAAGTACCTTTGGCGATTCTCACCTGCAGAACGGTAAACATGCAAGTCTATAATGCAGGCTTAATTCCAGAAGGCTTTTTATTAATTTTAGTAATCTGAAATGTATGTAATACATAAATTATATATATGCTATAATATAAGGGTCCAAACAGGTTTTGACATTTAGCATGTGCTACACAAAATGCAACAGTTAACTTCAATTCCTTTCAAGACTAATACATTTGTGTAGCCAGTAAACACTGTACAAATTATAGTTAAAAACATTGGTGATTATTTTGCTCATTAAATTAACAGACGCAAAATAATAAATACTTTACATTTAAAAGTATTTAAATATAAAGTTGCTGTTCTGCATTAGTCAGAAGCAACAGCAGTCTTTAAATCTTAACAGTGTTACAGACTAAAAACTAACAACAATTTTAGAGATTTCTTTTAAATGTGATTCAGAGATGATGTGAAGAGGGAGACGACTCTGACAGATTGGTTTGTGTTTGTTTACAGGTCTGAAATTATGCACAGTGGGAGTACACAGTCCCCCTCAGCGCTGGGCTTGTGGGAGCAGGCTTACATTCAATAAAATTCAATTACCCCACGTTACCAAGCAACGCACATGAATTTACACACGTGATTGCTGTCCTCCTAATAATTCATAACAAGGTAAAATACCTCTTTGAGGAGAATATTTTGCTCCTGCAGCAGAAAACAGGCTTGATCCAGCATAAATGTGGGTTACACGTCTTCTCCTCGAATGACTGAATCACTGTTTACCTTTCGGGTCCAGCTCCACGTGGATGAAGTTTCCCATAACAGACGTCTTGTGAAGCGACTGCACGGCCACTTTGGCGGCTTTCACATTCTCAAAAACAACTTTGGCAATTCCCAGGTGCTTTTTGTTCTTCGGATTGTACAAGATCTCCACCTGCTCGATTTCTCCAAACTTTTTGCACATGTCGGTAAGAAATCCTTCCCTAATGTTGTCGTTCAGCCTGGCGAATGTCACCTCCTTTGGAGGCACAGGGCCGATATAACACTCGTCGATCTGGAAGAAGAATAAGAGGAGTTAACGTTAGTGGTGCTTTCGGGTTAATGTTGCAACATGTGGGGGTCATTTCTGACAGCTGAGATAAGAACAACCTTGCCAGAGTGGTTACGATGAATTTGCAATCCCAGTCATCCCTCTTCGCGTATTACAGTGCATGCAATTTTGGTTTTAACAGCCCATCCGACAACATAATGTCACCCCAAAGATGTGTGTTGGGGGTGTCTGCAACTTTTGACAGCCCTCCTTTTCCACAAGGAAAAAGCTGGCATCATACTTTCTGTCGGAGTAGATACCTTAAATTTCGGTACCGGTAGGTCCGTCTCTTTGTATTTAGTCCACAGACGACCGATCCTTGGGTCTCGGACCATCTCCACCGGTGGCATCCCGGGATTCTGCAGGAGAGGAGGGGGCACACAAGTGTTATCCATCCCATTCACAACTTCACACGGCGGGAACTTGTTGCAAAGTAGTTTTACACAAACCAGACGCGGCGTGGGATTAAAATAAACACAAGCCGTTCAAGATGCTGGAAAACACCAGTGACCGGCCACAGCAACACAGCCACATTGTAACCTATCATGGAGGTCGGCTACTCGGTTACTATTGTAACCGTTTCGCAGCGAAGGCGGTCCACTTACGGGCATGCTGAAAGTCTGTCCATCGTAGCGATACAGTTTGTGTGGTCCTTTCTTCAGTGCCGGGTCGATAATCAACTTGTAACTTCTCCAGTGGTGACTCCGCTTCTCCGCTGAGCCGCAGACAGGATGACTGTCCATGCCGTTCGCCAAACCTGAAACGACAGGCAGCGACAAGGAGAGAAGAGCTATCGTGAGGCAACGCTAAACACGGTCCCGTTACCAGCCCCCAACACTTTAAAAACGTTACAGATGCATGACTTTGGTGGCAGGGGTAGCTAACCCAAGCGAGGGGGAAAACGGGATATAGCGTATATCCCATTTACGGAAAGCAGGCATTAGGAAGGCTGGAGAAAGAGGAAAAAAGAATAAGCTTACTCGAACTCTGCTTTCTGCCATGGTCTTCGTTCAATCTGTTTTTCTCCCCCGGCTTGGACATGGTTTGTCCGATCGAGTGTTTTTTCTTTAATTGGAGAAAAGACTAAATCGCTTTCCTTTCGCCGCTTACATTACATGATTTAGCTTGAAGAATACTGCCTCCTTTTCGGCGAGAGCCAACACATATCGTGTGCCTCTGGTCTGTAGCTTCTGTCTCTCCCACAATACACCGCTAGGCTTGCCCACCTCCAATGCAAGCCGCACTTTCGCTACAAACTTATTTCTATTTTCACTGGTCATTTAATTATGTTATGGCAATGTATACAATCGTTATGTTTAAATGACTCCGATAGTAACGTTCGAATAAAAACACGAGCGTATCATTGTCCCGGCAACCGTTGTTTTTCGCTAAAGCTCTAAATCATTTTGTGTGGAATCTGCCGAATGTATTTACCGAAATGGCAAACACAAGACAGACACAGGGGGCAAATGTCTTCTTAACTGCCACTAAAGGCTAATAAAAATGATTTCGTCGCAGGTTCGTGGACAGACCTGTGGTCTTTCACAGATTCAAACACGTCGAGACATATTTGAAAACTAAAACAAACTAATGGAATGGGGAGCTGCTGTAGAGTTGACTGCTAATGTGCAATTTCGGACAGAGGAACATGATTATAACACGCAACTCAGTTGGTAAATGGTTGAATTCAACAGTCAGGCTAACGTTAATAACGTTGGAATGCGGAGGTTTGTTACGTTTTTCTGTCATTTAAGACCAACAAACCGTTCTGTTGGTCTTCGATTAAAGTTTTAACCAGCTGTGGAGCTTTTAGTTATATATTCTTAACTCCGTATGGATTTCTCATTTGTAATACAATTTGCAAAGTGTATTTTGTCGACCAAACTGCATTTTGTTTGACATTGTCTGGTGTTTTGCAGTGCTCGGGCAATTGGCTGGTTAACAGCGGCAGCTCGGCGGGCCAATCAGAGCGCAGCAGCGGAGAAGCTGTCTGCTATTAGAGGCACGGCTCAGGAGTCCTTCAACAGAGAGCAGAGAGAGGGGGCCGCGCGCTCTCGGCAGCCATTTTCCTAAAACAGGACTCAATGGCCTATATGGGTTTCCTTTGTTCCAAAAGGGATCTTACACTTGATTTCCTCATCTCTCACGGACTATGATAAAACTATGATTCCTCCTTTTAAAGGATTGAGAAGAAGGAAGAGAATGTACTGGATGTAATACTCTGTGACATCTTGAGCCTTTTTTCCTCTGCCTGGAATCCATCTTTGTCTTAACTAGGTCATGGCACACCCATATAATAGTATTTATATTTCTTAAGTGAAAAGAAACCTTATGTTGTGAATAAACAGCTGTATGATTTGGATATGTTAAATTAGGAGAAAAAAAAAACACAGTTAAAGTGACAATGTGTAATGGCTGATTGTTGGCATTGCACTCATGGCCTTGTAGGATATGAGTAGCAATGAGTAAATTCAACTCTTATAATAATTTAACAGTTTTGCTGATCTGGTAATGTACAATGTGAGGCATGTAGTTACTGTTATCAAAAGTGATTTTATCTGAGTTTTCATCAATTTGATCACATGCAAATCTTGGCATCTGTAATAGACAACTTTATTGAATATGTTCACTGGCATGCTGACATATAGATATAGTTCAGGATACAGTCCATATGCCACTGCTCATCAAATGACAGAAAGCAGGCCATGATAACTAATGGCCTTTTGCAAACTAGTTTATTGTGCTACCTGTCTGTCTTTTTGATTGTTGATAGCTCATTTTCTTTGATTAATGACTTTAAACACTTTCCTCTCACAACAGCAACGCTGGTGGCTTGTGTGTTTATACCTTCCTACAACAGTGGAGACAACTTCAAGCACGGTTAGGTTTGTGCTGTCCATTTTCCATTTAAAATGTGTCCAAAGTGTAATCGTTGGCTTGACCTTGCTTCAAGGGCACATTTAAATTTATTTTAAGAAGCCAATTTAGGTAGCCCTTTACAGTTTCTACAACGTTTAAAAAATAGACCTTCAAACCATGAAGAGGAAACAGATGGAGGGAAAACTCTTATGGTGAAAATATTTACCTCAGCACTTTGGTGAAATGCAGTTAACAGGCCTAAACGCAGGGGCAGGAGGAATGTTTTCAGCTCCATCTTCGGATCCTCTAAAAATGGCATTAATAAGGGGTGGGATAGCGTCTCCTGAAAAAGAAGGATTCCATTAGTACGAAAGATAGAACGCTCTTTTGAAAACTTTTTGATCAGTGGTAGGCATTGCCTCTCAGCCAGCGAATATGCATCTTCAAGCATCATCTGTGTGGGCAATATGCAAACCATCTCTCTCTCTCTCTCCTTGAAGACAGGATTGCAGTCAAGTATTACCTCTTCCATTTCGACATTTTCTAACTGAGCTACATCATATAAAACCACAAGGAAATGTTGTTTTGAAAGGTAATGGATTTTGAGCTATTTCACTTAATTTGCCATTTTATGTCTACATGTACCCTAAGTGTTCAAATAGTGGACAGACAACAATAAATAATTGTGGTTTAAACGTCATCAGCAAAACTAACGTTATATTGACTTTAAAAGAAAATTTGAACTGTTACCCATATTTTTTGGATTGATATTGTAAACTTACAGTTTAGTATTCAAAACATGTAATCCAAGTCTTAAACGAGCAAAGGAATCTTATGGGGAGAAATCTCGTAAATTTCACTGCTTCCCTTGTCCAAAGAGACCCTTTGGTAATGTGTAGACTAGACTTGTGCAATGGTTTATCTGCTGTTCTCTTGCCTCAAAATGGCTTCTCTACAGACAAAGGAGAGCACTGTGCTGTGATATGTTGCTGCGCCATAACTGGGAGAGGCTCTTCACTCGGTGAGAGAGCCTCGTTCTAAGGACATTTCTCGGTGATTCAACAGGAAATCTAACACATACCGACATGGGGGGATTTTACTCGAATGTATGTATTTTTAACAATAAGTAAAATAGATGAAAAAAACAGTCGACAGTGCATGAAAGGAAGTACACGTTAATACATTTGGCTGTCGGTTGCTGGGCTGACTCGCCCTGGCAACGGCAGTAATCCGAGAGCTCTGGACGGTTGCCATGAGAGCTCGAGCGTGTTGTTGCTCCCCCACACTACCATATAAGGTCATCAGGAATCCTCTGCAGCAGGCTGCAGCCTTGTTTTTTGGGTGCTTCGGGCTGTCTCGAGACATAGACCGACGGATCACTAACTTCGAGTGTTTTAAATGCTAGCCTACAGATTAGAAAATACAAACTAACAAAGATGCGATTCTATCTTTTGTTCGGTGAACGAGTTAAAAATAGGCAGAGGGGAGTCTTTAGGTGGACCACTATGGTCCCTACGCACACCATTTTTAGTGTGTAAGCGTCTACATAGAGCTATGTACACAAAATCGTTTTCACAAAATCGTTTTCGGTGCGTGACAGAGGCCTGTTTTTCTTGTTATCCTCTCCTTGCTCTGCCAAGTGCGCGCGTTCCTCCGTTTGCAGGTCACGAGGCTGCAGACAGCATTCCTCTCAGTCAATCCTGTTTCGAGACCCCCCACTCCCAGTGCAATGGGGACACAGTTGTGTAGAAGGTTTTATGTGTGTAACAAAGGTGAACATTTTGCGTTCACATCAGCCAATGAGGTTATTTATAGGCCTTTGTTAAAAAGAACCTCCCGGGTGGATTGCGCAATGCTTTCAGTTTAGCGCGCCGCTGACAGACTGGAATATTCCACACAGGATTGGCCTCTCTTCTGCACGACAGCTGTCTCTGAACGGCGAAAAAACTATTTTTGACAATTGTTTCTATTTATTAATTGATGAAAAGGGGCTTTACACGTATGGATATTTTGTACACCTACAGGACAATTTAATATCCTTTATATGCTACGTTATTTACATGTTAGGCTGGCAGTTTCACCTTGTAAGTCAAACAAGCACTCTTCATTTTTTATACAGGCATTTTCATAGCTTGTACTACATCATACCCTATTGTAGAAGCATATGGACCGCATGAGAACGGTTTTATGACTATTTCTGTGCACTCAGAATGATCAGGCAGCCAGGCAAACTGCTGAATCCCCTGTCTTTCTTTGTATGCTCAGCCTTTTTATTCTGACGGATTTTTTACTGAATCAAATAAGGTATCCTTTGTGCTTTGTTTTTTTGTGTGTGTGTGTTTTTTAAATCTATGGGTACACTTCCTCATTCAAGGATTTTTAATTAGTACTATATTTTATTTAAAACGTTGGCTTTTCTCTTTTCAAGGATTTTCTTCTAGCTCATGTGTATGCATTATTAGTGTAATATTACTTATTATGGTCTGTGATCTCTATACATGGAAAATCATATTATCCCCTGTTTGTTTCAGAGATTTTTAAATAAATAGAATATACCCTACTTTGTTTTATTGTTGTGGAAACTGAATTTATCAATTTTGAAGTTTCAATAAATGTTTCCTTTTTTCCTTTCTTTAAAACGGTATTTCAGCCTGTCATAAGACAGACACATACACCAAAATACACAATAGACATAGTTCACGCTACAGGGGGACATTTTTACACCGATTTCTTTTTATAGGTGAAACTCCTTTTTAGTTATTGTAGTAAATGTGCGTATTCTGGCAAAAATACTTAAGATGACATGTTTTCTTAAAATAGTCAAAGTAAGGACAGTGTCAGCTCATCCTCTTAAAGGGACAGCTTGCTCACATTTTCACCAGTCCTACCAACTCACTGCATATTCTCCCACCCATGACCACTGCAATGTATACTATGGGTGAGAAAATAGCACTTGTGCTGCAACCTGGTACAAAGCATCTCTCCTTGTTCTTAACTACTAAAGCAATAGCAATCTCAAATACAACATGTATGGGTATTCTGATTATGTAGGCTCATTCTCTATGATCTGCTCTCTTCTGACACCCATTTTAACTGATTCCTGTAATTATTATTGACTTGGCTGAAACATATTTCCAAACCTATTGTTAAATATAATTTTATTGCATATGCTGTGTCCATTGACATTCTCAATTATCCATTCTGTTTGGTATCCAATAGTTGCTTTTGGTCATTACCACACTTGGCTCAACCATAATACACACACACACACACACACACACATGCACACATACCACGTTTTCACCTACAGAAAGGTAACATACTATAACTCAGAATTTTATCACAAAATTAATCACTTTATTTGTCTCATTCAATTACTGTGATGCTGGATAAAGATGTCTGTACATTTCACCCTGGGACGAGAAAGAGTAGATCCTGACGCCCCAATCTGTGATGTCACTGCAAAATGGCTCACATTAAAAGGAAAATACAAGAATAAACGTGGTCAAATAATTTGCTTTTTACCAATTGCATGATGAGATTCTGCAGATTGGTTGCTCAAAGTTTCTGTACCTCATATTTACAGACACACCTTTTATTTTGGTTTCTCATGAAGAAAAAGTTGGTTAATCATCTTGAACATGAAATCTCATGTATATTAGACTGGCATTTAATTTATTACCATTAAAAGTATATTCCATATTGATTAAACAGCCACGCCTGGCAATGAAAAGGGTGGGCAACTCAAAATAAAATGCATACAGACTATATATAATTGAGGAATCTGAGAGAAGTGAGGAAGCTGGTTTATTACTTGGTACGTTATAATTTGTCTCATCTAAAAATTAAGTGGGACTGGCCTTTATACATTTCTGAGAAAGCATGTTCCCAAAAGTAATAGGCTCTGATGGAGCTATCAAGGCCACCCATTCATGACACAGATAACAATCCAAAGACCATACTGTAATGATAACTGTTAGTGTTAACAAAAACCTGCTGACTTTTTACACAAGCAAGTAAATATGTTCAGTGTATTCCTCCACACCTCTGTCGATGGAGGTTGTGCTTCAGATTGAGTGCCCACCCAGAAAATGAAAGATGCTCTAGAGGGAGTAGCAGCAGCCAGACTCAACTGCTCCTCGTGTGCAACTCACTATTCTTACCCAGTGATGCTTTCTGTGAGCAGACTGATAATAGGACCGAAGAGGAGTGTTGGGGTCAATTGGAAACAGCTTCAATGTAACAGGAACAGGAAGTGGTGAACAGAGCGAGCTACCCGGTAAAACATGAGGCTTGTCTGTTCCTCTCTCTTGACACTGCCTGTACATCATCTCAGCCTTTCCAAATATAGATTAACCAGGCTTTGCCATGTATTTAACTTAAATCTTGAGGGAGTATCTTCAGCCCTGTCCTGCCTGGCACCTGTTTGATTATTTGAAGGCGAAATGACACAAAACCTCGCTGCTGGGACTGCTAATGGTACCACAAAGAAGGGAGAGGAACTTAAAATTGTGATAGTGGGAGATGGAGGCTGCGGTAAAACATCTCTTCTGATGGTTTATGCTAAAGGTGACTTTCCAGAGGTAAGAAGAGCTTCCATGCCATGTAATGTTCCTCATTTCTTGATCTTGTATATTCATTTGTTCGTAAAGATAGTTTTTTTTTCTCACCATATTTGAGACTCTAATAATGTTTAAACTGATCTAAATCCTTTTCTCTATCCAAATTTAGTAAAATGAAAACGTGAGCTCCACTCATTATAGGGATCACTAATTAGATGTTATAAGTAATAAATATACAGTAGCTGTGCAATAAAATGGACATTTTTCTCTTGTGTGCCAAAAACAGAAATATGCGCCATCAGTGTTTGAAAAATATGTCACCACTATCTCTCTTGGAGGAAAAGAGATACAGCTCAACCTTTATGACACGGCTGGTAAGATTCTTGATCAAAAATCCCCTCCATTTTGAACATCCTTGATTCCTTTTTTCATACATTTCACATGATGTGGAGAGACCACTGGATGGAATACAATATGCAATAGAATAGCGCTCACACACAGGTCAACAGAAGGGGAAACTATTTTATAGTTTTATTCTTTTATTCTTTATTTATAAGTTCAGACATCTTCCCACTGTCCTTATCTTGATGTTCTTAAACTGACACAGAGGAAGTGGTATAGGTCGATGCGTCAAGAACACCATCGACATCATCTTTCAGGACCCGATCAACTGTTTGGATTTCAACTACTTATAAGCTGTTAGGGAACCAACTTTAAAGGCAAATTTAGGGCAATATTTTTTAACCTCATAAGTAAGCACAAACTAATCAAGTAAAACTCATTATTCCTCCTGATTTAATGTGCTGAATTTGTAATTTAATTTAAACAGGTTTTAAAATAGATTTAATAGAATAGAGTTATTGTATTTTTATTTTAGTCCTTGAGCAATAATGGTCAGACTAATAAATATTGTACTAAATAGTATTGCTATTAGTTTACAATATACCAACATATGTAGCATTTTGTTTTACTGGTACTTAAATGAAGGTATTGATTTGGCACCAGTATCGATTTAAACAATACCCAGCTTGGCTCCAAACTGCTGTATTTTTGTGGGGCATGAAACATGAAGTTCACATTGTTAACGGAACCGTTTTTAAAGTCATTTAATTTTCAGGAAAACCCATGACAGCTTATCTTTTGCATTATTGCAGAAGGGTGGCTTACATCAGCGTAACCGGAAGTTGAGGCCAGGATGTGGTTTTATACACCACCCAAACTTTGTAACACGTCATATCTTTATGTTCAGGCTGTTGCATCCAAAGCTGAACAGACTTTTTGTTTAGTCAATAGGAATTATGTACAACTGTGTGCACAGGTTTACAGTTACCAGCTAACATGTATAGTGTGCCTTCTTTCTTTAAGGACAGGATGACTATGACAGACTGCGTCCGCTTTCATACCAAGACGCCGATCTGATTTTAGTCTGCTTTGATGTGACCAACCCCACCAGCTATGAGAATGTCATGATAAAGGTAATACTTCTTCTAATATTTCTGTGGTACATTCACAACGTGCCAAGTTACAGTTTCAGGTCTGCTGTTCAAATTCAGTTTGTAAATGATTGTTGGAGTCTGGTATGTTGGAGTTGGCTGCATTCTTTTAGCTCTGATTAACTCATGCGACTGAGCCTGCATATAGACATTGACCCCCTTGTGTAAGCAGGTGGGCTCGGACTGTCTCTTTTCTGAATGCTTTCAAAGACTGTGATCCTGAAGAACAAAGTCTTATGTTAAAACGAACATACATAGAATGCCTCAGAAGCTTAAATTCTTACTTTGTTTACCCAGTGGCACCCAGAGGTGAAGCACTTCTGTCGGGACACTCCGGTCATTCTGATTGGCTGCAAGACAGACCTCAGGAAGGATAAAGAGTGTGCAAGGAAGCTCAAGGCCATGAATCAGGCTCCCATCACATACACACAGGTAAAGCAAGAAGTGTGCCCACATTTAGCAACCTATAAAAACCTTTGCTTGAGGTAACAGGAAGTACATAATGAAGCAATACAACAACAAATCTCTTCCAAAGTAAATTTAATATCTTACAGTCTAATTCTTGGTGTTAATGTTGGGTTGGTCTGGGATGTAGGGTGAAGAGACACGGCAGCAGATGAATGCAGAGCTCTATCTCGAGTGTTCGGCGAAGTATCAGGAGAACGTGGAAGACATTTTCAGGGAGACCACTATAAGAACTTTGGCCTTCAATCGAAAACAAAGGAAACACAAGAAAAAGAAGAAATGTGTTGTTTTGTGAAGTCAAAACAACAGATTCTTGAGGATTCCACAGGCTAGATTTTTATGAAAACCAGTCATTTGAAAGTGGTTGGACATTCAGAGACTAAAATTGTTTGGTGTCCTAAACAAATGTGGAAACAGCTACATAACAACTAGTTCAGGCATAAGTCTGTGCCTCACTAAAACATTAGCCCTTTTCTGAAGATGATGACGTAACAGGAAAGACAATTTTGGAAGAAGCGACAGAGTGGTATGCTGCTTGAAAAAAATAAAATCCTTCTGCGAATGTATTTTTACTTTTCTAGAAGACATTTTTTAGTATTTTTTTAAATATTTTTTTTGATAAAAGCTTTGTACCGTTTCCAAACCTGTGTTTTATTGAAATGTATAACCATCTGTTGGTGGAATTTGAACAGGTAATTCTTGTGTTGTCAGATTCTTTCAGAGGCTTTGTAATGCCAATCGATTTCATATGTCTGAATCATGTTTATAGCGATAATGTATCATGGTACTGTAGCTTTAACAGCCTTGAAAGAAAAAAAAAAAAAAAACGTGATCAACACCCAAGAGTATTAGCGAATTTCCAGTAAAACAAAACACAGAACTAGAACTAGTTTTGGAGCAGTGTCAACTCTTGTCTTGACTCTTATCTTTACCAACAGCGCCCACTAGTGTTGGAAATACTGATTGCGTGCTATGGCTGCACAGTTAAGGTATTTCCACATTTCCCAAACAGTAAATTGAAATAAATTAAATTACTTTTTATCCCATTGCACAAAAAAACACAGAAATAGCAAAACAATTTAATTAGGTGTTTAATATATGTTTTACAACAATGTACACAGATTGAGAAATTAACGGTTTTGTTACTGATCTCAGGCACCAGTTAGTCTTGAAATGAACAATGAAAACATTGTCTCACATTAGCTACATCATAAAAATTAAGAAGTTTTTTTTTAGCATTCTGGCAGCTCTCTTGCATCAAATGTGACATTTTGGTCAGTAACATGTTTTAATGTTCCCTCAATAAAAGTGATACATAAATATTGGGATTCTCTTCAACATGATTCTGGGAAATTACTAAAAAACACTACCATCTTTAAATTTTTCTAACTAAAAATACTTTTGCCGTTACAGGCTGGAGGGAGAACCAGGCATTAGAGACCAAAAAATAAAACAAAAGGACCCTACTTAACAAGCATGAAACAGGACCCACACAACACTACAGTGAACTAGAGCAAAAGCTCTAGGTTTGGCCGTAAATTTAATACAAAATATTTTATTTAGTACGTTAATTGGAATAAAAAAAATAAAAATCCAGCACATTTTGAATCCTCATTCTGTATCTTAGTCTCACAGTACCAGCGCTAATAGCAGCATTTGGTCATACATTTCTTCAACATCACATAACAAGGGGGAACTACCAGCTTGTTGTTGTTTCAGCACAGTAATGATACAGCTCTGTGCATGGCTTTGTGATAAAATGTTTTATAGGCTTGAAGGAAGAGTAAGATCATTAGTGAAACATGATAAAATTACAATTTGTGAGCATTACAGTATGTTAATGAGAACATAAAAGTGTAAACATTAGAGCCTAGTTCCCATGAAACCCCCCTTTAATCATTTGAGGACAGTACAAATTACGTCTGTGTTCATGTGCCCGAACCAAGTTTAAGCATTACATCTTAACAAAAAAAGGTTCTGGCTTTTGTGACCACTGCCTGAAGGGAGAAACAGTGTAGCCTTCCCTTGTAGTCCTTACTTTTGTGGAACTAGGGAAACAGCGAAAAACAGAGCCACAACTGACTCAAAAAGACACAAAAAGGAAGACAAACAAATCTGAAATTGAAGGACAGTAAAGTATCAGGTTTATGTTTTTTTAAAGTTGTCAGTAAAAATTACTGGTTAGCAGTGAAATAGCACAACAGGAGTTAAAATCTACACACAAGTTAGATAATTCAAGAAATGAAGCGTAGTGACAAGTTGAACATGTCCAATTTTGTTCAAGCTAGAGACAGTTGGCCCAGCGCTACTTCACAGAAGTATCAAGAAGATGACAGACGTTAGGTCTTTAAAAAGGCAAACTTTATTCTGTTCAATGCTACCTGCCCTCTTTTAGTTGCATATGATTTGAACAAAAGGCTCTCTGAAAGATTGCACGGACACAAACCCAAATAACAAAACATTCTTCCCTCTCGCTTTATATGTACAGAATATGACAACAAACTGTTCCATGTATCAGGTGTACAACACTTTGTGTTGAGACCGACTGCAGCAACATTGACGACAAGTCATTAGAAAGCAGAAGCCTGTTGGCCAGATACTTTGGCTGGACGCTGCTGCCATCAAAGCCAGAGACAAACAGTGGTTTCAGCTTGGTCTTCTCCCGGCCTGATCGTAGTGTGGGTCAGTCTATCAAGCGATTGTACGTGTTGCTTTGAAATTACTGGCCGTTTGTAAGAATCCAAGGAGTTTTTGTCTCAGTCATTTTTTTGCACCGTTTCCTGTTTTTTCTGAACCTTCTGATGGACGACTTTTACGGTTGTGAGAAAATTTCCCAGGAATAGGACGAGAAATGTCAGTGCCAGCATAAATACCTGGAAGAACAAAGAGGGAAAAAAGGGGTTTTATTGCAAGACGAGTCATGATTTTTTGTTTCCATTTCCTTTTTTAAACTGGCTACACCTGGAATTTAAAATGTTTAAGGGCTTGGACATGTTACATAGGTAGGGATAGCATTCTTTCAAACACTACACCAGACTTTATCACAGGCCAATTCAAACAAGAAATCGAGTTAAGCATGCATGCTGCACAAGTCAGGTGCAGACAAACGTTCCCTGCACATCTTTGGACTTGCCCAACTCATATTACCAACCCTGGCCTGAATAGGGCCTCAAATGTGCTTGTGTGGACACTGCTTAGATACAGAAACACAAATTAATGTTAAAAAGTTAAAGAAGAAAGAAAAAAGAAACCTGTCAAACTCTGTTCCTTTTAACTATTTAAGCAATGGATCGGCCAGTGTGATCCTTACCTGCCATTCCTTACAGTCTTCAAGTCCTCCCAAACGAAACAGGGTCACTGAGTTGTAGAGCTGCCAAAACTGCAAAGGAAGAGGAGGGATCATCTTTCATAATGTGGCCGTACATGCTCAATGCACAAGCAAATTTCGCTTTGGTCCCCATTCTTCTCCTCAGTTGATGCAGTCTCTCAAAAATAATAAATCTCCATTTATGCACTTAATGCAGATCAAACAATGTATGCTGGTGTAAAATACATTGCCATGTGCAATGTCCTCCTACTTTTAAAATATTTGGAATAAGGCGATAAAGCTGTAGTTTGATATTAAACAAAAAGTAGAAAAGAGACAAAGAAAAAGTTTTGACTCACATGGCCAAAAAAGAGGAATGGTAAAAGAAAAGTGAGGCCTCTCCACATCCAGGACTGAAATCCCTCTGTGGAGACACAAAACTGTAACAGTGACCTTGGGACAACATAACACAGAATACTACATAAATGGTTGCTGCAGTCAGATATGGTTTGACAAGCAAATTGATGAAAGTATTCAAATTACACCGACATCTGCTTGGCAGCCATTGATGTTAACAACTGTCTTCTCTCACCTTTACCCTATTTATTCCAGACATGGAGTTGCAGATGGCTCAAGAGTTCAAACGATTGAAAGGACTACTGCCAAAAATAGCTTACAACTCACCCACTGTGAGGTCCAGCTGATTTCTCTCTCCCAAAGCTCGCAGCCTGTATAAGCATCCACTCTGGTAGTAATACTGCAGGAACTGAACAAAGCCTGGATGACAAATGAATTGAATACAAAAAGAAAAATGATTACAGCCCACCCAACACTGTAATGTGATGAACAATTATGTTACCATGATCTGATCCATATCTCAGTACTAGAAAGGAAAACTACTTTTTAGGACTAGCATTAGCTTATCAACACATAAAATGGAATAAAGCAAAAAATAAAAACAGCAGCAGCCTGTAATGGGAAGTTTTGCACACTGAAATTGAGTCATTATGTCCTTAAAGCAAAAAAAGAGCAACATTGTCTCAGTTTAAGCTGCATTAGTTACCTTTTTTTGGTAAATGAACATCTTTCTGTTTAAACATTTGACTCAAAAGCCAAAACCCCAACAAGAGAGCCCCAACATTAGCCATAACATCATGAGTCTACATGTGATATGCTATGCAATGGCTGTAACCACCAGTGTGTGGAAAAGACTTCACTTCTGCATTCTGAGAAGAAATGTTCACAGAAGAACTGTTTATAAATGCAACCATTATCAGCAGGCTTGCGGTGAAGTAGCTCCACTCAACCTCTCTGATTGATAGTATAGTACGATTCATGCTAAAATTTTTGCTTGAGCCATGTCCTTAATAAGATCTTCATACATCAAGATTCTTATGTCTAATTATGTCTACTGAAATTAAATTAATTCAGTGTCAGCTATTAGTATGAGGAAGGTTGTGTTGGCTTCTTTTAAACACGTGTGAACTGTATGTAATCACACTGAGATGTTCAGCAACGACATGTTGGTTTCAACATTTCACTGTTGTGTAACACACATGGTGCTGCAGGAGATCCTTGACCTGCTATTGCTGCTATAAGACTTGAAATTATAACAGACATGTTTCACTATTTTGACATTTTATAAACAAACTATTAATTAAACAAGAAAGTAATTGTCAGTTTCATCAATTCAGGTATTAATTTGGATTAATAGCAAATATAGTATGTATCAAAACAAAAATGCATCTGTAAGAACAATTCTCCTTTATCTCCCACTGCTGGTGTCTGCAACTGATGATGTCATACTGACTAGCAGCACATGGCAGAATGCCTTTAAATGTGTGGCTACACTAGACCAAAGTCAACGAAAAAACATGTGATATGCAATGTTTGCTACGAGGTACTCACAACAAAACGAGGGATTACATGTTCCTGTTTTAAATCGTACACTACGAACTACCAAAGGAAGAAGTTACTGCTGCTTATTAGGATGAACCACCTTATGTTTAAAATACTGAGAAATGGTCCTAACAAACAGACAACCCAAATAGATTCAATTACCAGATTCAAAACTGGATGCAGATTTGATGAAATTACCTCAAACCCTAATCTGAAATCAACAAAAACGTTTCTGGTTATGACCCAAACAACATTATGACATCTTAAACACCATACTGTACATACTCAGCAATGTAACAAACACATTTTGTTCCAAGTCCAGTGAACAGATTAAAGTCTTACTCTGATAGATTGAGAAAGCAAGGAACTGGCTTCTGAACATCTGATACATGGGCCCCTCTGGCCTGTGAAAAGACACAAGGTTAAAACTAAACCAAGCAACTGTAACCCTTATTGTCTTAACAGTTGCTAACCTGCACGTGTTCGTAGAAAAGTTGAAATCATGATGGCTAAAACAATGTACCAAGAAACCAAAGACAAAAACTCACCAGGTGAGCATCACTCCTGACAGAAAGGTGGATACATAATGGTGAGACACCCACCAACCTTTGATCCTAAAAAATATTAGAAGAGATTTACAATTGTATACCCCAGAAATTCAAAATACTACTCCCATCATAGAACAATTGCTCTTGTGGTTTTACTTTACAGTTTCAAATAGCAGTAACATCACAACACACCTGGAGCCATTGCTCATGAGGATGCTTTCCCTTATGGTCAATGTGCAGTAGTACCACACCAGCAAAAAGTTGAAGATTTCATCAGTGACTCTAAACAAAATAGAGAAAATAAAATAATGAGCAACTCTATGAACTTTAATAAGTCAACGACAATAATAAGAATAACAACAACAGAGGAGGAAAAAGTGATCTTACCGACAGTTGAGAAAGAATAGGCAGGTTATTGCTCCAAACATCAGGATTATTGTCATGTAAAGCTTGAACTTCTCATATTCATCTTTGTAGGCAAATCTATATGAATGGAGGTTATAAAAAAACAAAAACAAAAATGAAACACACAACTCCAGATTCCAAACCTCTTTTCACGCTGTCCTTAAGGCTGACAACTTCACCTACTTGGCCTGGTTGCTGAGAAGAGTTACGTTCACATTGCCCAGGACCAAATTTAGGTACAACCTGAAAAACCCACAAAATACCTCATGATCAAAGAAAATAATTCAAACTCATTGTTTGTAATGAGTAAATTGTCGACATGAAAAAGTACTGACCCGTTTTTCTTTGGCAAATATGCTTCCATATCAAAAAACACATTTTCTTTATCTTTAATTTGTGTTTTGATGTCTTTTATTAGTTCCAATTCTTTCTTGTCACATGTTTGTGAACACCTGTGTAGAGAAGACAAAATAAGGTAATGTCCACAAACAAAAGCACAATAAATGGAAAGACCACTTTTAAGACTTCCACAAAATCAGGGAATCAATTTCCCCCAAAAAGTTGTCTTTTAAACAGGCTGATGAGCCACAAATAAAATGATAAACAAGTGTACCAACTGTAGTATAAGCACGTTTTCCATCCTGATCAGAGACTACTTACTTGGTCAAGCTGCGTTTTAGGTCTTTCAGGCATTTTCTCTGTTTACTGATGGCGCTGCTGCATGTTGTCTGAAGATTGGTGAGCTCCTCAAGTTTCTGTCTGTATATTTTGTGAGTTTCCTAGTTATTAGACAAAACACACAAAGTGAGTGGAGAAAATTTGTAAAGGACAAAAATGTTTATCCTGCACATATCTATGGGATCATGTAATGTGGAACTTTCAAGAACTCAAGACCATAGAAGGTTAATCTTTGTTAAAAGATTTCCACAATCAAAGTTTCATTTTATCATAGAAACAGGAGAAGTGGCCCAGACAAAGGTGTTTTGTTATTGTAGGCCTGCTTGAAAATGTGTTTTGGGAGTGCTATTCAAATGTACTGTATCATAATACTCGCTATAAAACTGGACACTGAGAAATGTAATAAGAGTAAGAGATTCTGACCTTTGAGAGAGGAAAAGCAAACTTGACAGATAATCACACTGCAACTTGATGTATACTGTATGTTTATCACATGCTAGTTTTCAGATACTAATGCTGTTAACATACACAGCCAAATAAAGGGATGTATTCTAAAAAGGTTTACCACAGACCAGTCAACAGTGTGTTTATCATCAAGCTTTTTCAAACCCACAGACCATAGAGTTAGGACTCTATGCACAGATGTACAAATACAGCTCTGGAAAAAATTAAGAGACCACTGCATTATTATCAGTTTTTCTGGTTTTACCATTTATAGGCATGTGTTTGATTACAATAAACATGTTTGTTTTATTCTACAAATGTTTTGACATTTCTTGTAAATTCCAAATAAAAATGTTGTTATTCAGATTATGTATTTTAAGAAAATGACTCGTCAAGATAACAAAAAAGACGCATTGTTTTCAGACCTCAAAAAATGCTAAGAAAACAAGTTCACATTCATTCTTAAAACAACACAATAGTAATATTTTAAACTTAGGAAGAGTTCAGAAATCAATACTTGGTGGAATAACCTTGATTTTTAATTACAGCTTTCATGCGTCTTGGCATGCTCTCCACCAGTCTTTCACATTGCTGTTGGGTGACATTATGCCACTCCTGGCACAAGAATTCAAGCAGCTCAGCTTTATTGAATGGCTTGTGACCATCCATCTTCCTCTTGATCAAATTCCAGAGGTTTTCAATGGGGTTCAGGTCTGGAGATTGGGCTGGCCATGACAGGGTCTTAATCTGGTGGTCCTCCATCCACACCTTGATTGACCTGGCTGTGTGGCATGGAGTGTTGTCCTGCTGGAAAAACCAATCCTCAGAGTTGGGGAACATTGTCAGAGCAGAGGGAATCAGGTTTTCTTCCAGGATAACCTTAAACAATGGTCATTCGTCCTTCACA
Organism: Etheostoma perlongum; assembly: GCA_026937815.1. Taxonomy (NCBI): domain Eukaryota; kingdom Metazoa; phylum Chordata; class Actinopteri; order Perciformes; family Percidae; genus Etheostoma; species Etheostoma perlongum. The sequence continues at coordinate 13,401,096 of CM049386.1, forward strand.
AAGACAAATCTGCCCAATTCCAGCCTTACTGAAGCACCCCCAGATCATCACTGATCCTCCACCAAATTTAAAAGGGGGGGGCCAGACACTGTGGCTTGTAGGCCTCTCCAGGTCTCAGTCTAACCATGGGCAAAGCTGAAAATTTGACTCATCAGAGAAGATGACCTTACTCCAGTCCTCTAGGGTCCAGTCCTTATGGTCTTTTGCAAACTTTAGCCTGGCTTGTCTTTGCTTCTCATTGATGAAGGGCTTTTTTCTGGCTTTGCACGATTTCAGCCCTGCTTCTAGGAGCCTGTTTCGCACAGTCCTTGCTGTGCACTTCAGCACAGTTGCTGTTTGCCATTCTTTTTGTAAATCACTTGATGTCATCGTACGGTTTTTGAGTGACAAGGATGGAAGCAACCTGACGCTCACTGTACCCTTCTGCCAGTAAAGCCAGAATTGAACCCTTCTTTTCCTCACTCAAAACTTTTTTTAACTCTTTTGGCATGGTCAATTGTTCCTTTTTTGTTTAGATGACCTGTGTGGTACTAGTAGCCCTGTTTTTGCCATCCAGCAAGCCCTATTGCAAGAGGATAGTGATGACCACAGCAGTGGGTTTTATACTTTTCCCTCATTAAATAAGATTTGGCTCAGGTGAACACTTAATCAGCACCTCATTAAGTAGAATGAGGTGTGCCTGTGTTGGAATTTAACAGCCACTGGAGTGGAATGGCTGCCATACATGTAGAGATACTGAATTAAGACAAATAAAAGGAGTGGTCTCTTAATTTTTTCCAGAGCTGTATACAGTCTGAAAGGAAGCAACTGACTATGGATAGGAGACGGTTTATGCGCAGGTGAAAATTTTACATTTCATATTCGCCAGAACATGTAACCTCCATTTAAGAAAGTCCCCAATCTCTCAGTCACCTTCATCATCTTTCCCTACGGAGAAGCTACAGATTTTACATTTTTGATGGCATCATAGGTCCGCGTCTGATAACGTTACCGACATGAGGAGAGGGGTGGTCATGCCACGTAACCACACACCACATGATTCTATATAAAACCTCAAAGTGAGCTGTACTGTATTCTTTCCTATTATTGACTTCTTACAATGTTTCACGTAAGCTAGTTAGCGAACGTGAGCTAGCGTGGTAATGATGAATGATGATGCATTCAATGACCACATGATTTACTCAAGCAAAGCAACAGCGTTAAGTTGCCTTTATGACGTCTGAGTAACTTTGTTAGCAATCGTTTAACAATTAATAAATCGCACAATACTACTGTGGTTAGCTGGCTAGCTAAATTTCTAACGTCATAGCTGCTCATTAGCCACCTTTCACACTAGCAGCAATACAAGAACCCTGCTGCTAACGTTAGCGGCTGTAAAACACAGATGTTACAGTAAAGTCAAAGCTAATGCACATCCAGTAAAACATATTCCATAATTTTGATATCGCTAACAGCACAGTTATTGGCTCAAAGCTGCAGCCACGGCTGAGCTGAGAATGAATAGCCACGAGAGTAACGAAATCGGCTGTCAGTGCCATCCACGACACGCTACAGCCATCAATGTACCATAATATACGTTACTCGTTTTAATGTTGTCTGTCACCTGTAATTGTTGATATTCCTCGTCAATTTCCTCCCACTCCGTCTGAAACTTTGGTTTGGACATTATGGTACAGTAGCTGATGTAGCGAGGACGACTTCAGCTGTCTCCCGAGTATCTTCTCACACTCTGTCTACTCAAAGCTTTTTAACTAGGCGGCAGGGAGCATGCGCACATCGACAGTCGACACAGTTGAAGACACTGTAATAAAATACTTTTTTTTTTTTTATAACAAAATAATAAAAAATGACGTAGGCATTAGTCGGACCTCCTTGACACATTTAACTATAACTTTAAATTGACTTTCAATTTAATTAACACTACAGTCTATGACAATAACAGTCTATGACTACAGTTTACAGTGCTGTTGCTAGGATACATCGAATGCTCTACTGTGTCGGTTATAGACACCGGCTAACTAGTAAAGTTTACTGCTAGCTACCTCAGCTGTCTAACACATGTTTTCTTAATGCTAACTACATAGCCTGAGTTTACAAGCGGATTGAGTTTAAGTAAATCATCCGCTTGGACACATCCCTAAGGTAAGTAACATTTATTTTCTTTGAATGAGTGTTTGACATTCTAATTTGGCCGGTTAGCTAACTTAACTAGCTAAATTAACGCTAACTGTATAACGTATAGCTAACGTTAGCTAACCTTAACTAACTTAATTAACTAACCTTAGCTATCGCTAAATTACCTGTAGCTTACGTACTAATTTAAACAAACCTGACTTGAATATCCTAAATGTAAGTTATGTGGATTTAGTTTGCACCCTATTTTCTTGTTTCTGCAGGTTTTTCGTCTATAAAATAAATAAATCAATAAACAACTAACGTTAGACATGATCTAATGATATGTGATGTTTTTGTTAAAAGTATTTTGTATTTAGTAAAACTTTGTATATATGTGCACGCATGCACTGTTTTACCTAACAGTGTAAATATGACCTGCATTGAAAGAAGGACAACGTAGAGTTGTTTTCCTTTACTCCATTTTTAATAGTCTAACCTGTACAGCTTCATGGGTGTAACCAATACATCCGTGGGTGTAACATGTTATTTATGTTATAGGGTTTACATCAAGCTACGTCAGGCCATGCCTTATTTTAAAACATCTAAAACAAATCAGCCATTGTCAACATTGCTGGTTATTAAGTCCCAGAAATGTGGATTAAGGCATACAGTTTTCTCGGCCAATGGAAATGAATACACTGGAGAGTGGCAGGACAACAAAAAGCATGGTGAGATACTTTTTATGTGAGCTTCCACTAAACTATACTGAGAAATTTGTGAACGCCGCCTGTTTATAAAGCATAACGTACTTTGGCTACAGTAGTATAGCTAAAATGTTTACATTTTAATTTTTTTCAAGGAAAGGGAACTCAGGTTTGGAAGAAGTCTGGTTCCGTTTACAATGGAGAGTGGAAATTTGGAAAACGTGATGGATATGGTACCTACAATGTGCTGCTTCCAGAAACAAAGGAGTATGCAAGGAAGTACTGTGGTGGATGGAAAAATGGAAAGAAGCATGTATGTATTTTATATACTGTTATTCATGTCATGCACACTGTAACACATGTATGTACACTCTTTGATATATTTTGCATTGTTTTCATTCTCTTTAGGACTATGGGATGTACTTCTACAATAACTCAGCCATTTATGAAGGGGAGTGGAGTGAGGACCAGAGAAGTGGCTGGGGAAGGATGTACTATGAGAGTGGAGATATCTACGAGGGAGAGTGGCTGAAGGATAAGAATCACGGACAGGGCATCATCCGATTTGGTAAGAGCACTTTGCTATACACACATAACAAAAAACAAATAATAGAATAGTGGGACAAGATGGTGGATTTTAAAATTTGACTTTTCAATTTGTGTCCAAGCAAATGGAAATTGGTATGAAGGTGCCTGGCAAGATGGCAAGAAGAACGGAAATGGAAAGTTCTACTATTCTGACATAGGCCAGCTTTATGAAGGCTTTTGGGTGGATGGAGTACCAAAATGTGGGACCCTGTCTGACTTTTGGAGGAATGAAGCACAGACACCGACAAAGTATCCAATTCCACCGGTATAACATTTTTACTCTGGCTACTTTTGCAGCGTTTACAAGTGGTCTGTCACCACTTATGTGACATACTCAAATAATCATGGATAACAAAGCACTTTTACAATGCATTATTGTAGATTAAAATATGAATGAATCTTTTTTTCCTAAAGCTACACCTGGTGGATATGCAGTTGGTATTAAGGGAAGCCCAGTCAGCCTACTTTGGGAGGATCAACAGCAAGTTTTCACTCAACGACACACTAACAGATGAAGAATAAAAAAAGGAAATACATGGAATGATGGCATTCAGCATGTTCAGTTTCGTCAAAAATATTCCACCCAAATAGTTTATTCGTGTCTGTGGTGCAAACCAAAAACATCTATTGATATTTTAAATGAGTTGAAAACAATAGTGATATTATTTAACATGTTAATCAGTTTACTACTAACACAGATGATTAAACAATGTAACTGTCATGATAATAAAAATCTTGCTGCTAACTCTAATTACCATATAATAGATCAGCTCAGTTCTAGGGTTCCTAAAACATTATACTACATACATTAAGAAAATACCTAATGATATACCTAGTTACTGAATTCACTACATTAGACAAACTTGATACTAATGTACACACATAATCAAAGGTTATGTCCATCTTCATAAATCGGGTCGCGGGGGCAATAGCTCCAGTAGGGGAAAACTTCCCTTTTGCCACATCAAAATGACATGTTTGGAGATTTTCTAGTCTTCCTCAAAGGTTATGTGATAAAAGGTAATGTTTATTTTTCTCTTTGAGGACTGATGGAAATGTCAAAATGACATGTTTATTTTCTCTTATAAGGACTGATCAAATAATAGCCATAACTGTATTTTTTTATACACTGCACTCTGACAATATTCATACCTTGAGATGAAAGGATCTCCTCTCATTACCAAACCACCCCAACGTCTAATTATGAGGGAATAATTGCAACTACAACCATGTGACAAGATAACACCACCAACATCCCACTACCTTAACTTTCACTTTGGAACTTCTACCTCTTCCAATAAAGACTTTTAACTCTTGAACTTAAAGATTGATCCGTTTCTCTAAATTGTTGAGAATAAAACCCTGGTTAAAATAAATGTAAATAAACAGCTTGATGATGAAAGCAACATGCTAATTCAGGACATGCGAGACATGTCGAGTGCTTAGTCTCAACAAAATAAAGCACAGAGAAAAACTAGTGTGTAATGTAGACAATTAGTCCACAGATGCTGAAATGTGAGTGGGATTTCTTTAAAAATCTCATGAGGATAAATGACAATTCACCATCAGATAGGGCTGGCTCAGTTGGTTATTCGGCATAAGAGCGATGTTAGGTAAAAACTGATATGTATAAGTCAACTTAAAATATTGCATTTGCAAAATGGTGTGACTTGCTTAGTCTGTGTCAATAATTACATTTCATAGATAAAATAGACATTATGTTCTCAAATAGTACATTCAAATTGTTTTTGAAATTCTGAAACTTTGAAAGCCATTTGATATAAAACGTTTATTTTAAAACCACAGCCTCTGCTACAGAACATTTTTGTTTTAGCAGCTGTTGAGTCAGTCTACAATCTGCAAGCATTACAAAACAACTGGTGAACATCACAAGAAATCATGTACACAGTGAACTAGGAGGAGAATGAAATACTTTTGGTTTACAAAACACAAGGTACTATATATTAACAAATGCAGTGTTCACTGAAAAAACAAGTAAATAACAGCAGCAGGCAACAGACAGGATTCCAAGTTACTGTTCAGAAGCCTCTGTCATTGTGTATATAAGATATGAGTCTATAAGTTAAATCAAACTATTATATTACTATTATAGTTAAAACTTATTATTAATTAAGACTTTCCAATTTTAAGACATGCATTACGGCAGATTTTTGAGTTCACAGTTGAACAAACATGTTTTCTGAAAAATACAACTCTTTTCACCAAATTAAATGTCACAAGAGGTGAGACATCCTCATTCCTGTAAAAAAATTAGAAGCCAATAATGTGGCTTCTGACTTGCAGTCAAGAGTTCCACCAAAATGCTTATCCACCATACTTCACTATGGGAAATGTGAGCTTGGAGACTGCAAAATGGACGACTCCCCTCTGTTGTCCAGCTCGTTTTGTAGTCTGGTGAGATTAGAGAGTTCCTCCAGCTCCTGAAACTGTCTGTCAGTCTTGTGGCTGACCAAGGAGCGGTAAAAATGCACAGCAAACACTATGAAGACTAAACCAAAAGGAACCATAATGGAGGTGGACGTAATAGCAGCCGCCACACCAGCTGAAACTGTATTATTACTGGACTTATTGGGCTTAACTGGCAAAAATTTGACCCAGCAGAGTAGAACCACCTCAGCTAGGAAGAGTAAGGTACCAATAACTGTAGAAAAAGCCCATGCCAGTTCAATGTGGTGGTGCATTCGCTCATGTGGAGACTCCTTCACAGAGTTAAGGTTGTGGACATTGCTGACAGCCTCTATATTGGGCAAAATGCAGGTGCTAACCATCAGAGCGAACAGGTGGACAGCTACAAGCACAGTGGTGCAGGCACTGAAGGCAATGAGTAGAGCAGGAGGGTAAGGATAGCTGTTGTCCAGTTGTACTTCTACCATAGCCACCTGAAAGGAAAGAATAGGAAGAGAACGGAAATCACGTTTGCAATACTGTGTTAAATGACTGATTATTCTACAAAAGAGTAAGAGGGTGGTTTAATGAGAATGTTACCATAGCAAATCCAGAAAGCAGTGCTGATGTCCGACTGGAAGCCTTCAGTTTAGCTCGACTCAGGTACAACTTCCTCCAGGACAGTGCTTGCAGTGAATGCTCGTTCAGACTCATGTTGCTCCTGTTATCAAAGGATTGGGCGAGCATCGTTTACGTAATTACCTTGTTACTCTTGCGGAACACGACAGAAACAAGCGTTCAACATGCCAACAGTGTACACTTGCAAAACAGTTAACCTCGCCAACTGCGGAAGCTATTTTTCCACCACCAGTCTCCAGCGTGTACTGCCCTTTCTTTAACTGTCTATGGTACTGCCTGCACCTAACATTACCCATAAGCCCGCGCGCTCAGAGGCGAACATCCGCTACTCAACTGTGGGTTGCATTTCCTCTGTTATGAGAATACGAATCAGCCCTCGTGAATACGGTGGATGTAATCACCACGTCCAATGTGTAGTAATCGTCAAAACATGTTAATGTCCATTTGAACGGTTTAATGAACCAATACACCAGTCCACGTGACACGTCACGTCTAGCGTACAGAAACAGTAATCATTACGATTAGATTGAATGAAACTAAATAAAGAGATTTTTTTGGATAAATAAACTATTTAATCGCTTGTTTTTTGTTAATATGGTAGGCTGAAATTCGTTAATAATGGTTTAAACGTACTGCTTTTTGCTTTCGACAACAACAAACAAACAGTGATCGGTCTGATGTGATAATGGTTTCTTCTTTGTAAAACCAGTTTAAAAGCAGTGAACATGCCGTGACGTTGTCCAACAATGTTTTGGTTCCTGGCGGTGACGTAATACACAAAAACATGGTTCCCTTGTTTTGAACCTGAAAAGCATGCTAACTGTTTCTTTAACTTCACTACGCATGAAGATGAATTTCCGAAACAGAGTGACTGGAAAACATTGATAAGAGACGATGGCTCAGGCCGTGGAAACGTGTGCTGATTCTGGACGCAGGCTGGTGTGTATCATCTGCCGTGTTAATGTTAGCTTTTTGAGCGAGATTGGCAGCGAGCTAATTAGTTAGCCAAAGCTAACGTTTGCAACGGTAAACGTTGGCATCTTTGTCAAGTCACAAAAGCTGTTCAAGTTAGATACGCATGAGCAGAAACGATAGCTCTCTAGCATTAGGTGTTAACGTTATAACTTACTGTATATGTGTAACAGTTCAGAGGACGTACGTTCAAGATAAACCAACATCTAGCTAGATCAGTGAAATCCTGCAAACATTGGACATGTATCATTGTGGAGTAACGTTAACATACCAACTACTGTCTTTTCCCAGGACAAAATGTCGTTTAATGGTTATTGTGCTTGACGTCACGTTTAGGAAAAAAAATATGCTACTGTAGTAACGTTATCAGAAAACGGAATATGACTCCAGTTTGAAGTTAGGGATTTGAAATAAATGTTTACTGGCTGTTAATGGAGACAGAGTTGCCGTCATAACATAAATAGTTTGCTTTCCACGCGTGTTCCATTGACTGTATTATGTAAATCATCTCGTTTTCAATGGCAGCGCTCCATCTGTCGGAGGATGTACGACGAAAACGAGGATTTGTCCGATGTTGAAGAAATTGCAAACATCAGAGGTTTCAGTGTGGAGGAAAAGCTTGTTAGTGACAGTTACAGCTCCACATTTGTTCACTGCATGGAGGGTAAAGGTAAAGTAACACAAAGCATATATTTTATTTTGATTAACCACTTTTCTGTTGGTATTGTTATACATTTTGCAATAAGATTGATTGGTAAGATGCATGTCTTTACCACAATAAATATATTTTCCTATAAATGCCTTTGTCCATAACACACTTGCTGTCTTGCAGACTTCTCTTATGAATATGTGCAAAGGGAGGCTCTCAGGACACCACTCATTTTCAAAGAGAAAGATGGACTAGGGATCAGGTGAGAAGATATTGTTGTGAGTTCATCAGTTTACAGATGGTTAAAAATAATCTTTGACGTTGATTGAACCCACTTTATATTTGTTGTATATAATTGTGTTTTTAATCAACACATGTAATTTATAATTTATATATACATTATTTATATATTATTTACTGAGTGACATCAATCTCTCTCTTTCTTAGAATGCCTGATCCAGAATTTACAATCAGTGAAATTAAAGGTTTAGTTGGTAAGTAGGATGCTACACACACACACACACACACACACACACACACACACACACACACACACACACACACACACACACACTAAAATGTATGCCTACATGTTTACTAAGGTAGCAATTAATGTTGTTAAAAAAGAAAAAAATCATCTAAAAGGGTGGAGAGCTGATGGAAAGAAATAGGCAGGCCAGTGAGTTTTAGCTTTTCAGAAGATCTGCGTTGATCTGATGTTTCCTTAAAGTGTATATTCTCTCATCCATGTTTACTTCCACAGTACTGTAAAAATAATGTGATCAGAAAATTGAAATATTTTTACACATTAAAATATGACAAGTGAAGCCTGAAATTGAAATGGATTGAGGCATAGTTACTCCATCTAGTGGGGAAGATGGTGAATTACATGCATTAGAGCTACTTGTTCATAATGAAATCTGTGAAAGGCCAACAATAAACATTGTCTATATACATCTCACAAGTTTGCTAGAGCATGCTAGATTGTTCTTAGACAAACTGACAGACCTATGGCATTACATGTTAACAGTAAAAGTGCTCAAAGCTTAAAGTCAAGTTGTGTCCTGGTTGTGGCTTGCAGGCAGTCGTCGGTCTGTGGATGTTATGGATGTGAGCACACAGAAAGGCTCAGAAATGAGCATGGCTCAGTTTGTCCGTTATTATGAGACACCAGAGGAAGAGCGGGACAAACTCTTTAATGTCATCAGCTTAGAGTTCAGTCACACTAAGCTGGAGAACCTCATCAAGCGGCCCACTGTGGTAAATATAACATGACACTCTCTGTATGATGTCATAAAAGTTTTATGCATGTCACAAATCTGGTACCATCTTCAAAGAATGCATGACTGAAAACGCTGTGATTGATTGCTAAAAGTGCCGTTTTGGTCACTCTCCCAGGTGGATCAAGTGGACTGGGTGGACAACATGTGGCCTCCTGATCTGAAACATAGCCAAACAGAAGCCACCAATGTAATCTCTGACATGAAGTACCCTAAAGTGCAAAGGTATGACTTTGCTGGATTGTGTTTCTGTTTTCACAAAGATTTTCCTGAGCTGTATGTCAGACTGTGTAAAAAAGAGAAATGTATAGAACCAGATATATAAAATACTTGCAGGAAATAGCTGCTTCCTTAGCAGTAAATACCATTTCTCCTCTCATCTGAATGTCTCATATCGCTCTATCACTGTAGTGTGCTGTAAGTGCTCTTGATTGTTGCTAGGCAGCAGGATTTTCCACAGTGGAGGATGGTTTTATAACAGCTGTAGTCTGACTGCACAGACACTTTTAAGCCAGTCAGCTGTCAGCATTTGTACATAGCTTAAACAAAATCTTGTATTTGTATTGTACATAGCTAAGAGTCAAAACCAATTGTGCTTTTCCTTTTATCCTCTTATTTCCTCCCATCACACAGAGACCCTACTAACCCTCTGATCTTTCCGCTCATTTTCTGTTTATTGATTTTAATTTTTATTCCAATAAGAATCATGTTTAGGTGAGTGCTGATGGTAGGGTTTAGGGCGTACATAATTGAATGCAGACAGGATGCTGAAACCAGTATGTTATTAATATCGGCTCTGATTAAAAAATGTAATGGGCATTTTCATTTACCAATTGATTAATCATGATAAAAAACATTTAATTAATTGCTAATTAAAATAATTTTGGGTGTTGCAACCCTAAATTATTATCTGTCTTGGTTTCATAATTTCTTTTTCTCATGCAAGCAAAACTGCACTTCCACTATCTCCTATAACAATAGTTATGTACTGACTGTTCACTGGCCCACTGTTTACTACTTACACTGTTTACTGGCTATATTAGCCCATATGCACAACCCCTTCCTTTATCCTTTATCTTTTCACTATTGGACTTATTTGCACTACCACCGTGACACACACTCTCATGGAGCACCTTATGCACTATATAATGGCCATGTCACTGCTAGCATCTCATGCTTATACATCCCTTAGTACATTCATGTGGATTTTTTAAATTTGTTTATTTAGTATCTTCTCTTTTATTGTCTATATTATTCATGTGGATTTGTTTGTTTTTAATTTGTTTTTATCATCCTCTTATGATGTATATCTCTTATGTGTATGTTGTGTGTGTGTGATGTCTGCAAGCTACTGGGACTTTGAATTTTCCCATGGCAATCAATAAAGTATCTATCTATCTATCTATCTATCTATCTATCTATCTATCTATCTATCTATCTAATATTACCACAACACACTGATGTTGGCTTTTTTCTGGTTGATTTTTGAACGTTTGCTACATCCATTTGTTTTGTTTGTTTCACATCATCTCTCTGTGGGAGACATAATAGTATTAAATACTGCATAGATTTCTTTGGTAATGTTTTTTTTTTTTCCTTTTTTTCAGATAAACAGTGCTGTTTACATCTAAATTACATAATCATTTGTATCTTAGAGTGCTAATCATTCCTCAATTAATTTCCAAAGGAGAGATGTCCCACTGTGAACAATTTTCTATGCTGTAGTGCTCTTGTGAGTGATTTCTAGTGGTGTTTTCTATTGGTAGCAGTTGTTTTCAGCAAAACACAACTGAGATTACCACTGACTTCTAATTGGTTGATCTGTGTTGTTCCTTTTTTTAGGTCTTTTTATCGTTGTCAGACTGTTATGCTATACTTGTACATCATCACACTGTACATGACTTTTACATTGTGATTGTTTTTTTTTTTAATGATTTTGTTATCTCCTCTGCTATAGGTATTGTTTGATGAGTGTGAAGGGCTGCTACACAGATTTCCACATAGATTTTGGGGGAACTTCTGTTTGGTATCACGTATTCAAGGGACAGAAAGTAAGTTCATTGTAGTCTTATTTTATTTGAATAATTTATAGTGTTTATTGGTCCCCAGTGGGGAAATAACAATTTACACTCCGTTTTGTTAGAATCACTACACACAGGCCTGAAATACACACAGTAGCATAGTATAGTTATAGTAACATATATGATATTTTTGTGCAACAAATATCCATTTATATGTTTCTTTTCAGTAAATATGAAAGGGTACATATATATTCAGTTTCATACTTGTTTTTTCATACTGATTTGGATTTACATTGACTGGGCCTATGTTTTCTCGTAACATATACTGTACCTATGTTCTCTGTCTCTGCAAAATTCGGAATGATTGAGATTTCTCTTGGCACAGCTACCAGAAGACTTACAACTTTCAGACAAGTTGCTCACATCACATCTACGTCTTGAGGCTCAGTTGGCCATCACTGGAACAGTGCTTCTAATAGCCTTCAATGGTCTCCGTTGAAAACAACGGCGCCACATTGTCCATTTCTTACACTGTCTATGATTCCCACAGCATCTCTGCACCGTCATTGCAGCTGGGGAATGACTGTAACGGCACTGTTGCTGCTTTCCATTTCTAAATACAAGCTGTGTGCATTTCTGCGTGGATTGAGCATTCTGACACTTTTACAGTACTTACATAGCACCTCGATCTGCTTTATAATAAAAAAGACTTCTCACTTTTTACAACATGGGACCTTTAAGTGGAGAAATTAAGAAAATGTGTGTCTGGTATAGATGGTGTTGCTAACAGTCAGAGTTGATAATTCACCTAACCTGGCCACGGCTATACATTCTATTCTTTAAAATAAAAAATCTCTACTTCTCCTCAGGTGTTTTGGCTTGTGCCTCCAACCCCACATAACCTTGCCCTTTATGAGGACTGGGTCCTGTCAGGCAAGCAGAGTGATATCTTCCTGGGTGACCGAGCCGATGGATGCCAGAGAGTGGAGCTTAAGCAAGGATACACCTTCTTCATCCCATCTGGTGTGTTGGCATGGTTGTTTTAAAGTAACCAGCAGGAAAAGATTAGCTGCCACTTCAATAAACACTGATCCCAAGCTTTACCTGACTATTACACGGTATATTCAATGTGAATTTGCATGAATCCTCTATATGTTACCTTATCTCTTTACATATGTTTTGTACTTGTTTTTAAATTAAGGGTGGATTCATGCTGTCTACACTCCAGAAGACACACTGGTGTTTGGAGGCAATATTTTGCACAGCTTCAACATTCCTATGCAGCTTACCATCCATGAGATAGAGAACAGGACTAAGGTAGGAGTCTTCATTGTACGGCTGAACTGTGGCCTGCACAGCATACAGTAAACTCTACCTGTGATAATTCAATCTCTTAAGAGAACCAAGGGAGTGTGAGTTCACCTGAAAGAGGCAGGAGATTGAAATGCAGCTGATTCCTCCTTCATCACATCTCTCAAAGAGAATTAAGGGAAAAGATTAAAATAACAAAATATTGGGGAGTGAAAAAATGTTAATAAATACCAATGTGAATGTTTGGAAGATATGTGGGAACCCAAAAGCAGTACCTCTTTGTGTGTTGTAAGATGTTGGTGGCTTGAGAAGGGAGAGGGGCATGAAGGGACACTGAATGTTAATGATTATACATCAAATAAATAATATCTTGTATGTTAGTATAGTTTTCAATTTGAATGTGTATAATAAAACATGCCTGTTAAAATTGCAGTTTGTTCCTGAAGAAGTGTGCGTGTTTGTTTGTGTGCATGAAATGACAGTGTCTGCAGTGATAGAGCACAACATATTACCACGAGTAATAATCCCTTTTTACACTGCTGTTGTTGTCAGTGATACAAGTTCTGTCTGCAGTCTCTGTCATGCTCATGCACGTGTAAAGACACAGACAGAAGTCTGGTTAAGATTACATGAAATTTAAGAAATCAGATAAAGCCAACAATAACTAGATAACTTGAGTGCATGTTACATATAAGATGTTTTTCAAGGTTGACACTGATGAGCTTTGTCCTTGTTTTCAGGTTCATTCCAAGTTTCGTTTCCCTTTTTATTATGAGATATGCTGGTATGTTCTGGAGAGATACCTGCACTGCCTCACCAAACGCTCTTACCTTTCTCAGGAGATCCGCAAAGAGCTTGTACAAATGGGTGAGCGAAATTGAGTAATGCAGCTTCTCATTAAATTCATACTCATGACATACACTAGGTGAAATAGAAATGCAACGTGGACATATACAATCAGTCATTTGAAATAAGTATTTTTTTTTCATTTTGTTCTTTCAGACTATGACACAAAGGCAAACACAGAGAGCCTCTCCTCTGACTCAAGGAGCCAGGACATGAATGAGGACTCATGTGAGACTCAAGTCAGGGATGGCGTGGGTGAAAAACCAGAGAGAGCTGCCCAGGATGGCCCCTGCTCTCCTGACAACCGGAGGGGCCAGCATCTCAAAGCTGTTTTATGTGTTGACTCTGAGGATAGTTGTAATCCCGGCTCTACCTCTCTAGAGTTCTCCCAAACCCCCTCTGATTCCCCAGCCTCGGAGTCTCCAAATAGATGGACGCATTTGACTGAATTTGAATTGAGTGGACTTAGGACACTTGTTGAGAAGCTAGAGTCGCTCCCTGAAAATAAAAAATGTGTTCCAGTGGGAATAGAGAACCCACAAGCCCTGCTGGAAGACATTAAGGTAAGAAACAAAAAGATGACACAGTAACACTATCATTTTCACTATATATACCACTTACACGACACAATAGAGTTCTCTCTTACTTTATGTTTGCCCTTGTGGCTGTCTAGGTTGTCTTCAAAGAACATGCCGATGACGACCCCAAATTAGCAATCACTGGAGTTCCTGTGGTGTACTGGCCCAAGAAAACTATAAAGGTAAGACTATGTAAACTTTTTTATTGCTTTTGCACCAAATATTGTTCTTCATCTTTATTTGGGACTTTCAGATAAAACTGATACACACTTGATTTTGTGTTGATCACTTAATACAATAGAAAAATCATCGCAATTATATAAAGTGAGCACACGTGATGGGCAGAGGTTTGAGCCCATGCACCGCACCTGTCACTTGTCTATATCATCTTTACTTTTAATGGATTCATATTTAGACGATGACAGGCGTGCAGTTTATGTTTTAAAGGAGTTACAATAACTGAGTGATAATACAGCCACAGCCTATTGGTGATGAATGTGGTTAGTAACAGCCCAAAACCAGTAACAGCATGAATCAATGCTTTAATGTCATACAGTTAAAAATCAACTGAAAATATGATTTTCTGTTTGATATATTTGAATTAGTCTTATTGTCAAAGAATTGTCTGGTTTTCAATATCAACACTGAATTTTAATTAAATTAGGTAAATGACGGTATTATTAGTAGTACTGATTCACTGCTTACATGTTTGCAGATGCTCATTAATTACTTAGTACTACTTATGTATGTGCCTTTTGGACATCAGAATGGTGTACACAATACCTCCTTAGACCAAAGTGATATTCTATGACTTAAATAGCTGTAAACACTTTCAAGTTTGACGAATCTTAAATGTCCTTAAAACTTATCATTTGAGTCCGTAAGAGGGTCTAATCAAGGCTATTACATTAATTGGTTAAATGTAAAATAATACAATAATTACCTCTTCTGTTTTCCTTAATGGTATGAATGGTAGTATGAAAAGGTCAAAATGCCTATTAACAAAATGATACACAGACGTACTGTGTTCATTTTCAATGCTCTCTGACTTTTGCATTATAATATAAAAATGTGGAGCGTTAAATATACAATATAATATATATAATAATATAGTATATGCAGTAGGTGCTCAAGTAAAATTAACAAAAATGTAAATTTGAATTAGTAAATTCAATGCGACTCAATCAAGTTAACTGTTGATATTTTATATATTGTGCATACTTTTTAATTTTGTATTTATAATTCCTCATCCAAAGGATGCATGAAGTGTGTAACAGACGGAGAAGCCTCAACAGGAGGTGGATAGAATGTGTTGTATCTGAATGTGTAGAGGTGATTTCTATTGGTTTCATGGACCCTCTGGATCACCCCCACCCGTTCGTCCAAAGGCCAGCTGCTGGTGGTGGGGCCTCTTTGTGTTTGCCTTTTGTAATGAGATGCCATCTGGCTCTATTGGCTGTGCAGAGCCTGCTCTCCTCTCCCTGTGATACTCATCATGAATATGACAGCACCTTCTCTGCATTTCCTCTCCTCATTGGACAGAAGCAGACACCCCCCAGTATAATATTGTATAATATTCTGATGCACAACATCCTCCCGTTGGCCCCGCGCTTCCCAACACCCCTCCTTTTTTTCAGGGAGAGGATCCATATTAATGAGGCAGGCTTGTCTGTGTTTCCTACATCTGCTTGTGGTATTGTTGAGCTTTAGAGTAGGAGGGAGGGCTGTAGGCCAGACGGCAGTAGCAGGAGTAGAAGGAGGAGGAGACTGCAGCCATGTCAGTTTGCTGTGAGCTGGACGGTGTGTGAAAACCAGCCATGGCCATGTCGCTGAGCGCTGATGATGAGGACTACGACTCAGAATCTGAGCAGG
Source organism: Etheostoma perlongum (assembly GCA_026937815.1). Classification (NCBI taxonomy): domain Eukaryota; kingdom Metazoa; phylum Chordata; class Actinopteri; order Perciformes; family Percidae; genus Etheostoma; species Etheostoma perlongum. Next base: position 13,417,077 of record CM049386.1, read on the forward strand.
TTAGCACACCAAACCCCAGCAGGCAGGCGTAGTGAGGCCACCAGAGGAATGCTTGTGCCAGACGGAGCAGTTTGCAGTATCACAGGGCAGCGAGGAAATGGAGCTACCTGGAGAGAAATGCATTGATTCAGTCTACCCTCTGTGTTTGGTCTTTAATTTTGGCCCTTTGTTTTTGATAGGTGTGTGTATGTGTATGTGTGTGTGTGTGTGTTTCTGTGTGTGTGTGTGTGTGTGTGTTTCTGTGTGCATGCTTGTGTGTTTTTGTCAGGTGAAACCAGCATTAGGAGAAGGCTGTGTTTATATAGCTAAGAGCCTCAGGGCTGCTATTGGTTGTTACAAAGCAGAGAAGCAGAGAAATAGAAATTCATGTAGATGCATGAGATTAATCTTTCATGGTTTGATTGTAAAAGCACCAGATACGCATGTCAGAATATGTGTTACCCCCCTAAAAGGTTATCTGTTAATGAGAAAGCAGTCATTAGGAAAGGAATATTTGATGGCTCCTAAGAGGAGACTTACTTACACAGCAAGAAATGTGTTTTGGTAATTTTAATTTGTCTTCTATTTAACTCTGAAAAACACATCCTTACTGTACGTTAATTCTGTGGCTGCATTGAGAGTTAAATAAAACATTTAATTGCATATGATGTGGCCATTTTTAAGTTTTGTTTGTTCCACTGATGCAAATGCACCTGTTCTTGGTGTCACAGCTTTTTGAACATCAAAGAAATAGGCTCAGGGCTAATGTGCAATATATGTTAAAGTACCAGCAAGTCAAGTCACACAGTCCAACAGTTTAGCATCTAGCACCTGTCTGAACAACTAGTTAGTTAATATATACTTGTACAGTATATTCTATATCTTCAAAAATATGCTCTGCATACTATGTAAAGAGTTTTAAACGTGTTTTATTGATTGACACTGTTGCTGTTGTTCAATCAACATTCCTCAGCTTCTCAGTAACTATAAACTCCCCAGAGGTTTATAGAGTTGGTGTAACACTCGTTCCACTTTCCTTTTGTCATATGTTAAATCTGAGCTTAACACTAAATACTGTGTACTATAGCAATAATATGTTTTTTTGTGTTTGTTTGTTTTTAAAATACAGCTTTACGACATATGCTATCTCTAAAGATTAACAGGAAAGGAATCCCTCCAAGAACTTGTGAACCCAATTTTTTTTGCCAAGTTAATTGTTTCCACATTATATTCCTAGAGGTAAAGAAAAGAGAAATCATGGATTTTGCTCACAATAATCTAAAAAATGGGGCAGTGTTTATGTCTGTTTAGGACTTTTAGACACCACAGAGTTGTGTGTTTCTGATTTTGAATGTCTTATGCTTTTGAAAAAAAAGTCCTGTTGTTTCTGCAATCTTTGCTCAGTATGCTCTGTCTTCAATGTGTGTTTGAGGTGATGTTAAGTATAGCCACATGAATAGATTTCCACTGTTCTCCACAGCAGCTTAAGAGGCTCCAAGGCTGTGTCAATGAACATTAAAGTCTGCTATCCATAATGCTGCTCAGCTAAAGGAGCTTTAGATACAATACCAATACATTACTAGTTGGTAACTTGTAATATCCTCATACTGAGGACACATGTAAGTGTTGTTAGGAGGTGTGTTTACTACATCTACTTATGGTACACCAAAGACTAAAAACCCTTGCCCCTGATACAGAAAGTAGTTACTAAGAGTGAGAGGCAGTGTATTTCTCTGGCAGTGTTTTTGTCAAACCCTCCTGTCATTTTATTTCTGAGTATCACAGGGATATCTGCTTTAGTGATCACTCACTTAGCAGACAGAGGGGGTTTAGAGGGGATTTAGGGGACAATATGGACAGCTTTCTGAAGTATCTTTTCATTTGCCTCTTAAACCTGCAGGATTGTTACAGGTGTAATCAGACGGTACACACTACAGTGTCTAGCTGTCTGTTATTTAATGTGATCTGACATTAGCAGATTGACCATAACTCTGAACTGTTGTCTCATGTTTGTAGGGACTGGCAAATGACAGATATGTGTCTTTTTCTGAGATATTTGGTCTCATTCCAGTGTTCTTCTAGAGCAGACCTCCTGTCTGTAATCCCCATGAATACCCTCAAAACGGTCCAGTGCAGACTGCTCAAGCCCTCCCCCCCAATATCTCACTCTAATCCTGTCTGGTAACCACATATCTGACTGCCTGTGTTAGTCTATTTCATGGCTATTGTTAGAATAAATTATTGTAATATGCCTAAGATTGAGCCTGCTTTCTCTTTTTCTGTTAGAGTCTCATTACAGTTCTTATTGGTTACACGTCTGTGTGTCATAGACTGTTCTGTTAGGGAATGGGACGTGGCTGTTGCTATGCTGACGCTAGGAGAATCTGCACTGCCGATGTAACTAAAGAAATCAGATCTTCATTTCCAAGAGCTGCAGTCTTTTGCACTCCTTCTTGTTTATTTCATCTCACACATTGCCACATATTTTCTCACGTGGCACGGTTGGCAGTCTTTTGACTTGTGGTTTTCATGTTAAGAATACATTGTTGTAGTTGGTGCTGTGAGCCTGAGAAGGAGCAGAATATATAACACTAGAACAACAATGATGGAGATCAAAGGCTCTCATTTCCATTACCCAGTTCTATTAAATAGAGCACATTTAATGTGTACTGTTATAAATCAGTATGTGTGCCCCCTAACACAGAATAATGGCTCCTAGTGATCCATGTGTGAAATGTAGCCATAAGTGCAGTTTCTCTTTGAAGTCGAAACATGCAAGCAAGTGAAGTGCTAAATTTGGAAGATGCCTCCAGGGACATTCTTGATATGTTTGTTTTCTCCTGGATGCCGTGCTTTAACAGCCATGAAAAAATATGGATTCATACAATGCATGATAAAATTTGTGTTTGTGGATATACAGTATATACTATGTAGTGTATATGGATGCATCTCTATGTGGCTTATTGACCGAAAGTTACAAAGAGCAAATAAAGTATTAGGTAGTACCTCCTACATCCACCATAACACTGTTCCTGTTGAATTTAATAGTATAGAATGTTTAGATTTTTTTCATATTACATCACATGATTATGGTCCTTATTATTGAGCCATAGCACCATTTAATAAATTAAATTAAATGTCATTTAGAACATTAGATTAAGGTTCTTTTCAGAGCTTAATGCCTCTCTCTTTTCTTAAATCTGAAATATTGGTAAAAAGTCTCTGAATTGTCAAATTGATAAACTAATAATACAGTTAAATTTGTTGACCATTTAGAATCTAGTGAGAAAATGATTCTAAAGCATCTGTAGGCTTAAAAGTCTTCTTTGTCTTTTTTCTTCCTTTTACACAGTAAATACTACAAATTTGCTTCACAGTATTAATGTGAATGCACTTCTATTTGTCGTATTTGACTACTTAACTATATTTAAGTAGCATACTTTGTATATAGCATCATGATATTGCTAAATATTTATTCTTTATCAACAAACTAATTCATCTAGCCTTTTAAATGCCTGTTTGTGAAATATCTGTTGCCTAATCATTTTAGGTACTTGACCCTGTATCCTCTTTATCCTTTTAGCCCCGGCCTCCCAACCGGCCGAAACCTAAGATGGCAGCTTCTCCTGCATCAGCAGTCAAGCTGTCAGCTAGTCGGGGAACATCTGGTGCCAGGAGGAGAAGGACGCGCTGTCGGAAGTGTGAGGCATGCCTGCGGACGGAGTGTGGAGAGTGCCACTTTTGTAAAGACATGAAGAAGTTTGGTGGGCCAGGCCGGATGAAACAGTCCTGCATCATGAGGCAGTGCATTGCAGTAAGTTATTTGTTTATAATTTTCTCAGGGAATTTTCATTTTGATATACACATGATGTTAAAGGAATAGTTTGACATTTTAGGAAATGTGCTTGTTTTTTGTCTGCAGAGAGTTAGATTTGAAGATCAAAACCATTTTCATGTCTGTATGCTAAAGCTACAGCCAGCAGGTGATTAGCATAACGACGGAAAACAAGAGGAAACTACTAGCCTGGTGCTCTAAAAAGCTAAAACCTACTAGCACTGGAAAAGCTCACCAATTAACATGTCATATCTTGTTTATTTAATCTAAAATCACCAGGAGGTTGACAGGCAACCACCAAAAAATTAATCCAGCACCTAACCACAACTTGTTGTTTCTACACTTTGGTTTTTGTATGGATTGTACAAATTTGATATGACCCATTGGTCGGTAAGCTTCAGAGATGCTTGTTGGTGAATTTATTTATTTTATTTTTTACTGCTTGCTGGCTATAGCTTCATATTTAGCATTTAGACATAAGAGTGGTATTTATCTTCTTAACTTATTTCTCAGTCTTAAACTAATCATTTTCGTTAGCTTTCCTTTCATTTAATTTGGAATACTTGATTTTAGGTGAGTCCATGTAGTGAAGATGTTCAACATGGTCTCTAAGGCAGTACAGGGTGATTACTAGGGTGTTCCAGGTGGTTGCTATGGTAGTGACACAAGTATTACTAATAATGTGTGTAATGGCAGCAGCAGCAGAAGTAACATTTGTTGTAGCAGTAGTCACAGAAGGCCATAGAGAGAGGTGGATCCCAAGTCATTCTTGCTTGAACTGGAAGTCATTCTGGTCTGCCTTCTTGAAGGCTGTCTCAATGCTTTTATTGCTGCCCCGAGGATCGAGAATTGAGGAGGGATCTCTAAGGAGCTATGACTGAGGATACCAAAGAGCAGCCTCCCTGGAAGCAGTGCAGCATAAAGCCGTTGCTAACTCCGCCCATACTGCTGACAAATTCATGTAACGCTTCGAAGAAAATTATGTCTCATCCATCTAAAAACACATTTCCTCGTTTCCTCTCTCCATGCATGATTTCCTTGCATCTCTCCCATGCTTCCTCAATGGGACAAGAGGGGTTTAAGACGCAAGGAGGAAAGCAAGTCAAGGAAACGGTTATGCAATTTAAGGACCTTGGACATACCCATAGACAAGTTTTCAATGTTTCAGCACCATGGACAGAGATATGTTAGAAGGACAGGGTTTGATTGTTTCTGTAACATACTGTACACAACCACTGAGAAAGCATCATTTTGAATGATTTGACCACGATAAACAAGAGAGTTAGAGAGTATTATTTCACTCTCCCAATATCTTACACTTGCGGTCTAAGCTCTTTAGTAACTGTGTCCCACTTTTAAGATATGCCAATATGCTTAACCCACTCTTGGTGTTTACAGTGAGGAAAATAAGTATTTGAACACCCTGCTATTTTGCAAGTTCTCCCACTTAGAAATCATGGAGGGATCTGAAATTGTCATCATAGGTGCATGTCCACTGTGAGAGACATAATCTCAAAAAAAAAAAATCCAGAAATCACAATGTATGATTTTTAACTATTTATTTCTATGATACAGCTGCAAATAAGTATTTGAACACCTGAGAAAATCAATGTTAATATTTGGTACAGTAGCCTTTGTTTGCAATTCCAGAGGTCAAACGTTTCCTGTAGCTTTTCACCAGGTTTGCACACACTGCAGAAGGGATTTTGGCCCACTCCTCCACACAGATCTTCTCTAGATCAGTCAGGTTTCTGGGCTGTCGCTGAGAAACACAGAGTTTGAGCTCCTTCCAAAGATTCTCTATTGGGTTTAGGTCTGGAGACTGGCTAGGCCACGCCAGAACCTTGATATGCTTCTTACAGAGCCACTCCTTGGTTATTCTGGCTGTGTGCTTCAGGTCATTGTCATGTTGGAAGACCCAGCCTCGACCCATCTTCAATGCTCTAACTGATGGAAGGAGGTTGTTCCCCAAAATCTCGCAATACATGGCCCCGGTCATCCTCTCCTTAATACAGTGCAGTTGCCCTGTCCCATGTGCAGAAAAACACCCCCAAAGCATGATGCTACCACCCCCATGCTTCACAGTAGGGATGGTGTTCTTGGGATGGTACTCATCATTCTTCTTCCTCCAAACACGGTTAGTGGAATTATGACCAAAAAGTTCTATTTTGGTCTCATCTGACTACATGACTTTCTCCCATGACTCCTCTGGATCATCCAAATGGTCATTGGCAAACTTAAGACGGGCCTTGACATGTGCTGGTTTAAGCAGGGGAACCTTCCGTGCCATGCATGATTTCAAACCATGACGTCTTAGTGTATTACCAACAGTAACCTTGGAAACGGTGGTCCCAGCTCTTTTCAGGTCATTGACCAGCTCCTCCCGTGTAGTTCTGGGCCAATTTCTCACCTTTCTTAGGATCATTGAGACCCCACGAGGTGAGATCTTGCATGGAGCCCCAGTCTGAGGGAGATTGACAGTCATGTTTAGTTCTTCCATTTTCTAATAATTGCTCCAACAGTGGACCTTTTTTCACCAAGCTGCTTGGCAATTTCCCCGTAGCCCTTTCCAGCCTTGTGAAGGTGTACAATTTTCTCTCTAGTGTCTTTGGACAGCTCTTTGGTCTTGGCCATGTTAGTAGTTGGATTCTTACTGATTGTATGGGGTGGACAGGTGTCTTTATGCAGCTAACGACCTCAAACAGGTGCATCTAATTTAGGATAATACATGGAGTGGAGGTGGACATTTTGAAGGCAGACCAACAGGTCTTTGAGGGTCAGAATTGTAGCTGATAGACATGTGTTGAAATACTTATTTGCAGCTGTATCATACAAATAAATAGTTAAAAAATCATACATTGTGATTTCTGGATTATTTTTTTTTATTATTTTTTTATTATCTCTCACAGTGGACATGCACCTACGATGACAATTTCAGACCCCTCCATGATTTCTAAGTGGGAGAACTTGCAAAATAGTAGGGTGTTCAAATACTTATTTTCCTCACTGTACTTACCCCCTGATACTGCTTTGGAGCAGTAGTCAGAGCTAAGTATGTGCCTCAGTTCATCACGGTCTGGTGTGCGACATTAGCCCATTTATTGGTTGTAATCAAACTAGCTAAATCAGCAAACAAGTTGCAAGTTGTTAAGTTCAGGACATTTAATTCAGTGAATATAATCAAACTGTGTAATCCACAGACTGCAGCATTGTCACTGAAACGTAACTGAATGGAAATATTATGAATGAAAGAATTGGGAGGAAGTGTTGGTTAACTAGTTTGTCAATCACAATTGTGGCCGAGAGGAATTGTTCCCAAAGAGAATATTAATTTGATACAGCAGCCTTATCTTCAAGCCTCTGTTTTTGTCTCCAGCCTGTCCTGCCCCACACAGCAGTGTGTCTCGTCTGTGGAGAGGCAGGGAAAGAGGACACAGTGGAGGATGAAGAGGAGAAGTTTAACCTTATGCTCATGGAGTGCTCCATCTGCAATGAGATTGTTCATCCTAACTGTCTTAAGGTAAATTAGTCAACATCAGCATATATTGAATGTTGTCAGACAGATAGACAGAACAGGTGGAGGTAGCTATGGTGCTGATATAGATGTTAATATTGAGGTAAACGATGCAGTCAAATGCACACCCAAATGTCTTAAGGAAATGTTGCAGGGAGTTTACAGTTTATTGATGGTCAACACAAACTACAACATCCGTCCACTACTCGTTTGGGTTCCAGTAATCAGATTTTGCACTTATTAATAATGTGCTACTTTTGTTCAGGTAAAAGATTCAAATGGAGTAGTCAATGATGAATTGCCAAACTGCTGGGAGTGCCCAAAGTGCAACCATGCAGGGAAAACAGGGAAAGTAAGTATCTGTATGGATCTACTTTTGTATTTATCTAAATCATGAAATTATTAAGCAGTTGACTCTGTCTCAGAAACGCAGAACCAGAGAAATAAAGTTGTGCTCTTTGTTTTTCTAACCTTTTGGCCTCAAAGCAAAAAAGGGGGCCAGGATTCAAGTATGCATCAAACCTCCCTGGCTCTCTACTGAAAGAACCACGGTTTAACCGGGATTCAAAAGAGGAGCCTGACCCACCGATGTTGGCTACAGCAGCTGTTACTGCTTTGACTACCACATCTGCTGTGAAGAGAAAGTCAGAGCGGGAGGAAATCCCAAAGAGGAAAGAAGAAGAGCCGCCAAAGAAACGTCCCCCCTTGCTGTCTTTAGATGGTACGCCCCGACCGAGGCTCGAGGACAACCCACTAAGGAAAAAGAGAAAACTTTTTGACACCAATGATGAACCTGTCATTGTGAAAAAGAAGGTAAGAATCTTATCTGTTGTAATCTTATCAGTTACACTGAATGAAGTGGAGCCATGATATGGATAAATCTCATATACTTTGAGTGGTAACATATCATCAACGTTTGAATGTACATTGTCGTGTTCAGAATCGCATACTAATGTACTGCGTACTACATACTTAATGAAAATAGTTTATTACAAATGTAAATCAACATTACCTCTTTCACTCAATTTCATATTTTCCAGTATTATTTTAAGGCAAATTGAAATTATTAAATACTTAAGTTTAAAATGTTTTCTACAGTACATTAGTACACTGCTTTCTGTTTTGTAACTCGCCATCATTTGTAATTATTTCACCCAGCGGTTAATTTTTTAAACTGTCTATCTCGCAGTCTGCCATTGGACAGTCTGAAGAGCTGCAATGCATTTTGGGCAGTTGAGTATGTCCAGTAAGCTCATGTCTCGTACTCAGAAACCCTTGCTAATTTAGTAAACATCCAGGCATTTCTTGCATACACAGAATCCACATACTATCTTCCATCTTCTCCTTAAACAAGAATTGGTTAGACACAATAACAAACGATCAAGGGAAAGGTTAAAAAAAAGGGTAAAACAAGCACTTTTAGTGGATGAACATTGACGGGGTGCACTTGCCCCTTCCTGCCGGGTACAGCGCTCTCACTCAATACTCGACCAGTTTAAAAAAAATTGTCGTCCCCATTTGTCACAAAAACATGGAATTTTTGAGTGTCTTTAATTCCATGGCAACTAGATCCACTCCATTTGCAGAAGATGTTTTGCAAGGCTCTAATACACTCTGTCATGCTGCGGGTAATTTGCAAAGGAAGAACAATATTGTCACAAAGCGCAGTTAATTTGGAATATTACAAGTTTGGAAGACCTGAGAACAGAAGAATTGAACTAGACCCTGAAAGAATTTGCTTGATATGCAGACAGGGTCATGGAAGAGAGTATTTTTATAGGTGTATTGTTAATTAAAATGTAAATGGATTACAACATGTCCGCATTTCATTAATCAATTTGGAGCATCATTTTCTTGAAAAGAAAACCTACAGTAAGTTTGAAATTGCAAAAACGTAAAAGAATATCCTCACACTGATGAACAGACAACTGCTTTAAAAAAATAATTGTGTCTTCTATTCTTTCTTAGAAGAAGCTTTCCAAACCGGATGATCCTTTAACTCCGAAGCTGTTGCGGCAAATCAAGACAGAGAATGCTCATGGTGATGAAGAAGATAGCCAGGAGGATCACGAAGATGATGGATTGTCCTCGGACAGGGTTCATTTAAAGGGGAAACATGAGTATGATGACGAGGACCAAGAGGAATCTGAGGAAGGAGAGGAAGAGGAGACATTGAAAAAAGTGCGAGACAGCAGTGCAGAGGACAAAGCCAAGGTCCTGTTAAGTCCACTGCAAAGAACATCCGCAGCCAGAGAGAGTGAACAATTGTCAAACTCTCCCAGAGCTGGACCAAGCAGTGAATCAGGAGAAGCTCAGGAGAGGAGCTCAGCTCAGTTAAAGGCTCGCCATCAGCGTCGACGCCTCCCCAATAAAGAGCTGAGCAAAGAGTTTAACCAGGAGATTCCCAAGACAGAAGACTGTCTGTCCCACCAAAACCACAGCTCAGTGAAGACGGAGGAAGGTGCAGCCAATCACAATCGTCGACCACTGAAGAATGAGGATTCTGTGGCCAATCAGAACCGTAAACCACTAAAAACCGAGGACTCAACCACTAACCAGAGCCGCAGGGCCCTTAAAATAGAGGAAGGTTTGGCCAATCAAAACAGACGACCACTGAAAGCTGAGGACAGCCTGGCCAATCAAAACCATATGCCTGTAAAAAGTGAGCCTGAAAACAAAGTAGACGACCACAAGCCCAAATGGCCTCTTAATAACGGCAGCAGCGACCTGGGCGACTGGCTGCGACATAGGGGGCGGGAGGTAAGCGAGACGCCACGTGGTTACTCGCCACTCAGCTGGAACAGAAGCACGCAGATCACATCAATATGCCCCCGCCCACTCCCCTGCCGGTCACCGCCAAAATGTATCCAAATGGAGCGCCATGTAATCCGGCCCCCTCCCATCAGCCCCCCGCCTGACAGACTCTCGCTGAACGACGGTGAAGCCCATGTGATGCGAAGAGAGATGTGGATGACAGTGTTCAGTCACTTGGCTCACAGAGATCTTTGTGTCTGTATGCGTGTCTGCAGGACCTGGAACAGATGGTGAGTACAAGATGCACTGTGCAGTTGAAACGTTCCACGTTTCTTTATACAGTGGCGGTCTGTAAAATATCTGTGTGTCTCACCAGGTGCTGCGACAAGAGGCTTTGGAAGCAGATCAATCTGAACCGCTGCAAGTCCATCACACCTCTCATGCTAAGTGGTATCATCCGGAGACAGCCGGTTGCTCTGGACCTCAGCTGGACCAACATATCCAAAAAACAACTCAGCTGGCTCATCAACAGACTGCCAGGTAAATACATTGAACCAGTAAAAACACTGCAGTGTGTTTTGAGGTTTAATGAAAAGGCAATAAATGAGATAAGCTCTTGATCTGCCAATAACTTTTTGTACCCTCAGCTATGGTTGTGACCGAAATAACTAGATCCCGGGTACAAGCGGCCGAAATTCTCATGAGGGTAGCTGGGTTTTATTTTAGAGATAGGGACAGAAGCTGAGTCATATGTGAGGAACTTGGAGTAGAGCCACGACTCCTTTGCGCCGAAAGGAGCCAGCTGAGGGGGTTCGGGCATTTGGTGAAGATGCCCCCTGGGCGCCTCCCTAGGGAGGTGTTCCAGGCACGTCCAGATGGGAGGAGGCCTGGGGAAGACCCAGGACTAGGTGGAGGGATTATATCTCCAACCTGGCCTGGGAGCGCCTCTGGATTCCCCAGTCAGAACTGGTTAATGTGGCTCGGGAAAGGGAAGTTTGGGGTCCCCTGCTGAAGCTGCTGCTGCCCCTTAGACCCAATCCCAAATAAGCAGTTGAAGATGAGAGAGTGAATAAATGAGATGAGGTACATTTTTGGAGGGAGATGAGAGTGCTCATGTTGTGTGTTTGGTGTGTGTTAAATATCCCACAAAGGAGATGGGTGACAACAACCAGTGATGCATTATACATTTGTAGGGTCTGATGGCATTTTGCCAGTAGTTAATCTCACTACATAATTATATAAATTTGGTTGAACAGGATGAACTGTTATGCCAAATAATTCCATAAAATGTTTTACTTGGCCTGTTAATTGTTGAGATATGGGGATATAGTCACCCACCTTGACAAAAACAAATATTAGTAAACTGAGATCTGTAATTTCAACTGCTGAACTTGAGATGCTTATACATGCATTTACTTCATCTCACATTGACTACTGCAACGCATTATTGTCCTCACTTAGTATGTCTGCTTTTGACCATCTTAAGTCAATCTAGAATGCTGCCGCTAGACGTCACATTACCCCTGTTCTAATATCCCTTCACTTGCTCCGTGTTTGCATTTGGGATTCAGTTCACAATTCTCACTCTTACATACAGAGTTTTGCACAGTCCGGCACCCACAGTTTTTTTCAATATTTCTGTTACAGCACCTTTAAAGTCATCTAAACTTTGAATAAATGTCTTTTTTTTTAGTCAACATATTCGCCTCGATAAAGACTGAAACCCCTTTATACCATGGGCAGTAAAATTTGTGTTTCAGGTAGTGATACAAATTTGTTTATGTAGCATGATGCAGTTTTAATAAGTTAGAATTCCCATATGGCTCCTCCATATGGATAATTGTATCCCCAGAGGCTTCTGAATTTAGATGGTTTTCTTTGTTACTTCTAAATGTCTTTACTGCTTCACTCAGCTAATTATATAAGAATACTCCTCACTGAGTCTGTGTTGGTTTATTTTGTGACCTCAGACTAACTAAAACTCTGGAGACAGAAAAATTGAAAATAGGGCACATTTCCTCAACAGATTAAATATGAGACTGCTGTATAGTTAGCTTGTCATGAAGCTGCTTGTGGCCACATGAAACAAATTAGATAACATTCACAGAATATCAGTGTGTTGTAGCTCAATGTATAAAGCGTGCAACATGAGGTTCTGTATGTCCTTGCTGTCCCTGCAGGTCTGCGTGTCCTGTTGTTGTCAGGATGCTCCTGGGTGGCAGTCTCTGCTCTTTGCACCTCCAGCTGTCCTCTTCTGCGAACTCTTGATGTTCAGTGGGTTGAAGGACTGAAAGATGCCCAGATGAGGGATTTGCTGTCGCCTCCCACAGATAACAGGCCAGGTACAAAACTGCCATTTACACACTGTCTAAACAGTCTGAGGCTTTAGTGGCTGAATGAGAAATTATTGAGAGGAGTGGATATGGTACGCATAACTTTACATATTTGAAATTGGTCACAAATATCGTTTCATAAGAACAAATAATTTTGCAGCTGTGCAATGTAGTTGTTAGCAATAAATAATCAAACAGGAGTAAATAGTGCATTTATTTGGGACTATTGGCAGCCGTGGATTAATATAGGGCTGCACGATTGGAGGAAAATATGCAATATAAAAGTGTACTCAGTTCTGTATTTCTGCTGCTTTCAGTATCCTGCTTATTGAATTTAAAACAAATGAAAGGAAATCATTTCCAAGATTCTTTTATTAAACAAAATGAACATTGAATTGAATATAAAAGGCATCACTAAGAAAAGAATGAGTTACTTTTTGAAGTGCTGTTTTCTACTGATATTTTCTTTCAAGTAACACAAGTGTCTTTCGCGATTGTTGCAGCCTTTTGCTTTGTTTTTATTGCGCTAGTTGAAATCTAGAGGACCAATAAATCTAGGGCTGCACAATATATGATTATTTTCTTTTTCTTTTTTTTAATGGCACAAAGGAAGAAGCTGCATCAGGCTTTGGATACACAGATAATACTTGTTAGGCTAATTCATATGGTCAGAAATATTTATTATTTATCTCCTCCCCTCTTAAAAAAAACAAACAAACTTTGTAGGTCAGTTGGACAACAGAAGTAAACTGCGGAATGTGGAGGACCTACGCCTGGCAGGCTTGGACATCACGGACACGTCACTGCGCCTCATCATACGCTACATGCCCTCGCTGTCCAAGCTGGACCTCAGCTACTGCAACCACGTCACTGACCAGTCTGTCAACATCCTGACTGCTGCAGGGACGACCACCAGAGACTCGCTCACTGACATCAACCTGTCAGGTAGGAGCCTGTCTTTGTTGGCTGTAAGTCTGCCTGCATTAGACTTGCTCCCCCTTATGGCCAAATTCTGAACCTTAGTAGATGTTTTGAATTGTCAGGTCTATCCACAGTGGATTTATACTCTCTAAGAATTTATACATCAATTCCATAGATGTAAATAAAGTATTTGTCTTTAGCTAAAGGAAATAACATAATACACTACTGTAGAGCATTCTCCAAAGTACATGCTTAGTTAAAGTGATTTCCTACCTTCCAGACAGTGACTGGTTTTTCAGCCACCACAGGTCCAAAATCAACCTGAAGAGACCTGAACTTTGGAAAGATGTGCAACGCAGCACAGTGAACATTGAGTCACCTTTTTGTCATGTCATTGTCAAATGGTAAAAAAGTTTCCAACAGAAAATTATTTTAAAGCTCCTACTGAAACCAAAGTTTGTCTGAAAGGTACGGTAAGACATCAATCTAAACACCTACATTTTTATTTGGGTTTAAGTGGTCCAGTTATGTTTTGGCACACCTCAATATTTCAAACAATCCCAACAAATCTGACCTTTGTGATGGTTTTAATGTTCAATTTCCGTTGAAAGTTTGTGGTGCTACTTCTTGTTCAAAGGCATGAAATTATATATAAATTGTGAAATCAATGTTTATAGAATTTCATGCCATTTATTGCATATTGCATAGTGCACAGATGCTAAAAAGAATCAGATCTCGTACTTGTTGTCTCTCTGGAATACCATTAAATGTAACTCAAAAGGGATATTATAGAAACAGTCTCTCCGTCTGTATTTCATTTATCCTAAAACCCTGCTCACCATAATGAGGCCTTTGGCTTTCATGTCCCAGAGTATCCTAAAGGGTTGATTAATCCATGTGTGTCATAGCTCATGTCAGTACAGGTGACCCGTTGCACATCATTTGTTCTTTATTCTCCTGACCCCATTTCTCCCTGCAGTCTGTAACAGGGTCACAGACCAGTCGCTGACCTATTTCAAGCGCTGTGGAAGCATATGTCATATCGACCTGCGGTACTGCAAACAGGTGACCAAGGAAGGATGTGACCAGTTCATTGCAGAAATGTCCGTCAGCGTGCAGTTTGAACTGATAGAAGAGAAACTGCTGCAAAAGATCAGTTAGGAACATGGAAGACTGTGTGACATTTACAGGTGGTAAAACTACTTTCCACATGGAGGCAGCAGATTACCACGTCGCTGTGTTTCATTAAAATCTGCCGACTACTAAACAGACACCAGAACAGATGTGTCTGTCTCTGTAAAACTGATGAAAACGGTAGCTGTGCTGCTAAGCCAGAATGTACAAATGAAAATCCTGTCCTGTGAAGGCAATATTGCAAAAATGTTCTGTTGTTGTTTGCACCTGTTTAAAGGTTATTTATTTCTTTATATTGATTGTTTATGTATCGTATCATAACTATCTTTTAGTGTTTATAGATGGTTTTTGTTCCAATGCAAAGTTTATTGCATTTGAGTAATATTTTTGTATCAGAAAGTGTTTCATACATTTATGTGCAGTATTGATTGCACCACTGTACAGTATCATTACCATTGGAATTGATAATCAATCGGCATTACTGTTAAGCTCTTTATTGTTGAGAGGCAAAGGTCTAATGATTTTGTTGCCAAACCATAGGATGGTAGCTTGTGTTTGTGTGGGTGTTTTTATATTTTAGTAGATGCATTGTTTGTTTCCTGTATATTGATACCATTTGCACTGATACAGTAAAATAGAATACATGAATGTATTCACACATACTCTATACAGTATAGAGTGTATAAAGCATATTTTTTCAACACTAAAATGTTCTGCTAATTCTAGCTGCATACAGACATCTCTGCCAGTCAGCACCATTTTTTAGTATTATTGGTTCTTTGTGAAAGGAAGCGTTTTCGCTCTGCATGCAGCAAAGACATGTTTACACCACAGTCAATAGATTTAGTAACTGTGAAACAATATAACCATCCATTCACTCCTGTCATGATCTATATAATAAAAAATAAAAAAAGTCCAGGAATAATATATAATTATATCACATTTGCAATGAGCAGCATAGTATTCTTTTCCAAAGTAAGAGATAAATATATCTTTGATTTAAAAGATATAAAGCAGTATCTGTAAATCCATGTCAATCTCCAGACAGATCAGTTTCTGACCACAGAATAGCAGTAGTATAAGACCAAATAGTGTTTTTAATAGAGTATGGATCATACGCCAAGGCCATGCAGGTATATGTCGTTTATTTGAAGAAGCTGCAAGCTGCTGCTTTCCTGGACGATTTGTGCAAATGGATTTAGTTTATTTTTTCTTCGAGATTCCACTGAAATAGACATTCATTACCACTGGTTGTTTTCTTAAAAATCATTTAGTTAAAGTTTAGTTTTTTTTAAATGAATTGTCTGAAGATAAAGTACTTTGCAACCTATTCCATCAGTCAGTACCATTTGAATAAGTATTGCTCTATTCACATTTGTTCATATTTCAAATTATAAAAGATGGTAATTTTGCTATTGGAACTTGTCTAAAAAATATCAGACTCGACAGTTTAACAATTTGATAGATTTGCATTTTTCTTGAAAAGGGAACTTTTTTTAAAGAAAGTCTGTGCAACCTTTGGAATAGCACTTAATACTGTTTAGTGGATTGGTTTACATTTTTTTTGTATTTTTTTTATTAAAACACCGTGTCTCCATTAAATATTTTAGTACATAACTGTAAATGTACATAATGTACATGTAAAGCCTCTAGGAAAAGTTAAATCAACCTTTGAGATATTAAATTCATTTAAAATGCTGGGCTGTGTGTGCATTTGGTTTATTGGACTTATTTCAGCATTCTGACTAAATAAGACCTTTCATAAGATGATTATATGTTAATACTGGAATATTGCGGTTATCAGATTTGTATTATTTACAAGTGAAAATGAACTGTATCCCAACCACTAAGTTAACTGAAAGTGAACAAAATCAAGCCCATTACGAAATGAAGAGCGGGGTTTTACTTTCTGGTTTGTAGTACTGCATTTTATTGAATCTAATAAATCATTTTCTCTTGTTTACCAAAATAAAAAGGTTCAACATTCCAATATATAAAGATCCAGGATTATGAGTGCTCATGATAACCTTCTACTCTGATAATACTGTAGCTGCCCATGAATGACATCTTTGAGAAACAGCAGCATCAACAAACAGACTTACAGAGTTACAGTGTTTGTTACAGTGCATGGTGTCAATGTCGGTACTTGATCTGAATAGGACAACAACAAAAAGTGCTCGAATGCGAGACCATGACTGACGCAGCTTTAATAATGGTGAAAGAGTGACACGGTCAGAGGACTGAGGAACTCGTCTGACCAAAACCGGCAGAGATACATTCTGAAAAACGGTAAACGGCTTATCATAATTTTAAATCATGTCGTCTCCCAAGTAAATGGAAAAATATACATATAATGACTTATCAGTAAACAACAATATAAGCTATATATGCAATTCACTTAACAGCAATTCAGCTTCTTTTTTTTTTTAAACGTACCACAGGCATAATGAACACACAGATATTTTAGTGACATCTGAGTTAACTGGGTCTCGTGACAAGAAAACAATGTTTCATTGCATAACAGGTTAAAGTAAACCAGGCTTCCTCTACCTCTCACTTTGTGATGGATATTTGGAAGGACACCTTGACAATATGACAACAGGTATGTGGATGTTACACTCAGAAAAGAGGAAGTAGCACCTGTCACCTACCTAAGATTCGACACATTAACAGACAACACAATCAAAGCAAAGACACTTGGTAGACTTGGAAACTAAATGGTATTGCGTGGTGGCAGTTATTTCAAATTAAAGAGGGATGAGTCTTTGATAAAAATAGTACAAAAAAGCTTAACTCAAGGTCCACTAATTAGCTTTTTCCTCTCCTTCTCCGCTCTTCCTCTGGAGAAGGATGATGCCATTCACATGATCGCCCCATCATATACGACCACCAGTCACAGAAGCTGACCCGTCTCCATGACACTGAGCAAACCTTTGCTGATGAAGCCATCAAATTTGAAAGCCCAGGAAAAAGCTAGTAATTGGGCCTTGAATTAAATTTTACTTTTTGTTGTCAGCTGCTGTTTCAAAGGTGACGAATGATCCTTCACGCTCAATAGCAGGAATGTAGTGCAGCACAGGGTGTGATCAAGCAGCAGTTTTACCTGTTGGTGTCTTCGGCAGAAATCACATCTGTGTACTTAAATTCTAAATGAGGAAACAATCACATTCTTCACACAACATGTGTTAAAAAATGTTTACTTGTTCACACTTTATTTCCTAAAGTTCCTTTGAGAAAAAACTATCACACCGAGCTTGCTGGTTATGAGATGCTTATACAGTGAAATCCTAAACAAATATTGATCAAAAGGCATGGCGTTTGGCACCTTGCACCCTCCTGTGTGTGACACGAGATGACCCGGTGCATGTGGTGTTCGGATTAACAAATAGATGCTTAATAAAACACATGTAAATCTCTTTTTTTCTGATATTGCACATCCTAAAAGAACACTCAGGGAGATAACACAGCGTCATGTGGCCTGACTGTGTAAACCATATTGACTCTACCCCTGCAATCTTATATTTTTTTTCTTCTCTTGACCGCACAGAACAACCGATCCACTTTAAGTATCCATGTGACTACCTTCTCTCTTCTCCTGTGAGTAAAATCTAAATGGAGAATAGAGAGTAGAAAGGGATGGCATGGATTTCTGCTCTGTGTTTTACTGACCAAACAGACAAAGAGTGAGTGGCCCGGTGCAGCTGATGACGGTCCACCAGAGAGGAGAAGTGGGACTGGAACATGAGTTAGTAAGGGAGAGGGGACAACAAATGGTGGTAGGCCAGAGGCAACAGTCTGGTTTCATAGACCAGGAAGTTGCTCGTGCCTGCTGCAGCATAAGGCCCTGCGAGACGTCATGCGCAGCAGTTCATCCTCAGTGATAAGTTCAGGGCTCGGGCTGCATGCACGCCTGAGGGCCGCTCTGACACACACACACACATACACACACACACACACACGCGCGCACACACACGCGCGCACACACAGTTTTAAGACTTGAAGACGTGAACAGCTCGCACTACGTACTGCCTGCAGATGGGGCACTCGCTCATCCTCTTTCCACATTTGGTGCAGGTAACCATGTGACCACATTCCAGCAGCACGCAGTCGATGATGGCGTCCATGCATATGCGACACAAGTTGTCATCAGCCGCCAGCTGAGCTTTGACACCATCTGTGGATGGAAAACAAATGGTTACAATGGTTTATTGCAGGGTCGTTAAACATAAGAAGTTCAGTGATGTAGTACAGATGCTGTACAGTCCAGTGGCACATAACTTAGAACTCAGACTGCAGTCTGACAATAAACAACATAACCACATCATTGACCACTGTTTGGTCATTAGCAGTAGATCCTCTCTTCTATATCACAATGCTCCAGTAGGTTTGTAGCGGTTATTTAGTATCACAGTCTGTTAAGAAAATGTTTCCTGCAAACCTAACAAATTCTACACAGGTTTTATGCAAAACTACTTTTGCTTTGTGCACACTTTGCACATGGGAGGTGTCACTTTGAAATGATCTAAAACTGTAGAGAATTTTAACTGGCGATCAGTTGGTGGCAACGTAGTAGTTACGTTAAAAACTGGCTGATCTGATCTCCTCTGACAACTGAATCCAAGCTCAAGCTAATTTCAGTAAGGCCTGTTGTGGAAATGTGGTAGTCTAACAAAAGTAATTAATACTTTTAATGTTTGGACGAAGGGTGGTGATAAACTGATACGAACTACAATATGTAGCATACTTGACTTTACTTTGATAGATTGGAGTAGTTTGAGGACAAAAAAAAGAATTTCTTAAACAAGGTGTATTGGAAATTTGCAACTATGTTAAATATACACAATAACTAACCTGCTACTTTCACAACAGCAAATGATGGCAGTGCACTGGTTTAAAGGAGTTAAATGTCTGATTGCTGGCTAATAGCTCACAAGCCTAAATCTGTCTCCTGCTGCTTACATCTTGTTTGACGAGAAAAGGCCAATCAAGCTGCAGCATGTCTGCTGTCCCTACACGTCTGACTATTGAGTGGGCTAATATGATCCTCAAGCCCTTTATGTCAACAATAGAGCCTCTAGGAAGCTTGACAATGTAATTACACCTGATGGAGACACGCAGCTACTGAAGTAATATGATGGCTCATCTAGAGGTAAAAGCTCTTAGAGAGTGCATTAATGACAGGATGAGAGGTTGTCCTTCAGAATAAAATGAGATGATGCACACTGGAAAAGAAACAACAGTGACATAATGTGGAGATACTGAATCAGGCAGGGGATAAGGACTCAAATGACCATAATGTGATAATATGCAAGATGATGGAAAGGATCAAGTGGGTAGAACTGCTGCAGCATGCCTTCACTGTTATCAGAATATCAGTGTGATGCACACTATGTGTTCATGGAGGAGATGGAAAAGGTGCTGTGAAGTGGCTTTTTATAAAAACATCTTACCTCCAACTCCACTGTTGCAGAGAGAGGGAGGATATGCAACCACTTTATAGGTAAGAATGGGCAGTAATAAAGAAAATATATTAGTTCAAGAAACATTGATTACCCTTTTCCGTAAAACAATGTTGAAGCAATGACGTTTTTCAACACTGAAATCACATCTCAGGAGGGAGCTAACTGAACTTGCATGTAGATTTAATATGTTAAGCTTAGTGTTCATATTAGATGGCAATGTCATAGTTTACACCTTGGAAAAATGCTAATCAAGCAACAGTAATTACCTGCAGTTATGCTCACGTTTTCCACTAAAGGAAAAAGAGAAAAAAAGTGTATTTAATTTTTTTTAATCATGCAAAACATTAGAGGTCAAAATGTGACATTTAGATGCAAAAAATATATATATAGTATAATAGTAAAATTCTTACTGGATTTCCTGTTCTGCTCATTTTCTCTGTAGAGTCGATGCACTCGCTCCAGCAGCTCCCACTTCTCGCAGCAGCCATAGTAATTGACAAAGTTCCTGGCAAGAATCTCTTTCAGCTGGCGGACGGAGAGGTTTTCTATCGCCTCTTCATTGTCCAGATCAGACAGCGAGGCTCTGATCCTCCTCTGTGTCGCCGGACTGACCTACAATCCACACGGTACGCAGAGCTGCAGTCAACAACACGGTCTGCAATCCCTGCCTTGTCAACACTAGAATAATCTTTGTTCTTCTACTATTAAAAGGTCCCATAGCATGAAAATGTCACTTTATGAGTTTGTTTTTAACATTAATATGCATTTCCCCAGCCTGCCTATGGTCCCCCCAGTGGCTATAAATGGTGATAGGTGTAAACGGAGCCCTGCCTTTGAGAAAATGAAAGCTCTAATGGAATCTTGCCCCTTATGAGGTCATAAGGGCAAGGTTACCGCCCCCTTCTCTGCTTTGCCCACCAAGAGAATTTGGCCCACCCATGAGAGAGAGACATCATGGTTTAAGATTGATGTATCCTTTATTAGTCCCACATGGGAAAATTAAAATTGACCCTCTGTTGTTATTACACACATTACACACAGGCCTGAATTGCACATCTTTCAGTACCTTTCAAACAAGCAAAGGGGCAGTTAGTCAAGGCCACCCCCCCCCCCCTCTCAAAAGCTACAGACTCAGAAATGGCACAGACTAAGTAAAGCTCATTGTGGGACTGGCTCTAGTGGCTGTAATTCTGCACTAAGGCTGAATTTTGGGAAAGAGACTTCAGATATGGCATTAGGGGACCACTAAGGCCTATATAAAAGCCTCCAAAGAGCACCATGTCATGGGACCCTTAACACTATTTAGTACTGAAAATGTGCAAAACAAGTGTTGTACCTCCACAAAATGTTCAGTGGGCTCCAGGTTCAAGAGAGAAGCAGTTGGAGTATCCTCCTGCTCCTGTTTGAGTAGAAATTAACACGCTGACCTTCATTTACAGTTACTTTAAATTCTGATTACAACATAAATCTAACTGCTCGGCCTATTAAAACACATTGTTTTTACTGCTTGATCACCAAATATCAAATCAGTCCACTTAAAACAGGCAGCACATGTCAAAGTCAAATGGCGTGTAAAAATAAATCTTTTTTTGTAGTTTAAAAGAATCTCCTCATTGCAGATTTGAGGCAGCTGAACTGACAAGAAAAATACTAAATTGACCCATATTCGTCTGTTAAGATGCTCACATCACATTGCTCAACACTATCAAAGTATATGTTGTGCCTGATTACAACTTATAGTTTCTTCTTGCTCCATACTGTACCATGATAAACTACCATGATAAAAAACAACTTCACAGCTCTCTGCGATTGAGTTCTTTAAATTGCAACTGTTCCAATATGATATCAAAGAATATGAGATGTTATATATGTCAGCTGCTCCTAACTCAGCGGTTAATTATTCTCTTTGAAGGTGGAGGTCGGGAATTTGCAGGATGAAAGGAGAGTAAATGAAGGTAGTGTCTGTACTAGCAGACGCTGTTTAGTATGAGTGTATAGCTCCGTCTTATCTCAGCCATTTACGTGCATTGAGGAGAAGATTGAAACCTCTTTATTCTTTTATCTGCTTGACAAAAGAGAGCATGTGAAGGGTTGAAATAAGCTGTAACTGTGTGATAGCATAATGGACTGCAGTCTGTTTCTGTACCATCAAAAAACCCAAAAGAAACCTCTATCTCTCTGCTTCAGCACATTCCAGCAGACCAATCATCTTCCTCGAATGAAGATGTGTTAATAATGTATCCGTCAGCGTCGTGGTGCCAGATGCCTGCTCCTCACCCAGACATCATACTTTTGCTCAGGCTAGACTCCTCCGAGACAAGAGTAGCAGCCCCGACACAAGCAAAGTGCCAAACCTCACTGGAACACAAAGTTTCTTTGACTTGATGTTAGATCTCATTCAACTATTTCAAACATGTAAAAGTATTAGAAAGAACTCAAAGAGCACAGAGCCTACTTCTGTCAAGGCTGCACAAACTGCTAAATGTGTTATTTTACTATATTAACTGTTGAGAAATGTTTCATCTGCATCAAAATATACATGGGGATAGACAATCATGGGTGGATTGATTTCCTTTCAAGTTTGTTTTGTTTTCCTTATCAAGTCAATTCAATAAAAGAAATAATATCTTATTTCAGAATGAAAATATTGTGTTTTTCCTCATCCAGTAATCTTGTCAGGCACCATTTACATTAGAATATTACACCTGTTTCAACGTAACTGATCCTAGAAGGAAGTGATTAGTTCAATAAACTGTGTTGAACAAAAACAACATTGCATATCTTTGTTTTGTTGTATTTGTTCAAAGTAGTCAAAGTAGGATATAGGATCAGATTTCAAATTTCAAATTTAGTTAATTTAGTCTTGCTTAGCCAGATGCTGTGTCAGCAGTGGAGTATGGTCTGGCTGCATCGCTTATCAATTCTGGGACAGGGGAAAACACCCTCTGGCTTGTTTGTATTTCTTCAAAACAATGACAATTGCTCTGGGTGGTGCAAAGCCCCGGATGCAGTAATAGTGCCATTGCTAAATAGATAGTGGTGATAGCTGCAGGGGAGAGACATCATGCAGCAGATATTTGGCTTTATCCCAGAATTCTACATTTGGTAAGCCAGACAACACGTAAAGCAGATTTCTGCCCTAATTCTTACTTGTATGTTTCAATAAATAGTATTAAGTTGTTTGATATAAATATTAGGTTGTTAATGAACTGGCTTTTTTGCAGAGTATAACCACACATTCACCTTTGGTTGTAAAAAACAAATAACCCATAATAATCTGAAAGCCTATATGTGCCACAAACTAAGAGAAGGAAGCAGATCTGATCTATGGGGGAATGAGAGGAAGGATGTACTGTAATATTTCTGTTGTTTGGTTGCAGCTGTGACGCTGTGGGGAGTTCTCAACCTGTGTGCCTGTTACATAACAGACTCAGCCTATGTAACAGACTTAAAAAAGGCAAAGGGTTTAAGCTGCATCGCTGTCTGGTTTGAGGGCTCTGCACACATGCACCAATGCACATGCACAAGCTGTTTCCAGCTGCAATGTGCACATTCTGCTGAACACTGGACCAGTGCTGCAAATCTGATTTCATCAATATCAATGGATGGACAGAAATCCACTGAAATGTTGCCTAGTAGATTCTATGGGAGAAACACTTAATTCAGAGCAAAGCACCACCGGCCATTAACACACAGAAATGGCACAAAGGGAAGAATACAATGAATTTAATAACATCTAAAGAAATACACAAGAGGGCATTATTTTGTTTATCCGGGAGTTGAAAGGAAGAAGTCTTCTCCTGACTGAAAAAAAGTCACACTGACACTTGTAAAACTGATTTCACCCAAGAAATGAATGATCTTAAATAAAACGAGGACATATGTGAAAGAAATATGACGTATTAACTGTAAAATATAGAATGATTGAGCGGATGTTTGTGTGTCGCTGCACAGTACACAGTGTTAGTTCTGCATGCAGACAGACACTGAACAGCGGCACGTGTTTCTTACCTGGCTGGTGGTCCCTGAGCTGTCACTTGGGCTGAGCACGTCTCCCTGAGAGGCGGAGAGGACCGACTGTTCGGAGGCAGAGCGCGTGGCAGGGGGGGGCGAGGCGGCAAGCGAGTGGGGGAGCGAGTGCAGACTGTCTGTGTCATCGCCCTCTTCATCTTCCTCCTCATCCTCTTCCTCCTCATGTGTGTCCTCTCCATCTTCCTCCTCTTCTTCCTCGTCCCCTTCCTCCTCGTCCTCTTCCACCACTGGTCTCGGGGTTTCCCTTGTCCCCTGATGACAGAGCACCAAGTCAACCAGGTCCTCTTTCTCCCTGCATGTGTCGGTGGGGATGTTGCGCAGCAGCAGGTACTGCCGCAGGTCTTTCACTCGGAGCTGCATGAGCCGGGGCCTCTGGAAGGCCGTGCCACGCAGCAGGTGGCAGGTCATGCAGCAGCGCAGGTCCTCCTGCAGCACCGAGCACAGGGCGCAGAAACTCTTCTTACAATCACAGCAGATGTGCTGTTGGAGGGAGAAGTGAGTCAAAGACAGACGCGATGTGATCAGATATACTTTCTTTAAGAAACTCTACTTGTCATAATTTCTAAATAGGCCCTGATGTCTGACTTATGTTAGCATATTAAACTATTTATCATCCATGCCACTTTTCATGAATACATTACCCATTTACTGAAAATGATCTGATTTGAGCTCTGAAAAATGGGCCAAATGATGGAACCGAAGTCAGTGAAGCTGCTTTTTGTACTAATGATTAACATTGTCTTCATTTGCACCAGGATAATCCATCAGCACATGGTTTTACTACATGGTCTTATTTTGTTATAATTTCACAATATATTTTTGTTCAGAATTAAAAACTAACTGTATGAATAACTGAGGTTTTTATTTTACATGTGTGATGAGTTATGTCTGTAATGCATTAGTTTACACGTAACTGTGCTTTTTTGCAATATAGTAATATATGTTGACTTGAGTCAATCAATTAGCCCAGTCCATCAGCAGAAAATGAATGGTTAATTCTTTAAATAATTTAGCATGCAAAAATTCCAAACATTTGGATGCTACTGCTTTTCGCTATTTTCATAAAAGAAGTAATGCCACTTTGGGGAAATAATGATGGCCATTTTTAGTTATTTCCCAAAATTGAATTTAGATGAAAAAATGTAATTGACAGATTGATTGTGAAAATAATAATCAGCTATCATATTAATATAAAAAAATACATTAATATATATAATTTGAACCATATCCCCAAATAGCCATATCATTTTTGTATTTCTTAAGAGTTAGCTGTCTTTGAGAGTATTCCCTTGACAAAAAAACCTTACAAACCAGGAACATCTGAAACAGTGGCTCATATCCTGCGTGTTATTTTCTAGAAAGGGTAAACAAAAGAGAAGCAGGTGTAGCTGGTGATGATGACATTTTACTGTCTACTGATACAGAGCAGCTGAGTAGATTGACACTTCAAATGGGCAGGAAAGCAGGTCAGCGCATTTGTGCACAAGTGATAAGAAAATGTTTACAGCCATAAATATTTTCTTATCACTTGTGCACAAATGTGCTCTGCTCCACCAGCAGCACATTTGCACTACAACAGATATTTTGTAATTTTCATACTATGAAAATATCATGCTGACACATAACGGTGTGTGTTTCCAGTGAGTTGACCTGCTGCGAGAAAGGCAACTGGTGTGTGGATGATGATAGAGCTATCTGAAGCAGCGAGCAGAGAAGAAGCTGGGCAACGCAGCGTTTTCATCAGTGTCTCTGTGCGACAATCTGCCATTAAACTCTGACATGTTCAGCAGTGCAGAGACCATGCAAATGCCAAAATGAATATAAATGATGTACATGGTCTTAAAAGGAACATGCCAGTGGTTTTGCATTTTTGTCGCCTCTGTTTGCAGGGAGATAGTCAAGACAGACTTTAAAAAGGGTAAATATATTATTAAACTGGACGTAAGAAAGGTTTGTTGGATTGATCTTCACCATTACCCATTACCCCTTTTTTAATTTAAAGATTATGTTTTGGGGCATTTTAGGTCTTTATTTATATAGGACAGCTGAAGACATGAAAGGAGAGAGAGGGGGAATGACATGCAGAAAAGGGTTGCAGGTTGGAGTCGAACCTGGGCCCACTGCGTTCAGGAGTAAACCTTTATATATGGGCGCCTGCTCTATCAACGGAGCAATCTAGGCACCCAAAGGGACATCTTTAAATAGCTTGGTTTGACTGACTAACAGTCCAAAACTTAAAAAAAAAATATTTCATTTTTTAGTTAAGTTTGGTGTTTTAAAGGATTAGGTTGGAGTCACCAAAATCACACAATAACACAAACTAACAGATCGAGGGAGCGGTAGACCAGCAACTCCTGCATTCTGAGAGGTAAAGATACAGTTTTTCTAAAAGGAAGTGGTGGTTTTGAAGAAAGAATAGAAAATGGCTTTTGTTCCCCACTGGAAATAACTGTGTGACAGAAAGGTAAAGTGGTATATAGCATACACACAGATGTTTTTTTTTTTTAGGTGTCTAAAATTCATTTAGCTGTTGCTACTGTCCACAGCAGGACATTGCTTAGCTACCATTTCAGTACACTGCCTGCTTCTCCAAATTGGGGGCCTGCTGACTGCCATTAACTGTAGGTAATACACCGACTATGGATAAGTACCTCGTATAACCCCACTTCAAAAAATCTGAACTATCCCTTTAATCTGAAAGGTAGTGACCACA
The DNA here is from genome assembly GCA_026937815.1 of Etheostoma perlongum. NCBI lineage: Eukaryota > Metazoa > Chordata > Actinopteri > Perciformes > Percidae > Etheostoma > Etheostoma perlongum. Next base: position 13,443,754 of record CM049386.1, read on the forward strand.
GACAGATAAATGTATTGGAGTGGATGTTAAAAGGGGCTATTTGTGCCTATGGTCTAAAGGAAGCAGATCTTTCAGTTTTGTGTTGTGTGTTGTTGTTGTTTAGACAAGTGTGGTAGTGTTTTTACCACACCTGCTGTTGTAAAGGTCTTTTCTTTAAGGTGCTGTATTGCCCATTATATTATCAAATTAGCGTTACGGGGAGGTCATATATTTGTGATGAATGTTTTGCTCAGACAGAAAATCATTCATTTAGGCTACAATAAGAGACTAAGTTACAGATGCATTGTTGTATTGCAAGTGTTGCACACAGTAACTTTTGTTAGTGTAGCAACCAACGTAATAATAACTTAGATTACCTAGACAGGGGGACATGGGGAAAAGATAAATAGTAGGCTAACACAAACGGGCGCTAAAGGGATAAACGCCAGTCTTGCCAGTGATTTAATCCTGAAGGAGAAGTGATCCGAATGATGAGTTCTAGTGTGAACCACATTAATGTTATTTCTAAGGTTGTTTTTTTTTTACGTTAAAAAGATCTCTGTTCAGCAACTGACTCAATAATTATAAAATTCAGTGTTTCCTTGAGTGCACCATGAGGAACAGTCCCTGGTTAGTGCTGACATGAAGTGAAACCAAGCAGTCAAAAAATATAGTTTTCTTTAGAAAATGTACAGTACAGTTCATCTACTACCAAACTCCTCAAAACCACTACTGTAGTGTCTTCACTTTCACTCCCATATCTCTTGCTTACCTTGCGTCTGAAGACGGAGAAGGCCAGTCCGCAGGCCTTGCACAGCTGTCCGGCGCTCCCTGAGCTGGTGGGGGGGTAGGTGGAGTACCCAGCGCTGGGGGCGAAGCGGAAGGGCCCCGCCCCTGCTCCGAACCCCGGCTGCTGCGTCCGCACCGTGCCCGTGCCCATCACCTCGTTTAGCAGCCCACAGCATGACGCCCACATGGACGATGCTCCTGCCTACAGAGTACATACACAGAAACACACATTTAACATTTTCAGAGACATCTCACACAGACGTTTAGTCTCTCTGTGTCATCACAATCATCAGTGACATACATGTGAATATCTTCTTTATGAATAATTAGGTCTTGTCCATCATTTTCTACACATTTCCCCAAAGTTCAGTCTGTCATATTGGGCATCTTTGGAGGGATAAACGCCAGTCTTCCAAAAGAAAATGCCTCATTTGATGTTTTGATGAAGGAGCAATGGAGGCTCTAACACACTGGTCCAAAATCTCCTAGAGGTGTTCGATTCGTTGGCGATCTGGTGACTAGAAAGGCCACAGCATCACATCTCTGATCAAACCATTCGGTGAGTCCTTGCAAGCATTTTATTCCAAGTATTTCTTTCAATTGGTTACTCGTCTGTACATGAACACCTGCTGAAAAATTGAATTTGAAGCATATATACAGTCCTTTACTCATTACTATAAACAGCTGAAGTAGAGAGCCTCCATTGGTATGAGTTAAGATAGTAAATGAGAAAGAGAGAGAGTAGGGGAAAAAATACTGGGCAGCACATTATTGAGAGTGCTCTGTGAGAGTATTTGAGGTTAGAGATAATTAGACAGAAGTAGACGCTAAAAGCTCCTATTAATGACAATCTCCAATGAGAGCTCTGAGTAAAATGTCTCAGTCACTGCGTCATATTATACAATTTTATAAACAAATAGACTACGTTGAGGGAGAGGATGTTTTTTTGGAGTCTAAGCCACACAACAAATATCTTGTGAGTGTCAAATGGGAAGAGGTGTATGTTATGTCTCTTCTGCGTATCCTGAGGAAACGTGCAAACTAGCTTTAAGTTAATGCACTCAGCATGCAAAGTTAAAGAGTGCCGGGTGTGTTCGCTGACCAGAAGACAGGCCAGGCACCGGGAGCAAAGATGGCGTGATGGGAGCCTCGGCCCCTTGGAGCATACTGATGAGAGGAGGAGGGAGGGGGAGGACAGTGAGGAGAGAATATGTCTTCTGTTGTTCCCCAGCCTGCAGAATCAATAGCTGACATGAGCATAATGTAAGCTCTCTGTGGTTCCCGACTCTATGCGGAAAACAATGGAATTCACAAGGTCCTGCCACGTCTTTTTAATGTAGCACTCCGCTCCGACTTGTCACAAACACCCTGTGATCTAACCTCACCCATCTGCTCAGGGATTCGTCATGCAATCTTAAGAACGAGGCACTATATGTGGAGTCAGGGTAAGAAGGAGGAAGCCCCTGCTGCAGTGGGACAGTCAGGATGGATATGTAAAGGTTAAATATATTATTAAACTGGACATTTAGAAGGATTTGTTGGATTGTTCATTACAATTACCCACAGCCCAAGCTTTGTTTGTCTGACCAACAGTCCAAAACTTGAAAAAATATTTAATTGACAGTAATATAATAACAGAGAAGATTATGAAATCCACAGAAGCAGGAAGTACAAAATGTTAGAAATTATTGCTTTAAATATGACTTAAGTGGGTTTAATTAAATCCCAAAACCATTGGCAATTCTTTTCCTGTAATTGTTGAGTACTTTTGTACATTTTGTAAATATTTGGTGTTATTATGCATCAGCTCAATCTAAGACAAGCAGCTCACTTCATCATGATATACTCACCAGCTTTATGTATACAATAAAACCATGATGCATAACTTGAATTATTTGCCTGTGGCGTAAACTTGACCTTATGTTCAGCTGCTAAAAAGTCTCCCAGGTTAGATACAGCCTCCCCTCATATGGGAGTGAAGCCACTAAAAGGAATGTTTACGGCATACTCCAGAATGAGGAGCCACTGCAGTCTGGCCACGAAATCAGTCCTATTTGGCTTTGAGCCAGCAGCAAGAGTTCCCTCTGTCACTTCAATTAGCACACTGTAAGCTCTGCAGGCAGGGAGTCCCGAACAAACAAGTGACAAGAGCAAACATCACGTTTGGTACATTGTTTTGTTTTTACTTGTATCATTTAGATTTTCTCCGCAGCTCAATCACTAAGGATATACCTCTGGGAAAACTTTTTACAGAGGCACGTATTTAAACAGAAAAAACAAGGGAGCCTGTCCACAGCCTGTAAAAAAACAGTTGTATGTCTTGTGTGGCTCTGGAGGAGATTACTAAAGTCTATCAAAAAAAAATCTGATGATGTATTTCAGCTTGGCCTTGAGACATTTTTAACAGAAAGCCTGCAATATAAACTGTAGTTTTGGGGTTAGGAATTTAGGAGGCAGAGGGGTTCTAATGAAAATGGTATTTAGTTGCATTGTGGGAAATGTAGGATCCAGCATTTCCTCATACTAGGGACAAAAGTCAGGATATCTCTGCCTCTGCTGCTTTAAAAAAAAATCTGTCTCTCTCTTGTCCCCCAGTTTAATGAAAGTTCAGCACTACTTCATTAAGCGTAAGTCTAACCAACGGGTGGGTGATAGGGACACAATCAAGGGAGTATGTCAAGATCATGATATTGATACACAGTGTATTGTGATACAATCTTCTGGAACCATCACTCTCTATCATTTCATCAGATCATCCACTGTCTGTCTCTCACATTTCATTTCCTCTTTCTCTGTGCTGTAAGAGCATTTTTAATAGAAAGTATATATTTCATAGACCAAGTCATAGACCTAACCCTGATTAAAATGGCATTGAATACATATTGTACAGCAGTCTTTCCAGTTTTGAGATGTATACTGACACAATTTAGCTAACATCGTCTGTTCCACAGAGGCAGAAAAGCTGCTTTTCAATTAAAACCAGATTAGTCAATAAAACATCACGTGCATTTTGTTTTCCTGGGGACACAAGGAGTGATGCCACACTGTGCACCAGGAATTTTACTGCATAAAAAATAGTAATTATTGAAGTATTTGCAGAACATCTTCTTCAGTATTTAAAAGGGACTAATTCACTATGAAGAATATGAAGAAAGTGTTACATGATTGTTGCATTGTGTGTGATCAAAACTACTTCTTGTTGTTTGAGCAGCAGAAAATCGTGTCTTATGTCAGCGCGGCCTAAACCTACAAAACACTGTAAACATTACAAAGGCTTCATATACCGCTGGAATGTTTATTCTCTTCACTGCATCATATTTTATGAGCTCTTTGTAGGTTTTATATGTAAAACCATGTTAGTTAAAAGTAACTGCAGCTGCAGAAATATTTAAAAGTGTCTGCAGTGTTGTGGAGGGAGTTCTGCAAATGTTTTTGATTAGCCAGCCAAATGAGATGTTTTCTAGTAATTTTGAAGAAGTAATATGCAAACCTTTAATGTGTTTATGAAAGCCAAATTACTGAATAATGGATTGTTGTCAACCCGAAATTCCCAATGCTGAAAGAAAACCAACATGGAGGAGTAGCATTACTCCAACACATATGGTGTATTTGAATAGTGGATTTGGGGATTTGGGGAAAAGGGGATTTCTGCACAAAATACCAACATCCCTTTCACAGGTCTGCATTTAAGCTTTGTCCTCCTATAAGTCCGGAAATGTGGACATTTATAGAAATAAAATACCTGTTCAAGCAGAGCTGAATAGGTGGCTATTTAGCTTGCAGCAGCTGCTTGGGAAAGCCCTCTGACTTGCCACACAAATCCGAATACCAGATTTCACTATGAAATGTAGTAGAGTGATATGCCTCACAGTATACTGTACATACTATGTGCACTTCAAACAGTGTGGAAGTAAATGTAGGATACTTGGTTACTTTGCAACTCTATCAAGAACAGAGGTTTTTCTCTGCAAAATGGTGTCAGCCACCTCACTAATGCATGCAGTCAGCTTTAAATAAGTAGAATCGGAACAGCTGTGTAACTACAATAAGAATCTATCAGCCACTTCTTCATATTGTACACAGTAATAATGATGATGATGATGATGATGATGATGATGATGATGATGACTAAGGTTGTAGCAGCAGTCCTGCCACAACCTTACCTTTCATCGCGACTGTCACCACAAACCTGCCGCTACCAGAGCACCAATGACATCATCGCCATCATCTTCTTCATGATTATCCGTCCTGAGCTCGCTCGAGCTGCCAGGCAGCATCATCACCTTTCCTTCCCTGTGCTGCAGCTTGTCCCTGCTACAGTTCTCACACACACGCACACGCACGGAGAGGAAGGAGACTCCTGACACAGCTCGGACCTGAGAGGTAAATCTCTCTTTCTGTACACACAGAGACGTCTCCCAAACATCCCCGCACTCACTCTCGCTGACCGCAGTATCTATCTCATTAGACCGGATTAAAAGCCTGGCGATGAATGGACGTCGTACCAGCGGCTTTGGTCACTCAACTATCACACTGGGGTCAAAGTAGGCTCATTTAAAGGCCATAGATGGTACCTATTCTGCTTATCCGGACGACTGGAGAAGCAGGAAAAGCATTTCCAGGCTTGCAAGCTCGCCAGGAAAATAAAAATCAGACTGACAGACCTGGAAGGGCAGCGGCGCAAAGATATCAGGGTGTCAAGTTCAAATCGAATCGTGAATGCAGCATTTAAATACAAGCCTGTTGATGTACTTATGCTTAAATACACGCGACACATCTACTTGACATTTGGATGGAGGTATTCCCTGCCTCTCGGTGCAGCATTGTGCGTAAATCACAGGACATCTGCACCAACAGGGAATCCGGATCGTAAACGAACTACAGATGGATCACGTACCTTCATTGCACCTCCCGTTTGAGGAATTTGCCGAGTAATGTCAGAACGACGACCATTGCAAATGCACAGGGAATCAAACCATTACGTCTTCCCTCTCTCCAGCTGCCTGTGTGTGTGAAGTAAGCATAACGTAATGGCCAAGAGAGCCGCAGCCAATCACAGAGCGCACACAGGCGCCGGTATCTTTAGCGGCCAATCCGCTTTAACACATCACTGGGGAGGGCGTTCAGTTCCGTGCGTACAGGCGCATATGAGTCTGACAGACGCATCATGCTATTTTCACAGTTTCGGTTTAATCTTGTGAATTAGACATTCCCCAATCCACCACAACTTGTGTCTTTTAATAAAATAAGGTGCTTGGCTGCATCAGACTTTCAGACTTATATCAAATGTTATCAATTGTTTTTTTATATTACAAAAATTTCTGCGCTATTGATTTAGTCAACTGGAGGATTATGTTTTTTATTATTGTCATGCTCTTGATTCAACACAGTAGGCAAAACATAATCCCTTATATTCTGCACCAACACATAAAGTGCTATTTCTATTTCGTACCAAATGTAAATGCGTCTACAGTCTTATTTACTGTCATATTTAGCCTGTATGTGCATGTGTGCATGCCTGTTACTGTCTGTGTGTGCGTGCGCACACAAAGCTGCTGTCTGCAGTAAAGAGATTAGAGGAGGTTGTCATCCATTACATGGTCGGTACCACTGTGAGCCCACAGGGGGCAGCAGATAGCTTGCCACATCATTATTATCATTCAGACCAGTTCAGACATAACTGAGCCGCAGGGGAAAAAGCTGCTCGTGCTTTTTATTATGTTAATACTGTATAATGTTGCTGAAGTCAGACACAACTTATGCAGCTGTTGCAACAGTAGAGAATGAAACAGAAAGGGCATACAAGGTGTCCTTCTGAGGAATCATAATGATGCAAATACAGTATTATGCCTGAGTCTATTTAAATGTTCTGCCATTGCCATTACATCAAACAGTGACCCTACTATGTTGATTTTATTTTACACAACCACATTAAAAGATCTGTGGAGGCCCTTGGGCCACCAGCGACACACTTTAGAGCTTTAGACTTGGCCTGAATATTCTTCCAGTGTTCAAACATCAAAGTTGTATTGGAGGATAGAAGTGTGCAAACTCTTTCTCACATTTGAAAAATGCAGCCAAATTATCAGTGAGATTAATGTCGATGTGGCATCCACCCAAATGACAACTATCTTTTCACCTACCTTTAGGTCTTTATCTGAGCAAGTTTTGAAAAATCTATTTCTGACATTTCTGCTTCTATTCACATTCAATGACAGTGAATGGGATTATGTTTGTGGTGCTAAAAGTGATGAAACATCACATTTAAAAACATCAACAGCAACATGATTTTTCCCCAGAAATAGTGTCCCCATTTCTCTGGATAATCCACAGAGCTCTCGGCCAACAGTTCTTACTTCTTCAGTAGAAAGTAAAATTAAATAAAAACTGTCAGAGGATAATCTATATTAAATGGGTTACTGTTTCTCAAAAGATACCTTGCTGCTTATTTTGATATATTTATTGTTTGATGCTATGAGCATCACTTGACCCTTTTGCAGTTACCATAAGTGTTGACTCCCTATATAAATATAAATATTCTCTAGTTGTTGTGGGGAGGATGCCTGTAAAGTGTAAGCCAATTGCCCTACTTCTGAAAATAGAAAGTGTACCACATAGATGTGTTCATGACTCTTTTTACGCTTAGCATGAACCTAACCATAACCGCTAAAGAAGAAGAAGAAGAGGAAGAAGAAGAAGAACAAGAAGAAGAAGAACAAGAAAAAGAAGAGGATGACTAGAAGACTGTGATACAGAGACAGGATAGCAGATCTAAAGTAAGCAACAAAGGGAAAAAGGCCAGTGAGTGAAGCCAAATCATAAATAAATAGACATTATCTATCTGATCCACCCAAATATAAACAGTGAGAACAAACATCTGTGAAAATAGAAATAACACCAGTGGTCCTGTTGGCTCCTCTCATTCTCTCATAATCTGTTTCTGGTCCAATCTTGACCCAGAGTTTTCTTTGTGTCAACCTTTTGAGGTTTGAGTTTGAGTTCCCTCACATGGCTTCACAGACAATGTAATACAGTGGCTTTTTAACAACACATTTGACATGCTTCAGACTTTTTTAAGGCTTCATTATAGTTATTAGTCTGTCAAAAAATTATTGATTTTGTAAGAAACTATTTGGGTATTCATATAATTTTTCCACAAAAAAGTCCAATTACTTTAAAATTACAGCTACTCCATTTTCTTTAGTGGGGAAATCCAGAATCTATGTTATAATCTGTATTTATATAATATGCACATATTATTCATTTGAAAGGTTTGACATCTGACACAAGATGTCTCCTTCTTCCCTAAAAAGTCCATTCTCTCAGTGTATATGCAGGGAAAAACAGCAAATCTTCACTTTAGTGAAGCTAGAACCAGAGAGTTTTTTGGCGAGAGTTTTACTTTTCTTAATTATTTAGACATTTCATTATCAAAGTTGTTGTTGATGAATTTACTGATCAATGGACCACTGAAGTGTGTCAGCTGAGAGTTCTTGCCACATCGAGTGAACACACACTCTTGAATAATTTTCTTTTTTCCCACACTGTCTCTTATTACAATCTGTTCTTTGTTCTCACAACTCCCTATATTCCCCCTATTGCACAACAATGTAATTTATCCCCTCCTTCACTCTGCAATTTCTGACTAAATCCTCCATGTCATGGAAATTACATTTAAAAAAATCACAAATTTACTGGAAATGTGTTTCCAATCTGGGAAAAGAAATTGTGAAACAAATGGGAAAGTGAAACCAAAACCTTTAACACCATCTGGGGTTTGAATTTGGATCCCCAGCACTTCTGGGGGTGCTTACGGTCAGTTGAATTTATAGACTAACTTTTGGATGAAAACCAGATGACAAGTTGAAACTTTGTTTTGGATTATTGGCTGCTCTGGGAGAAAGTTCAACCCCCAACTGTCTCCAGGATTGTGAAACATAAGCAATAAAAAAAGAGTTATATGATCACCTCACATGTACAAACACACACATCAACATTGCTCCTATGTAAATGTTTTATTTATTTGACTCCAATTGAAACAGCTCATTACTGCAACAATGCTCTTGGGAAGTCTCAGCATGTGTGCTCAATTTATGTAACGCAATCAACTGCAGGTCAGTGTTTCTCATGATTCCAGTTCACTTCAGTTTAGTTCAGTCCCTTTATTATCCCAAACGGGAAGCTCAGTCAGGAGTGCAAAATAAAAAAACAAGACATTTAAACAACAAAAAAATGAACAAGACAAACAATACAAAGACATGAATATTAACAAAAAAATCTCACCACAAGAGCAATCTCTAAAAAATTCTACATTACATGTGCAAATTAAGCCGAGTTATTGCACATAGAACAATTTTAGAATGATTTTTACTCGTATTACTTGTTACTCTAAGTCTGTGACCTGAGGGGAGTGATGCAAACTCAGAGTGAAGAGGGTGGTTTGTGCAGTTTAGCATAGGCTGGGCTTTGTGGAGTAGCCTACAAAGCAAACACAGTTATTGAATTTCCTCCAAACACAGAGACATGTGACATTCAGTCAGTGCAGAATAAATAAAAGATTTAATTACAGTTTATATGACCATTCAGCTGCTTCTTGTACAGACAAGCCCCATTTGGAGCCGACATCCACAGCGGTTTTGTGCTGCCAACAAGGCCCACTAGATGGAGTGTGTATGCTTTCAAAAGGATAAAAATCTACTGCTCATTGCCTGTTTGATTGAATAAGTTAGACAATTTGTAATAAATGGCACATCTGCAAACCACTAACTACAGTACATTATGAAATAAAAGCAATAATAACAGAAAATGAAAACTGAGATAGGCTATATAATATTAGTGATGGAAGAAGTACTCAGATATTTTAAGTAAAAGTAATGTAGAAATACTGTTACATGTTAAAATCATCTATTTAAAGATTTACTTCAATAAAAGTGTTAACATCAAAATATGCTTATAGTACCAAAAGTAAAAGTGCTTATTACGCAGAATGGTCCATTTCAGAATAATGTATATTATATTATTGATTTAATTATTGATGCATTAAAGTGTTCATCACTTAAATGTTGCAGCTGGTAAACGTGGGGCTAATTTTAATTACATTATATATTTATATATTGCTGTGTAGCTTGTGGATTTCCTTCCCGAGGGATCAATAAAGTCTCATCTTATTTTAATATATATTAATACATCAACATTTATTTGTTGATCTTTTTGTATTATTAATCTGAAACTTTGATGTAACTAATGTTAATTGTTTTTTACATCCCTGAACTTTACATGAGTAATTACATTTTTTGCTACCTTATACTTCTACTTCCCTACAATTGAGAGGAAAATATTGTTGTTTGTTGCTCTACATTTTTTTGACCGCTATAGGGTTTGACATAAAAACACATGATGAACTTCTATTTACAATGGTATGGTTAGGGCCGCTTGTCACATTTCAGATGTGAGTTGTTTGCAAACTTCTCAGATGGTTTCCTTTATATAACTGGTTGAGGCCCAAAGAGGTTAAATAATCAAATTTTTCACAAAAAGCAAAGATTAGAGAAAAGTCCTAAAATGAAAACAAATTTGTGTAGCAGAACATTGTTTTTTTCCTCAATCCCTCTCCCATTAATCCTCTCACGACCCCTCAGATTCCTCTTGAGACCCTTTAGAGGGGCCTGACCCCTAAATTGGGAACCAATGGAACAAATGCGTCTAATTGTATATAAATGTAAAGTAATTACAATTTGATTTTTTACATTGTGGTATTGGTACTTTTACTTCGGTAAATTATCTGAATGCTTCTTCCACCACTGCTTGGCAAGCCAGCACACACTGCATTAAAGTCTTGTGAGCCACTCGCTGCTCCTGTCATTCAAGAAGGGAAGATGTTGTTAGAGAGTTTTAAAAGGGGTCAAAACACAGGAAGAAAGAAATAGAAGGTCAAATGAACATCTTTCTGCCTTATACATCACTATTGCACTGTGTACTAACCTTTGGCCTGTTACTGTACACATCCCAAGTCTCAAAATAACCAGGTCAATGAATAATGACTTGGGTGGAATGTTGGTTTAGTAAACAAGGGGTGTAATGTTTTAAAAAAAATCTGTGCAGACACTTTTTTGGTTCATGTCCTTAAGACGTGGTCAACTAAACACATTAGCAATGTCACAATAATACTACAGTACAGGCAATTCAAGGGGTGATGAAGGGGAATGTCATTCCCCTTGTTAACAAAATAACCAAAATGCATGCCCCTTGTTACAGTTTTTCATAAAAAAATACACAATTTACACAATTTCCAAAACTGCACACACACAATACACAATTCACACACTGCATTCATAATGAAGCATTTGCATAAAATGGCAAAAAAACAAACAATTATTAATAGAACATTTTTGGATATAGAATGTATGTTCTTTTGTCTTTCATAATCTTATATCTATATTTCCATACAAGGTTCCAGAGTGAAAGTAATCTGCTGAGAAGGTTTGAAAAGTACACTGTAAACACCAATGCAATGTTGAAATTTATTTGGCAAAATATTACTGTTGTAACAGTGTTGAAAACTAAATATCGTTGCTTTTCTACTCTTTAGATAATTTAAAAAAAAAGTGTGCAGTATAGTTACTGTGAAAAAATATAAAAAATATTGTAGTACAGCACAATAACCTCATACCTGCAGTACTGTAACCTGCCACCCCCATCTCCATCACCCAGTAGCATAGAGAGTGCAGTGGCAGAGGGTTTGTTTAGTTGAATAATATGTTAGTCTAGTCCACCTGAATCAATGTAACTCAATGACTCAAAGGTTTGTTCAAGGTAGAATCTATGGCCCCGACCATGGCTCTGAAATATCAGTAGCCTAACTGTGTATCGGTGAATCCGGCGCTGTCCATGGTGCTGAAGTAGCAGACGGATTTGTAATTGTGACTTTTTCTCTGAGTGCTACCCTTCAGTTTTGTCTTGGATCTTGGTATTAATATAAAAAAAAGTTGTTTACTGTATGAAGTGGTTTATTATATACAGTATATTAGGGCTGTAACGATATGGAAAATAAAACCAAAATCGTGACACTCAGCTCCACGAACCTTTGGTGCTTTATTCCTGTTCTGTCTGGTAAATTTAGCTAATCATACAGACGGCTAAAAGCGAAAGAGGGGGCACCGGTAACACTAACGGAGGTAACGTTACGTGGCCGCTGTTTGACTCGGGTGTGTGGGTCTGTTAAACGGTTCAGTAAACTGCCGTTAGCGTCCTTAGCACTGGAGTTAAGTGCTGACCGGGATGGTTGCTAGCTGGCTGGGTTGGTTGACGTTGAAATGGAGGTGTCCACGAGCCTGGCTGCCCCGGGAGACTGAGGTAGAAGACAGAGGTATGCTAGCTAGCTAAATTATCATTAGATCAGTTGTCTATCTATGCAGTTAACATTACTGATGAATTTGTGGGTTTGCCCAGAGTTGTTAACCGTGGTCAAAACAATTATACTAAAAATAAATGGGCGTGTTGGACGGTATCGTAATCTTACGTTACCCACCAAGAATTACATTAGCATTAGCATTAGCTATTGGTCAACCAGCACCTTTAAAGTAGGCACCAAAGCACTTTTCGTCTTCGTTCCCCCTACAGGTTAGGAGGGGAATTGTTACCAATACTCTTATGTATCATTCCAACGATTTAATTAACCACTGAAACGATTTTGGAAACATTATTTTAAGGTAAAAGAGAATCTTTGTGTTAAAACTATGGGACAACTACTAACTGGACCTTGTGGTGAGTTGTTTCTAGAGTCAAGAACTTTGCACTTCTGTTTTAGGGAGCTGTCAAATCAACTTTTTGGTTATTTTGGAGGCTGTACCTACTATAATAATATTACAGCTGGAATTTTGCTTTGTTACACTCCACTGCTGCACATGAGACATTGTTAATGGCTGGGAAACAGCACAGGCATGGAGTAGCCCACTTAAACTGCTAAATGTCTGCAGGGTGTTTCAGTGTCAGTTACAAACCAGAACAGGATCCTCTGTTATCCAACACTGCTCTGTTTCTTTTAGAGGGACGAACTGGGATTGAAGATGGATGGCCTCAGGCTCTCCCCCTGTGAACATGAAATGCCTCGCTAGCAGAGCAGCTACAAGTCAGCAGGATGTTGATATTATTCTGCCCCCGACAGGTCCGTACAGGGCATTGTTCTCATCCACACACAATATTAAAATGCTGAGATGGAAACCAGCTGAAAACCTACGGCGTCATCAGACTATATTTAATGCGTTCCTGAAGAGCAAATACTAACGTTGAGGGCTTTATATATTGTCCAAATTATGCGTGATAGGGGTATACCGAAGCATTGTTTTCAAAATGATTTTACTTCAGACTTGCCAATTACAAAATCTCCACAAAGGGCAAATGTTATTCAAATCATATTTATTGTTGAAGCAACAGCAGGCAAACATCACTTTTACTTTAAAAGAGACATGATTTAATGAGCCAAAATCTAAATTAAGCACATTTACAACAGATTTTTTGTCATGGCAGTGATTTGTTTGAAGGTTGTTGATTTTTCTATCAAATGAAAAAGTTAAAATAAAACATTTATTTTGAGAATGTGGGTGACTCAGTGAGTTGTTTTGTACCAACAGCAACCCATGAAAACAAAGCTTTTGCATTCAGGGACGGATTTATTCTTGAAGTGCAAATTAGTAAACATTTTATTTCTATGATCAAAGGTAGTAATTTACTTTGCATGTCCACAACACACTCATGCAACATGGACACACACACACACAAACACACACCAAGCATCCTGTTCATTGATGTCCCTGTAAACACAAATAAATAGTAATAGTATACTGAATAATAGCATGGAAAGAGAACAAACCACATTAACATCTGTAAGCAGGATAAAGTGTGGGCAGTTATGCTCCCATGCATGCATTTTATTGAATCCTCTTAAAGATAATCTCAAATTTATTGGAACATTACATGTAAACATGTCTGTGGGATCTGATATTGCCACAATAAACAGTCATGCCCACTTAATAAAAGAAAAAATACAAAAGTACAAGAACTACACAATTTAAAAAAAGACTAGTCAAACAGAAACTGTTGCAGGTTACTCATGCCACAACAAAGATTTATGTGCACGCTGTAGCACCACAGAAGAAAAGATAAAAGCAGAGCTGTTTGTAATTGTTTCACTGTCTGTGGGTAGGCCTTTAAAAGCAGTATGGGCATCTTTCTTGTTGCTTATGGTCTGATTCATAAATACAATCGTTCATACACCACCAGTAGACAAAATGATCTGGGGCTTGCTGAGAAAATAATAGATAGTCTGCTCACCATCTTTGACTAAAGGGGCCGAACAAGACCTGATAGAGGTAGTATTCAATTCATCTGCAGCTCATGTCCAAACAATGTGATTTCTTCATGTCTGCATATGTGTATCAGGCTAACCCCACTGCAGCATGCTGGGTTACTGTAAGTAAAGTAAAAAAGTAAGTAAGAAAAAATAAAATGGGTGCTTCATTACTTACTGTATCAAAAAATAATTCTTGAATTATTATAATACTGTGTCTTAGAAGCATATTTTATGTGAACTTCTCGATATTTTGTTACTTATTCAGACTTTTCACAGAAATCGAGCAGCAGGGGTGAAGTTGTCTGAGAGACCAGCTGAGTTATGTGCTTGTTCAGGTGGCCTTGTGCAAGGCACTTACCCACAGCTGCTTCAGCGGAGAGTGGCAAATAATGGGAAGCTTCAAGGTTGGAGAGAACAAAACGTTAGAAACATAAACTTGAAAACAGCAAACATGTTCAGAGAAAACCATAAATAAACTCTTAGTATCTGTACAACCACAGAGCTGCCTGCATCACATTGCTGAGTTTTAGCAGATGGAGTATCCAGAGGGACACACAACATGGTTACTTATTTGAAAGTTATTTTAAGAAACACATGGGTCACTGTAAGCATCTGCTGCAATGGCAGCTGCTAACAGAGGAGACTAGACTTAGGGCGAGGTGATACTGAGGGATGTAAGGGCAGCCAGTCTAAAGAAAGCAGCTCAGGGCGATCACCTCCGACAGAAGTGCAGTGGCATATTTTTTGACATGTTTTCTTCTCCAAAGCCCCAGGCTTGAAGCTCAAGCCTGTCCTCCTCCTCCTCTTTATCATCTTCCTCTCCATCTCCCTCCTCGTACAAACTGGGCTCCTCCACAGACGTCTCCATGTTTGTGTCGTAGCCACTAAACTCCTGCGCTTCCCTGTACTCGTAAATGGTGGGGAGACTACTGCGCAAACCGAAGCGGCGCCGCAGGGCCACAAGCAGCGGCTGCGGCACGGTGAAGACATCCACATTGTTGCCCAGGTCGACCCATGCCAGGCTGGGGAACTTTTTAGGATCCTTCACTGCATCTGTCAGGTCTTTCAGGATGGCTACTGTCAGACGGTTTCCATTGACCGGCTAGTATGGTCAGTTTGGGCAGGCAGCTGAGGGAGGGCAGCAGCAGCCGTAAGCTCTCATCCTGCAGCTTGGTGAAACTCAGGTCCACAGCCGACACTGCATCACTGCTGCTCTGGAGGTAGAAGGCCACGCGGTGGATGTCTCGGCCAGACAGCGGGATGCCAGACAGGTTGACAACGTCACCAGACAGTTTCTTCTTCAGGGTGGTCTTCAGGCTATTCGAAAGAAGAGAAAAAAGTTGTATTTCTTTGTTTACAAGTTGGATCTCTAGGACACAAAATGGCCAATTGTTGCAGACAATGTACAGGTATGCTAATTCTCATGCACGGGAAGTTAGTTTTTTTTAAAAGTGTGTAAAGACAAACAGTATTAATGATACTGGTGTTATTGATTTAAAGGGCTCTGTAACGGTGTGCCACACTGTCAGCAGTAGAGGGGAACTGCAAAGTACGCAAAAAAGAAAACAGAATTCAGCAGTAGAGTGTGACGAGTATAGCAATCAATAATATAAAGAAGAGAATTTGCATTTAAATGTGTCTTGTCTGAGTGCCTCAAGCAACAATTTCTGTCTCCTGGGCTGAATGTCATCCACTGAATAGCCCCAGATGTATTTAGTTTCAAGTGTTACTTCTGTCCCTAATGCCATCACTAAGCCAGCTCTCTGTCTTTATGTACAAAACAACCATCAAAGACATTAAATAAATGAATAAATAATTGGAAAACAGAGTCAACCCTTCTGTCAGGGCCAATTAATAACAGATATGTCATCTTTTTTTCCGCTGGGGTTGTATTTTCAACCCTGGGATGAGTGTAATTTTGTATACAGATTCAGGAGAGGGATGCATCTTTTGCTTTTTTTGAAAATTCAGGTCACATGTGTCTATGCAGGTGTCTGAAGTCTTGTGGGTGACACATGAATAAGCCACTTGAGCTAATGAGCACATTTGAAAACAACATGAGAACTCAATGATGTGATGCCCTTCTCTAATGTTGGAGCCAGTTAGTATCTCCTGTAACATTGTCAGACTCACATGGGAAAGTTAAAAAAAGGATCCAAATCAACACAGCAAAAACATATTGTAGATATTGTCCTTTTTCCACACACATTCTTCTTCATTTTTTAAAACCTGGTGTTTACACTACCCACAATGCAACTTGATCACAAATAGTTCTGTTGGATATGTAGGTGTATTATGCTAGTAGCTCCATACATCCAGATGCTTTTCATATTCTCAAGCGTCAGTCCTGACATCACTTGAAGCCTATTTGAATATAAATAAGGTACTGGTCTCAAAGATATTTGTATAATGTCCCCTGTAAAATTGTTTGTTTTTACACTTGTTTTTGTACAGATTAAATAAGATATAACATGTTAGAGGAATACACCGCTGTTTGTTGAAATGGGGCTAATCATGGTCTCCCCTAGCTGTAGATAGGTGAGCCAATGCATTTTTTGTCTCAGTGCATGCATCCCATCAAATTTCGTAAAAATCGGATGAGCGCTTTATGAGATATAAACTTTTTGTATTTGTGGGACACCATAGTGGTCAAATTTCGTGAAATTTGTTTTAGAGCCTCAGAGGGTTATACCAAGGAAAAAGCTAAAGTTTGGCTTTGACAGCATTTGTTTTGGCCAAGATGGCAAAGTGTTTTCATAGTTTGTGCGTTTCCCTTTTACTTCCTTGCTCCAAATTTGATCTGCTGATGGACTTGTACCCACTCTGTACAGTATTTTAGCTTTGATACTGTGGTTCCCAGCCCCTCGGGCTTAGACCCCTAATTAGGTTTTTTTTTTTTTTTTTTGGCTCACGTTTATTCACAACATGCTAACAACATAGGAGTCCCTTCACTGCGCTAAGCTAACTAGTGGTGGTGCTGCTGGTAAAACAATGTATGCACTGAGACAAAAAATGTTTTGGGCCACCTATCTACAGTTAGGGGAGACCCTATTTCAACAAACAGTGGCATATTCCTTTAATTAGAAGTGATTGAGAAGCAGCTGGTTGCTGACTTTTGTTATATTTGGACAGAGCCAGGCTAGCTGTTTCAACCTACCTACTTCCAGTATTTATGCTAAGGTAAGTTAACTTCTGATGGTAGTTTTATATTTTTTGTACACCCAAGAGTTGTATCTACTAGCAAGAATGCAAAAGAGCAACTTTCCTTTAATTTTTGTCAGAATGTAATAAATGTCCTCTGAGATTTTGTGCAGGACAGGAGGATAAAATGATAGATGCAGTTGGACGAAGACACTATAAAGGGACAAAACTGGGCAAGAAACAAGGTGATAAAGGCAAGTGATCATCTATTTTAATCCAACAGGTGTGAGGTGAATCCATCTTAAGGAAAACTGCTACTATAACTATCACACTTGTCAGGTTGAATCAATTTATTCCTCACTGCCTCTGATAGCACACTGAAATCTGAAACAAAATGTTCACCCTATACCAGAGTGTAGTTAAATATGCATAGTAGGGCTATAAGGAAGCTGCATACATGGAGAGTAAAAGACAGAGTCGCAGTGCATTAGACTCCTTTTGTTTTTACTGGCATAGACTCAGAGGGAAAACATCTGCCAAACAAATGACTGAGATGGAAGCGTGGGAGACTTTGTTTAAGAAATCAGCCAAACAGGATAAAAAAATGTTCTGTTTAACTGGCCAGAGGTTTATCCTTTCTTTGTCTTAGTTCTATTTGCCTTCGCTCCTCAGGCACAGCGAGGATTATCCTTGCATCTCTCTCCACTCTTTGGTCTGTCTGGGAGCCTTAAAAAGCACCAAGCTGTGCTCTTTACATCTGTTCCCCCTTCTGCTCGGTTGAAGGAAAGAAAAAGATCTGTAGCACACCGGGGCTGTGATTCGCAAGATTATTGATTCCAGGAGTAGGTTATAATTCATCTCCCCCTCCTTCGTATCCTCACTATTGCTCACTGCCTCTCACTTTATTGCTCTTTCTATTTCTTGGCCTATATTCTTTTTTCCCTTTCTCTTTCTTGCTCCTAATTTGATCTGCTGATGGACTTGTACCCACTCTGTACAGTATTTGTAAGATTCTTTTAATTTTTTTTTAAAGATATAATTTTTACAATATTTCAGGGCAATCAATCCAATAGTTTTTGAGACGTTTCAGTCTAGACCAAGACTTACAGACCGTAATTTCCACCTTGAGCCGGCTAAAATGGCAGGGAAAGACAGGTTTAGTCCTCAAAATATCATAAAATAGTTAAATGTCCAACACCATTTCCCTCAGCCAAGGTCGATGTCTTCAAAATGCATGTTTTGTCTGACCAACAGTCAAAAACCCAAAAATATTGAATTTACAATTTACAATGTTGATATAAGCAGCAAATCCTCATAGTCATTGTCTGATGCTTATTGATTTGAATGATTGATTGACAAATTCCATTATTAATTGATTATTTAATTGATGTTGATTCATTTTATTTCAATTTGTTTTATGTATTCATTGACTTATTGTGTTAGCACTGAAACAATACTGACTTTGACTGTAGCATTGAAAAATGCCAGGAAGGACTGACTCCATATGGAGCTTCTTGGCACACGCCGCCAATCATGTGTCTTTAGACGGTTTGCTGTACCACTGTGCAGCTTCTGCACTTTACTGTAATGAAACTGATTTTGGGCATCAACTTTTGTTCTCTTGGATGTATCTATAATAGGGTTTTCCTACCTGTGCTGGAGAACCCCTCTCAACTGTGTGCCTATGTTTGTGTATGAAGAGCTAAAGTCAGGCAGGGTAGGTACTATTGCTGAGTGGGTGATGCAGAGAAGAGAAGGTGTGTGTGCGTGTGTGTGTGTGAGTGTGTTAATGAGACTGAGTAAAGACAACTTCATACTTCATCTAAATCTTCTGCCTTCCGGCCCCGTGGGCACAGCTCCACCCACAGACTGCTTTGCTGGCCGCAGGCCCAGGGGCATAGCTAGCATCTCTAGCTATGCCACAGTGTACACTGTGGTCCATCACCATGAAATGATAACAACATAAACAACACATTCATCTTGCTCCCTCTGATGTGGCTGCCATGCTCGTAGGCAGTGGTACGTATGCTCTTGGACCAGCTCAGACACAAACAACTTCAAAGAATAGTGTACCCACAAAACATGATGTGAAACAAGAGCGTCCCCTGCATCAGGACTCATTTAAAAGCAAACAACTGAGGGAAATCCATTTATTGACATCCTCAGGAGCAACTGATACAACAGTGCAGGAATCTACTAGGAGCAGACTCTACTATGGCAAAAATATTGGCTGGTTCAGACAGACTGTCTAATTGCTTTTTATAGCCTGTATTTCCTCAGGGACGTTGTTAACTTTAACACACTAAACAAGGGTCCTTGCTGTTCTATAGTTATGTAAACCCCAGAGGTAGGACATAACACATCTGGGCTTTGTGATGTTGAAATGGAGTGCAGTCAAAGAGAGAGAGAGCTTACAGCAAAGGTCAGAACAAAACTTGAGAATGCGTTTTAATGAATTGGTTTAATGAAACTGTTTTGAAATATGCAGCTAAGAATCAGTCATTCAATCCGTATTTTAAGTGAATTGATCCATTCTAAATAACAAACCGTGGCTTGATCTATTGTGCAGGCTGCCAGTGTTGATACAGAAACTTACTTACTACAGTCTCAGCTGCCCAGCAACTATACTGCAACAATTGTACAAAAAACACTTTTGCTTAACAAGAGTGAAAATCTGTTTTAAAATATACAATGTACACCTCTAATTTTGGATAATGTGTGAACTGTGTCTGCACAGTTATTCCCCCCAAATATTTACCACATAATATATAAACCAGTGTAGCATACAGAGAATAATTTATACCAATTTTGAAACATAGTTTTCTATTAAATATTTTAGAAAATTATGTCTGAGACAGGCATAATTAGTCGTATAAGATTCAAATAGACAACCTTCTGTCTTTGAATCTTTCTCTTGTCAGCCTGAGCTATCTGACCTGACTGGCAGATTTCTGTTTTCAGCATATTTTCCATTCTGCACATCACCTCAAAACTCACTGCAACGTGTATGTACACAAAGAAATTCACAGTTGTATGTTCAAAAATGTCATAGTACAGGAAAGAACACTACCTTAGGACTACTTTTCTCTTTGTATATTTGAAGTCTTCATTCCTGTTAAAGCAGGTCTTAAAATTCATTACACCGCATAAGATTTGAACACACAAACTTCTGTCTTTTAATCGTTCTCTTATATCCCAGAACTATCTAATCTAATACTTAATGGATCAAATGTATAGGCAAACATGTATAGGCAGCGTCGTATGTTATATATACAAGCTAACATGCTCGCCAAGAAGTTCTCTTGGGGTTTTGATACCGTCAAGAAAAACCTCTTTAAAGCCTATTGTACTACTGTTTACACTGCCTCCTTGCTGGATTGTTTGCACATTCTACTCAGAAACCCAAGGTGGTGTAGTGCAAGTGAATTGTTTTGTCAAGCATGATTTATTACATTATCTGCTTTATTGAGGAATCTAATGTATAAATGTATTGCCTGAGTTCTTCTTGTAACTGTCATTTTACAACTGATTGACCCGAGGTTCCATGCTTTTCGATACCAGTCACCCTTATTGGAATGCTGGTATAGCTGTCTTGTTTAATTGGTGTCTGTTTTTGTGTACTTGTCTTATTTTAAATTGTGTTTTTTTTTCTTTTCTTTTTTTATGGACCATGAGTCTAATAATAAAGGCTATAGTATAGTATGTTCAAAAAAGTCAACAAAAAGTCTACTATTGTATGTAAAAAGGTCATATTATAGTATGTCAAAAAAGTTAACAAGAAGTCCAAGTATAGTATGTTGAAAAAAGTCAACAAAAAGACAGTATAGTAAGTCAAAAATAGTCATAAACAGGTCATAGTATTGTATGTCAAAAAAGTAATAGAATAGTATGTTCAAAAAATTCAGAAAAGTCATATAGTTTGACGAATAATAGTCATAGTATGTCAAAAAAAGACTCTTCGCTAGAAGGTAAGTCTAACTCACCAACCACAAGACTCAAACACATAACCATCCTTCTTCCAGTCATTCTTTTATCACCATATGCTACCTGACCTGATACGCAGCTATATGTTTTTGTCATATTTGTCTGTTTTACTTTGTATATTTGACCTCAAAACTCATTGCACCCTGTAAGATTCAAACAGACAACCATCTGTCTTTGAATCTATGTCTTGTCAGCCTGAGCTATCTGACTTGACTTGCAAATCTTTGATTTTGGCATATTTGTCTTTTTCATTCTGCACATCACACCTCAAAACTCACTGCAACGTGTATGTACACAAAACATTCACAGTAGAATGTCCAAATATTTCATAGTACAGTATATCACCAGTAAGGAACACTAACATGAGACTACTTTTCTCTTTGTCTATTTGTCTTCATTCCTGTAAAGCAGGTTTCAAAATTCATTACACCGCATCAAATTTGGACTCACAAACTTTCTCTTATCTCCCTGAACTATCTGACCTAATAAATAGCTTGTACTTTGAAAAAAGCCCACTTAAAACAAACCTAAAGAACAGCCTTTTTCACCTTTGTAACATTGCCAAAATTAGGCACATCCTGTCTCAAAATGATGCTGAAAAACTAGTCTATGCATTTCTTTCTTCCAAGTTGGACTACTGTATCACTAACTGTTATCATGATGCTCAATAAGTCCCTTAAGACTCTCTAGCTGATCCAGAATACTACAGCTCATGTTCTGACAACAACTAAGAAAAGAGATCATATTTCTCCTATATTAACTTCTCTGCAGTGGCTTCCTGTAAAATCCAGGATTGAATTTAAAATCCTTCTCCTGACCTACAAAGCTCTAAGTGGTCGAGCACCATCTTATCTTGAAGAGCTCATAATACCTTATTGTCCCCCTAGAGCACTGCGCTCCCAGAATTCAGAGTACTGTGGAATCAGCTTCCAGTCTGGGTTTGGGAGGCAGACACCATCACCACATTTAAGAGTAAACTTTCGTCGTTGATAAAGCTTATAGTTAGGGAGTGAGGCGTCGCAGCGTCCGCCTAACCTGGCCCATCTGCTTCTCACCATAGTTGTCAGATTAATCAATAATATAATAAAACTGGAGAGACAGGGCAGTACAGCCCGACCAGGCTCTTCTCTTTACCCTGTCTCTCTTAATTATGCTGTTTTAGTTTTAGACTGCTGGGGAACTTCCTTTGACAAAATGAGCTCCTCTCTCCTCTTTCCATTTGTGTGGATCCATGTCTCAGAAATGCCTGTTACTAACCTAGCTCTGGGGAGCTTATTCCCTTGAGTCCTTATGTTCTTTTTCACCCAGCATGTCTCCTTGGATTAAAGAGGCACCAAAATCATGGTTGCAGCTCTCGGCGTGATCCTGCTACACATCCTGCGATGCCCTGTTACATCCTGCTACGTCCTACGGTGCCCTGTTACATCCTGCTACATCCTGCGATGCCCTGTTACATCCTGCTACGTCCTGCGGTGCCCTGTTACATACTGCTACATCCTGTGATGCCCTGTTACATCCTGCTAAGTCCTGCGGTGCCCTGTTACATCCTGCTACATCCTGTGATGCCCCGTTACATCCTGCTACATCCTGCGATGCCCTGTTGCATCCTGTTGCATCCTGCTACATCCTGCGATGCCCTGTTGCATCCTGCTACGTCCTGCGGTGCCCTGTTACATCCTGCTACATCCTGCGGTGCCCTGTTACATCCTGCTACATCCTGCGATGCCCTGTTACATCCTACTACGTCCTGCGGTGCCCTGTTACATCCTGCTACATCCTGCGATGCCCTGTTACCTCCTGCTACGTCCTGCGGTGCCCTGTTACATCCTGCTACATCCTGTGATGCCCTGTTACATCCTGCTAAGTCCTGCGGTGCCCTGCTATGTCCTGCTATGTCCTGCTGTGACCTGGAACACCCTGCAGTGCCCTGTTATGACATGAACTACTACAAACTACTATTTCTAGTCAGTGTTCCATTTCTAGGATTGTCTGTTTTAGTAATTATTATTATTTGTTGTCTTCCGCGCCGGCTCAAATTCACGTGAGCTGGAATGAGCTAGAAACATGAAACCTCGTGGAATAACTGGAAATGGTGTGCATGTGCTTCTATAGAAATATGAACCCAATCCGCCACATGGTGGCGCTGTAATTAAGGCTTCAAAATGCAAACTAAAACACATTTTTGAGATCTCCTCACACACCGTAGCTCAGATTGCTACCAAATTAATCATCAATGGATCACGCTTATTACAAATTGTATAAAACATTTCCATATCTTAATTACTTTTCAAGTGATTGACCAATGAACTTCGAAAGGGGCGTGGCTCTGGACATACATCAATACAAATCAGCAACCATAAGGCCAATCATCACAAAATGCAGGGTATATTCAGATAAGTGCCCCAGATATACTCAGACAGTTTATATACATACACCTCTAGGGTGCTCTACAAGCGCAAGATAGGTGGGTGTCAATACACATTTTACTATAAATCACATATTCATTGTCCAATCATTGCAAATCTCTCAGGAAATGTCCTCATTAGTACCTAAATGCAAACAAACTGCAGGTGCACAAATCAGGCTATAAATGACTAAATGTTTGTCCAATCAACACAAAACTTCCAGGAAATGTCTACATAATGACCTCACACATACACTGCAAGTCTCATTCAAATTGATCACTAGGGGGTGCTTTAAATGCACAATAACTGGACGTGGAATGATGCGAAGCAAGGTTTGAGCTTGGAATCGCAGCTTGCGACTTTATTAGCAATTGTTTTTGTTTTGGTCATCTGCTTTTCTCAAGTTGCCGACTGAGCTACATATCACACTGAATTGAAAATAAATGTTTTTGACAAATCTGTAATAGGCTTTTTAAACAAACTGCACTGTTTGTCCAATCGTTCCAAAGCTTGCAGGATGTGTTTTATAACAACGTTGGACCACATGTGTGATATTACGTTGAAGACGCAATTGAGAAAAAAGGTTTGAACCTGCAAATCGCGGCTATATTCTTTTATTCTAACTGTTATTGCCACTATTTACAACCGGCCCCGTCTGACACCGCCTACCAGGAGCCTGGGTGTTTCCGAGGTTTCTTCCCAAAAGGGAGTCTTTCCTCCGTGTAAAAGACCTGCTAACTGACCAATCAACTCAACGATTGATGACGGCGTCACCGTTCCTAAAAGATCCGCTGGAGCTCGGTGCGCGAGAGAGAGAGAGAGAGAGAGAGAGAGAGAGAGACAGAGAGAGAGATGTGCGCTCATAAAGGTTGGAATATATAGAGACATTTAGAGGTCATAATCGTCGTTAACAATCCCTGATGGGTATCTTATGAAAGATATAGATTTTAAGCGACGGGAATTATTTGTGTTTTATGACGATTAAAGTAATGATTTTTTAAATGGAGTATGGTGAGTTTGGTGATGGTGAAAAATAAAAACATATTAAAACATATTAAAAGAGTGAGTTTAGCCTACGGAATTACGCAGGCTGTCAGCTTCTTGAGCCGTGTGTTGCGGTTTGAATTATGTTGCCAATTGTTTTATAATTTCTTTCTTTCTTATTGTGTTGCCAATGCGCACATCGAGTGTACACAAATACAAGTTTATGGTCAGATCTTGTGCCTCACTGATGGAGAAGTGATATTGATAAGAGTTGTGATTTACGCATTTACAGTGATCCAGCGATCGCCTTTTTTTGCCAGCTTTTTTAGGAAGCAGCGACCGTTTTGCCTGTAAAACCGTGTCTGTGTTCTTCATATTTATATAGAATTATATTGTTTGCTCTTATTATGTAAAATATGTGGCTCTGGTAGATGTTTGCGATTGGTTGTGCTGTGCAGCTGCCTCTTTTACGTGAACGTGCCCGCCGCTGGATTGGGAAACCCTGGGTTGATTTAACTAGTTGGATTGGGAAAACCCTGGGTTGATTTAACTAGTTGTTAACCACCGTTGTGACACAGGTTATGCGGGACCACGGTTGTTAGAGTTAGTGAAGCAGGGTAACCAGGGCATGCTAATCTTGATTCGTAGTACAGGCCTGGTCTTGACTTGGTACAAGGTGCGTATACCATTTGAGACCAGGTTAAAATACATCACAGTGGCCTGCAGCAGCAGGTACAAACTGATGTTTCAGCTGAGTCACTTCTTGTTTGGAAAGTTGATAAAATGTCCTAAAAGAAACATGTTGGGTCTGATTTCTTCCTCTGAGGTGTTTCATGAGTTCAAGCACAGACTTTCATCCATAAGAGACTCCTTTATGAAACAGAAAAAAAAGAAATGGCAACAGAGGGATTTTAACTCACAACCTTCACAATGTAAAGCAATTTCTTTTCCAATTGAGCTCTCAGGACTCTGAAAAGTCATCTCAATATTTCAACCAAGGTTCAACTTCACAGTTGCTTCACATTGGTGAAGCAGGTTTTAGGTTCTTTAATGGATAAATAAATGCATTACACACTATTAAAGGGTTGGATTGGTTATCACTTGGAATCTTGAAAAGTGTAAAGGGGTTTTTATCTGGACATTTAAGATGTTTCAATTGATTATCTGCACATGTAGGAGTGTATAAGGGGGAACAAAAGGAAAAGACAAAGTTGATGAAGGTGAAGTTTCTTGTTTCTCTTTGGCTCTTGTGTTAATCACCACTGGAAATGGTCGAGTGGGGAACATCACTGCCCACTAACCAGCAGACGCAGGTTCAAATCCTGCCTCAGGTATGACACACAAGAGAATTTCCAATGATTTCAACTTACGAATTTCCAAACATTTTGAATTTCCAACAACAATATCCAACTTTGAATTCAACTTGCATAAATCCATGTGGCAAGATTTAGTTGTTAACATGTTCCCTATTTTTAGTCTGCAGGCTGTTCAGCTGAAATGATTAAAGTATTAAAGTATTTTAAAGCGCCCATATTATGCTCATTTTCAGGTTCATAATTGTATTTTGAGATTATACCAGAATAGGTTTACATGGTCTCACTTCCAAAAACACCATATTTTTGTTGTATTGCACATTGCTGCAGATCCTCTTTTCACCCTGTGTGTTTAGGTCTCTGTTTTACTGAGTGAGACGTCACACTTCTATACTATCTTTGTTGGGAGTTGCACATGCTCAGTAGCTAGGTAAAATCACATTAGGTAGATAACTTTCTCCAACTTTGGTCATTACAAGGAAGGATTAGCTGGGAGACTTCTTTTAAACGAGGGTGCACTTGTGGAATACCTGCAGAACAGGGGCATGGAAGTAGTTGTTTTGTAGCTTATGGGGAACTAGTGTGTGTTGTAGCAGTGTTTGCCCTCGAGAACGAGCTCCCCAGAGTTAGACAAGTCAATACATACCCTTCTCATCTCCGTGTGTGCTGTAACTCTGTCTGAAGCCCCCAACATTAGCTTAGCCTAGCAAAGATCCTGCAGGTAACTGGTTCCAACTAGCTACTGCTCCCAATAAGTGACAAAATAATGCCAACATGTTCCTATTTACATGTTGTCATTTCATCACATGTTGTACAAATAACAAGGTCACATGAGACACAGCCATCTTCTAACCGCATTCTAACTGGGAACTATATTCTCAGAAAGGCAAAGCCCAAGTAGCACTGCTTTGCCTTTCTGAAAATATAGTTCCCAGTTTGTTGGGCAGACAGCTGTTTGGATTTACCATGCAGAGATCTGAGAAAAGGTTAACCGTAGTCCTCATAAATCGGCCAGAGATTAAAATGCCAATACAAAGGAAGCCCAAGGCAACAGATATCCGGCCTAAAAGAGTAAAATACGATGATTTTCTGGCTGCAATGGAGCAATCCCAGAAGTGGAACGTCAAGTTCGTAGACTATAGTATAGTTTATCGAAATAAGTCATAGTATAGTATGTAAAAAAAGGGGTAAATAATTCATGATGGATGATGGAGTACTCAAATCCTTGGGTCCGACTCGAGTCTCTATTCTCTGGACTGGTGACTTGACTTGGACTCACAAACTGATGACTTGTACTTGGACTCGGACTCGAGGATATATAAAATTGGACATGAAAAAGGACTCAGTCGTTGGATGAAGTTTCTGACTAAATAGGTTATAAAAAATTGATATAAGATCTTAAACTTTTCCTATTTATTGTTAACTGTTACTCACTTTACACCGTCTTTGGGATCTCTTGTTTCTCTCGCTTTTTCCTCACAGCCACAGATACACTTCTCAGTCGAACACCGCTCGCTCTCCTTGCTTGATAACACACTCACTGATGCATTCTTGCTCTTACTTTCACTACTCTCCTAACAAAGGAATTGATAGTGCTATATGCAACTGTAGTGCATAATTCGCAAGCTCCCTACTACATGTTCACATTTGGAAAATGCGGACAGATGCGCCCCAGATTGTGAAGTTTGCCTACATGGATTTTACATTTTTACAATGCTGGAAAGAACTCTGCTAAATGTTGTTTAGAAGAAAGTCAGTAAATAAACTCCATTTGAAATCATGACAGTGGTAACATTTTTGTTTAATGTAGAGCCTCTTTTATTTAGGAGAAATGAACCTAGTCTTGGAATTCAACACAGACTCAACCTTGATGACTCGACTTATACTCAAACACTGGGGACTCGAGACTCGACTTGGACTCAAACACTGGGGACTCGAGACTCGACTTGGACTCAAATCTAGGTGACTCGATTTGGACTCGATTTAGACTCTTCTTTGGTGACTCAGACTTGGACTACTGGGGACTTGAGACTCAACTCGGACTCGAAAGTCGATGCCTTGACTACAACACTGGGTTGAGCCAACATGTACTATTCTTCTAGGTTAATATGCGGTGACATTTTTACAGGGAGAATCACACAAACCTTTAATATTCTGCCACCAGGGTAAGAGTTAAAAGGAAATGGCAGGAACAACGTGTAATGTGTTCACCCACTGTAGAATACATGTTCCCCTTCATTTATTCTCATGAATCAGTAATACATTGAGAGGCAGAAGTAGTTTATGAAGCTAAGTTTTTTCCCTCATACTTTTGTGTGATTTAAGACTTTCTGGTATGATACAATAAATATATTTAATTCTTTGACCTCTTTTTGCAACATTCACACCTTTTTTTCATCACTGCTGTATGATCACAGAGACTTTATTGGAGCTGCTGGCGTTGCAGTCAGATGATTTGGTTCCCATTTAAGAAGACACACTTTATAAATGGTTTGTAATTTGTAACTACTAGCAGTAATAGCCTTTATAAACCACAAAATAATGCTTTATACAGTAGTTATACACCAATTAGCTTAAAATACAAAGCAAGTTGAAGAGTTTTGGGAAATACTCGTTTGCTTTCTTGAAGAAAGTTAAATGAAAAGATCAATAAGATCAATACCACTGTATGTACAGTAAATTATGAATTTAGCACCAGCAAGTGGTTAAAAACAAAGGTAGCACCAGCAGCCGGTAAGCTTAGTTTAGCATAAAGGTACAGTACGCACTTATTCATGGATTCGCTATTACTGACCATTAAAGCATTGATAAATTATTTCTAAACCATTTATTAACCATTAGTGACTAATTCACAACTCATAAACTCAAGCTTGATAGTAATGACAACATTGAGAAAATATTAATATCTACATTTTGTATAAATATTTTAGTAAAATGTATTTTTCTTCCTTGTCTGTTTGCAAAATCTGTGGTCCATTATGTTAAAAAGTGCAGAGATTAGCTTAACGTCAGTGTGTCCCTAATGGGAGGACAAACTCTGCAATACAAATTCAAATGTACTTTGCACTGAGCATGCAAACAAACACTACTTATTTCAGGAGAATAATATAAAAGCACTTGAGAAACATTGGATGTGGATGCTGTACGATAGTCCCGTGGGATTGGTCAGATCAATGTCTGCTTCATCAACGTTTTGGTCTTGACCTGTTTATTTCTCGGATTGATCTAAGTTGTTTTGCCTCCAGGCATCTGTTTAAAACATGCGTGACTCAGCTGTGGGAGAGCCTACGAGGATCTAATGTAAAAACTCATCCTTGAAAAGTGAGCTGGTAAAGAACTGCTCATTTATTTCTGTGCTTGTGTTATCTGAATATGCCTTCAGGCTGGTCACTGTAGGCTACAGTGGTGAAAATTTCCTCAACCGGTTTGTTTAACTCAACTCAGTTTTAGCATCTAATGCATATGAGTGCTTTGGCACAGTTTGGTCTGTGTTAATGACAATCCTTTACAGTCACTCTGAGCAAAAACATTTTGACTCAATATGCGACTGTCACACTGATACTACGGTTGTGCAGAAAATGGAGAGGGAAACATGAAAGTGGTGATTGCATACACCATCCAGTGTCCTCCAGTTTCATGGAGATAATGACACATTTTCTGTGAAGGAAAAAATAGCCCCACAGCTCATTTGGATTTGGATTAAATTTCAGTGAAATATTTTGTGGATGGTATGATAAAGGCTTTCTCTACTGTATGTTGTCAATGCAGCAGCTCGGGGCTGTGCTGTGTTTTGACATATCAGTCACTTGGGTACTTTGAAACTTAGAATTTTGAAATTTCGAGTAAAGAAGCAATGTTGATGTCAACACGGACTGAACTGACATCAGTGATGGGAACAACATATGTGCCCTTAATACGAGAAAGGAAAAAAAAGAACCTAATGGGAATCTATCACACGTCATTAAAACATGGGCAAATCCCCAACTTACAAGCAGCTGAGTCCAAAAGTCCTTGAAGACTTAACACCATGGTTGGATAGATGTCCTTATTTCTTTCTTAAATCTCACTTACTTTTCCACTCTGCTACTCTCAGTTTACACCAACAATAATGGATGTGACATGGATTACTACTACTAAAAATATATGACTTCCATCCGAAGATAAAAGTATATTCGAGCCAATGATTATAAAACCTCTTGTTACAGAATGTACCATAATGCAACTGTGCAGCATATGCAATCCAAAATGTATTCCGCGGCTGAGCTATAAATTCACCCATGATTTGATTCGATGTGACAAACTGGATGCTTCGGAGAAAAGAATACTGCGACAGAACACAGAAAACAGTTAGCATAGTTTGCATTACATAAGTGTATAGCATGGAGGAGTGTGCCTGTGTCTGCTATATGGTGTCAAGGCACAGTTATGAAATCAGCATTAAAATGCAGGGCTCAGAGCAAAGACCAAGGGGTTTGATCGTTGGGGAGTGATTTGTATCAGCTTTAAAGAAATGAGACCCACAGATCATCAATCCTTGTTTCTGTTATTCTTGAGCAGCAGCAGTCATATCTCCGATTTACAGTTAGAATCAAATCAATGCAAGGTTAAGAGGGATTCAGTCCTTGATAAAAAACATTGAAGTCTCAAAATGTTGTTATTTAAATGTTATTTAAAGCATCGCGCCTCAACTTTAAAAATGCCTGTTAAATTAAAAACACCTTTGAGTTTGTGTTTACTGATCAACATATCTAATCATTTCATTATGGCCCTGCTCCCTGAAGTTGGAGCGATGGATACTGAGTCTCTCTTCCTCCTCCCCCTCATCCTCAAGGATCGCCGTCTGTACCACGGGAAGCCCTCAATTATTCATTGACAAGGATGGTGGAGGATCTTTAAGTCTCTATTAAAAGTGGAGGTCAACTAGCAAGCATATTGAGCAGGATGAGAGCAGCATGCAGTCAATTGGAATACTTCTTCTCTGAATGGAAATGAGCAGAGGAAACAAAACCTTTCAAAGACCAGGCATCAGTGCTAATCCAAAACACAAACTCATGTTTTTCAAATATTCTTTCCCTGTGTAGTCAGATTGTTGCCCTTGCCTTAGGAGTCAACGTTGTAGGCTCTTCAGAGGTCAGGTCTGCTGAGTCACAGCCTTCAGCCTTCCAGTGCACACCTCAGGGGGCTGACCTGGCCCCAGGAATAGGTCATACGTGAGTCAAAGGCAGATATCACATGGCTCAGTGTACTGCTGCCACATGTACAGTTTGTTTATTTTTACAGAAACGGAACAGCAGCTGCTTTACAGAGAGCAGGCTTAATCAGATTATTATTATTATTATTATTATTATTATTATTATTGTTATTATTATTATTATTATTATTATTATTATTATTATTATGTAAGAACATACTGAGTGGTAGACTGGCACAAGGTATTTCCAACAGTTGTAAACAGCCAAACTCTTCAATGCCTTTTCGGTCATATTTTATGGGGCTATACAGTATGTGGATGTTATATGGAATGTGTGTTTTTCATGATATGTCATGTGTTCATGCTTTCTCTTTTAAAGGAGATAAGGTATCTCAAGAAGCTTCCTGGTTGAATAAAAATTGAACAGGCTCTGTGAGGCTGTCAGCAGTGCTTTAACCCAAGTGCTAAAGTATTTGGTCATAAATCTAAATGTTGGACACATTAAAGGTTATGGAATCACAAAATGGCTGTACAAAAATTCATGGCAATGCATCCAATTGTTGTTGAGATATTTTGGTTTGGATCAACTGACAGGACGAGCCTGCCATCCATAGATATACACAGCTAGAAATCTCTCCCTCATGATAAAAGAAGCATATTCTCTACACTTGTCCATACAGTATGTTGAGACAACATAAAAAAACTTAGTTTTGTGGCTTATAGCCATTTTTAAAGTGTTATTTAATATCATGTATCATTATTATTATAACTGTAAATTGTATTTCACCAAGGATTCGTAACAATTTTATCTTCTCCCACTAAAATTAGTCCTTCATTTATGTATGAAATTGCAGTTCTTTTCTTCTAAGCAAAAAATATATGGTCACACATCACAAAGTTAGTTTTTGAGGTGTTCAATATGCCAGCTTGTTGATGGAAGGCCAAACAAAGAAATAAAAATGGATTGTGATTTAGATTTAAACTTATATCAATGTAGGCATGGCCTTAAAGGATTGGACTGCAGAGTAAGCTTAAATTTGGTCACCAACATGTTCACTATTGATGATCGCAAAGGTGGAAGGTGTATTTTCTTGACAATTCTGTATCTCTAAAAGGATCATGTAAGGGAGAAGGTCTCTGAATAAAAGCGAGGAAGAGAGGTAGAGAGGACTTCTTGGAAGATTAGAGCAAATTAGCCTGAGCAGAGCATGGAAAAACTGCAGAGAATACCAGTGAGCACTACTCTGGTGATTAGCTGGTCAAAAACTGTCTTGGGATCTGGACTAGAAATATACAATTGTTGAAAAGCAGACTATTATACACATGACTAAAAAACCTTCACTGCTCAACCAAATATAATCATAGCCAAGATGCTTTGACGGCCTTTCACTGGCTTATTTTTGCAGGAAGATGTGAGGGACCGCTTATCAACCTAGGTTATCGTCTTAAAATTGGAAAGGATTTTCCGGTGATAAAGGAGAAAGAGATGAACTGGTTAGCATCATGATGCAGGTCACAGGTTGATGTGTAGGACATGTGGCCTGTAGGTGTTGAGTTGTGACTACTGTAGCAGCCTCATACTGCTTCTAATCATCATGGAATTTGAAAAAGTAAGCAGGCTCAGGAAACCACTGGAGGTAGCAGAGGGTGATTTGATGTGGAGAATTTTGGGAAAAGTAATGAAGAAGAATTTGAAGAGTGAAGGTCAATTTCCCCATACAGTTTTTTTCGTTGCCAATTGCAGCGCAGTCATCCATTGTTGGAGCAGTTGGCTGCAGCCATTTCTGTGTTATGGCGCTCTTGCCAGCAGCCAGGCGGTGGGGGTTTTAGATGCTTTTTGAAAATCCGGCAGTCATAAATATGACAACACATGCGCAGTATTTAGCAAGTGCACTGCAAATACACACAAAACAACCACATACACAAACACGCTGCAAATACAGAAACGATGCAAAAAGAAAAGCACACAAACCCCAAAATCAAATGCAAATTAATGATGATGTTAATTTAATGATGTTTTTCTTAATTTGCTTGTGTTTTGTCTATTTGCATAAGGTTGCAGTGTGGCCCTGACAGCCACCTTACCAATAGCACTATTTCCACAACTATAAATTTTTATATGCAGATAAATAAAAGCAATGAACAGCGTGAGCCGTGGGAGGAAAGGCACTTTAGTCCGAACAGTGTGAGGTCTGGGTCCAATATCAGGACAGACTATCAAAGCTCACCCACAGCAGATTACACCACACCAAACAGCTGTCTTTTCCCTCTTATCAACAGTCGGCACGACCTGCACGACTACATTTTGGCACCTTACTAAATCCTGTCAGCTATTCCGCTGAGCAGTATATCCAATGCAAAAAAAATAAGCCAGATGTACTTAGACTTTCCTTAATATTTAAAATGTCTTCACTCTACAAAGATGTCTGTAATTGCTGCTTTAAGAGCCTCGCCATCAATTACTGCCTTGCAGTAAAGACAAGTAATGAAAGAAATAACATCTACAATCGGAGTCCAAGCTCTTCAAAATGTGCTGGAAGGGCAATTTTAGCATCATAAAAAGTGTGAGTTGATTAATCTGAAATTCAATACCAATTACAATAACATTAAAAGCTCCTCTGGGGACTCAGCAATACTGTCCTTCTCAGAAACATGGCACATGCAGCTGCAGAGAAATTAAATTGCCTTGATAATATTTGAAATCTGATGCACTTGCTTTTCAGTTACAGTGTTATAAAAGCAAAGCAGGCTGAAGTAATAAAGTTTGAATCATGATTTATGTTTATGTTATCTCTTCAAGATTTTCAACCAATTGCATATATTCCATGAAAATTCATTTTGAGCCTTGGTTGGAGAGCAGGTTGCAGCACATTTCTCAATTGATCAAATAGACTTTTCAATATTGATTGAAGAAAGTAAGAATGCAATATTAAAATACTATAATGCTTTTTGCATTCCTAAATATGAAGAGATCATATTAACGATTGGTTCGAAGCGAGGCGGGAGGAAAGAGGGAAATACGCGACTTCTTATCGGCAACCTTGCAGTGATTCCGCCTGCCCCTTTTTCTCTCCGTCTGACACAGCATTTCCCCAGAGCCTCAGCTCAAACTGCAGAACCGCTCTGTGTGGCAACTGTTGAACAAAATGGACTCTCACAAGAAGGAGAGAAAAATCCCACAGGAAAAGAGGAGAGAAGGAAAATCAATGCCAGGAAGGGATTTTAAAATAGGAGAAATGGAGGGCTTGGGGGTGGTGGAGGAAAAAAGGAGAGCAGAAAGGTGAGGGAGGATGAGACAGACTGAGAAGGAGAGATACCCAGTAATGAAGAATTCAATAACTGAAAAGCATTTGAAACCATTACAACCTAATCCTAATGCTTTACTTGATCCAAAGACATTACTTTCTGCTCAATTTAGTGGGCGTCATATTAACAGGGAAAGGAAGTCTAGTTTGAGTCCCACAGTAAAGGCTGCTGCCTGGATGCTTGCAGTACAGGAGAGAGACAGAGCATGCTAATGAGCACACTGGGAGAGTTTGCCTTGTTGTTCAGTTGAGTTTTATTTCAAAATACTGCAACCAAAAGACTGGGATGGGAAGTTAACTCAAGCTGTCAACAAATCTTTCAATCTGGGTTAATTGCTTAGGGAAAGGAAACCTCATGATCATCATTAGAGATGATTTTCTTTCGTCTTTCATAATGTCAACGCAAATGTACCTGTTACTTAATTTGAGTCAGAGAACACTTTTATTTGTTTAGT
Organism: Etheostoma perlongum; assembly: GCA_026937815.1. Lineage (NCBI taxonomy): Eukaryota > Metazoa > Chordata > Actinopteri > Perciformes > Percidae > Etheostoma > Etheostoma perlongum. The sequence goes on from CM049386.1 coordinate 13,478,648, forward strand.
GTTTCTGTTGGTCTTTCTCTATGCTAGTCAAGCATTGACAATCAGTATCTGACCTTTAATGGCCTGTAGTTCAGTCATGTATCTTATTTTAGTTTCAATATTAGTTTTGTTTGCTCCAGATCATTTTTAGAGACAAGTTTGTAGATGTAGAAAAACATTAAAATTTCCATAAACAAATCACTTTTGAACAGGTGGTGTTTGAGGTGATGTGAGGCTATTTTTCTCACAACAGTCTTGGGTCAGACGGGAAACTGTTTTAATGCTGAGAGTTTAGTGCGTAAATGGACAGATCATCCTAGCAAGACACAGTAACAAAGGTTGATGATTTGATGACCTACAATTAAAACCTGACTACAGTTTGGTATGGAAGATAAACCTTTATGTATTTATAAACAAATAGAAGTGTACATTAGAGACTGTCCTCCCCCTCAAAACGACCCTGTACCGTAGGATGTTTATACAAGCAGCAATTGCGACCCATTTTTATGTTTTATTGTGAGGCTGTTAACATGATGAAGGCAAAGCAGGAAGTCCCCATGAGGAATTCTGAGTAATGACAACAGCACTGGCGTTGCATTCACATGACACAAGCCTTGGTGATCGCACACCACCCCCACCCCTACCCCTCCTCCACAGTTGTTAGAGCCAAGGGAGACATGGAAGATTAAAACCACTCTTCACTAGATGTCAGGGATCTGAGACAAAGGAATCCAAAAGCACAACTCATGAGGCAAAAAAGTAGAAGCAAAATGTCTTCAACTTGATGCAAAACTGCAGGCAAGCAAAAGTACAAAAAGTGTAAGGCTGAGGCGAAGTACAACAAGCATAAACAGGGTCAACAACTAGTTAAAGATCAACAAACAAGCTTGGACAAAAGCACTGAGACAATCTGGCAGAGGGCTAGTGGAAATGACTTGTAGATAATACTACTAGGAAGCTAATGAGTGAATGGGGAACAGTTGAGTGGGAAGAATGAGCAGGTAAAGTGAATCAAGTGATGAAAGTGGCAGGATCTGAAATTACAGCAGAGTTAAACACAGGCATAATAAAGCAAACAGGAGGAATGCAAAATCAAAACCATGACAACAAGAGGTAATTATCTTCACCTAAGCTTCTGCGAGCGAATGTCGCCGGACTACACCATTTTCTAAACATGGCCATGTTGAGAAATACAGGGAGAGTTTTGTGAAGCTGATAGGCTTAATTAGCTTTGCATCAACTCATTTGAGCAATGGCTTGAATGTAACAGGCATTTAATGATATGAAATAGTTGTGCAATAGATCTTGAAGGGTGTGTGGGAGGGGTGGTGGACCCATCAAATAAAAACAGGAATTTCACACAGGAGACTGTGTTCGTGTCCCATTTGAAAATAATAATAACGGTGAGTAATTTTAACTTTATGGAGTAAATAGAACAACGTCAAGTTCTCCGTCACATGCGTAATTATGTCATGCAATGTTATTTAAAGAAAACAATGATCTTTTTTTACAAATAGTACAAATAACCAAATAGTTTTTGTTCCTACATTTTTCACAATATTAACGATTTGTTGAAAACTGCAAATGGAAAAAGCTAATTTGAGTTGAGTCGAATTAGAGGGGGAACAACCAACCTTTGTGGTCAAGTGATTTGGAGGAATTGTTAAATTAATAGGTGAAAAAATAACATTTGTAGATTAATTTAAAATAAAAGAAAAATGCACAAATAAAAATAAATCTATTAATGCAAAGAAATTGAACAGTACATCTAGCCCGACATCGTCATACTCAGATTCTAGTCAGAATATACAGTAAGTCTGTTATTGCTCCATTGGGCTGTGAATTTGGGGCGTTTCAACCAAACCCGGAAAGAAAATGCCTCTGCACTAAATTAGACAGACCTACAACCAATCAAGGGAGTATGTGACGTATGTTGAACTTTTGCCGAATCCCATAGGAAGGACGGCAAAAACATGGCAAATACCTTGATCGCGGCTCTCTGTTTCTCTTTTAAAATGAATCCGATGTGATGGCGAAAATCTACACATCTCAATTCTCCAGCAGCAACCCAAGTGCATTTTGGTGACCTGGTTGATTACGTTACTGTTTATCATCTGTCCATCATCCTATAATGTCCGCCCTGACAATTTCATTGGTCTGAGCAGCTCTGGTTGTTCTTGCCTGAATTAAAGATGAATAGTTGTTCTACCAAAACATATTACCATATAACCAAACAATAATGAAAATGAAAATAAACTGCATTTTATGATGAGTTATCCACAGTTCTGTTTTTTAAAATATTTTTTCACTTGTGCCAAGCAATCCCGGGAATCCTTCGAAAAGAGTGATATATTCCCAGGAAGCAATCATTTTAACATCACAAGTAAACCTTCAACCCTAATTAACACACTACCACAGATATAACCTTGCAATACTGAACCGAAATCTTCCCAGAAACTCAAAGAAGACTCAAACTTTGTCTATGTCAACGGAGATTCATTTGCACTGACACTTATGGTGAATATGTGTTTACTGTGGCAGGGACGGCGTTACGCAGCAGCAAAGAGGTCACACTCACCAGGCCTGAGACTTCCTCCTGGGCACGCTCTGTCTCGTCCATTTGGAGTGAGGGGTCAGGTGGTAAATAAGCCGGCGGCAGATCTTGTTGGTGGACTTGAACGATTCAGTCTCCTGTAACGCACATAGGACAAATGATGGATAACAAATATCAATCTAGTACATAAAACAAATCAAAAACAGTGGCTGCTCATGAATAAATGCAACTGAACCATCGTACATGGAATCACTCAAACAAACCTATAAACTGTATTTTGCATATGACAAAGTAGAAAAGGAGCTGTCTACAAGGTAACAGTCATATATAAATGCTGAATGTCTGATCAACTTTTCTTTCTTCCTGTAAACTTTAGATGTACTGACTGATGAACAGTCACAGTCTTTCTTTCTTGTCCTTGGAATAGAGCTGCTTCAAACATTTTCTGCATAGAAACATTAATTTATTTTCCCTTTTGCCTTCCTCTTGCTCCATATTTCTGCCTTCCCTCCTCTCTGCCTTCTCTTTTCTCTCTCCCACCTCCGTCAAAGACTTTAAATGGAATGGGTTGTGCTGAGCAGGGTAAATCTAATTAATGGTACAACACGACAACAAGGAAGAGGCAATGTAGCAAGAGGGGGGAAAAAAAGACAATATACCTAGGGAGGCAGTATACCTTAAGGCGATTAACCATTCCCATTGCCACTTCTTTTCTAGGACGACCAACAAACATGCCTCATACTTCAAAACATTCAATGCTGCTGTTTCAGCCACTTGGATGACTGAACACGACGTTATAGCAGCGCATACTGATTTGCAATAGGAAGATATTCTTAGAAAATGTGAATCTGTGAACTGGAAGGATCAATATGAGTCAAGTCACTATAAGCATTCTTATACGTTAATCACATAACTGTAAAGATGAGTGAATCACAACATATATATTAAATCAATTGTCTGAAACTGACAGCCATGCTCTTCAAAGCATTCACAAATGATGCATCTTTTAACCCCTTACTGTCCTTGAATATATAATCTAAATAGCTGCATGGAAGCAGCTGCCAGGCCTTAAATCCAGCACATTGCCTCTCTACATCCTCATCACGTCTCACGGGTCGCCAGCCAGTCAGGATAACGCTGCCAGCTCTCCACTTTCCCTCCCGTCCTCCTGGGGTTTCCCCACCAATGCCAACAGCAAAAAGATCAGAGTTTCTCACAGGTGATTATCTTCTGGACTTTGTAAGTAAAAACTAGATCAAGGTGACTTTATCTTAATGCAACCCATCTTTTCCTAAAAGAGTTAACCGCAGAATCTAGATAACTGTAATTGCTGCTGGCTCTGTGTTTTACAGCCACTCGGAGCTGTGTCTGTGGTGTCTTCACCCTTATACCTTAGTTTGAAATGTTATTTGAATTTTAATATCTTGGATTTGTATGTCGTGCTACAAGTAGATGAGCCGACACCCAGTCTGGATAAATCATGATTTATATTTTAAAGGGCTGGCCCTTTATTTTGTTGACCACATAAATCTGAACTTATCTAATATGCATAATTGATAAGTTCAACTGAATGTAAATCATTAATGTTTTGCTGCTGCAAAAGGTTTGTTCATATCAGTAATATCTGTAAACCAATTTGAGAGTGATAGCTGAGACGTTGGTACAACTTGTTTATTCATGTATGCCAATTTAGACTTTTAAATCCCAATGAAACTTCTAATATGCCACACCAATGTGCACATTAATAAAACCCTAATACAGAGACAGAATTGTTGTCTTCTGCATAGAGCAAGGTGCATTGTTATGACTCATGGCACAAATGGAAGCTGTCTTTTTGATGCAACTATGTAACTATTCACTACAAAGGAAGGCTTCGGACCACTTTTTCCTCCTTATAAAGAGCCCAAATTATGCTCATTTTCAGTTTCATAATTGTATTTTGAGGTTGTACCAGAATAGGTTTACATGGTCTCATTTTTCAAAAAACACCATATTTTTGTTGTACTGCACATTGCTGCAGATCCTCTTTTCATCCTGTGTGTTTAGGTCTCTATTTTAGCTACAGAGTGAGGCATCTCACTTCTATACTATCTTTGTTGGGAGTTGCACGTGTGCAGTAGCTAGGTAAGATTACATCAGCTAGATAACTCTTACTTTGGTCAGTACAAGGCAGGATTAGTTGGAAGAGTTCTTCTAAACGAGGGTGTACTTTTGGAATACCTGCAGAACAGGGACATGGAAGTAGTTGTTTTGTAGATTATGGTGAACTAGCGTGTGTAATAGCAGTGTTTTGCCATTGAGAACGAGCTAGCATGCTAGTGCTAGCATGCGCTACCGTTAGCCACCGCATCTCGGCTAGTGACGTAGAAAGCCATCCAGATTTTGAACAGCTCACCCAGAGACTGAAGGCAGGGGACATTCAGAAACCTGTATCTCACTCAAAACCGCATGGATAGTTTTTTTTCCCAAGTTTGTATGCATGTGAAAGCACCAGAGACACAAAATAACACCCCAAATCCAAGAAAAAGATTTTTTCATAATATGGGCACTTTAATATTACAGTCACTTACAAACAGTGAGAGTTGCCAGTTAACTGGAACACAATAGACTTCAGAGAGACTCAGTGGACTCCAGTTTGATCCCACTGGCCACCTGCCAGCTGTCAGAGCCCTCAAAGTGCTCTTATTGTTGGTGTCAAGGCCAAGCTGCCCCACAAGAATTGGTGCCATTGACTGTAGCCACCAGCTGTGTTGACCTTAGCATGATGACCACTGGGCACCTGCCCACGCCTTCTAGTAAGCAACCTATAGGCAGGAACTCTCATATAGCTGCAGGTCCTGGAGCACAGCTGTTACTATTTGCCAATGTGCTTAAAGAGCACATGAGCAACAGGGAAGACATACTGCATGGTGCCACTGCAGAGCCAAACTCTGACCCAATGCCTCCCATTGGCCCTACCATTCATCCCTACCCTCTCTACCCAGCCTACAGCACGCAGGTGTCCTTTGTAGCTTGGACTGAGTGGTAGCTCTCATTTCAACCTCATTGTCCTCCAAGGGCAGCGTTTCCACATGCAGACTCAAAAGTGAAACATGGTGGGAGAAACCTACCAGAATGCATTGTGAACTGTAGCTGAATAATGCTGTAAATATAACCATAAAGACATGTTGAAATGTAAGTAAATATTTACAAATAATATATTTTAAAATCAGTCAGAATATTTTATGCAATGCATTATTAACTATTATTAACTATATTAACTATAATTATTAACATTCTTGATATTTACAGTATTGTTTTAGCAGAATCGCTGCAAGTAATGTCAAAGAAGATATCAGTTGTAGCTATGGATGTAAAGTCACATTGTACACATTGTAAAGCAAATTTGAGTGCTATATAAATAAAGCTCAACTTTACTTCAAATCTGCTGAGCCTCACATTTCTTATGTTATACATACACCAGAATCTGTGAAAAGTACGCAGAATTCCTACATAATAAAAGTTGAAATGTCACCTATATTGAACCAGTTTAAGACCAGTTTAGTGATCCATGCTAATGGCTAAACATCTGGAGTTTAATTTCTTGTTTAATCTTCTGTAGTTGTGTTTGGACAAAGAAAACTGACAGTCAATTGTTGTCACGACAGCATGACAACAAATACGCACATGCTCTTAGGTGTGGCTAATGCGGACATGTTGCAGCTTGCCTTGGCTTTGTTTACAGTTGTAGACCTTGTCCTATTTAATTAATGTGATGTGTGTAGAAGTTCTTCTTCATAATTCATGAATGTAACGTTAATGTTAAACTGGATCATACTGGTTTCTCACCCTTTTTGGACACTGCAGGTCCCGGGCGAGACTGAGCAGCAGCTCATGAGAAATGGGGTCCACCAGGTTGAGAAAAGCTGCGTTCTTATACAAAATGTCATTGAGTGACGTTCCCTGGAGTCCCAAATCCTGAGAGAAAAGAAAAGAGATTAAAGTGTTTTGGTTAACTCTTACTAAAACTAACAGTGTAGACACTCAGAAATGAATGTGATTAAAAGAGACATGTTTGAGCCACACTTAATTTAATATTCAAGTGACATTTCATGGATAGTTTAATGAAAATAGAGTCAATGTTTATGAGTTTTCTTCATCATCTCCTTTCATCTTGCCCTCTTATCACACTGCATTGTGTGTTCCACCCAGCGCAGTTGATAAGGCGCGGGAAGAGTGTCTATGTACATGTATGGGTGTGTGGGGATGTTGGGGGTAAAGATTAAGATAAAAGTTGTGTGGTTTCACTTCAAATATTATTATTGCTATACTAGTTTCTGGTTGCTCTTATCTAACTTGTAGGTTTAACTTTCTAGCATTCTCATAAAACACAACAGTTAACTGTCTGAGGAGATACTTTTTGCCATCCCAGTTATTGCACTTCCGCTTTCCTCCTTCAATCTTCAGTATTCATAAGTTAAAGATTGTGTGATGTGAAGAACAGTTCAATAAAACCAGGAACCAGGACAAATCATCTTTAGACTCTTTCTATTTGCAGTGAGAATGTAAATATGTTGCATCCTCAGGTAACACTTCAACGTGTGTTAACACTCGGTGTTTGAGCCTCACCAGAATGCGGCATCCACCGCCTTTTCGGAGAAGATAACAACAACAACAATCAGCAGGGAAGACGTGAAACTGAGCAGATAAAACAAAATGAATAGAAGATGAAAGGTTGGGAGTAAGAGGAAAGAAAGTCAAAGGAAATCTCTTCTTTTAAAGCTGCATTTCTCTCCTAATCCATAACAACTGTTAAAAGACGATTTGCTCTACTCATACAAGCTTTTATATCAGTGACATAACTGCTGCTACTGACTTACAAACATGTTTCACTGGACCACCATCCTGTTGTAAACTATACAACTAAAAACTGTGGAGCTAAAGAGGAAATACTATCAGCTCTATATGAACTGAAAAGCTTTTCAAATAGCAGGCCTGAGGTGGAAGCTGCGTAAAACATGCTGTACACGCTCTGACAGCCATAACACTTAGAGGCCTAGGAGAAGCAAAGAGGAAAACTCCCATCAGCATTTTCTCCTCCCCCAGCTTTTGAGTTGATTTATCACAGCGAGGCTCTATGGGATTCCCTGATGCTGGACTATCCTCCAGACTTCAATAAACCTCATTTAGCACAGACTGAGGGTGTCCATTAATGGTGGCACAGAGGAATTTGAAGATTATTTTATGATGATGCGAGTAGTGCAGCTGCAGCATCAGATATGAGGGGAATTCATGAAGCACATTTTTAAATACACATACTGATCCAGTGGATTCATTTACCTGATTCCTAAGCAGGAAAGCATGAAATGTTTTCCTATTTGTCACTGACATGGGGCCTATGTACATGCCTGCGCACTTTCAGATCCGACTACAAATGTCTTCGTCAAAGCTGCATATCTAATCTGACTTCACCTCGTCACAAAAAGTCTGGATAAAACGACGAGCTTCAAACCGGAGAACATCATCCCACACATGCTCTTCAATAGAATCCAATTAAATATATTACACAGTTTGACAAATCCAGTCCCACAGTGTTCTGTGTCAGTGTAAGAAAGCTCTCAGGTGTCCAATTGTCCTTGTTTAACTTCTTTGACTGAAGGAATACATGTTCTTCCCTGGATTGATAATATGTGACCTTTTAGTAAAACTGCATCTTGTGACGCAATGAAGTACTAAAAAGCTGAGGATTCAAAAATTCTTGGCCAGCAGCAACTATGCTTTGGCAAGGATATCTGACAAGTATAGGATGAAGTCAATATATCAACTCAGTCAAATGTGACAGAAATAGTTTCTTCTTGTTCACTCATTGTACTTGTACAACAGGAACACTGTGAGATACTGTACTTAACAGGGCATTTTGTTTATTGCTAGATTCACACTAACAATCTGTCCCTTAAATGAAGAGGAACGTCTAATTTTCCAATATAAAAGAATCAGTATTTTATTAAAATAATTCACTATCTACAAATTAAGTCATCAATGTTCACTTCAGTGTATTCATTTTCACCAGATTTCTATGATATTTATGCTGTAGCTACCGGCCACATGAGTGAAGTGCCTAACACTTTTTTAAATGATCTCAGGTTGTGAGAAGTATACCAGAAGCTCATCTTCTTGCTGATAGTTAGATAGGATGTTTGATACCACTCTCAGGTCTGTACTGTAAATATGAAGCAACAGCCAGTAGGTTAGCTTAGCTTAGCAGAAAGGCTGGAAACAGCTAACCTGGCTCTTTCCAAAGCTCACTAATTAACATGTTATATTTGTGCAAAACAAGTGTTAACGAGTATAAACAAACATACATATTCCTACCCTAATTGTGAATTGAAATGTAGTGGATGAATAATAATATGATCATAGAGGCACCACAATCTGAAGAGCAGTTTGTATTGATGCATTTAAAGTTGAACAAAATAAACAAATTAAATGTGTGTTGTGCCATAACCTCAGACTTCATAATGGTCTTCATACAGTAAAGACAACACTTTAATTGGTGTCCTATCCATCGCTGCACATTGGTTACTCAGTGTGCATATTGTAGAGCGTAACTGACATGAGTATGTGCTGATTCTTTTCATTTATTAATGAATATGTAGAAGATCCCAAACTAATTAACTTAATGGCCCAGAAGGCAGATCTGAGATGCAGCTAGAGCGTGGGGGCCGATGTTATTGGTTCTTCTTTGTAATGACTTCCTCTTTGTGAAAGAAATGTGTTCCAGCATCCATCATCTCAAGGTGATTATCTCTAAATCCATCCGTCTCAGGAGGAAAAGCTGCTTGAAAAAAAAAAAAGCTGGAAGATCAACAACAGGACATCTTCCACCAGTTGTTTTTCCCCCTCCGTCTTGAAGTAATGTTAGTTAGCTCCTTGGCTTCCACCCCAACGACATTCAGCAAGAGCAGCGCTCTGGCTACACATCAGTGAGTGATGGAGAGCGCATTTGTGCTTTGTGAGCAGTTTAAATGCCCAGCTATGGAGAAAGCTGCCACTGCTCACAACCGACAAATGTACCTGTTGATTTAAAAAAAAAATCTTCTTAGGTATAAAATGTACACTTTCCTGTTTTTACCTTTTAGTTTTTCCTAATGCCAGCAATTGATTTTTAATTTGACCGACTTTAGGACTGCTTTCACAAACAGTGACAGGGACAGATTCTGGGCAGAGCAGAGGATACCTCCAAATTTGTCTTCAATTCAGACTTCTCAAACACACGTAGTTTCACCTCAGCATTGTTTCCTGCTTTAATCTGCACACATCTGTGTAATTTAGTCTACAGCACTGTACAGATGGGCAGGGAGTTTGCATGACATTGGGCCCTCTTGATCAGAACTGATTCTGTCTGAACTTCAAAACTGTTCTCCTTTGATCAATGCACAGTTACCAGAAGGCAGTGAAAAGCTTGAGCTGAGCTCTAAAAATATTTCTTCTTTTTTCTCTCTCTAGTTTGGATAGGTCTTTAGAAAGTAAGGATTAGACAGGGAAGGTGTTACATGGGAAAGTGTAACAGATGAGTACCTATACCTATACTTGTGTACTACAAAGAAGTGTTTGCACAATTCTGTGCAATAGTGGAGAGATTAGAGATATTTAACAATACCACACTAGTATCAGTATCAACTGAGTTTGTAGAAACACTTCTTTTTATGTAAATTTAGATATTTAAAATTCTCACTTGTGTATATTTCAAGCCTCATTCACACAGGAAACAGTGAACAATGGCAGAAAAACAATATTATTTACCATTCATTTACGTTATTTACTTAATCTTTTCTTTTGTAGCCTTAACCATGAAAAATGCCTGGTTAAGGCTACTTCATTTGTGTCTTTATTGGTGTTGATGTATTTAAAGGGCGAACATATAATACACTCAGTGTTCTGTGTTGTTTGGAGCTGATTGGCTATTCAGAACATGAACAAGCTGAACTTCCTAGCCATTCAGAGGAAACAGGTGGTTGATTTAAACCAGCGTCTCATTATACGTGTTTCTTTTTTCCTCCGGAATATGAAAAGAAGGCAACAGAGTACAGCTTCTATGTCAGTAAGGCTTCCTATTTGGGAAACATTTCTGAGAACTTGCAAAAAGTAAATAACGAAATGACTTTAACTTTAAAATAAATACTAACACACTGACAACTGCAGATACACTTGCTCCATGACAGATGGGATTTTCCCTAATAAGTTCCATCAGTTTAAATCTAGCAGGGCCTTGTCTGGATATATACAGCAGGCACGTCCAATACCTTTGCATAGGCAAAACATGTCAGATTTATAGAAATAAGGACACAACAACTAAATAAACTGCTGTTGTAATATAACCTACATAGTTGCATGCATCTGCACTTAGATTAGGCTACCCTATAAACTTGCTTGAAATATTGAACAATGTATGACTTGCAGATACAAAATGAAATGTCTTTTAACTCGTGAATTTAAGCAAACTTATTTGCCCACGTGCAAACCAACCGCTATTTCTACAATTAAACCACGTCCTCCCTTTAATAACAACGTCAGAATAAAGTAATGAAAAACTCATCGGATTCATGATCAAAAGAAGCCCCTACCTTTCTCAGCAGTTTGAGCACTTCGGCTGCTTGCTCCATCTTCTGCTCCCGGAGAAGCCTCTGGATTTCTCGGATCCAAGCCACCCGTCTGACATATGGGCTGTGATTGGTTTTCCGCAGCATCCCCGGGAGCTTGTCGGATTTGAGCATCAAGGAGGTAAACAAGAACTCTCTGCCGCCACTTCTCGCGCTCTCTCCAGGGCAGTCATTCCTCTGGCGTCTTCTCTTGGACACTTTGGTTTCAAAATCGAGACTTCTCTGTCTGGTCAACTTAGAACCCATCACTCCTGAGATGATGTGTCGGTGGTGGTAAGATGGATTTTACAACATGCAGCCCGAACATCACACTTAACCTAACTTGTTTTCCCTCTGTAATAGCCTATAACCTATGTTTCAAAGTTTCAAGGCTACTCTGAAATGAGAAGCATCATCATCAACATAATAATCATAATAACGACGTGTGCCCAGTCCCGCCGTTGTCCCTCTGCTTGCATCCGTCCATGCACTGCCTGTGAGCACTCTGGCATCCTTTGCTTTACTCAGAGCTGGTGTGCTCCTCAGCCAATCAGATCGTGATTCTCCGCACATCCAGTGAGAGTCATGTCGGAAACTGAGCTCAGTTTTCTTACCGGACCCCACATCATCACGCACAGGTTGTTTATTTAATCCTGTGTTATTATAATGTAGGGTCTTATAACAATATTAATCTAGTATACTGTAAAATGTGATGAATAGATATTGATGTAGCAATAGTCTGCTGATGCTGAGTAGCCTATACATACTAAAACTCCCCTGTTTGAATTGCATGACAGTTTGTTACTACTGCATTTGCTATGCAGACTGCATGAGCTAAACTTTTGGCTGTCTAATAAGGAACAGTATTGATCACGGCCAGGCAGATGGGCTGGTAGACATTTAATCGAATACTGAGAAACATGACCTGTAAGTTTGAGTAGCAGAATGAAAAATTGATTAACATCTTTAAAAAGCAACAAACCAGAAGAAGAAAAAGGAGGCTTTGGTGAAATATCAGAAATTCTTCTTTTCCTCTAAGTGGATGGAGGGGTGACTTGTCAACATAAATACATTTCCAGGATAAAGCCTGACATCCGGCGACTTCCCCTCACCTTCCGCTCTCTGTTTTTTGACAATCAAACTCTGACCACTTTGGGAAAAACTAACTTTGAGATAGCAAGTTCCACGCTCAAATTGGCTTTTAAAAATCGTGCAAATAAGGCAGGGCTGCTTGGTTCTTTCAGGGAATAATCGTAAAGATCTACAAATAATAGGTTTACGCCATTTCTCTAATGGGACATTGGGACCGATGAGCAGGGATTGCTATGGATGTACACACTGCAATACAATGGTAAGAGCAAGTTAAATTTAATCATGTATCCAACTAATTTAAATAGCACATGTTACTGTATTGTGTGAATAGTTAACTTAATTTAATATTGTATGTGTAATTTTCTTTTGCGGGATGCATATGTTCCATCTAAACAAGTTCCTTCCCGAGACTATTTTGCAGAGGCACTGTACGCAAAAAGGGTTTCCTTTTTTTCTTTTCTTTTTTTTGTACCAAATATGTAATAAAGTTCTGGGCCCATAAAAGAGGTCAACTAAACAGATATTAACTTTAAAGGCTATGCTTACTTAACAAAAACCAACCACCCAAATTGTACACAAAGGGAAACATGTATAATGGCTGATCAGACAATTTATGAAAAAAATGGGGTAACAAAAACAACTAATACTAAACTACAAATAAAACAAAGCAGACTCATTAGTCTATCAGGGTAAGCAGTTAATAAAATAATAATTTAGCAATTAACTTAAACAAAAGCATCAGCAAACTAATATAGTCTAAAGAACTAACATTTTTAAACTAGAAATCCAATCTCCCCATCATGTGATGGGCACTCTCTGAGCAGAGCTCTGCTTTAAGGGCGGGTAATTTAAAGAAATATACAAACTATGAGAATGATGCACAGTATGACACAAAATCTATGTGTCATTATCTATGTTACATCTGTTTGCCGTTGTAAGTGTATAAGGTCAAAAGTGCGGCCAACTCAATGAGGAGAAAATAAGCTATAGTGTAAACTGTAAAGAAAACTAAGGTGTGTGTTTAGCCAGCTGACAGCAAGTGAGGCCATCACATTCTCCAAACTTAACAAGTAGTTATTTGAACACAAAGCATGATCTTTTCCTGACAAAGTTGTTTTTGTGCCTTGATCTAACCAAACGGTTGTAACGGTTTTGAAAGGGACGTGCAAATGAGGTCGTCCTGCTGATAGGCGCGCCTTGTAGAGCAAGACACACAAGAGGATATTCAATGCAACTCTCCGTGAGCTGCCACTGTGTACTGTTCGCCAGCCCTTTTAACTTTCCCCTTGTCTCTGTTGCAGTGAATTCTGGGATGTTGAGGCGTCATGGTTGACAGCCAGAAGGACACTCCAGGAGCAGATGTTCAGTATGTTGGAGTAGGAATGTTTCATGATATTTAGTGTTATGTCCTTGGCTGCTCATTCTCCCCTGATCTGCTTTGCTCTGCATGAGTAACACCAGGGCCAATTTGTGGTTTATGAGTTTACAACCATTTAAACTCAAGGTGAATCATGTGAGAATAACTGTGACTGACTTTGTCTTTTACTCTTATTTTTACTCTTCATGGTGAAGGGGTGAGGTGGTCCTCACTGTACAGTGTCAAGCTAAAATTAGGCTTATACATCTCTGTCCAGGTGTTTCAGTGGTTTGGATTGGCCCTACAGCTAAAGAATTGATTTACAATTGATTGCCGTAGCACCAGCACAGCACAGCACAGATGTATTGTATATTATCAGACTCTGACATGCATTCTTTATACTGTATACCCAAAGTAATTGTGTTTACAAGTGAAGACGAAAGGGACAAAATGATGTAGAAGAAAATATAAAATAAATATCATGGATCTGGTTAGTCAGTGGTAACAGTGACACACTGCCTCTAGAGGAAGAAATAAGAATGCTGGTTCAGCAGCTATAGTCCACTGCACAGAACAAAATGTTCACTTCAAGGTATGGAGTTTTTACATTTAAGTATTATAGGAGCTCTAAGCGATGTTGGGTACTTCTTGTTGACGTTCGTATTTTCAAACAAAATGAGACTAGCTTGCCCCTCCCTCCTCCTCATCTTGTCCCCTTCACCTTCCTTCTGTGCTTCCGCGCATTAGCCCACCAACCCCCTTCTCCAAATCCTTCTTGTTGGTTATTGGCTGGAAAGCTGGAACACTGTTTGTGTATGCTTCGTGGTGCAGGTGGGCGCAGTTTGTAGACCCTGGGCTGTCTACAGAGACCGCGTTATTTTACAGTGTGTTTTAGGGACAGGCAGCTCGCAGATAGAGAAGAGATGTTTGCTGTAAATGACAACTAATGTTGTTGCTTAAAACACGTGTGACATCGCTTGGAGCACCTTTAAACCAAACCGTTGCCATTAATGTGTGTAGGCAGTTAGCCAGGTGGAGGCTGAGTATAAAACTGCGTTGGCTGCTCATAGTCATAAGTCTCAGTCTTGTGAAATAGAATGTAGTCCAAAAAATGATCCATCAAATTCTTATTTGAATAAAAACAGTATTACAGGATGGTTACCTTAATGTTTTGACAGCTTCTAGCTGCAAAGATGAATGCAATATTTTCTTATATCCCATGCCCCTCTGTTAGAGGTGCCCTAAGCAATGTCACTATGTTTTTAAGGCTACAACATTTTTTGTCACAGATAGCAAATATCTCTTCACTATTCATGAGCTGCCTGTGCCCTGAACACACTACAATAACCGACAAGAACGATTTGGGGGTGGGGTTTTGAGGGGTTAGTACAGAACCATGGGAGGTTAGGAGAGGGGAGGGGATGAGGAGAAGGGAAGAGCTAGTTTTGTTTAGAAAAATGTTGAACGTCAATAAGAAGTGCAGTTACCCAACATTGCTTAAAACACCTTTAAGTTTTTAAGTTTCATTTTGAAATGGATCTATGTAACTAACTTTGGATATTTAGTACAGATAATTGGCTGCAGCTGTGGAAACACAAAACATTAAGAGTTGGTGTTATCACAGCTGTAACCAAATGCAGGAACCAAAAGAATGACAAAATAGACTGCATTCATGGAGACTCCTTGGAAGGTGCTATTACCAGTTTCTTTTGTATATTGACAGATACAATTGCATGACATTACACATGTAATGCTCAATTTTGCTACAGTATAATATGTCTTGGCAGCTCTATTGCTTTATACTTCAAGAATAAACCCGATTAACTTATTAAAACATAACTATTTGATTGGGAATCAAATTCAAGGCTGGCTGTCAGGGTTTTTTCTCAATTTGCATACATGCACCTATTTGAGTGCCTTCAGGCCATCTGGAGCTTAACCAAATCAAGATTATTATTTTCCCATTGTCTCCAAGAACCATTTTATTGGTGGAGCTTCATAGAGGCAGTGCAGTCTGGGAGTTTAAGCACCATCTTAGAGGGTCAATTCAATGGGGACTTTAAGCAGTGGGAGTAGATTTTCTGGGATAACCTGGGATAGCTGTTCCTGGGGTCCCTGTGTCAAAGTTGAAAAAGTCATCTGTTGTGTCCCTGTTGGCCTCCACCTATTGGCTTGACTGCTTGTTTAACTGACCCTTCTCTTCCAGCTCTGCACCCCTCCACACTGTTCCAGTTTGTTCTTTCCTCTCCTCATGGCAGATGTGGTCTTCTCCCTTGCAGCTCAGAAAGCTTTCATTTTCCTGGTGAGGAGGCACTTTGTTTAAAACTTAAAAATCAAAGGTTTTGTGAGACGTCATGCAAAAATCCATATTTATTCTAAAGCTGCGATGCATCAGAGCTGTGGAATAGGTTCCTATTTATCATTTTGTGAAAGTGTTGACTACCTAGATTCATATGTCATCTATTTGAAATGAACCACCAGCAGTTAGTTAACCTTTGTCACAGATAAGTCCCACTGAAGATAAAGAGCTATTCATCCAGTGAATTTGTGTTTCCAGTTTCAGGTTCAGTGTTATGTAATTGCTCTGTTGTATTTTCAAAAGTTGTGTGAAGATTGAGCACAGATGGATTACTATTTTAGTGATGACTTTAATATCTTTTCAAATTTGTTTCTTCTGTGTCCATTTGCATTTTGTTCTTCCCGTGGTAACACACAGTAGGTGTTTAATGGTGGGGTGGTTAAAGTTTAATGACTTAGTGATAGTTACATATTGAGTACCACTACAAGCCTATTATCTATAAATTGCTGCAGATCTAGTCAAACACACAGCGAGCAGCCTGAGGGCCTGAGAGAAATCAAGGTAAGAAAAAAGTGTTTTGCATGTCTAGGAAGGTTTATCTCAATGATCCAGCTGGACAGATGTTTTATTCAAATCTTATTATCAAATTCATCTATGTTGTTGTTTTACCTTACAACATTTCCTTTTAGCTTTAAATTGCTGAACCAACTTTGTTCTTTGACATGTTAAGGCAGGTGGATTTTTTTAAATACATGGTGTATGGACTGTAATGTAGCAGAAAGATATTTGTGCTGTGCAACTATAATTATTTATGTAATGTGGTTTCATTCCTCTGACAGATTAACAAATCTGTGTGACAGAAGGTTTTATGGTTTGAAGCAAATGGGGGTATTTAAAAAAACAAACTCTTTTATTATTATTAGTAGCTGAAAGCACAGCCAGGAGGATACTCTTTCTCACAGTCAGATCATCTCAGATATACAAAACTATTAAGATTCAGACAACTTTACCACAACAATTTAAATGTGTGTTGGCTATCAGAGCCCTCATACACAATTTAAAATCCCTTTTATCTGTGAAGGTTACGTTATTTTAAATCTACATTTCAACATATGGTATCAATTTGAGTGGGTTTGTTTTTAGCCAGGGATTTAAACAATGCAGAGTCGGGTTGGGGATCTATTGCTGCTCACAGAGCCTCCACATAATTTGACCTTTTCCAAACAGGACAGATTTGTGCAATGCATACTGTACCTAATGACTGAATTCCTGTCAGCCTCAGCTTTATTTTAGTCTTGTTCTTTATGGATATTACAAAAAGATGGGGTGCTGTTGGGCCTTTGGCTGAAGTAAGGCAGCTTGTTTGAGTGAATGACTTCTTGACTGAGCTTTTGTTGTCTTAAAATTGACCGAGCGACCTTTTGTTTGTAGTGACATAACCTGGACTACAAGAAAGTTCCTTAATACCTCAAACGGCATTAACCCGCTTATATCATGGTCACTTGCCAAATACATATATTTTTTAAATATTAATATATATTTTAATACGTTTTACGATCGAAATCTAAAGTTTTTCCAAACAATAACTCGGTTTCCTAATACCTGGAACAATCCCGTCCCATCCCATAAGCTTCTTATGCAATGCAAATGTTGTTTTCTGCTCCAGGGAATACAACGGACCTTAGATACAACTTGCCACCCTTAGCAACTGGAGATATTTATAATCCGCTCAGCTCGTAGAACTGTTCAGCTCAGCAACTGACTTTGTTTCACAGCAAATAACGTTATCTCACATCTTGTTCACTGTTCAGGTCGCTACTTCAGGCAGCGGCCAACAGTATCGCGGATAAAATTGATTGTTAAAGTTGTCATATTGTTTTGGGGACAATGACATGGCTGGATATTTAGCTTGTCTTGATGTTAAACATTCTGTCAAATTATTTTTACTCATTGCCAACTGTACACAATGTTAATGATTTTGGATCTTGCTAGCATAGCGTTAGCTTTCTGGCTTGTAACTGAGCTGAAGGGTTCTAGAAGCTGAGCGGACTATAACTCTTTCTCTCTTTATCTCTCTCTCTTTCGACTTAACTGCAGTTTGTTGTCTGGCAAATGATCACATTTGATGGCATCTGGCACTTTGGAGAGATGTTCTCTTCACAGATGAACCTGTGAACCAAAACAGTAAAACTGCACATTTTAGGGTGGCCTTGTGAAATACACCAACATATCATGCTGTCTAATCAGCATCTTGTTCTGCCGCACCTGTGGATGGATTTTCTCGGCAAGGGAGAAGTGCTCACTAACACAGATTTAGACAGATTTGTGAACAATATTTGAGAGAAATAAGCTATCTATGAGTTCAGCTCATGAAATAGTGTTGCATTTATAATATTTATAATATATTTTGTTCAGCACGTTAATGTCCTTTGAGGTGTCCATTGTCAGGTATTAATGAACTTTGGAGGATGCAACAGTCCGACGTGCACACTTCGCCGTTGTCCATTAATACCTGACAATGGACACCTCGTCGTGCATTAACCTTAACATAGGTAGAGTAAAGCTTCACTGTCATTTCAGTTGTCTTTTTTCTTTCGCAGTAAATATGAGCAGTCAGCCATGACTGTGTGTGAGCCAATGAGGCCCCAAATAACTTCTGCCTTACTTGGTTTGTTAACCATTGTTGTTACTTACTTATTTACATTAAAAGGTTAAAGATTTAACATTTTTTACCTGCAAAGATGAACACAAATACATCAAAAGTATCTTGTTACAAGTTACAAATGCGTGCTCATCAAATGTATCAACATAATATACTGGTATAAGAAAATGTAATATGGTTCTGATCTTCTACATTTAAAAGATGAACTCTGCATCTTTTTTCTGTCCAGCAAAATTCAAATTACAAAATATTCCAAAGTGATTAAATAGTATTACGTATTTTAAATATATTTAAATAAAATCCTGCCCCTCTCTGTTCCCCTGTTGACACATGCTGTAACAGAACACAGATTCAACTCTGTGGTAATAAACTAATGTTCTTCAGGCCTGCTAGGAATCAGAATAAAAAACAAACCTGTTTAATACATTCTAAATGGTTGGTGGTCTTTATTTTTGTGACTTTCAAAACAGCAACATTTCAGCAAATAGCTCTAATATTTCCTGTTTTGAATTTATAAATACACATGAAGTCCACATTAACTAAACAAACATCTGGAACTATAGTTTACCCAAAACTGACGTATTGTTGTGAACAAGCTACGTTTTATCCACATAAGAAATGTGCTGCAGATATTGTGTACTACTGGTTTCCTCTACTAAATTGGACGTATCGATATGCACTACTTTTTATGTAATTGATATTTTCATACACCATAATCTGTATTTTTGAATTTTTTGAAATTCTTAATTCTTAATTCTTAATTCTTAATAATGCTTAATTGATTCTTCTGATAATGCAATATTATCACCTATGTGATGTGAATTTTCTGTTTCTGATTTTACAAAGTGAAACTCTTTGCAGCTGCATTTTAAATGTACACACATTTGAATGTGTAATTTATTTTTCTCTTGACAGGCATTAAATACATGTATTGTTCCTGCACTATAAAAAATGGCAAAGAAGACAATAATTGTGGCACTGGTGATGCTTCTGTTGGCATCTCTTGCCACATTCGTGGGTGTCTTCTTTGGTGTTGAGAGAAGGAAGCAACCAAGTGTCCCGGAGTACTTGAAGGCAGCTGTGGCAGCAGATGCTGGGCCATGTTCAGAGGTCGGCAGGTGAGACACACTCAAACACCCTTCAGGACAGGCACATTGTTCTGCTGTAAACAGACACATTCATGTATAAACATAGAAGCAGGAACATTGCTTGCACTAACAGCCATAACCATGCAAATCCCTGTGAACCTGCTTTGTTCTTTGCCAACAGGCCAGGGTTTTTAAGAATAACTAAAAATCCAAAAACTAATCCTTTCCTATGTGTGTTTTGATTAATTTTACTGAAGAGACATACTAATAAAAGGGGGGTCTGCAGTAGATGCCTCTATAGCTGCTTTACTGTGTGTTGGACTTATGAACGCTCACAGTATGGGTATCGGAGGAGGACTTTTCTTCACCATCTACAACGCCACAACTGGTACACCTTTACTTTCACATACATCACCACCACAAATTCTTCTGTTATTTTTACTTTCCCACTGACACAGCAAAATCATACAACTTCCAGATAACCTGGATCCTAAGTGCATTTCCTAATTTGTCACTTGTACACAGGGATGGCTGAGACCATTGATGCCAGGGAGATGGCACCTCACAATGCAACAGAGAACATGTTTGGGAACAGTACAGATTTAGCCCAGAAAGGTAATGTTTAACCAGCACTATCAGACAGGGAAATAAGATGACGAAAGTTTCTGTTAACATCAAGATGATAAGGATAGTAACAAACAATGTATAGCTCTAAGCTCAGGAGTAAATAACAAAAGTTTTGGTCTTAGGAGTCAAACCCCACAGTAGTACTATGTGTGTACCAGTGCCCTAAAATAACGTACTATGTAATAAAAAAGTTATGAAGCCGTAATTTACATCTTTATTTCATTGGCTTCCATGGTTGGTAGGGGGGTTGTCTGTTGCTGTACCGGGGGAGATTCGAGGTTATGAGATGGCACACAGAAGACATGGAAAACTGCCCTGGAAAGACTTGTTCCAGCCGAGCATTGCTCTTGCAGAAAACGGTTTTCCATTGGGCAGGGCACTTGCCTCTGCTCTTTCCAGTAACAAGGAAACAATAATCAATGACGAAGCCCTATGGTAAGAGGCATCGACCTTGAGAGTATAAAACCAGTGTCTGTTTATTTTAAAGTCACTTAAAACATGTTTCATTACCATCTTAAATGATTTTTTCCTGTATTTCAGTGAAGTGTTTTGTGGGAAACATGGTGACATCCTAAAAGAAAATGACACCATCAAATTTACTAAGCTTGCTGAAACCTATAGAAAAATAGCGGAAGAGGGTCCTGATGCTTTCTATCAGGGACCCCTGGCTCAGAACCTTGTGACAGATATTCAGGCAGCAGGTAGTATTTTTTATGTTATTGTATGTATTATAAGAGATGATGAGCATAGACTGTATAACCAAATTGTTAAAAGTCATTACATTGTTTATAGAATATATAATTACCAGCAATAGCAAGTTTTCCATCTTTGTCATTCATAGTGAAATGTTTTCAAAATTGAGTCACCTTTTTACTTTATTTGACAATCCAAACAGCTGTTTCTGCAGATCAGATCATTTTTGCATTTGCTAAAAAGACATAAGGACATTTAATAAACTGACATACACCTCTCTCTGCACAGCTAATTTCCATGTTAAGAAGGTTTTTCCAGTTCTGTCCAAATATGCATTCACAGTGTGTGCCACTCCATGTTTAGGCGGTATCATCACAATGGAGGATCTTAAGGATTATGTGCCTGTCTTGGATGTGAACCCTTTAAAAGTGAATGTGGGGGAGTACACCATGACTGTTCCCAATGCCCCAGCTAGCGGCCCTGTGCTCTCGCTGATATTAAACATCTTGAATGGTAAGCTTTGATGCTTTGTCCAAAAACATCCAGAGTGGGAGTGCTTTAATGTGAGCTGCCTTTATTTTGCCAGTCAATTTCTCAGACTCCACTGTGAGCAACATGTTGATCTACTGTAAATAAAAACTTTGTTGTGTTTTAACCATAACCATAATCCTTTCCCATCAAGTTTTTAGGCTGTGTATCTCCAAGGATAGGTTCACAATTTTCCATCTTAAATCAATAGTCAGGTACCCATATGAACATTGAAACAGGTTTTGCTTGCTGTAATCCTGTTTAAACTGGCTATACACAACACATTCTCACTCCAACTACCCAAAGTAAAATACTGACGCTTGGTCACTGGCTCTTAGTGTCAGATACAACGCAAAAATCCTCCAGCAACAGCTCATCTGCGGCGCTGTAAGATGATGTAGTTTCAAGAAAGACAATAGTAGCGAGTAGTATGAAACACCAAAACTCTGCGTAAGGAGGGTGGTTGGGATGGTGGACAGGTCAAACAACACAGACAAAGGACAAAGGCACATACTCAAGCACAGCTTTTTGAGGTGCTGGGAGCAAGAATGTACCTACAATGTAAGGGAATGCTTACATTGACAATGCATTAGGAATCTTCCAACGCATTCTCATGAACAAGCTGCATGCAGCAATAAGTTACTGAAACAATTTCAAGTTTACATTTAACTTCCTCCAATTTAGAGAATGGAGTTAAAACACCAGAGGGAGCGACTCTGTAACCCCAACAGAAAGGGTTTTGTTTGATTGAAGTTATTAAGATCCAATGATAATTGCAGTCTGTGTCTACATACCTGAGAGACTCAGAGTCTGATCAGCAAAGTTCATGAACTCGTTTCTAATCAAATCATTGCTACTTTGGCCTATCATCATTAACCATAAGGCATTTCTGTGTACATCATAATCTTCCTGATTTTACTTTATCCTATGTTGGCTGGTTGTTGCAAAAAATCTGAACTGTTCATATTGAAGACACTGACTCTGCTACTTGTCAGTACAGTGACAGTGTCTGTCGCTGAGGATTAAACAAGAAACTTCCTGCTAAAGTAATTAATCTCTCTGAACCTTTCCTTTCCTCTGACTGGCCATTCACTCACTGCACCCCCCTGCCGTATACACTAACACTAATCTCACCAATTTACCTCTAATTGGACACAGTCAGTGGAGGCTTCATGCACACATTTTAGTTTCCGCCAAAAACTTTCATCCTGCTTGATTTAATGTGACTCCTGCCCCGTCTGTCAGCTGAAACCCATCAAACCAAAACTGTGGTTCCCTCAGCTTTTTTTTCCTGTTTCCCCATTTGACTGTCAACTCAGGCTAATACCCACGGTCTGGCCACAGCAGCTTTTAGACTAAATAAAGACACAGGAACAGGCCAGGTCAAGTCCATTTTAGCTGTCTCCTTTCATATCTGAACAGCCATCTGAATCAAGCCAGTTGAGTTAAGCTGTGGTTTTAAATTGAGCTACTGATGATTGTTATATTTTCTGCAGGGTATAACTTCAACTCAGATAGCATGGCAAGCACTGAGAAAAAGATCCTAACCTACCATCGCATTGTGGAGGCTTTCCGTTTTGCTTATGCAAAGAGGACCTCACTTGGAGATCGGAAATTTGTCAACATCACAGATGTAAGGTCATGGTCTTAAAATGGTGCTTAAAATAATTAAAGGGTTGGTTTGATTTTTGGCCTCCTACCCAGTGGCAGCAGCAGCTCCTTGTGTAGGAAAAAACCTCTCCAAAGCTGAATGCCAAATACTTTGTACTTGTTAGCATTGATGTACCATGTTATAATGGGGTGGCAGTGTGCTACCACAGGGGAGTGCACATATTTTAACATGTACAAACAAAGCACTTTAGTTAAAGAATAACTTAATACTGTGTTTTGCTGCTGCCTCCGGTTAAAAGTTTCAAGCCTGTTTCACCTCTGACCACACCCAGCTTAACTGCAGTGATGTCACGGTGTGCTTGATCAAAGCAAGGTAAGAGGTTAAACCGCCAAAGGGCATGACAAAGCAGTTGTTGAAAATTGGAAATATTCTGCACGGCATGCATATACTCTGCAGATACAGACACCACCACACACTTCTAGTAAAGATCGTGTTTTTAGTTAAATGTTAAAAAAGAGTGCTGTGAGTGCCTAAATACAAACATAAAAAGAGTCATGTTCAAGTTGTATAATGTGTAGTGTCATAGGGAATACAAATAAAATATGTTGTACATGCTATGATGATAAACGTAATCTAGGTGGCATTATGTTCCTCCCAAAACATGCAAATTTGTAGTACATGACATAAACATAATTTCTAAGAAATCTGATTTGGCATAGATGTGTAATTATTTATCTGCTTATAGAGTGCAGTGTGATAAAAAAATAGTTATTCCCCTTATAGTTCAATTACTGACTTTAGAGATTACCTGCCTACATTTTAACATGTAGTATAGTTTGACAAGCCATTCAGTTTTGGGGAGATCAGTGAATCTATGCTACTTTATCCCAAAGACATGAGTAACTTGAGACATTACTAAAATCATGCAATACTTTGCTTGGGACATTTTATTATTGTTCCTACGAATATTAGTAGGAACAATAATAAAATGTCCCAGAACATGAATCAGTACTTAATAAATAACACTCAATACGTTTCACTAAATATTATTTTCTCTTCCAAAGCTGATCCAGAATATGACTTCAAGTTACTATGCTGATGACCTCCGTAAAAAGATCACAGATGAATCCACACATCACATGAACTACTACGAGCCACATTTTTACCTTCCTGAAAACCACGGGACCTCACACCTCTCTGTAGTAGCAGAAGATGGAAGCGCTGTGGCCGCCACCAGCACCATCAACCGCTTGTATGACCTCCTAACTGACCTTTCCAAATATTTTTTCCAATTTTAATTAAAGGCAGGGTTGCTAATGTTAGCAAGATTTGAAAGTAGCATCTTTTTGAGGCTCCATCTAACACCTCTCCCCGCCGTCGGGGGTCCAACCAACACACAGACGTGCACGAGCATCGCTGCATTTCTGCTTTAGAGTAGAGTGGAGAAGGGACCACAATTTTATTTCATGTGTAGTTCGCTTGGTAAGCAAACACCTAAAATTATCATAACGAATGTTTACAACAAACATGACTTCTGTTAGCAATGTGGCGACGACGCACATTTAGCTCAGGCCCATACACGGGAGGGGTAGAGTACGCTCTGTGGGGCAAGACGGCATTTCATTGGTTCATTCCAAGCTACCTGCGAGGCAGTGATTGGTGGGTGTTTTTACAGGATTACAGCAGCTACTAATAATGAATATGTTTTGCTCTTTTTTCAGAACCCATAAATTATTTATTGGTTTTGGGGTGTAAAGACCATTTCAAACAATATACGTATATTAAATGTGTTTATTGGAAATGTAGTTACCAACCCTGTCTTTAATTTGTCTTGTACCTGTAATCCCCCCCTTGGTAACACATCATAATAACAATCATCAATAAATGGTCAATTGATTACAATTAATTTTAATGAACTGTCAATTTACCATTTATTAGTAATCATTCCCTTGATCCCTCCCAGCTTGTAACGGTTATTGTTTTCCTGCAGTTTCGGCTCCAAAGTCATGTCAAGATCAACAGGGATACTTCTCAACAATGAGATGGACGACTTCAGCTCTCCACTCATAACAAACAGTTTTGGAGTGCCTCCTTCACCCAACAACTTCATCAGGCCAGGTTAGATTAAACACACACACACACACACACACACACACACACAGAAAGACAGCAACACAAAAGGGAGTTCTCAGAACCATTCAAATTGTAATATACATTGGCTGTTTAAAATAATCTTGTGTAGCTAGGTCTGTTGTTTCTACAAAAAAAACACTTCATATCTACTTTGATTCAATGTTGTGAGGCAAGATTAATACTTTTTATAGGCACTGCAAAGCATATACCCATGTTTCATTTGACCTTGTTATCTTAAACTATCATTAAATTTGTTTAAAAGGAAAAAGGCCAATGTCTTCCATGTGTCCAACCATCCTCTTTGACAAAAACAACAAAGTTAAGATGGTGGTCGGAGGCTCAGGGGGAACGAAAATCACCACTTCTGTCGCTCTGGTAAGACATAAACCACAGTCAGGAAGTTATCCAGCTAAATTAATGAATTGTACTATTGTAACTTGTTACTCCCTGGCTATTAAGGCTATCATTGGCCAAAATGTTGCTGCTGTTTTGTAGGTAATTCTGAATTCACTGTTCTTTGACTACAATCTGAAGAAAGCTGTGTCAGATCCAAGGATCCACAACCAGCTGAGTCCCAACACCACTGTGGCAGAGCCTGACTTTGACAAAGTGAGTGTCACGAACAGAAAACAATACTGATATGTGACTAATAGCAGGGTGGTGTGGTGTGTAGAAACAATCCTTCAACTAAAAGCCCAGCTAACACTGAGCCCTTATACCTCAATCATGACCGGCACCTGTCACACTGTTTGTTACTGTATTTGTAAATAATGTTCATAAAGTTACTATCAAGATTTTCAACGCATTCTCATCAACCAGTTTGTGATATCATACAAAAACTTAAGCACAACAATTTTTATGACATCTTATGAAAACATGGCGACTGGTTACCGGTAGGTCTACGTTACAGTAAAGTTTAGCCAACAAAAGGTGACTGTGATGCGCCTACCGGTCACCATGAGGTGACACTGGTGAGATTGTGACAGTTAAGTTTAGCTATCAACATGATTGATTAAGCTTAGAAGAAAATTGTGGTTTGGGTTAAAACACTGGTCCTCTTAAGTAATAATTATGGAACACAAACACCCATTTCCTGGGTGAAAGTCTTGTTTTTTC
The DNA here is from genome assembly GCA_026937815.1 of Etheostoma perlongum. Taxonomy (NCBI): domain Eukaryota; kingdom Metazoa; phylum Chordata; class Actinopteri; order Perciformes; family Percidae; genus Etheostoma; species Etheostoma perlongum. The sequence goes on from CM049386.1 coordinate 13,505,006, forward strand.
CTCTTAACTTTATCTGGGACACAAACTCTGTTACCTTGCTTAAAAGTCCGAAATACAACCAAATTACAGTGCATTATTTTTCGTAAGTGTATGAATAGTTCATGAGAACAGTATGCACATTGCCTGTTGTCCTTAGTTTGCATGGAGTTTGTATGTCTTCATAAACGCTCCTGTTTGCAGAACATCCTGAATGGTTTGGCATTAAAGAACCACGAGACAGAGTTCCTCAAATCAACAGGAGCTGTGGTGCAGGCGGTGGTTCGCTATGATGACGGTCTACAAGCTCAGTCAGATCCTCGCAAGTGGGCGTATGCCGCAGGTTACTGAGATCATAAACACACCTCTGATTATGCAGAGAAACTGTAGCCGTGTCAACCTTGACACCAGTGGTACGAGCTGGTAGATTAGAGACCTGTTAAACATCCAGGAACCATTATTGGCATAAATTACTCTCTCATTACACACAACACAACTCAGATAACAGAACATTTCTGCTTGCTCTGACTTTGAAGATAAAGTTCCTCAGTCTGTAACAAATTCTGAATATTCACTTTCATGCCCAATGTATTTACATGCCACATCATCATTTCATGCTATTAAAAGTAACACAAGACATTTGGAAGTTATTTTAAATATAGTTTTACCACCATCAGTGTTTTGTTCACACTGTCTCAGTTATAAATGTGTACGATTCCTACTGTACCTATTTATGAAGCACTTTTGTAAATCATTCACAGTGTAAAGCTGTTTCCTGTTGTTGTCATCCATTAAAAATATGAAACGTGACGTCTGCAGTAATTTTTAACAACTGAACTCCTCATTAAGAAAATATCCAAAGAAAATAACCAGAGAGCCCTCAAATATAATTTTTTGGTATTTAAAAGTTAAAATTATTTCACCAGGACATTTGAGGTGTCAGTACACAGAGGGAGAGCGGGCATAAGGTGTTGTTAAAATTAAGGACTGTAACATGTCAGGGTCAAACAGTCTTACTTAATAACTTACTGTAATTTCTCACAAGTGCAATGACCTGTAATGACCTGATAATGACATTACAACTGTTGCTGCTCACGGTCACCACTGGGATTCAGAGCTTTTCTACTCTCAGCTATGTAAATGTGTTACATAATTATTGAAATGTATAAAAGTGTAAAATGATACTGCCTTCATCACGTTTTGGCTACAAATGGCTTGTTCAAAGTGCAAAGTGATCTAACATATATAACATATTTATTTTAAAACAAAGGAAAATCCTAGTGTGAATAGATAATTTATTTGGTCATTTCTATTGTGAATTTTTTTTAAGCAGCCTAACGTGCTTAGAAATACAATGATAGCATTCTGGTGCTTATCAGGTATACTATTTTTGTTTGGGTTATGTTTAGCATGCTAAAATTTATCTCAGCACTAACCACAAAGAACAGCTGAGGCTGGTGGTAATGTCAGTAGTTTTCCAGATATTAAAGTTATGGAAAACTAAGATTTCCACCTGAGGGTGATGCTTAATAATAAGTGAATAGATCACCAAAATCAGCAGGTTTTATCCTCTGGGACTATGAATGTCAGTACAAAATGTCACAGTAATCCATCCAATAGTTTTTGGGAGATATTTCAGTCTGGACCAAATAGGTGGAGCAAACAGAAAGACATTATCAACCTTGGGAGTCATACCGCTAGCATGGCTAAAAAGTTAATGGAAAGACATGTTTGTATGGAAAACTCCTTTTCATGTTCATATGTTTCTTATGGAGCAATTAATGGAGCATTGCATTGGTTCAGGCATAGCACTGACATACATTAACCTGACATTATTATTATACACTCATGGCAATGTAATTTGCTGCAGCAGCTTCCTTCCCCACGCCAACCTCCTTCTGTTGGTGTATACTTTTGGTATTGCTGTTTTAACTAAGATAGACTATATACTGAATTTTGTTAATGTTTTTAATGTAATTTCAAATGTGATGCAGATTTGCACATAATGCGTGCTGAATTATTGTATGGTGATATTAACTGTACTGGCCGTATGACTAGCTGTTTTGGCCTGTATCTGTCTTTGTCAGTGGTTCCTGATTGACCGGCTCCTCCCACCTTGTTGGTGGATTGGCCTCACCCGTTGGGAGTCTATAAAGCTGGGTGATTCCCTGAGGTCTACCTCATGGTCTTAAATGAGCTGGGCATTGCATTTGGTAATTTTACTTTTATTGATAGTTGCTAGCAGAGAGTGACAGGAAATGTGGGGAGAGAGGAAGATGACATGCAACAATTGTTGCCAGCCAGATTTTAATTGGGTACATTAATATAACATGCTATGCATCTTAGCGCTGTAGTCTAACGGGTTGCCCCGCAAAAGAAATCTAAATATCTTCAGTTGTGTTACCTTGTGTGGTTAAAAAGTTTTTATGAGATGATGAATGCAGAATTTAATCACATTATAATTTTCCTTTAAGGCCCAATTAACTGCAATCTTTCTTGCACACAGTTATAATGAACTTCAGAGTTATGCAACTCAGACAATTTTCTTAACCTTTAGGCATTACAACATCTCTGTCTCAATGTCTGTTTTAATTCATCCCACTACCTTGCATGGCATTTGAAAATTATGATGAACACAGACAGAATGCATCTATAATAACGTCAAATAACTAAGTATTGAGATAATTTACTTCACCAAGGGACTATGACTAAAAGTGTGCAAACAGGGACATTCAGAGAGCCATCACCGGATTGCTTCTCCTTCGATTGAAAGACATTTTCTGCATAGTGTACAATTATGCTTTATTTATACAAAGAGGGTCATAACATGAATCAATGAAGTCACAAGCTGTCCAGATTAACTGATTTGTCATACAACAAAGACAGCAGTGCTTCAAACAGACAACATTTGCATGTTCTCATAACTTACATCTAGCGCCTCTAAGGAAAACAGAGCAGAATCCACTTAAGAAATCATTACTAATTAATAGGTCTCTCTACTGAAATGTCTCATTACTGCTTCCTTTGTCTCAGAGCAGAAGTACTGCTCTGAGACAAGGCAAATATAGGAAAACATAAAGCATAGAGTATTTCTGATCATACTTATAAAAAAGGGTACATGTTTAAACAGCTGTAGTTTACAGTGAGAAGTGTATTGAATATTTTTGGGTTGAACAAAGTATAAGATCAATGTTCAGGGTTTGTGGTTGAAAGGTACATCTGGTGAAGATCAGAGAATCAGTGATCACTCGTCTGTTTGGTTTGGACTTTGGATGTTTTATTATGACAACACAGATATTCACAGTTAATAGTTGTAACAATGTGTAACTATTTCACAAAACATTTTGACATATTACAAAGAAAATACTAAATGATATGCTGGTGGTGTGAAAATACACTTAAGTTGTTCATTGTGAATTAAGTTTTTTTTTTAATATGATATTTTTAAAAATGAAATTCTACAGCATTTCTTTCAATCTTAAAAAAAAAAAAAAAAAAAACTCCCAATATGTTCAGGGACATGAATAGAGTTGTTTCAAATACAGTAAAATCTTTAAAATCACAGTAAAAGTTCCCTATCTGGGAAGCTGACTCAACTTCAACTCATATTTCAGTCAGGATGTCACTTTAAAAGTGTTACATGGCTCATCTACAATTAACAGTTCTACCAAGAATTACAAAGTTAAAAAAATAAAACATTCATTGATATTAACAAACTTAGTAGCTGATGACACAAGGCTTGGTTTTGTTGGACTACAGTAAATTTGCCTTGATGGCTTGTTGCTGTGAATATCCACTTTGGTCAGCATATCAGGCAGATCTCAGCAGTACTGTAAGAGTAGCAGCATCATGGTGTGCTCACCGTTCGTTAGTCTACAACAAGTGGTGTGACATCTGTGTGTGTGTGTGTGTTTGTTTGGTTTAGATAATCTGATTACTATGTTTCTTGCCTCATCTGAGCCATTTTGCCAATTTAGTTCTTTTTTAAAAGAACTCCGCAATTTATATGGTGAGTACAATGTTGTCTAACAGATCTATACATACAAAAATAAGATTTATAGAAAGAGTTATAGTAAAGTGGAATTATGTTTAAGTTTTGTAGTGTCTTGATCTGCTAACATCAGGAAAGAGCCTGAGCACCAAATTGCTCACACTTAGTTGTTGGCACATTCATTGTACTTAAGGCTAAGGTTCAGTTAGTATTTAGGAAAGATTTGAGTGGGAAGTAGGTGCACCCTCATGGTCTGTGTGGTTAGTATCCAGCTGACACCCCCATCTTCCTGCTGTCTGATACGGCCACAATGCATCCATTCTCCTTTTCCACAGCATTGACAACATTCAGGAAGTATTTCCAGTTCCCAGGTTTGTGTCCAAGAGCTCTGAGGCCATCTATCACAGACTGAGGGCAAAACACATACACACACACACAAACACACACACACACACACACACAAATTAATACCACTTGTCCTTCCCACTTCAGGTTTTAAAACTGATTACAGGTAAATTGAAGCAGATTTTGTAGGATTATGTTATGTCCTGGTAATCTCTGTCACAACCTATTAACATACATTATGTCAATGTTACTTATTCATCAGATAGACAATCACGGTCTTGTGAATTTGAATGTCATTACAGAAATGGACAGTGAGGATGAGAACACAAGTATCTCACCTTGTTAAAACCAGTCTCAAAATTCACAGTGTTATTGGAATTAACAAACATTATGGGCTCCGCAATGGCATCTTTCAGATTCATCCCAAGCCACAAGCGATTAATTATAGACTGCAAGAATAAAAGAATCGTGTAATCAAACAAATGTTAAAGCAGATAAACAAGCATGTAAACAGAGTTCACTCCAGTTTTGTTGTTGTTACCAAAGCCACTGCCGAGGTAATCATGCTTCCTCCCGATCCACCAATCACAAGGAGTCCTCCAGACTTTGACTCCAGTATTACTGGAGTCATTGCGGCGGAAGGAGGCTGTTCACCTGTGACACGAAATACACTTCATATCAGACTGAAAAGTGACTTAATGACTACATCAAGTCTTTCATTAAATTGTCTGAGGTTGAGACATGTTTATGTCTGTGACTTTACCTGCCTTCACTTTGTCTGCTCTCCCACAAAAGTCAGACAGCTCATTGTTGAGGATGATGCCTGTTTGTGGGGAGTAAATGCCTCCTCCAAATCTACAAAACCAAACACAGTAGACTAAGCGGATAGTTATTATATTATAATAGATTTGATATAACATAAAGTAAATTAGGCTTCCTGCTCACAATTGGTTGATGGTGCTTGTGGCAGCGACAGCCAGTCCATCTTCATCCAGGACAGACACATGTGTTGTCCCAACGTGATCACGTGAGGGCTTGGCATTGTAGTAATACGAGTTGTCATGGGTATGGTTTGAAAAGATCATGTCCCTGATGCGATTAATGAAGGAGGGATCAATCAAATGATCTGCACTCTGAAAGAAGAATATCATGAGGAGACAAGAAAACAGGAAAACAGGAAATAATAACATCCTGTATACTGCTGGGGCGAGATGTAACTATTTGTAATGTGTATCTCAGATTCTTTTCTTCCTGTCTTTTCTGGAGTTTGTTTTTTTGTTTTTGCCATCTTTGCCTTAATTGGAGAGCTTACAATGTGGGTAAAATCAGCAAGGATGTGGAGAAAGGGTGGCATGTCATTTGAAAGTAATTTCTTTGTTAATTAAAATTACTTCTTAATTGCATTACTGTTTGTTTCTACCTGCCCAGGGACTGCATATGAAAATTAGCTAGTGGCTAAATCTAGTACAATAAATCTGTTCTCTTTGTATAAGGTAAACATTTCTGTACATGGTCCCTGACAAATAAATGTAATCAACTAAACTAAACTAAAATAAAATAATTACACACTCAGTAGAAATGGGATAACACTTATTTAGACTTGTGTTGCTGTCTACCTGGCAAATGTAAGTCCAATCTTTGTTCTCCTTTCAGCTCTGTCTTTCTCTCCATCAAGTCCTGAGGGAAATATCTTGCTTTCTAGCACCTTAATGTTCCACTTTGTTCATGAGCTATTTGTTAAATTTATCTATCTACCATTTGGCGTTGGGCAGGGGGTGTGCAACGGGGTTCTCAGAGCTTTAAAAACAAAAGGTTGGATGAGAATAGTAATAAATTGCAAGATATCGAACCAAAACAATGAGATGCAAGATGCTAAAATGCTGCATAGAGCTGAGGGAAACTGTTGAATCGGATGATAATTCTCAACGCAATGTTATTTTATTAAATCAGCAAAATGATAAGTGTAGCATAGAGAACTGTTAAACTGATGAAGTGACATATTGTTGGCCTTTTGAAATTATTTTAATTTAATTAATAAATTAATATTTTGTGCTAAGACTAATGACAAACAATTATCTCAGATCCCAACCTTTTTGTTATTAAAGACAGGATCACTAATGCTCCTCCTTTGTCCGTTTGCAAATTTGGCTGCCTCTATATAATGATGGTACATCTGAATCTTCTGGTCACTATGCAAGGAATTTGGAGTCATGGGGAACCCTGTGCAAAAAGGAAAACAACAACCAACTTATTAACTATCATGTTCTACAATCATTTCATAACTTGGGCCAAGATGTTATCATTGAATTTGACTGCTACAATAAAGTAGGTCCGTTTAAGGGATCACAGGAGAGTAATCACACGGTACATGACACCTTGCATCAGCCTGAGAATGAAGACAAGCAGGGCCCCCCCGGCAGGTGGTGGAGGGATGTGCATCTGAGTAGTTCCCACGGGAATGGTCCATGCATCCTCCACCCGCACCTGAAAGGACTTCAGATCCTCCTTTTTCAAAGTCCCACCTAAGAGAAACATGATGGATATTTAAACAGTTTTTTTTGTTTTTGATTTTTTACATATAACGACAGTATGTTCTTTTTCATTCTACTGGAATATACACCCCAAGCTTGTACAATCTATGCTGAAATTGCACCAACCTGCAGCTTCTATGTCTTGGATTAAGTCATGTCCTATCTTGCCGGTGTATAAGGCATCTGCCCCTTGCTCTGCAATTGTTTTCATAGTTTCTGCAAGTTTAGGAAATTTCAGGATGTCTCCTGTCCTCAGAACAGTTTTGTTTTTGTTGCAGAAAACTTCACTGGAAAAGAGTATCCATGTAAAAGAACACATTAGAACATATTATAACACAGGACGTATAAACAGAATACAGTAAGAGATACACATGCTGCACATTATGATTTAGGTGATTTGTGAACTCTCTGGGCTGAATGCTAACTAAGAGTGCCATTCATTTCATGCAATTCATAACATACATATGTTGTGCATAATCATGCAATGACTATTCTCAAATGTTCTGCAGGAATTTGTTTCTGCATCTGTGCACATACCTTTACAGAGGCAGTCATGAAGCAAACACTCTTTCAGGCTTTTCACACCACACTTAACTCTGAGCTAACCCCTTTTCAAATCTTGCATTTGGGAAAAGCAACATTTCACACAAACATTTCTGAAAGAAGGTGAGCAGCTGCTTTTATCTTTGGGTCAGTATATCCTGCTCTTGAAATGTTATGCCAGGAAAAATAGTGAGCACCTTTCTGCTTGTAAATAAGCATGTCAACAGGGGGAAAATATTACATAAAATCCGGAACGTTACAATTGTTAATCCAGGGGTTACAAAACATTAATATGAATTGATTTTTAACCCAGATATAGGAGGGCCCTTTGCTTCAAGAATTCTGCAGTGGCACACAGATGAGAAAAGGTCACCCTAAAGTAACATTTTTGAAGACCTTTAAAAGCTCTGAGTCAAAATAAGCCATTAGAGAGATGATGTACCAGATGGATGACTTTTCCACGTGATTTTTCACAATGGGGATGTTCAGAACCTTTCCCAGAAATGCCGGCAGAGAGATGCCCTCACTGGCCATTTTAATTGTTGGCTCAAACAGCTTTGCCCATGGCAGCTTCCCATACTGTTTGTGAACTGCCTCATAGCCCCGCAGCTCTCCAGGAACGCCAATCCACTGGCTACCTGCAATGTACAGGTGGGAAACAATGCAGCTGATTAAATGGATGATGGAAATCAATGAACAAAGAGAAGCAATACAGCAAAAATATGTTTTTGACTCCTGATATTTGTTCAGGTCAACAAATATAATCACATATATAAAATGTCTAAAGGTCCAATATGTAATATATTTACTGTAGGCCTATTTAATCAAAAATGTCAATATGTCAACAGATATTAAGGAAACATGCTAAGCTGAATTACTATCTTCTCTGACAACAAGTATTTTCTTCTATGAAATTTCCATTCGGGGACACAATGTCTGTTCTTGTTTTGGCCTGTGTGTTGTTGTCAACTGCTGTGATGTTACTGGAGGATCAGGTAAGCGGACGGGACACGGCCGCTTACAACATCATGACGGACATATGACAGACACCGCAAGTTTGACTTCCTCATCATGAAAAATTTAACTTTGGCTAAACAACCGTGTAGCCTAAATTGTTGGATTGGAACATAGCTTATGTTTTCTACAGGTTGCTTATCTTATGATAAGTTGGACAGTATGATTCCCATTTTTTTTACAAACTGGCATGCAACCATAATGTGTAATACAGTGTATAGACAAGCTGTATGTATCAAAAATCTCCCCCATGCCGAAATTCTTCCTTCCGCTACTGTTCAGCAGCCATAGCTGACAACCTATGACTGTGACCTGGGTACAGATGACCGCAAGTTCGTGGTCTTTTTACTGGTCGTTGTTGTTACGTTAAGCCAATAAAAGGTAACTGTCGGTCGGGTACAAAGCTCTGCGAGAGCACTGACTTTTATAACCAAAAACATAGCAAGATTTAGCAACTCCACTGTACTGTGGAGTAATGTTTGGCAATGCAAGACTAGCATCTAGCTAACAGTGACATTGTGGGACGTTGGGTTTAGCGTTGGCAACCTGGCAACCCCCCGTGAACTTTGACACTGGCGAGGAGGTGCCGGATGAGACGTCTCTCTCCATTATTTTGAATTTGGACTGCAGTAACCATTTTAAATACTAGCTGTCAGTATTACATATTGGACCTTTAATGCTAGCAAACAACATCTAACTGTCAATCAGTGATGAGAGCTACACTGCGATTTTACTTTAATTTGCAATGATAAGAATAAACATTGGTAGGAAATGTGTACTCAACACCAATGGACAATTTTTCTTACCTGTGGTCAGTCCGAATGTGGTGAGGCAGTCATTTAGCAGGTCAGTTTTAAAGACTGTGGGACGGTCTCTCTGAAGTTGTAGACTTTAACATTGCCTGACAAGAGATCAGCAATTAAAATGATCATCAATCATCATTTGATGTCACACAAATGAATGAGAAGGCCCACCTTTTTTATTTCTTATGGTGAATATAGATCCTCCTCCAATCCCCATGCTCTGAGGATTGACCACAGATGTGCACAGAAGAGCTGCAATGGCGCCATCTACTGCTGACCCACCCTGCAGTAGCATGCTCCTAGAAAACATTTTCCCACTCATTTTCACTGGATTTATGGGAAATGTGTAAGCACACAGACAGTCTTTAACTCTCTACTCACTACATATTTGCCCACCCACAAACACAAGTTGCACACATCCCTGTAGACAGAGGGGGTTCAGTGTTTCAGGGTGTTGAATAAAGTATCAGAGTGCTGCCAAGAGGCAAGTTTAAACCACGGCCTGATGCTTGAGACTTCAGGCAACGTACCAAGGACATTGTCCATGGTGGTGCTTTCATTTTATTGTATTAACCTGACTCAACACCATTTTGCCTTAAAATGTACAACTCATTTGTTTTAATAAGGCTGATCCAATTTACTTATAATACACAACAGAGCATGCAAGCTTAAGTCTGAACCGTCTCCAAAGGCTCTGAATTAGTCTTTTCACAGAAAAGTTGGCTTGGGGTCAGATGTGTTCACTGAGTAACAAGAGAAGGTAGTGTCGGGAATGTTGTGTTAATTTTAGGCCAACTCAGTTCCATGTACTTGGGTTTAACAGAGGAAAAAGTCTCAGGAGGTGGAATGATAGACTAAATCTAATCAGAAAAATCAAATTAAAGGAGTTTCATGTAAACAGTGTACAGAGAACAACAACTGGTTGATCCTGGTCTATGTCTTTACACTAAAGATGTCATAAACTGATGATTCTATTTTACTGGGATATTGTCTACAGACAGACACAAGTAAATGTAGGTTGTATACTTTGTGTATAAAGGCTTAGCAGCAATAATCTGGGGATTTCATTTGTATTTACTGGCTGGTCTTTTTGTTTTCTCAGGTTAGGGTGAAAAGTGAGTTTGGAAAAAAGTTAAACGATAAGAGAAAATCTTTCCTACTTTGTACTGCAACTGCTGCAATTCCCCTCGGTATAAATACATTTTGATCTTATCTTATCTTATTGTATCATACCTTATCTAAAATTTTGAAGAATATGTATGTTGCCAATGTGTTATGCCAATGTTATAGTTCAAGATTAAAAAGTCAAATAGTGTCCTTAAAGGTTTCTCTCATTAGATAAACATGTTGGTCGCTCATGGAGCTAATTCACTGGGAAATGAGCATTTGGGCAAAAACAAAAGAAGGGAAGAAGTGCAGATTCTATTTTACTGGGAATTGTTCCTACAGACAGACACAAACAAAAAACAAACTCTGTGACTGAATACAAAAGAAGGAAGAGCTTTATGCATTTCAATTCCAATGATAAAAAACAACCTCTTCTTTAGTCTATATTTGGAGTTATGACAGATTGATGAGTGCACATTGTGGCTCACCACAGAACAAATGACTGCACCAAAGAGTACTTGAAAGAAGGAAGTCTATTACCCTTATATTAGAAAGATTAAGATCAATTTGGAGTGTTTGCAAATCTGGTTTTCTCTAACAGTCACACTCAACAGGATAGTTGGGAAATAAATGAACAAGAGGTGAGGAGAATCAGGGCCTGTCTACACATGCAGTATCTCTATTGTTCAAACAGAGCCTATCAAATCTCTTAAACTGCTTATCTGATTCTTTAGTTCAGCTTTTTATCTCACCCACATGAGCAGGGAGATGCAGTCTGATAGGATACAGAGTTCTAACTAGCTGAAGCCATTTGTATGAATAAAGAAACTTGATATAATCTGCACATCTAAGAAAAACAACGTAAAGTTCCAAAAAACAAAACGACAACATTTAATTTTAAGTTTTTTTTTAGATACAGTTTGTGAATTAAGACAAACTCGGGCAAAATTTAGCTGTGATTTCTTCCAAATGAACAAAATGTTTCAGGAAAGTGACTTACTTGCCAATCTCGGAGCAACGTCGCGAGTCTGCAGACACAGCCGCGTGCATGAAGCTGCCGCTGGGACACTCTCTTGCCACCAGTGAGACGATGCACAGGCAGACAAGCGCAACCGCGCAAATTAAACCAGCCAAGATGAAGCAGCACACCAGCCACGGCTTATATTTAGCCATTAAACTTTCTGCGGAGGAAAGTTTGTGTTGAAGGGAAACTGTTGTTGCTGCCGCTCAGTGCAAACACTATGAACACTGACTAATCCTGAACATGGATCTACCCCTCCTATCCACCCACTGGCTACTGAAGTGAAAGCGACGAGCAGAGGAAGTTACATATTCATTGGACAGGATCATTACAATGACCACAATGTGTTAATCCTTTTATTTACTATTACCCCCAAGACTTGGGAAATAACCATGACGTCAACGGCATTCCATTTGTATCATTTCAATGAGGGTCTGTTCCAGACAACTTTGCAAAGTTTACCCGTAAACTAAATTGAAAAGTTAGTCAGAGCCATTTCCTATTAGCCTATTGCTTTGAAGGTTTCAAACTCAAACAATTCCCAAAGTTCCATCTTTGTTTTCCTCACAATAAATTATGAAAAGTCATCAATCTGGATTTAAGAGGTGAAGTCCCAATGCTCTGCTGAGGGATATAATTACCCTATTTTCCTGAAATGATACATGATAGAGATCTTTAATAAAGACATCACAGCCACCATGATTTTTGACAGCAAATTCTTGGGTAAATGTCGAAGATGATATGAGTTAGAGAAGGGTCAGGTGTTTTTATGGGTGTGAGGTAATAGCCTACAGTGGGCCAAAGTGTGCAAAAAGGGCCAGAGGCAGTAAAAGAGAATGCACCTGTGCCTTTTGTCCCTCTCAGTACAGATGCTTGATTAAAATTGTCGCTGTTGGAAGTGGTTGTTTCACTAAAAAAATACTCAAATTTAGTGCACTAGCAAAATGATTTGAGTGCCTGGACATATGTGTTTGAATTAAAATAGAATCAAGATAATCCCATATATGTCATATCCTAGAAAACATACACCTTTCTACCTCCAAAAACATCTTGAAAGTACATGAAATGTTGACATAACTATACAACTGGTGCAACCTAGGCAGCTCAGCAAATGAAAAAAGTAAAGTTGGTGATGGACAAACTTGTGACCTCTCACACACTTGTGCTGAGCTGGACCAGGCTACAGAAAGGCTACCAAAAGGAATGAGATTTCTTTGTGTTTTTAACGTTGCAGCATTATATTGATGAGCCCAAATCCCCAGATTCTCCAGATGGCCAGTCTACCCTTAAGAAGAATAAGTGGCACAAGCCCAGACAGGGAACAATGCTCTAATGTGCACAACCTGTCAACACCTTAGAATCTCCAACTTGACTTATTTGAGCTTCAGCTAGAAGTTGATTCAGTAAAGTTAACACTGAAACAACAAAGCTCCAGCCAATACACTTTGATTTTCTGCCTTTCAGTTGACTGCAGCAGTGGGCAACGAGACTGAGCATGTGGGCTGCTAGATTACCAGGTCTGCCAGCCAGGGTGGAGGACAGTCAATCGGATAATCCATCAGCTAATAGCACATGACCACACATGTTTAGCCAGTAGGAAGGAATAGTAAATACCATTTGATCTATTTTAATGTGCTGGTAGGTGCTGCTATGTATTGACAATTTTCCTCAATGGGTCAGTGTTTGTGAAGTCTCTCCAAGTGATATATAATTGTGTGAGGTTCAAACAACATCACAGCTGTCAGATCAATTCATATTTTTTTTTGTATTTTTTAGCCCTTACTCATTTTTTGCTCTGCCTTTTTCTTTTTATAGGCCTACCTTGTGACTCCTGATGGGTTGGAGCTACTGTCAAGACCCGACTCTTAGGCCATGATAAAGGAAGGGAAATGCAACCAGTTGTACTAAATCCAATGTGTAAGGCTGGTCCTAAATGCATACAGTTATTTTTAGTGCCCTCAACTGTCCCTGGCAGTCCAGTGTGGAGGTTGCTGACCGAGGTGCTGAACGTGTTCTGGGAAAAGTGGCATCACCTGTTGCTGTCCAGGGTACTGTCCCTCCACTGGGGCAAACCATGGAAAACCATATGAGCCCAGTTCCACGAGAGTCAGTTGTTTTCTCCCTGCCATTTGCCATGTAGTTACCTTAAACATGATCTTGAATTGAATCTTAGTTTTATAAAAAGTTGTTTTAATTAACTTATATTAAAAGGCAATTAAAAGCAACACCTAAGCAGCAGGATTTTAAGTTTTTGGTGCAAATTAATGATGTATACATGTGCGTACAAGATATAATTTCATTGCTGCAGGAGAGCATGTTGATATGATTTAAATGCATTTTGTTCAGTGCTGCCTATGACCAGTTAAAACTTCAACACAAGGGGGAGACAGTGTGTATATTTTTAGTAGGAAAGCTCTTGTCTCATGTGTGTATATGTATATATATATATATAGCTCATTGATATATATATATATATATATATATATATATATATATATATATATATATATATATATATATATATATATATATATATATATATATATATATATATATATATCAAGATCCAGACTGACAAACTGGTGATGGCTAACCAACCAGACATTGTGTTGATCGACAAACAGCAGAAGAAGGCAGTAGTGATAGATGTGGCAATCCCAAGCGACAGCAACATCAAGAAGAAGGAACACGAGAAGCTTGAGAAATACCAAGGGCTGAAAGAGGAGCTAGAAAAGATGTGGAAAGTAAGAGCAACAATGGTGCCAGTGGTAATCTGAGCACTGGGGGCTGTGACCCCCAAACTGGGAGAGTGGCTCCAGCAGATTCCAGGTAAAACATCAGAGGTCTCTGTCCAGAAGAGTGCAGTCCTAGGAACAGCTAAGATACTGCGCAGAACCCTCAAACTCCCAGGCCTCTGGTAGAGGACCCGAGCTTGAGGATGACACATACCACCCCACAAGGGGTGAGAGGGGGATTTTTTTTATATATATATATATATATATATGTGTGTGTGTGTGTGTGTGTGTGTGTGTGTGTGTGTGTGTATATATATATGTGTGTGTGTGTGTGTATATATATATATATACTGTATATACTGTATATATATGCATATTGATCTTGTGTAATAAAAGAGACTTGTTACGGGACTTTGATGTGTTAGTCTCTCCTTTAGTTAGTTTGAGTTTATGATTTATTTGTGTAACTTCCTAGCATCCCCTAGGCGTAAAACTTAAGGGTTGTAACAAACAGGCATGATTAAGGGCAGCTAAAGACTGGGAGGGACTGGGATATGTGACAAAAATAATACCTCATAGTCCATGAGGAGACAACTACAACTAATCTAAGACCAGATCTTTTGTTGTGGTCACAAACACTGTGATCTGTGTTTTGTAACAGGAAGGATTCCATGTAAATACAGCATGTGACAAAGACTTACCAAAAAGAGAGGAATGAGGCTATCAAAGTGTTATTTTGGTCATAATATTATAATAGCAGTATGGGGCAATACTAATATTCTAAAATTGGAAAGTGGCAGTGGTTTACTGGGTAGAGGGCAGTGAATGTGCTTGTGTAGATCATGGATGTATAATAAAACCCTGTAGATCCAAACCACTTTCTATACCAGTCACGTACGTAGTATGGATGAGCAGCAAGGCTTAGGATGTCCTTAATGACGTCATTTGTCTAAAGCAATACAAGCCTTGATACTTGTTTTATGGGGAAAAAAACATCCAGGAGTTCTCAACACATGTTTCGAAAACCTAAGCACAGAAACATAACATTACTACTGTGAACTCAACTGGGTATGAGAGGGCGGAGCCAAAAGCAGGCACTAAATAACATGGCTGACACTGCAGCCAGTTCCAGTGAATGGATGTGTTTTTGAAGAAAGGTAAGTGACCGGGTCACATATAATGTTACCTTGTGATGCTATAGACGTAAGTGGTACATTGCTTGCTAGAATGAGGTAGCAGAAAATGCTTGGTTGGTTGGTTTCTTTGGTAGAAGAAGCAGCACTAGATGGCTGCATGCTAAATAGCCTGACATGCTGTTGAATTAACATGTGGCTGCATGTTGTTGGATAATGGTGTAAGACAGAAGTGCATGCTTTGTTGATTGCCAAGGTGTTAATTTATGTTTTATTAATCTCAGTAAAATACAAGAAGTGTCATCATTGTCGTTCTTATCTTCATAGTCGAAAAGTACAAAGAGGTGGTTTAGGACCATATTTTGCAAGGATACCACACTGTATGCCTTGTGTTATTGTACTATTAATTCTGCCCTCCCAGTGGAAGGCATGTTATTTTATTTTTTGGGCACTCTGTAACCTTTTTATTCTTCAGGAGAATTATTCATGTCCCCTAACAGTTGTCACTTGCCTTGTTTTTGTTGCGTAGATGGATTATGTCATTACTAACATGCATTACAATGCACTCTGAGGCTATTGGACAGGTGAGTGGCCAAACATTTTTGTGAGGCTTAAATAGTTTGAAAACAATTTCTTCTGGCTGAGTTGCCCCTGAAGAGCAAAAAGAGAGCACCTGGGTATATTTAAAATAGGGTGACCAGACGTCCCCGGTTTCCGGGGACAGTTCCCAATTTTGGTGACCCGGCCCCTGGCTGGATCTGTCCCCGGAAATGTCCCCGAAAATGTCACTGTGACTGACAGACCCAAAATTGGAATGAAAGAAAGAAAACTCTGACCAACTGGAGCTGATCGAGCAGCGCTGCTCAGAGCTCAGAGATGTTTTAGAAAGTCGTATTTTACGATGCTAAGATTACTGATTATTTACATGGAGTCTGGTGGGTTTAGCGAACACAATTTTGCAGACTTTTATGTTTTAAAAATGATCTTAATCTTTAACAGAAAGGTCAACCTCCTTAGAAATACTTTCCATAATGTTATCAGACACTTAGAATATTAATCTGAGTCTGTCAGCAGCAAAATGAGCACTTTACTGTGTTGTAGTTTATAAATGGTCTGTAAGCACTCTGTCGTCTCAATAGGAACAAAACGCTTTTGAATTAGCAGAACTTTCATGCATTTGTTTCAGATCTACTGCAGTTAGAGTCACCATGTTCCCTCAGAAGGATTCCCTTCACATGGGTAGGCACATTTAATGACATTTTGAAAATGTTTAGAGGCTAAAAACACATTTAAAACTTGCCCTGTTTAAGCCTGTTGGGTGCTAATTGTAGCAGTAGGATAACATGGTGTAGACAGCACTGATTGTTTTCGTTTTTCTCTCTACTGACAGCACTCCAAATTTACAACAGAGATACATGTTGGAATCAACCGGAATTCTCCTAAGATATTTTGGAGAACACTGATTTCATAGATACACTTATATCACTTCAGTGAACTACATTTATGCTACAATGTTTTGTTGCAGTACATTTGCAATGCCTAAAACACAGACTATTACAATAATGTCTATGAAATCACCACAAATATAACAAGTGTGCTCTGTATTAGAGCTGCATTTAGTGTTTCTGTTCTTGATGAAGAATATTTTATAATTCCTAGCAGCCTTATTTTTTTTTTTTAACTCAAAGGTATCAAAGAGAAACCCACCCGCTGTGTCTGATAACAGTAACACTGATTGAATCTGCACCAGCCTTTCATTTATGGTGATGAAGCCATTATTGGAGTGGGTGGAAATTAAGCAGTTTAAGCTCAAAGGAATTAACACCTCCCTCATACAGCTGTGGCTCATTGGAAATAAGAACATGAACACGTCATAAAGTTTCTACACCCACTCCTTCAAAGAGTCCTTATACAAACTATAAGCTTTGTTTTTGACAGTTTTTGTTAGTTCAGTGTGCCTAATGGGCTATTAATGGTCTATGAAGTGATTGTGTTTATTTAAATTAATTGTTTTCGTTTTGTTGGGGGGGAACATACTGTATGTTACGTTTAGATTTTGCAGTAGTATACATTGACAATTCTACAACATATTTAAAAACTAAATGGTTAATTCCTCTCCTAAAAAAGTCTCTAAACTTAATTTGGGGGCACAATAACAAGAGTACAACAATTATAACAGTGGTGGGTTTTATTATGTTGAACATAGTATTAAAGTTGATATCTGGGACTTCCTGCAAAGCAGTAATAACAAACAGAGTAAACTTCCATAGTAGTAAGTTTGTTCACTTGAAATAAAAATAATTGCTGGCACTCAGGTGTTGAGTAATTCCTTTCTTGTCACACACATTGAGACAGTTAGTGACGCCACACATTCTAGCTCTGGTTTTGGGTGGAAACCTGTGAGCTTCATGTCAGGAATCAGATATGCCTGGTGTTGGAGAAAGTCTTTTAACTACAGCAACATATAAGGTAGGAATTCAGATACAAAGAGTTACACATGCTCATCTTAAAGTCATTCTTTTTACTAATTATTACCATTCTTATTATAATAATTATGGTTTAATTATTTTTGTGACAATTATTTTTGCTGACTTGCCTGTTGTACCCTTTAGAAAAATGCCAAGTCAATATTACTATACAGATACAAATCCTTAAATTTTTTTTCTTCTTTAAAAATGAAACAGTGCCCAGAAAAGAAAAACCTCCATTAAGGCCTCTCAAAGAGAGAGAGAAATGGAGACATTGGAGCCCATGTTCACAGAAAAACCAAAGCCCTGACAACTTAATCTGTGCTTGGGAATTTCATTTTGTAACAGGTAAGAGTATGGAGGAATGACATCAGACACAAACACTATGTAAAGTGTATATTTATCTTAGTGAGGAATTATTTCATTGATATATATTGTCATGTTTCAGGCCACTATGTGTCCTATTAAATCTAATTGGGCACATCTGTGAGAATTTTTATGTAAACTGAGCTGATTTACATGATTATAAATATTTCCATTATACAAGAAGAAAATGTGGTGGTCCATTATTTTGTAGCATCTATCACATGGTGCTCTAGGAGCTACATTGCAAACCAGCAAGACATTGTTGATCATAGTAATTTAAACTTGGAGAGTTGAGATCAAGAGGAACTGAATGTCTTCATAAATAAATATTTGATTATTAAACGAGGTGTGCTGTGGTTCATTGGAGCATTCAGTTAATTAGAATATCAGTCTATTGATGACAGCAAGGCTTTGATCTGAACTTTATCAAAGTTTCTAGGATCCTGCTGGCATCATGGGATCCTTATTGTATTTTTCTATTTTGATATTGCATTCTACATAAAGTTTTCATAAGATGAGTGGGTAAAATGTTTTGATGATTCAGATGAGGAAGCTCTTTCTTCACCTTGTAGGCCCCAAGCTGCTATGTGGTTAATTATTTACCCTGCTGATTAATCTTTCAGGATTGCTAAACTCCGCCAGGGGACAAGGTCAATAGAGATGTAAGGTGTGATCAGAGACACAGAAGAGGCAGCGGGAAAAAAAATATATATATGCCATGTCACTGCAAAAATTACAGGATGTCAACTTTGTTTGCATTTACACTGTAAATGTGTTTGTTTGACATGAAATATGAAAATGAGAGCCACAAAAACTAACACATAGTTACATTTTACAAATTAATTATTTTTGTCAAAGAAGATATGATATACAGTACTGTGCAAAGGTTTTAGGGAGGTATGAAAAATGCTGTAAACTAAGAATGTTAATAATTTATTTTCATCAATTAACAAACTGCAGTGAATGAACAGAAGAGGAATCTAAATCAAATCAATATTTGGTGTGATCACCCTCTGCTTCAAGACAAATTCTTCTTGGTACACTTGCACACAGTTTTTGAAGGAACTCGCCTGGTAGGTTGTTCCAAACAGCTTGGAGAACAACCCACAGATCTCCTGTGGGTGTAGGCATCCTCAAATCCACCTGTCTCTTCATGTAATCCCAGATACACTTAATGATGAGATCAGAGCACCTGCTGCCATTTTTCTGAACCCCAGTTCCCATGTTTTTGTCCACAGTTGAGTCGCTTGACCTTGTTTCCATGTTGGAGGTATGGCGTTCTGGCTGCAACTCTTTCGTGAAGACCACTTCTGGCCAGACTTCTCCAGACAGTAGATGGGTATACCTGGGTCCAAGCCAGTTCTGAGCTGATGTCACTGCTGGACATCTTCAGATTTTGAAGGTAAATAAGCTTGATGTGTTTTTCATCTGCTGCACTAAATTTCCTTGGCTGACCACTGCGTCTACAATCCTCAACATTGCCCGACTTTTTGCAAGTGTACCTATAAGAATTAATGCTGGTTTGAATGCAAAGGGTAGTAACACCAAATATTGGTGTGATTTAGATTCTTCTTTTGTTCGCTCACTTTGCATTTTGTAAATTGATAAAAATAAACAATCAGTATTTATATTTTTGAAAGCATTCTTAGTTTACAGCATTTTTCACACCTGCCTAAGACTTTTGCACAGTACTGTGTATATATGTGTGTGTGTGTGTGTGTGTGTGTATATATATATATATATACTCCCTCTCTCAGCTAGGTCCTGAACACTCCAGTTTGAGACTTTTATTTTTCTTTTGATTTAGATTTTAATATTTTATATAATATTTTGAACAAATACAACATTTATTTATCTTGACTGGGAATTCTTGTACCTGAAATGGCAGTTGACAATCTCAGCTCAAGGTCCTCTGACTCACTTCATCTAAAGTTTTGGATTGTATCACACAGGCTGCAAAGGTAAGTGAACCCTCTTGAGCTGAGATTGTTTCATCAAAAGATTCTTTATGTCAACCGTGTACCGACATATTACAGAATATGCCCAATAATTGTGCTGTTTGTGAAAACAGAGCAGCAGCTGTGTGTAATGCAGCACTTGTCATCAGAGTTTACTTGGCCATCTGACCCTGCTGAGAGTTGGAGCGGGTGATGTTGGGGTGGATTTTGGGGATAAATGCAAAAATAGAATGTGACATGCCCCTAAAAAAAAGACTTAAAAAAAACAACTTTTTTTGTTGGTCAAGTTATCAAGCAAAAAAATTCCCAGTGTCATCTTTTTTTTAAAACTGTTTCTATTTTTTCAATAGGTGTTTATTTTGTTTACTACCACATACCACACAGTCCTGTTTTTTTTTCTCTGTCTCTGCATTGGTCTCTGCAGACAATAAATAGGCCATATAGCACCCTGAGGCTTGTATGTTCCCTGCTGTAACCCAATGTCTATAATAGGGAAGAGCGAGCAAATTAGAGGGCGGTAAATGAAGAGAAAGTGTTCAAAATGTAAATGTTTTTTTTAAATAAACAAGATTCCTACGTCTTATATGAATGGCATGTTCCACAAGTTGAGTTAAATACTTCAGAAGGAGAGGATGTGGATAGTATGATGAGTGTAGGGTTACACCTGATAATGACTGTGCAGAGTAGCCGTGGCTCAGCAGCACTTGATGAGATGCACAGAGGATAAAACAGTAGCAGAGGAGTTAAAGCAGGCCAATGTTGAAGAGTGGGGGAGAATGGAAGCGATGGCGTGAAGATACTTTGCCTCTCCCTGGAGCAGAGGAGACAGAGACACAGATGTCAGAGAACAAAAAATCCCCAGAGAGAGGAGGGCAAAAATCTGCTCATTTCTCAGCTTTACGCTGTGAAACACAGTTCGTGAGAGCTCAAGTGTCTAATTGGCTCTGTGTATTAACATCATTACACACTTTTGCCCTCCATCCCTGGACATCTGCTGTGAGAATTATAACCATAGGTGTGCAGATGGGATGAGACTGAATGATTGTCAAGCTTATTTTTTTTCCAGTGTTTATATTTTTCCTTTTACACTTTGCTGTTACTATTTTAAGTAACCAAGGTCAAATGTTCCACTATGTTCACAACTTGGCATCATTTTTTATACCCAGATTACGCAACCATGTTGTTTGTTGTATAGTCCACAGTTGGAAAGCGAGTGTAAATTTTATATTGTGTCCAACACACATCTTACAAATATGCATTGACATCACTTGTTCTCATCTCAGACAGCCTTGTGAGACAAAATAGAACCAAATGAGACAAAATAGAACATCTAACAATGGAAAATTGACCTCACTGCATGATCTTTGGGAAGATGACGATAAGGAGACTCTTCTTGAGAGAGTGATTTTGTTTTAATGGGATGAAGTCATCTG
The DNA here is from genome assembly GCA_026937815.1 of Etheostoma perlongum. Classification (NCBI taxonomy): domain Eukaryota; kingdom Metazoa; phylum Chordata; class Actinopteri; order Perciformes; family Percidae; genus Etheostoma; species Etheostoma perlongum. The sequence goes on from CM049386.1 coordinate 13,526,430, forward strand.
GTAGATTGTTGGATTTTTTTTTTCTGATTTCTTTCAAATCATTTGGTTCAAAAATGCTAATGTACAACATAACATAACAGTCCTTTAGCAGAGAGTGATGTCTAAAATAAATCTATTTTTTTCTCATCACATATCTCAGTTTTAGTATCCCAATGCTGACTAATGAATGCATGGTGCCTCAGTGTTAATTTCAAAACAGGTATGCTAATATCCATTCCTCAAAAGACCTACTAACTGCTCAAGTGTGTACAATAATTACACTTTGTCATTCTTTTTGTGCAATCATTTTTGTCCTTGTTGGCTCTTTTCATTAATTTGCTTTATTGGGAGTCTGTCTTTATCCAGAGTCTTTAAGTTTTATGTATGAAAATGTAAAGTTAGCTACACTTTGGATATGCAAAACTAGACTAAGCCAACTAGATTGAGTTTTTGTGTTTAACATAATTTGTCCATTAATGCTTGTGAAATATGTAAGGGTGTTTTTTTGAAAACGATGTTAGAAAAGCTCAAACGGGTATTCTTATACAGTATAGGGAATATTAATAAAACGGCTTATCATGCCCGAAATTATATGTTGTGACGAAGTTTGCGCATGAGACGCGTATGACACGCGATAGCGCAAAAAAAAAAAAACTGTGCTGTTATCCAAAGTTAGTGAAGCCCCCCGTGAAGCGTCACAGTGACCGCCTGGCTGCCAGATCAGGCTGCTGCACTTCTCATTCACTGTAACAACTCGATCAGGTGGCTGCTGATTGGTCTTCATCCCCTCGGACTGACTGTACAGTGATGGTCGAGTGTTGATGAGGATTAAAGAGTGGGGTCCAACTGGCTGATGCTGAACACCTGCACGTGGCGAAGGACTGCCTTGTTTTCCTTTTCTCAACCTGCAGCCAGCAGCAACAGCTTCGCTCCGCCTGTCAAGCGCCAGAAAGCGAACGATGAGCTCTTCTCTGCCCAAAAGCGAGTCCACTACTTCTCTGCTGAAACCATCGGGGCTCAATCGCAGGACTGCGCACTCGAGTAGCGGTCCACATAATCACCGGAGCCTCCGCGCTCACCATCATTCCACCGGAGCTGGAGGCAGCGATGATGCAGACTGGACGGAGGACTGTGAAACGAGTGTGCGGAGACCTCTCTGTCAACCAAGACATGCCGAGCCACGAAATGTAGGTGATCATCGGATGCAGAAGAGCCACTCTCACCGGCAGCCGAGCCTCCCGGATGATAGTTTCGCTCAGGAGGATGTGAGACACGGGACGAGTCGGCACCAGAAAGAGCGCAGCAAGTCCACCAGGTCCAAACACTCCCATCATCATCACCACGGCTCCTCCCGAGGTGAGCTGCTTCCTGCAGCGCATCACCAGAGCGGCTCCCTGCAAGACAGGAGGATGTCTCCAACTCCATCTTATCCAAAACAACCGGACGATGCGGCTTTCTTCTTCGAGCCCAGGGAGAGAGTCATCACCGGGTCATCCTCCAGCCTCAGCTCTGATCCACCTGCGACCAGCGTACCTGTCAAGCCCGCATCCAGCCGAACATCCAAAAGACTGAGCGTAGCTGAGTGTGACTCTAGTCTCCATCCCATTGTGAAGTCAGTCTTTGGGCAGGTAAGAGGGCATGGAGGTAATTCAACTTTTGAAACAAGTTTTTCAGAGAATGTAACTTGATTTTCTTTTGTTGAAATGCAACAAAAAAGTCTAGTTTAAACACACTTTTGCTCGCTGATACTGTAACACAATGGAAAGGGGGCCCAATTTAAATTTGTCAAGTAAATGATTCATCAGCAGCATCATGAATCAAGAATCATCCAGACTCAGCATTTGGTGGCAACTGGCACAGCATGTCAGTAATCGGTTATAGCTTAATTTAACGTCAATGCAAAGACTTTTGTCTTGTTTTAAATGCATATTACAAGTTATTATTATTATTATTATTTAGTTCACATACAGTACACTGACTCAGTGTACTGTATGTACTCAGATGGCCAAATCAGTTCCTCTGTAAAAAAAAAAAAGAAGACAAGGTTTTTTCATAACACATAGCTTGGAAAATTTGTGAAAGGCAAATCAAAGATAGTCAAAAACACCTGGGGGTACAATTGGACCCATAGGTGGGAAAAAATAATTCATATCAAATCTTCACTCTATTCCCAATATAAGAGAGACCAGGTGTATTCATCTCAGTGGTTTATTCTCAATCAACATTATGTCTATATTTAAAAAACAAAGTGAAAGTTGGATATTTTACTCATTTATTGCTACATTTACTGTAGCTGTGGCTGCTTAATAAAAGTGTATAACAGCTGCAGAGCCTATTGGTCAGCAGCAGATGGAGGTTCAGATGCAGGTGAAACTGGAAGCCATGTCTGTGTTGGACCTCCAGTCCCCCACCATGTGAGCAGATTAAAAATGGATGCACGTATTCAGTCCAAATCTGGCTCCTGTATGTATCTGGTATCCATCAGTGTCATGACAGGGGGCTGCAGTCTGTCATGCATCCCAATATGAATACAACCACTTTCTTTGTGCCTGTCACCTGAGCAACAGCAGGGCGATCAATTTTCCTGCTGTGCGGAAAAATTTTCATTGATGAGAGCTTGTCACTCAGGCATACACACACACACACACACACAGGTAAGTGAACCCTTTGGATATTGATTTTACAAAAATCTGATCAAATGTAAACATAATTCACCTAAAAAACAAATTCTGACACTGTGGTGAGAAAGGACAGCAAATAAAGGATGTATCTCTTCTTCCTTCCATCACCTGCTCACCTACTAACACATCTGCACGTCTCCTGTGACACGCCGTACAGTTGTGCAGTACAGCAGGCTGTCTATTCCCTCCCATCTTTTTTCTTGTCTCATTTAAATCCTTCTCTCTGCGTTGATGATAAAAAAGCTCAAGAGGAGACAATTACCTACCCGAACACTAATGTGTTCCAGAAATAACTCCTTTCAATCCAGGCCAGAGCTTCAATCAGTCTTAGGGGTTCCAGTGAAGCGAAATCCATGCAGCGGTGTGCTAAATAAAGTCTCTGGAGCTGCTGACGTGTGTGGAAATAGCAGATGTTTTGAAGTTTCCATCAGACCTATAAGTCTCTTATATTTTCACCTGAAATTCTTGGAGTTTTGGGGGAACCGTGACCTATTCTTTTGTAATAGTGTTATTGTAGCCTATATTTAAGTCGTGTTGGCCACCTGCAGCTCTGAAAGTTTTTTTTTGGTGAGCAAAATGTGAACTATAGATGGAACAAATAACAGGATTAACTCATTAAAAACATTGCATCAAAAAGTGGACCTACTCAGCAATGGTGAATATACATTTTCTAACTGAATCATCAACTTTTTAAAGAGCATTTGTGACACATTTGTTTTCCGCGATCTCACCGTAAAGTTAAGTCAACAGAGTTGATGGCACTCAGTTGCACTCACTGTTTGTGTGAAAGTGAGAGCAAGAAAGGGTGAAGATGTATGTGTGAAAATGAAAAGAAAGAAAATGACAGAGACAGGTTTTTTTGCACCTTCTCAGCATCTTACCCAAGCTGTTTAATTTTAATGACCAAGCAGTCATAATAACATGCCTTTGATGCTCCTTGAATAGATGTGGCATTGAACGGAGAATGCAGGGTGAAATATTACACCCGACAACTTCTTTCATTTCAGATTTTCTTACATAACATCAAGATCTGCATACAATCCCAGCAGAACTCATGCACTGCCAGTGGAAGAAGCTAAAAATAACCCATCAAGACCTGATTACGAGAGACTGGAGGAGGGCAGAGTGTTTGGTTTTTGTTTGTCTTGAAAAAAATATCCAAATCGACTGGCAAACATGCTACCTGACCAGCAAATAAAAATCAGGTTTACATCATGTTTTTTCCAAACTACCAATTTATAATCAACACTTTCATATTGCTAAAATCAATCATGATTAGAAGGCTAGTTTGGGGGTAGGAGTAAGGACAAATGTAAGATGTGGTTAGCTACTTTTGCAGATTGATGGTTATAGATAGGTTGTGATACAATGACCCATTAGATAAATCATAGTTTAACATGAACATGTTATATATTTATATCAGGCAAGGCACCATGGTTAACAAAACCCTCACTATTTCTGCACATTCAGGCTTTTAATCTATCGAGGTTACACCAGTCACCTTGATCAAGGAGTATGAGCAGTTTCTCTGTCCCAGTAGAAATTCTGTTTCTATTTTGAGATTTTTACAATCACCACATCCCTCAGCTTTTGTGACATTCAGTGACCTTGTTCTAAAAATAATAAAAAACGCTCTTTAAATCTCAAAATGCGGTAGAAACCTGTTATTGAAAGACGTCTAATTATCTAGTGCCAAGAGATTTATTATTGAGATGATTTCTTTTAAAATTTAAATATAAATACATTTAGATGAAATAATGTGTATTAACCAGCAGAGGGAGCACTTACTGTTTACACTAATAGGTCTGAACTCAAAGAGTGTGTGAGTGAGAGGGATTAACTGTGTGTGTGTGTGTGTGTGTGTGTGTGTGTGTGTGTGTGTGTGTGTGTGTGTGTGTGTGTCACATCAGTGAGACAGGAGAAGTGAAAGGGCAGGGAAAGAAAGAGAAGGAAGCGAGGCAATTGGATAAATCAGGAGGAGGACAAAGAATAAAATAGAAAGTGCTGGCAGACCTGATTGTTACACAAGACAAACTCATCAACTCTCAATTCCTTGCTCCCAGCTGACAGCTCTGAGGACAATGTAAGGAAAGGTCTTAAAACACAGATAAGCCCTTCACTTCCATGCCTGGCTTTCCTGTTACTCATCTCACATTCGCACACTCTGACATTTCCTGTCTGACATTCCCTTTCTTCTTCTTCTTCTTTGCTCTTAAAAAAATCTCACTCCCTCTTTGCCCTTGCTGGGGTCATACTGACTTTGATGATGTCTGAGGAGTGAAAAGAGACAGGAGGCAATGACAAAATGAGTAGTAAAGGAGAAAGAGCTGGGTGGAAATGAAAAGAAAGAGATGATTGTATTCAACCACAGCATATGCTTCCAGTATGTCTAGAGTATAGCAGGCTATTTTTAGACACAGATGGGTATTTTTATAGCCGTGCTGGCAAAAAAGGAGGTAGAATCACTCTTTGGTTGAATCCCTTTTTTGAGATGAGGATTAGGCAGTGAAATGTAAAAGCCTGCGCACACAGCTGCACGTGCTGCATTTGTAAGCACACGGGTGTTGATGTTAAATATTCATGGAGACCTAAGGCTGAAAGGGAAAATCAGTAAGAAACAGATGAGTGCGACAGAGGACAAGGGATAAATGAGTCAGTGGAGAAACAGCAGACGTGTAATAGACTGAAATAAGACGTATCAATATTTCCCCCCTGCTGACGCACTAGACTTTTAACCAGACTAATAATACTACTAATAATACTGTCTGAAATAACACAAAAATACCAGAATAACTTGCATGAAAGCTGATGATTTTAGCTGTTCTGATTTGAATGAATTAATCAGCCATGGGATAAAACTATGACATCTCAGCCAAGCACAAGCAGATGACGCATGTGTGCATTGTTTGTTTTTTCACTGCCTAGACGTTGTCTGATGACGACAAAAATACACGCACAAAACAATCTCATGGTCACTCTATTTAACCCTTTGTCTTATCATCAGAATGCACAGTGAAGTAAGCTCACTAGGCCATGAAATAGTTGTTTTAGATTGCAATAGATTTTATTCCACAGTTGCCGTATAATGGGAAAAGAACAATTGTCAGGTTAATGATAAACGCATGAGAGCCTCTTATTACATCCGTCCCTTCCTTCCCCTTCCTCCATCTCTCAGCTCATTTAACACACTTGATGGCAGTGGATGAAACAGGATTATATTGGACCTCAAAATCTCCATTAAAAAAGCAAAACCAAATATTAATATTTCCTCTTGGAATGTTCTTCCTGTGTAGTACATGCGTATTGATCTATTTAAATTGTGTTTACAATAAATATTTTGCAAAACTGGAAACTTTCCACAAATAATCCTTGAATACTCTGTACTCTGAATATCTCCTGAGATGTTAGTGAAATCTTTTTTTAAAGATATTTAAAGATATTTTGGGGCATTTTCAGCCTTTATCTTTGACAGGACAGCTGAAGAAAAAGGATAGAGAGGGGGAATGACATGCAGCAAAGGGCGGGGGTCAGACTCAAACCCACTTGGTCAAGGAGTAAACCTCTATATATGGACAGCTGCTCTACCAAGTGGGCTCTCTGGCCACGCATGTAAGTGAAATCTTGTCAGTATGTAGTGTGTAAGTAGTTATGTAAAGTGTGTGTGTGAGTGAGAAAAGGGTGAGGAAAAGGATACATCCAGAAAGTGACCAAGAAGAGGAAGAAATGGATCTCATGCCTGTGCACTGTATGGTCTGACATTATGAGAGCTGACGGCTCCTGTGTCTGACGTCTGATGTGTTCTGAAGTTCACAATGAGCCTCTGGTGAGAGGCTGGGTGAATCATCCGCAGAACAACACAGAGGAGCCGCAGATATTGAATAAGAGCAAGATCGGAAGCGACTTTGGCGTGAATGTGTTTATTAAAATAGCAGAGAATAGACAAGGTCGAACAGTAGAGGGAAATAGGAATGTTGATTAGTGATACCTCAGGAGTGAATGATGTGAAGTGAATTAAAGTGAATCTTTAGCTTGAGTTAAAGTAGCAATACTACAATGTATAAATACTCCAACTTGCTATTATCAGCAAAATGCACCTAAAGTAAAAATACTCAATATACAGAAGGGTTTATTTTAGTCTCATATTATTATTTACTTTATGTATGATACTATTTTGTAGTTATTTTTAGATAACATGGCTACAGTTTTAATGTTGGTCAAACTGCAGATAATTCTAACCACTTGTATATATCCTTCAGTACAATAAGATGAAAAGTACAGCATTTCTCTCTAAAATGTTGTAAAGTAGAACATGACATAACATGAAATGGAAATACTTTACAAGTACCTCTAAATATCTTTACATTGTTACTTTTCCCTGCTGGTTTTAGAGTCTTAGTGCCAACACTCAGTCATAGTACTTTACAAGAAGTGCGTGTGTGTGTTTGTGTGTGTGTGTGTTTTTGCATTTGCATTTGTATGTGTTGGTTTGCATCCTTGGTGGTTCCAAATCAATGTCAATTTTGCACATTTTGGTCTTGATCTCAATCCTTGCCCTTATGCTTAACATGACAATGTGATGCTTCAACATGTGTGTGTGTGTGTGTGTGAGAGAGAAAGAGAGAGGGGGAGAAATGTGGGAAAGCAGGGGGTGAAGAGAAAGCGTGTGTTATATTTTTAGCTCCACAGCCCCCCACATGCTTGTGTGTTTAATCGAGTGTGAGTGTGTGTGTGTGTGTGTGTGTGTGTGTGTGAGTGTATGTGTGTGTGTGTGTGTGTGTGTGTATGCTTGTTTGTGTGTGTTGGATTAGTCTCCAGCGTCTCGCTTAGGGGAAGGTAATATGCTTGTCCGAACGAGCTTCTTTTGTCACATTCGCATATATGGTTTAAAACTGTGAAGTGAGCGAGAGTAGGGAATAGAGCGAGGATAAAAAAAAGGGCAAGAGACAGACGGACGGACAGAGAGCAAGAGAGAGAAAGAGAGAGAGAGAGAGGGGGGGAGGGAGGAAAGATACTGTAGGAGAGAGGATGAAATGAATAAGCAATCTTACTTTTTCTACTCCTGGCGCTTGCATCTCGCTCTGATCACACGCATGCTTCCTTTCCCTCGCTTATCTTTGTTTTGTTCTGTTCTGTCCTTTGTCTTTGTTTACATATTTCCTCCTTTGTCTCAGCGTCCCTTCCTCTCGTACCTTCTGGCGTCCTTGCCTCTAGGTCCTCCCCGTGCACTCATCCATCCTCTCCCTCCTATACCTTCTCAACATCCTTTGATATCTTTGCTCCTCTCCCTGTCTTTTCCCAAATGTCCTCTTATATTAGTCAATGACCCACTGAGCCCTCTTTCCCTTTCTAATCACCCCTATTCCCATGCATGCCCGGAAACATATGCAATCACACATGCATACACGTACATACAGCCACACAAACACAGACACGGTTAGAGAGAAAACATAAAACAAAGAGGATTTTTCTTTACAATGGGCAACTCTGTAAAGTCGCTTAAAATTTTCACCAAGAAGGTAAGGTCCGCTTTGCTGTGGTGTCCTTGAATCCCCTGACTGTTGGTGCATGTTTGTCTCATGGTGTGTCCCCAACCTGACCAAAGGCTGTTTGACTGGACCTGTGCTGACTGACTGACTACTGTCTAACTATTCACTAACAGGCTCGCTTGCACCTGTGTTTTGTGTTGCTGGAGTCCAAGTGCATGGAAGAATAATAAGAGTTTTTTCAAGATAAAGCTTGTGTCTCATGCTGTAGTTTCTGTCAATGTTAGAAACTTACATTTTTTATAATTGATTAGGACTCATTCTGCATGTACTTTATGAATTGCGTTTAGTTTAGGGCAATATGCATCTTATCATATATCTTCTTATACTAGTTCACTCTGTGATCATTAGTGCATGGTTGCATTCCCTAGAAACCCATTTCAGCTCTTTTGACAGAGGTCAGCCAAGTTGATTGTTGACCAAACATTAGAGTCAGTCAAATTGCACAGTGATGCCACCTTACCAGCCAGCAGAAGATTTCTACCCTGTTGAACATGCACCTGTGGGATGTGGCTAGGCAGTGAAAATGTTGCAAACATGTGTGTTCTTTCAGATTCTATTAGATCAAATGTACCACTGGCATTAGCGCTTTTAGACGACAACATGAGTGCGCAATTAAAAGCCAACAAAGGAAGAACATTTAGAATGTTTTTTGTAAAGGCTCAAGAAGATAACCTTTGTTCGTACAACACATCTGCTGCCCTCATCGTGTCGTATGCTTGAAAAGACTTTCAGTGAAGCAGGCATATGGTTCCACAAATAGAATTTCCTTCATATCAGCAGCTGCACATCCTTGAGGAAGCAAAATATGACATGCAACTGTTGACGCCATCTGTGCACAACATCTTGGAGTGCTAGAGAAGTTCTTGCTTGACTTTGTTTGTTGGTTATATAACTGCAAGCGCGTGGCTTCATCATACTTTTTGGCACGATATACCCACAGACAGCCCTGCTCCATGCATCACTTGGTCCGATTACCCAGTGGGCATCCGTTCCTGTGGTGGGGTCTGTAGGAATGCGTGAACTGGCATTTAGACTGGCATAGTAACAGATGGAGTGTGAAGGTCATTTGTAGAAAATACAATGCGGTGTATATTTGCATGTAGTATATGCATGCATTTTAATTTTTCATTATGTATGCATGTAGATGTCTGTTTATTGGAAAAGCATTCATAGACGGGCACTAGCTCATGCCTGTGAGATGTAAAACAGCGGCAAAAATGGTCCCTTGGTAATTTGCTGTTACAGTGAGTCCACTCCACTCACTTTTAAGTGGATTTTCCTCTGCTGAGTTGGATGTTACACGGTGATAATTGAAGACTTGACCAGTATTATCATGTTTTATAAGCAAGAAGATATGCCCTGCCTTACAAAACCGTTTTTACTTTTTTGACATATGTTAGGTCCATTTTTTGTTATGTCATGAATGTGAAAATGAACTGCTACTTCCTCTGTCAGCTCTTGCCATTGAAAAGAAATAAGCAGAGAAATCAGGCCAATTACAAAAGCTGATCAGTCTGATGTCAAGTTGCCTGAGCTCATTACTTTTTATGAGCTTGCCCAATTGCGCTGGGTAAAGGATGCTGATAGCCGGGGTCTCATTGGCTAGCTGTTACCCAATCAGAGTCAATTAGTTTAGCTGGTTTAATATTAATGAGAACTGCCACAAGTCGAGCTGAGTCTTCTTGCAGGCTTTCTATACCACACTAGAACAGACACCTTGAAACAAGGTAACCAAGGTATTTGTCTACAAAAAATGTTACAGAGACCATGGTAGAACTTCAGACATTACCACAAAGTAATGAAATACGTATGGCAGGGCACCTTTAATGCAATAGCTAGTCACAGAGCATGAAAACAGTCCTTTTTATACTAGTCTGTTGTGTTGTGCGTGTAGCCTAACATAAGGCAGCTGCTCTATCTAATTTAAATATTAGTCAGAGCAATGGTTGCACCTTGTTTGGCTTTATTTAGAGGATGTTTTTTGTCCACATGGCGAGCAGTGATGCCTGTTTTAATTAACCTGTAGCTCTCTCTGTAATTGGGATGACTGCTGTGAGAACAAGTTTTTCCCCATGGTTGGATGGATAATGGGTGATTATAATGAAATGCTGGCTGACTTTTAGCCTCATCGCCTGGACAACACAATTATTTTGTTATGTGCACAAAAAAACAGAAAAAAGAAACTATCCTAGCATAAGACTTTTTGACTATAAATACGCTGTGTCATTAATCCTTTAAATTCCCTTGTACCTCCAGACACTGCACTACCACTATTACTACCAACATGTGCCAATAGTTGGAATCATAATACTTTTGGTTAAATATGTACTCATGTGGACTCGTTTATAATGATACTGTACTCCCCAAAGTCAGTGTTGAGATTTTGGATAACATAGTCGGATGGGGCAAGAAACATGAGTAGTCAGATAATCTAAACCATTTAATTTGGAGATAAAGCTGAAATGTTGATAATATTCCTTGCACAGGAAATCTGTGTGCACACAACCATGGTAATTACGTTAAATTTGCACTGGGATTTATGTTTACAACATGCAGTTTCTAATCTGGGGGTTTCTATAAAACTTCTTGGCCCGTCCAAGTGATGTTTCTGTTTTCCCAGATCTGAGCAAATCAGTTAATGTTATCATACTGTAACTGTTAGAAAGGATGCTCAAAACTAAGACCAAATTTAGTTATACACTATAATTATTCTTTAACTCTAGAGTGTGCAGTTGACTTCAATTTGTTATTGAAGAGCAGTTACGTGAGGCTGTCAGTGGGACATGAAAAGAGGAATTGCATTTTTGCTATGTAGTAAACACCACTATTAGCATTATCTATAACACATGATACAGAGGCTTGGTAGTGTTCTGTTGTGCAAGCCTGTGACTTGTATGACAGATTCATGGATGGCATCAGTTGCCCTTGTCATAACAAATTACAACCTCATCCCTCTGACTGAGGTGCTTTCCTTCATCATGACTGACCTAACTCCACACTTCTCTATGACGGACAGCCATATGTCCGTCATTCCCTTCATCCCACCTCCTTGTTGACTCCTTGCTGCCACAATCTGAGTCACGGTCTCTACCCCTATCTTTGCCCCTGCTCCCATGTCCGGCCCCCCCTTCCCGAATGCTGCTCCAGGACCAGAAGAAGAACTACAAAGCAGTGCAATGTGAGGAGGGGGGCTCTGGGGGGGCCTATCTTGAGCCACTAGTGGCCCTGGCCCAGAACGGAGCCACCATGCACAACGTACTGGGGCCTGCATGCATCTTTCTACGCAAGGGCTTCGCTGAGAACCGGCAGGCTGTACGTAAGTCCAGACAATATCATGTGCATGCATGCCAAGAGATTGGCTCACAACACAGTTCACACACAATAACATGAATTAATGTGTGTAGTAATCACCTCTCACTGTAACGTCGAAGATGGTATTTTCAGTCCTCAAGTCATCTTGATAGCGAGAATGCTGAATGCAAGGGTGTGCGTTTGTCTGTGTGTATATTTATGGACACCAATATTTATGCATTAGTCATAAGCATTGGTGGACATTTGCAGCAGCAGGGTGAAGGATTATTAGAGCTTGGTTATGGGGATGGCAGAAATGCTCCGTACGTTAAGATTATCTTGCTTCGTCTATTTCCTGGAGTGACAACACGAGTCAAGGTTTTGTTATTAAAGAAAACAGTGTTGTGAAGACTACTGCTGTTTTACTGACTGCTCTGATGACAAGCTCTCTCATGGCTTTTCGTAATGGATGCAAGAGTTGTGATTAAGTCATTTTAATTCAATGGACCGGCAAATAAAGAAAGTGTTACGTACTTTGTGTCTTTCTATTGTTTCTGCATCTCTATCTTATATTTTATCTTGTTTCTGCTATTTTACTTTTATTGCAACAGCTAATGTGTTATTTTTCCAACAGGGCGACACAAAGTGCCAAGAGTCTGCAGGTTTTCTGCATCAGCTGATCTCCCAGATAAGCTCTTCCTCTTTGGCTGGAGGAGACTCTTGGCACTCTGTGGCACATACCTGCAGTTACTTATTTTTATACAGTATCATATTGTGTGAGGATTGCTGTGTGCTGGCCTGATTTCAAAATGATCAGCAGTGTTTGGATTGTAACCTTGCACTGTGATCCTTCACAGGACCGAGAGCTGAGGCCCGAAGAAATGGATGGTAAGTCGCATTTCAGGAAAAATAAAGAATGTGAAAATATAACACGCATTTTCACAATTTTGTCAAGTAGTTTAAACATCTTTCTTTCATACCCTACTTCTTTGCTCTCAGAGTTGCGTGAGGCATTCAAGGAGTTTGACAAAGACAAAGATGGGTTCATTGGCTGTAAAGACCTGGGGAACTGCATGAGAACAATGGGCTACATGCCAACAGAGATGGAGCTAATAGAACTGAGCCAGCAGATCAACATGAATTGTAGAAAAACAGTGTCTGTGTGTATATGTCTACTATTATCCTTAAGAATTAATTGCATATCACTTCAGAAGGTTTAAGTTCAATATTTTACAGCCTCTATCAAAACAGCGCTTTGGCGTCAGCATCACTATTCTTCAGATCGGTTACAAATAAAGAAATCAGTCTTGTCATGTTTTTTCTCTAAGAATACCCACAAGGTTAACCCAACTTACTCTTTAAAATGTGTCCAACAGTGGGAGGACATGTTGACTTTGAGGACTTTGTTGAACTCATGGGGCCCAAACTTCTGGCTGAAACTGCAGACATGATTGGGGTGAAAGAACTGAGGGATGCATTCAAGGAGGTAAGGAAAGTCATTAGGGAAGCTCACCAAATAGTAAATTGAGTGTGATTACATCATTATGGTCAAAATAATTCACAATGGATTGAAATTGAGTTGGAACATCAGGGTAAACATTAATTCATATGTGTAGAGTTTATTTTAGAAGGGATTACGGGAATGGCAACCAAAGAGAAAAGAGAGTTTTGGTAATTAGGATTTTATTCTGATTAATGCTCTGTTCTGTTTTATTCATTTGTGTCTTTTCGCTCATTCTCAGTTTGATACTAATGGTGATGGCCAGATCAGCACAGCAGAACTTAGAGAAGCAATGAAAAAACTTTTAGGACAACAGGTAAAGAGCTGCTGTCTGTCCTTGTCTGTAGTTCTCTATCAATCATGGTGTCTGTCCGAGTCTTATCTGTTTATAAGTGTGTGTCTGTGTGTGTTGTTTGTGCCATGGACATTCACGCTTTCCCCACAAATTGACTGTTTCAGGTTGGACACAGAGACCTGGAGGACATCCTACGAGACATTGACCTTAACGGAGATGGACATGTAGACTTTGAAGGTAAAGAATCTGATGTAGTGTATTATATTGCTTTACAATTACATACATACAGCATACATACAGCATACACACTTCACTGCCTGGAACTCAAACATGCTTACATCATATCTTCACACATACTTCAAAGTAAAATCCCAGCATGTGTACTGATATTTCAATCCCATGCGGGGATGAGGCCAGCTCTGTAGGTCTGTCAGATTATCATCATATGAGATTATGGCACATCATAAATTACATTGCATACTGTACATGCTGTTCTAAGTAGAACATCTACACTTAAATCAACATTTCAAATTTTTCCTCCACATTCTATATGTAGAACATCAGAAATAATGTCCAAGCAACATTTGATTTAGCAAGATCAAAAAAGAAAGTGTGCTTTTGGGGTACTACAGAAGAATACATGTAGATCATGGTTAACATGATTGATGATATGACATGATTTTTGAGATTGGGTGTGTGACAGAAAAGAACCAAGCCATCCACCTACAGTAGAAATGTCTACAAATTGAAGGTCGCAAAACAATACACAAGCTTTAATCGAAATACTGAAAAAAGTGGTCTGGGATTGTTGCCACATGGCTCTCACAAACTGTTCCCCAGCTTGTCTAATAACAACGCTTTGTCATGGCATTGTTAGGCATCTGACACCGACTCACATGTGCTAACATGCACACACAGCCAAAACGGCTATCAAAACAGTGAAGCTCGGATTACAACACACACACATTACTCCACTGTTTCTTAAGTAATATTTAAGAGTAAATATTTTGTTTGCTGAAATATTAATGTTCTTACTGTCGAGTACAGCCCCTTTTAAGTAAAAATATAGCCACTAACGTTGTGTTATTCACATTTTTACATGTAAACATATTTGGCAGTGTCTTGATTAGGTTTATGACCTCGTCCATGGTTTACTGAGGGAAATATCTGCCTCTTTAGCTTCTAAATGCAAACTGTCAGTCAGTCTGTTGTTTAGAGCTAGGCAGTGTACAGTGAGGTTTCTAGAGCTTTTATTCACTGGAAACAAAAATTATGCTATGAGAGTGGTGTAAGTGAAGCAAAACAGTTTAAAGTTGCAAGTTGCAAAACAAAACACTAAGCTAAAAGATATTAAAATACTTGGAATAGTTGAGGTGGGGGTTAGCAGGTGCTCCACCCTACATCTCCACCAACACACAAATACCTCAAACGCAGAGGTACAAATCCTCAAACATGACTTGTATCCTGTATGTTAAGGAGCAGTTGCGCCCACTTGTGCAGCATCAAATATTTCATTGAAGTTTTTTTTAACTAAAGCTTTGTAAAACAATCTGTCCTTTTTAATTCCCAGAGTTTGTGCGGATGATGTCTCGATGAGTTCCCGGCAGAGAGTCGACATGTTAAAACATGGCATTGATTCTCTGTTGGTATGGGAGGAAAAGGAGAGAGACCAGCACAGAGTCCCGATGGAGCTTGAATTTCGGGACTGTCAACGAACAAGAAAACAAACATATCAAACCTGCCCTGAAACTGCCATGCTGAAGCACAAAGGCCAAGGACTACAGCCGGGAGCACCACTGTTAATTTATATGCTGCTGCTGTTTCTTAGAACATAAACAAAACCAACAGTTGCATTTATGACTATTACAAAATATACTTTAAAAAAGCACATTTTCCTTTAGTGATAACAACATTTCTAATGGGTAATGGGATGTTTGAGTTAGACTGTAGCAATTAAAAACTACTATCTTACTGTTCTCAACTACAGCATTATACAAGCAAACACCCTAACCAATACAGCACATTCCTCTTTAAAGCCGAGGACATCTTAAGCACAACTGTAATATGGCAATATGGAAATAATTTATGTGATTCTGTCAAAGCTGTGTGTTTGTGTTTTGTGCATACTGTTGTTTCTCTCAACGCCATACTGTTTAGTATGTCTCTTAAGACTACCCTGGTTAAGGCAAGCAAACATTTGTTTGGTAATTATGTGTTTTGTAGCACTGTTGCAGTTCTTCTGACTTTAATAACATCATTATGCCTATCTTACTGTGATATATATGTATATATATGAGATTTAGTGTGCATCGGAATCCTTTAAC
Organism: Etheostoma perlongum; assembly: GCA_026937815.1. NCBI lineage: Eukaryota > Metazoa > Chordata > Actinopteri > Perciformes > Percidae > Etheostoma > Etheostoma perlongum. The sequence continues at coordinate 13,542,047 of CM049386.1, forward strand.
TGCAAACATTCCTGAAGGAATTTCTTTTCAGTGAATCTTGACTACTGCAATAGGCCTTTTTAATTACATGTGTGTTTTATGAATTCTGAATATTACTCTGCATGAATATACAGAGTTTGACAGGTTATCTACAGTATACCTTTAACAGAGCGGTAAAAGAGTAATTCTGTTCACGCTCTCATTTTTATCAGAGAACTTGGATAAATGTACTTATTTGTTGGGCTTTTGTGAGTTTACCAAGTCTATGGAACAGTTCTGAAGTGATTTTCACTTTGGTGCAATATTTACATTTTTAACTTTAATACCTCAAGATGACTTGAACAATCAACCTCATCTATAAACTGCCTGCTCTAATACCAATTTATTTACCCTCTTATTGTCATTATATATATTTGTATAGAAGCAGCATTTGCTTTTTTATGGAAAAAAGCCAAAGAAAGTTTACAAGAATATTATTTGAGTCTTATTCAGTGTAATAAGTGTATGCAGTGTTTTTTTAGAAATATGATCCATTGGATTATATTTTTTCAAAATGGCTGCTTGAAATGCCCTTTGTGGTTCCTGGGGCTGCTAAATTATTGGTTGACTGTTTATAAATGGAGCGGGGTATTTGCATGAAGAAAGAAAGAAAAAAAGAAATCTTACTTTGTGATTTTACTTGTCTTAAGTGTGTGAAACTATGCATGCAAGAAACAACTGACATTTGTAGCAGAATATATATATATATATATATATATATATATATATATATATATATATATATATATACATATAAACAAATAAAGGTTTTTATTGGAACTTGAGCACAGAACCAATGTCTACAGAATTGAGTGTGTGTGTGTGTGTGTGTGTGTGTGTGTGTGTGTGTGTGTGTGTGTGTTCTCTCAACAATATATTACGACTCTTGTCTTTGTTTTTAAAGTTAGGGTTATGCTACAGAGAATTGGGCAAGGTAAATCTATGAAAATTAAGACCATGTGGGTTTAACTCCAACACAGCAGGTGAAAAATGAACAAAATTAGAAATCTTCTTTAGAAGATCAAAATAAAGTTGACCCTTGTATGACAATATTTGGATTGATAGAGACAATTAAACTCCTCAAATCCAGCAAAGTCTGTAGGCGAGACAAACTCAAGTCTGAGATGTGTTTCAAAAACCAAAATGAGCTTCATCAAACATTTAGTACACTTTAGCAAAAGGAATATTTTCTTTAAATGTGGAATTAAGCTCATAACACTAAATAAAGATAGGGACAAATACATTTCTGACATTTACAAAAATCAGTTTAAGCAGCACACTGTCTTCTGTAGTATTATAAACACAAAGGTCTTTCTCATTGACTAATTTTGATGAGCCAACTAGGCTTTTAGGTCATAATTCCCTCCCCTCCCCTAAATTGCATTTTTCATTGTGAATAAAATGTTTTTCATAGAGGATGAAACTTATAACAATGTAGGTTATGCAGTGACAACACGTGTAAAGGTTTGTTCAACTGATAAGAATAAGTAGTGAGCAGTGAGAGCCAATTCCCACAATAATATAAAGGCTATTATCATCATATGATACCACATTGCTTATTTTTGTTAGCAATTTTTAACCATAAGTTAGTATTGATGGATAGCCCACTACGCTGGTAATAATACGTCATCATAATAGTATTTTCTCATGTTGTCATTTTGCATTGTGAACCTATATTAAGCATGGAAGGGTCAGTACCATAGACTGCAGGCCAGTACATATACAGCTACATCATCAATACAGACGATCGCTTTGACATATGATTTTGGACCACTAGCATCAGACCAAACCATCAGATTAATGTAAATGTTCTTCCCACAGTGCGCAAGGCAATAAGGCAGTGACGGGGCATCATTGGCCACCTGATGCCATGACGACTCGACTCCATACAACTCTGTCTGCAGTTGTAGTTACAATGTTGCTAGCCTAGCCTGTAGAGCCAGCACAGTGTCAGATATCCCTGTACTTCAGCTTGGACTGTCCAGATGGATAACTACCTGGCCGTCTATCATCTCAATCCTCCTCCGGCACACGACTAGCGTTAAATCCGGAGGACGGTAAGAGCTGTTACCCAGTAACGTTAACACATTATTAGCCGTTAGCCTTGGGTCAAAAGTGAGCATTATTATCTTAGCAGCTCCCTTGAAAACTAACCATAGCATATCACCAACCAAACTTATCTAAACTGACATTAGTAGTCAAGAACGTACCCGGCAGAGTGAGTTATTGTGTCCCAGGGCGCTGTTGATGAAAATGTAAGCATGTGATTTGTTGTTAGTGTTATTTCAATTTGGTTAATAACGTTTACTAGCTAAATAAATAGCATTTTAGCGTTAACGTTAACTGTTTGTGATAAGTGACGATGTTTACAACGTAGCGTTGCTTGATATAGCTAGCTAGGTAAAGCTAGCTATGACCACTTACTACTATACTTAATTAAATCTGAATTACGTGCTTGTTGTCCCTACTGTAACCTTAGCCTAATCATTGTTATTTACACACACACGTGTTTTGTCCCATAAACTAGTCAGTTATCTACTTGTAATTGGTATTCCAGAATTAAGCTAACATAATAGCTGCCATTATTGGACATGTAGCTATGTTGCATACTCCGCTCTGAGTTTTTAGTCGTATTGCACATCATGCATGACACAAGCCATGGACAGCTGCATTCTTAAAGTTATTTTCATCATTTCATTTATAGACATTGACAATATTTCATATTTTAAACTACACAGAGTTTAATGCAAAATGCTACTGATACAAGTAAACTGAAGCTGTGGTTGTATAACTCAAAAATTACTTCTGATTTCTGACAGCTTGCATTAGAGTTATAATAATGTATACTTTATTTCAGTTATTCTACAATAAGGCAAAGGCAATAGCTGTTACATTGTAAAAAAGCTGGAATAACTCTTATGCATACTGTCACAAAAAAGTCAGTGAATTCACAAATGAAAAATATCACCCCTAATATGAGTCTTTTTCAATAATGGCCCTCAGTAACGTAAAGTTCCCCAATACAATAGTAGACCACTCAGATCTACCAACGCATTGTCCAGGGGATGAGTACCTAGGGCGATATTATATTAGTATTAAACTGTAGCCCCAGGATGCTTGACTATATCAGTAATATGTCAACATAATAACTATTATATAATTATTATATGATGACCAATCTTACATGTTGGCCATCAGCAAAGTAGTCATTTAAAGTCAATCATAATGTAGAACAAGTCACATATCTTAGTAGTATTTATGACTGATATTGATATTTTGTGCTGTCTTTGTCAAATGCAGACAATGAGTTAATGTACATTACAGCATCTGCTTTGGACATTGACTCTTCAAACGGACCAGAAGACTTGGCCTAAAGCTGTTGGTTTCGTCGTGGTGTGCAGCCTCTATGCTCTCTGTGTCTCTCTGGCTGTTGAGTAGCATGACTTGGTTTACATTTCCTGGTGACAACCTGCTGTGCAGATGTCTTGGCATCTCCATCACTGCCTGGTTGACTCTTCTGTTTGTCTTCATAATTGTGCCAGCTGTACTTGGAGTCTCTTTTGGTATCCGCAGACTCTACATGAGGACACTCCTCAAGATCTTTGAGGTGAGCTTGGTCTTTGGGATGCAAATATTATTCAAATTATACAAAATCAAAGTCCTTTGTATTGAAATGTTATTAAAAAAGGGTTTGGTGAACTTTTATTTATGTGCTTATTGTACAACATTTTGGAACAAATATTATAACTCTAAACTGCTGCAGTAATATATTAGAATCCTTTGAGATACAACATTAGTTTTTGCTCATAATAGTTATGTCAGTGGGTTATCTCAAAAACAAAAAAATGAATTCCCCATCGAATGGGACTCCTGGGTTCTACCAGCTCAGGGGATCTGATAGAGGCACAGGCCATGTTGCTGCCTCCCTTTTCTCAGGCATTTGGGTTTCGGGACAGACCCCAGGGAGGAACAAGCTTTTAGCCATGGGACTGCCATCTGAGGTGGTTAAGATACTGCATGGAGCTTAGACCTCTGGGATGAAGTTTATCTAGTGACATAGTTAGAGGATTTTTGAGATGTGGTACAGAAAACCTAAGGCAGTTCTCCTCACAAGCTCAGCCCCTGTGGTCCTACAGTTTCTGTAGGAGTTGTTAGAACTCCCCTTCTACCCTCAGGATTTTGTCACGATTAAAGATGAACAATTAGGGACATACCCGTTGTCTGAGCAGGATAGCAAACTGCTTTACAAATTCCCTGAATGATGCAGTACAGTTGAAGGCAGCTGTTACAAGGTGCTTGTCTTACTGTTGTTCTCTGGATAAGGCCCTGTTTGAGCCCCTGTAGCTGGTCAGTCTGTATTAGCTGTCAATCAAGACTGAAAGATTCTCTCTGCTTTGTCCAATCAGGTGTCTGACATTATGCCTAGCAAAAAGCAAAGTTACTAGAGTTACTCTGAGAGCTTAAAGATATTTTTTTTGTAGATTTTTTAGAACAGACCAATATACGCTGGTATTCCTCTGCCTTTATGTATGGTCAAATACTACCTGTGATATGGCAGCATCATGGCAATTGTGGCACATTGCCATTCTACTGACGTACATGGTATTATTGCTATTTAGGCTGTACCATCCGAATGGTTCTACTATCTTAATTTCGGTCTGGGCACCTCCTTTAGGTAATAGATGTGTGGTGTTCCGGGATGGAACAGGAAGCTTTGTGTCTGGCAGAAAGGCTTTTGTGGCCTATCTGCACTGCCAAATCAGCCCATGCAAGGCTGGTAAGCCTTCGGTAGTGTCAATCATCTAGACTTCTTGCAGCAGGCCTGAGAGTATTTTTTGGCGTAGGAGTGTGTGTATGTAGTGCACTTTACAATTTTAAATAGTTTGTTTTCCATGAGCTATAGCCCTGCTGGAATGCACATTGGTGTTTTATTTAGAGTACACATCAGGCAATCTGACCTGTTTATTCTTCAGTAAGTCAGACTAAGAATCGGGTTGAATGTTTCTGCAATTTTTCTGCATTGTTTTCTCAGCTGCAAGCTTCTCGGGAAAATATTTTCTCTGTGGCAGCGCTGTCTCTCTGTCTCTAAGGATCATGTTGCTTAATTTCATCACTCTGATCATGTCACATCCTATGCTGCTCATATCCTCTTTGAATTTCTAACCTTGAATGCAATTTGGAGGCTTGCAGTGTGTATTACTGCTTATCCACCTTCCTACAAAAGCTGCTAGTCAGCAGCAGTATATTGAATTAAGCCTTCTGTTTCCACTCTTACCCTGATTTTCCACTGGGCACGTCTGTTGGTTATCTTCCGTCCTCCGCCACACCTCATACCACACCAGGAGCGCCTCAGAAGCGGAGTGCAGATTATATTGTCTCTACACTTCACTTTACAAGTACTTTACAGAACAATCATGTGTTTATTAAGTATAGTTAGTAGTTAATAGTAGTATAGTTATTTTTGTATCTTTAGCAGAGCGGAGAGCCGCTTCACTCATGCTTCTGGGACACACCGTGGCGCAGCTGGTGGAAAATCAAGCATTGAATAGAATGGCTGTTATTGCTCGCGGGGGCTGCGGCGCATCCGGAACGCAGACGTGCCCAGTGGATAATAGGGGTAACTTTGCAGTATGTCAAACATTACAGCAAACAAATTAAATGTAGGCTAATGAAAATAATCCAGCTATCTGAATGTTGTATTCCTGAATTAGTGGGCAACCTCACGGATGGAGATGGGAGCAAAGGAAAAGAATCAGCAACTCCATAAACCATATAGCAATGGTAAATAAGTAACATTTCAAATATTTCTCAGTCATGAATGTTTTAATTTTTAATGTTTTTACCTGTATTATTTTGACCCTTAACTGAAATGCATGTCTTTCATGTTGTTGTTTCCATTGTAGGAATCATAGCCAAAGAATCACCGTCGTCTTTGCTGCAGGAGCTCCAGGACCTCCGAGGTTCTGCCAGCTGTCTGCGCTCAGAGCCGGAGTTTGAAATGGCAGACATCTTCTTCTTCTGCCGGAGAGGTGTGGAGAGCATCTTGGATGATGACGTAACCAAGCGCTTTTCGGCCCAGGATCTAGAGAGCTGGAACTTACTGACTCGAAGCAACTACAACTTCCGTCATATCAGTCTGAGACTCACTGTCCTGTGGGGCCTGGGAGTCCTCATCCGCTACGGCATCCTGCTGCCTCTAAGGTCAGAGCAGCACACAGGCAGGTTTTGTGTTTGAGGCGGTAAGATTCAACTCATTGTACAGGTTCAGTCTTGAGTCAAATATCATTTCTATTTTTCTGCAGGGTTACTCTGGCCATCACTGGCATTAGTCTGCTTGTAGTCCTGACTACTTTGGTGGGCTTTTTACCAAATAGAGAGTAAGTTTCCCCCAATTCTCATAACAGTTCAGGCATGCACATAAAGTCAGGTCCCTATTAAGAAAAATCAAAAGCAATATGACAGACTCATTGTTACCATGTTTAATGAACGAAAATGTAACCTTGAAGTGTACATCCTAAGGGGATTGGAGTAATTGTTGTGGCATCATGCTGCATGTCTTCAGGTTAAGGTTCTACCTGAGTGAGAAGGTTCATCTGATGTGTTTCCGCATCTGTGTGAGAGCTCTTACAGCAATCATCACCTATCATAACAGGTACACCATATTCTATATTCAGGAGCAATAGCAACTTCCTAAGAGACATTTTATGTGACTTAATTCATTCTAATTATCAGATTATTGACAAGTTAACAGTTTTTTGTAAATGTCTCCATTTCAAAGAACATAATGGCAAGCATTGAAGTGTGTATAGTGTACAGTCGCCTCTCACAAAGTTGTTCGTCTGTGTCAAACACACTCGTTTAATTTCAGAGAGAACAAACCAAAGAATGGCGGTATCTGTGTGTCCAATCACACAACACCCATTGATGTCATCATCTTGGCCAATGATGGCTGCTACTCTATGGTAGACAAGTTTGTGTGTGTGTTTCTGTATTCTGTGAGTGACTGTGGTTATTCGGTCTTCATAAGAATGAATGATTATTTTTTATGATAAACTATTTTTATGTAAACACAACACAAAACATACAATTTGCAACATTAACATCCCCCCCATTCGCCATCACCACCACCCAGACAAAAATGAAGAGAAGAAGCAGTGACCAAGAATGAATGATTGATTATTTAAAAAAAAAAATAGAGATATTGTTTTGAGCTGAAAGTGAGACTAACGTGTCTTTCAGGTTGGCCAGATACATGGAGGGTTGATGGGAATGATGCAGCGAGCCATGGTCAAATCCTCTGCTCACATCTGGTTTGAAAGATCAGAAGTCAAAGACAGACACCTAGTGGCCAAAAGGTAACAGTGCATCTTCTCAGTGTTTGCTTTGATTTTATGTCCAGTTGCATTATGGTCAGTCCCGTTGATGTGCAACCACGTATTTGGTTCACCTCTGTGTGTATTGAATTATAATACACAATACATTTTGTTCCCCCCTGCATATGTCTCATTGGGATTGAGTGTCAACTAACTTGACGTTGTGGTTAAAAAGATTGATTGTGGCTTAGTCACCTTTGTTATATTGTGACTTAAACATGACGTACAACACACATAATACACACATAATATACACATAATAGAAATGTGTTTTAGTCATGGGCAAAGGCCTCCTGACAAATAATACGTTGGTCAGTCAGACGGCAGCGCTGTGAGTATATTACATAAAACAGTCCGAATAATTATATCTCACTCATGCTTTTTAATTTCAGACTAAGCGAGCATGTTGCTGACAAAACCAAACAGCCCATCCTGATCTTCCCTGAGGGTGTGTATGATGACATAATTCTTACAAACACAAATGTAGAGCTCATAACATTTGGTGTGTAGTGTCGATAAGAGCTTCACACCTGTCTTCTACAGGTACTTGCATCAACAACACATCAGTGATGATGTTCAAAAAGGGCAGCTTTGAAATTGCCTGCACAGTCTATCCAGTTGCCATTAAGGTAGGAGCTTGTTTTCTGCTTATTTTGCTCTTACTTACACGCTTGATATGACTTTATGTCCATCTTGCAGTATGATCCACGGTTTGGCGATGCTTTCTGGAACAGCAGTAAGTTTGGCTTGGTGAATTATTTGCTGAGGATGATGAGCAGCTGGGCCATTGTCTGCAGCGTTTGGTACCTGCCGCCCATGAACAGAGAGGTGAAACTCTATGTCACAACCTTTCAAAGCAATATGGTGTATAATCAGAATCAGTGATAGAACTTTCTGATCATCCATTGTTTATTCTATCTACTGGAGTACTTTTTCCACCTTTCCTTGCCTGTTCTTTTTTATTGTCCTGGTGAAGGAAGGGGAGGATGCGATGCAGTTTGCCAACAGAGTGAAAGCAGCCATAGCTGCTCAAGGAGGATTAGTGGATCTCATTTGGTGAGTCATTATTAACAAAGTTTCCATTCAAATGTAGCGCACATTTTAATGAATTACCAGAAAATCTGCAGAAGATTATGTAAATGTACAGGTATGCACCTTTCCATCCACTACTGTTGTGTGAATATTAGGAGTTGGTTCATCAAGATAAGCAGCTGGTTTTGCTAAGTCTCCCATTAGATGCCGTTATACCATTGCAGAAGAAGAGGGTGCAACAAGATGACAGTACAGTAATTAGGAGAATGCCAGTCAAACCTCTAATGGTGGGGGAAAATTTAGAAAGAAAGTCTCAGAAGATTAGAAAAGTCAATTAGAAAGTAAGGTTTCCAGTGGCATGAAACACAAATGCAGATTCACAAAACACATTGTTATTGGCTTTTAGCTTTGATAGAAACAGAATTACACCCAGAAGGCAATTCATGGGGTCAATCTAAGTTGTTCCCTTCAGTTGTTTGTAGTAAGTGTTTGAAGTAAATAATGACACTGTGTTGAGTCTTTGTGTGATTTTCTTTTCCTTTCTCACCCGCGTGCTCTCAGGGATGGAGGGCTGAAACGAGCAAAAGTGAAAGACGCTTTTAAAGAAGAGCAGCAGAAACTTTACAGTAAAGTTCTTGTAAGGGAGCAGGATGAGGGGGAGCAAAGTGACAACACGCATTTAGAGGATGAAAATCCAACGGAGGATGAAAGCAATCAAGAGTCAACACAAGGACAATGAGGACACAGTGAATGTATGATTTTATAAATACAGACCCTTACATCTCATACAATGACATCTTACATAATGGTGATTGGGAATTATCAGAAATAGAAAGTTTTATTGATTATTACTGTAACTATAATTTTTCCTAGACTCTGAGGGAAACAAAAGTATTTAATCGTTTAGATTTTTTGTTGTTATTAGTGTAATATGTATGAATGTATGTATGTATGTTCAAATCATACAAACTATATATAGTTTGTATGATTTGAAATTAGGAGAAAGGTAACAGTACAAAAGCTTAAACCACTGTAAGACATAACAATTGTAATAGGTCTTTAACTAATTGTTCATAGATCAAAGTCCTATAGTGACATGAATTATCCTGCCATGTGTGTGTGTTGTATATCTGATTAAACACATTATCTTCTAAGAAAAAAACAACCTCTTTGTAAAAATTATTTTGGAGATTCTTTTAACAAGTGCACAGCCATTAAGAAAGCTGTGACTATTTTTAGTACCTAGTACTACAGTCGTTACATCACATTCAGACAGTGGCAGTGACTTGTGCGTCACCTCGCTAATTGGCTCAGGGCTCTATATCCGTCTTGGCCTTTAATATTTGCTAGGCACCAGGAAGCAATGGAAGTGAGATTAAAAAAATGCCTTATGCCTAATGTCTTATTATACAACGTGAGCCATGATAATATACAGTAGGTTTTACAATTTTTTGTCTCAGGTTGTTAGGAAAGTTTGTCTTTGAAGGATTTGAGATCTAAATTGATGCAAAGGAATAGAACTACAAACAGGTTCATTTAGTTTCCTTTGTTGACCAGCAGCAGTCAGTGTTCAGACATGAACCATCGTGCATATTGTGGCATACACTGACTTATTTTAAAAGTAAAACTGTCTACCAGTATGCGTTTTCCATACCCACCTAATCCTGTTTAGGCACGTGGGGATTGTTTATCCCAGCACACATTGAGGTACATGCAGGGAATCAACTCTGAGAAGGTGGCCAGTCCATCAATGGGCTAAAACAAACACATTCAAGGTATTTAAGAGCATTCAATCCATGTACAACCCTTATTACAACGCTTGTCATTTATCTTGTCCTCCATCCACATCACAGTTAGAGCAGATGTCTCAGGTTTTCAGACATAGATCAGAAAGATGTTAAAGTAGGAGTAGATAGATGGAACTGTGAATATTAATTATCACAGAATCTACTGATGTGCATGCATATGTCTTTAATGAAAAGACTAAACCCGATGAATAAAAACAGTCAATCAGTCATGTCCTCATTTAAAGGCAGCTGTGATGCTAATTAACTCTAGCAATTGTCAACATGGATCAGATGTGGCCTAGTGGCTCCAGTAAATGATTGGTGTGGTGTGAATGGGCCAAGCAGCGTTTCAAATTGGTTTCACGTAATCTGTTAATCTGGGGGAGTGTCTCGTTTTAACCAAGGACCCCTCTTGGGGTAACCACGCCCAATCAGCTGTTTCCTCAAGATCACCGAAGCTCACGGGGAAAAGAACTTTCCCTCGCGTCCGGTCAGTCTCACGGTGAACCCATGGTGCTCGACTTCGCCGCTTTTTGTTTTGGGATTTAATTTTTGTGCGGTGTTAGTCCAGCAACAAGTAGTGTCAGCATGTCTCTGGCGGATCTGCAGTGGTGTCCCACAAGCGTCCAGGTAACCGTCCTCCAAGCCAGAGGCCTGAGGATAAAGGGAAAAAGCGGCACCAACGATGCCTACGCGCTCATGCAGGTGGGCAAGGAGAAGTTTCAGACCGCGGTGGTGGAGAAGAGCGTGGCGCCGATGTGGAAGGAGGAGGCCGCTTTCGACCTGCGTGAAGGAGGCACGGAACGCTGCACGCTGCATGTCCAAGTCCTGCACCGGGCCCTGATGGGTCCGGACAAACTGCTGGGACAGGCTGTCATCAACCTGCTGCAACTCACTGAGGACAAAACCCGCAACAAAACCGAGTGAGTGCACACAACAGGATGTTAGGTCATTCATGATATGAAAAGCTAGATAAACGAAATAGATGGAATAAGAGATGTAAAAGGGCTGCAACGAACCATTATGTTTATATATATATATATATATATATATATATATATATATATATATATATATATATATATATATATATATAACCCACACTGAGATCGGTTTCTCCATTAATTGTGTGATCTATGTCAGCAAGTAGCCAAACTCCCCATCACAAGATCCCAGAATGTCCATTAGACATATCTTGTTTTGTTCACCCACCAGAACCCAAAGATATGTGGTTTATCAGAGACAAGACACAGAAATAATCACATAAACTGCGATTGCTGAAAAAAGTTGTGTAAATTAACTAATGACATTGAATAATAGTCTCACAGCCTCTCCTGAAGAAGTACCATTAACTCTCAATTTAAAGGAGGCCTCATTGAGCTTGTCCCCTGGTGGGATAACCCACTGGTTCAAAAGAAATTATCTTTTTTTTTTTTTTTTTTTTATAAAGTTTCTTTGAGCAATCAAACTTCTCTGCTGGTGACCCTGAAGACAGACATGTGTTGCTTATGTAAAAAAGTGTTTCTCCTTGAGAAAATAACCCTTATGATTACTGTATTTTCTGGAGCTTGAAACCACCCCAGTCGTCTGAATACGAGTCTTTATTCAGGCTATGCAGTATTTGGGCCAGATATTACTCTAAGCTATTCCCCTTTAGTTGCATGTAAATGATGACATCATGGGAGGTGAAATAAAGCCTTTAGTTACTTTGATTTTAATTTGCACCACAGGGGAACAACTCCTGCTTGCTGATTCATACTGCAGCAAAGTGCCATGATCACTATTAAATTCTTAATAGTTACAAACCATGTTTTTATTTTTTATAACTGTAATACAATCATGTATCGTCTGTGAAAACTGTAGATTAGTGTTGCCATATGAATATGTTTCCCATAAATTGTGCATTCAAAAAGACTTTGGAAGTTACTTCCCTCTGTGATATTTGCCACTTTTGAAAAAAAAATTGTCTTCCAGGTGAGGTATTTATACACACACACACAGCCTATGATCAGCATTACTTACTCAGGCAAAAGACGTGAGTCAAAGGATTCAGTCGTTTATTGACTGAACTTGTCAACAATGGACAGATTTCCCAGAATTCACCTCACTGTGCTCAATGAAGCACATTTTGTAATCAACTGCAGGGATTTGGTTGATTGGTTTTACAGGCCTGGCTGGTACTACTGTATGGTCTCACTAATATCGAATATACTTGCTCCTTTTAAGCAGAAAATATGCTCTTCAGTCTGTGAAAAAATGTTTTAACACTTTAATTCAAGATATCCAAAACCCGACAGCCATGTCTATAGTAAGAATGTACAATGTTTTGTTGTGCTAAGCAGTTTCTGAGTATTTAGTCCCCTGGCGTGTGACTGGTATTATACAGAAGCAGACTGCATACCAGGCTAAATGCACTAACCCTTCCTTCTCCAGGATTGTTTGATGTTTGGTTCTCTGTTTAGTTGATGTCTTGAATAATTGCCTGAGTTGTAATTTAATCCAGTGATGCTAGATTTTATGTTAATTTCTGCTCATATTTTGTTCATCATAAAACAATATGGATTTACTGTCTGTGCATACTATGGCAAACCTTTTATAAATCAGAGCAAAGAGTCAATCCGCTTAAATTAGAGCTGGTTTAAAATGCATTTTGTCACAACTTTTAATACTTTTCTGCCTGCTTCTCAGATTTGGCTGTCCAACTCTCTCAGCATGCTAGGCTGAACTTCACCTGGCCTTACTCTGCATGTTTAACCATACACAGTTTTGGGTTTTGTAGCATATCTTATTACATCTGCTCTTTTTTAGTGTGTCATCCAAAAAAATCTAATACTGGTTTGTCTCACTTGAGGACTGCTCAAAAGGACCCCAAAACTGTATTATATATTTTAAATTTTGTCTTCTTTTGTGAAATTGGCAAGCATGCTTAAGCTGGTTTAAGTACGGTAAATGCATAACTTGTTTTCTGTTCTTTTTGTGTTCCTCTGTGGGTTATGTGAATGCACCTTGACACTGAGGTTTGAATCCAGCTTCAGCCACACATTCCAGCCTGTTTTTTATCTGTGAAAAGCAAACAGTGATGGCAACAGTCTAGCAAGGTCAGTTTTTCTAAAACAAAATTCACTTGGTTTATGCCTGTGCTTTTTTTTAACCCGACATGCCTTCTGGGAACAGGCATATTTTAATCAACTACAAGGTCATTGTAACAGCCACATCAGTGAGGTTACTGACACGTTGAATAACATTTATTGCAGTGCCTCTATTAATCTGCTGCCAGGCCTGAGAGCACAGCTTCTGTCCAGAATTTTGTCATATGATAGCTCTTGACATAGCCTGTATTGTGATTTTTATTATGGTTAGAAAGTGAATTTCTTGTTGACTCGTTCCTTTTGTACAGGCTTTCATTATTTCCTTTCTGACTGATGGATGAGGTCTAATACAATGAGCCCTGGACAGTTTGGGTCCTTGGATGTTATCACTGTTATTTCTTTTTCTCACTCAGCTCTTCTCCCACTCACACAGCTGTGCTCTGTGATAAGAAAAACTTGAGCCACACAATGTCTTATCAGTAGTTGTGTGTGGACTGTTGAGTCCCCCATTATCCTCTTGTGGTTCTGTGTGTACAGCAGAGCAGAACACTTTCTACTATTAACAGGGGCGTGAGATTACCGAGTTTAATGGCATCATCATTATAATCCATGCACAACTGAAAGCCTCCTGCACACTTTTTACCCCAACCGATTAACGCCCAAACACTTGTGTAACTTCCCTTCTGTTTTAGCTGAACTAGCTTACTTCTTCTTTTTTCATGTTTGTTCCATGTGTCGGATCAGCAAAGTACAGTACTTCAAAGCTCAGGGTTGTGATTATACTGTGTATTTCAGTATAATATAGGACTATGTTCTCATAGTATTGTATACTATAGTATCAAGCAGTATAGTTCACTATGCTATAGGTGCTGTAAATTGTTTTTGTTAGTAAAGAAGACACACCAGTAGTATAATATAATACTATATACCTTAACACACTGCTATAACTGTATAGTACCCTAAAGCACACAGTACTTTATTGGAATTATATTAGTATTTGCCATACTGTGTGTACAATATTGTGCTATATGGTATACTAATACTTTTATATTGAATAGATGTTGAAAGGTAAGCAGTTGGGTGTTTGACTTTTAAAAATGGATCAAGGTGATTATAGTCTCCATTGAAGTGAAGCTGAAATATTAGTATAATTTGATATTAAAAGCTTCAGTTACCAGCTTAAAGAATACATAAACCTTTTGTAAAGAGGTTGAAATCAATTTTTTTTTTTAAATATTAACAGTAGATCACTATTTATAGTGATGAACCCACAGAATTACCACCTAACTCTGCAGTTCCCCTCAAATCTACAGAGTTTTAAAACATCTTTCAGCTCACTGTTTTGGTTTTGACGGTTGTACTTTCATCCTTTTCAGCCACACCAGGCAGCTGTTTTCCTGCAAAAAAAGCTCCAGAACCTTCTGTATGCTACAGTGTCACACACATAGACATTAGATGAAGTTAGTAGCTAGCTGATGAAGATAATGAAGCATTTAGCGGTTGATTAGCCAGATATTTCCTAAGGTGTTGGTAGAGATCAAAAACAGAGCTAAAAAGAGATTGCATAATAGACTGAAATTCACCAGAGTGGTCAGAATTGTAACTCCAAGTGAATGCTTATGTTCAATGTGTGCTGGATGTATAAAGGCATTGATTTGATAAAGTCAATTGTAATATGTCAGTGTTGTGTTCATAACTTGTTGCTGTTAGCTAATGCTCATTTAGGATCTTCATGTGTCGTGAAAAGGCTCAAGGTCTATAAATAATAACATTGATGTAATGTCTAGCCCTTCCGTTCAGCTACCATTTGCTAAGGTATTGTTATAGAGAGAATAACATATAACCGTTAATATTTTAAGAAGAAGATAATATCGAATCAATTTCGGATTCAGTACCACTGAGGAAAAAAATACTATTGGGACTATATCAGTTGCATCTCAGGGAGAAGTGTTGTGTTAGAAATGAAGGGGCGAAAGTACGGTTTATGGCATATAAACACAACACTATAGTTAGTTACTCAATCAATATTGAGTAATGATTTTAAAACCACATTTTGTTTACCAAAATCTCTTAATTTTAAACTTTCTCTTTGCACATTCAAAGCACAATTATTGTTCAGTTTTGGGTGCAGCTACAACACAGAAATATGCTCTTAACACACACACACACACACACACAGAAATGCACCTATGGCACCTCCTTTATTTCCTCATTTCCCCAGGAATCCAGATTTCAGTTGGAGTTGTTTGTTCAGTGATGAGCTGACCTCAGATTTCTGCCTGATGGGCACTTTTTTAATGCTGACTGTTCCTTTTTTGTTCTGTTCAAGTATCTTGCTTATTCTGAAACCCTTCTGTTACTGTTGGACCATGACGCAGAAGCAGTTGAAAGTTGACACAATGGGGCTCAGTGGATGTCTTACTGAGTTGGTTTAGGCTTTTTTACATGTCATTACAAGACTTACATTTTAAGTTGCTAGTTTGAGGTGGTAGCTAATGTTTCAGTTGGGTTCCTGTTAGGTGATGATGAGGTTTATAACAGATGGGTTTTCTGTTAACTTAACAAGAAGACAAGGCACCGTACGGTATTTATGGAATGGACTACTGGAAGAAAATAGGGAAAAGTCATTTCTTTTTATTCTTTGTTGAGGGGAGGGTCACCCAACATTTTTTTTAATCTGGGGGGGGGTGGTTACAAACTGCAACATTTCAAAGTGGCTTGATTTGTGCATACTTTTCCATGTAGCTCTCAGTCTCTGCCCCCCCCCAACGCTAGCAGATGGGTCTGACCCAACAAAAATTGCAACGTGACAGCAACACTACGTAACTTTTAATGCAAGCTGTAGTTCCAATGAGACAACTTGTAGGGGGACCGAAGCGGGAATATTTATAGTGTTGCTCTCATCTCCAATCCTATCTATAGAGCTTAACTAAGGAGTAACCTATTATTTGAAGTAATGCAGGAAGTGTGAATTTAGTTTCCATACTCCTGTTTCCACAACAATAATAGTGAGTAAATCTACTGAAATGGGCACCATAACAGTGGAGTGTGATGTTTAAGATGAGAAAGCAGAGGTTTGTCCCTATCATTTTTTTTTTTTTTTTAAACTTTTTAAGAGGCCGACTGGTCCATTAGATGTCTGCAGGCTTTGATGTCTGGAAATATGCGGTATGCACAAGGTTGAGCGTGACATGTGTCTCCAAGGCATAGTGGGTCACAAGCTATCGAAGAGCCTCTTAGGTATAAATATATGCTACAAGTCTAATCCTAGTACTTATTCTAATGATTTGATAAATGCTGCATGTCAAATATTGTTAAGTTTACACAGTAGAATGACTCCAAATGTTTCCACATTAGAGGCTGCCACAGGCGAACTTTCTCCCATGTTCAGTTTGCTTGTTGTGCTTAAACCCTTGCAGACTTTCCAAAAACATTCAAGTGGCGGCTGAGTCACTCTCTATTTGCTATGGGATGCATCATACTTTCCACAAAGAAACTGACGAGGACTAAACATTCATACTGTAAATTATGTCTGTTATTCCTTTAAGCCAATAGCCTGCTTTTATAAAGTGTTATGCTCATTGTTCAGCTGTGCACCCTGTAACTTTTCCGTTTTTTAAAGTTGATTGGTTCAATCTCACCACTTAAATAGAACCATTTTCAGTCGCAGCAGGAAGCTGTTTTCATGTAAAGAAATCACTTTATACTACCTGCTAGCAGCTAGTTGGTAGTGATCAAACAGTGCTAAAAGAGAGTGGATACTGGACTTACATTAAACCAGGTGGACTCAACTCAGAAATGAAGGGTAATGTTGCTCTGCATGTGTAAAAGTTTGTCACATCAACTTATGCTTAACTGTCCTCAAGTGGATAAACAAATCTGTTTTTGCTGGTCTAAGAATGTTTTTAATGTTGGAACACTGAAATCATAAGTTGGTGACAGATTTGGGGATTATGTATCTGGTAACATGTTTTCAAAAAATTTTCTTATAAGATGCCTCTCTTTAACAGATGGTTTAAGTTGCTGGACAAGACTGGCAAGGCAGACAAAGAGAGAGGAGAGGTGCTTGTGGACATCCAGTTCATGAGAAACAACATGACCGCCAGTATGTTTGACCTCTCCACTGCCGGCAAATCCAGATCTCGCCTGGGCAAGTTAAAGGACAAAGTGCGTGGCAAGAAAAGGGACTCTGATACTGCGTCTAACGTGGTGCCATCCTTCACCCAGGTTCTGACAGACAGCGAGGAGGAGGGAAAGCAGTATGCAGAGGAAGATGCTGACAAAGGAGAGAAAAAGAAGAAACCTAAGTCTTTGTTTTCTACCAAGTCTAACCTGCAGAGGAACATGTCTCAGTCAATGTCTGTTCTGCCTGCAAAGAACTCCTCACTGAGCGGCAGCCAGTCGTCTGGTCTAAATATGGATTCATCTGAAGGTTGGGAGCAACAGTTTTCAATGTACTTCAATATTTTGTCTATTTTCACTTGTCCTTTGTGTCATTACACGTATGTTAACTGTCCCATGTCCTTCCAGGCAAAAAGAAGTTCAAGTTCCTGATGCATAAACGCTCAGGCAGCTCAGACAGCAAAGATTCCTCCTCTGGTCACCAAAAACGTGGGGCTGCAGAACAGAGTAACGTCTGCATCAATGGCAGTCATGTATACTGTGAAGAGCAGCCGCCCCGGACGTCTCGCATTGGCTCCAACTTCAGTCTGGCCAGTTCAGGCCACGGATCCATGGAGGACGTCCCTGAAAGCTCCACATCTGTCGATTCACTGAGGGCAGCGAGACAATATTCACCATGGACGGAGGAGGAGGAGGAGGAAGGAGAGCTTATAAAAGAGGATGTAAGTGAACTAAGAAGGGTGGAAGGGGAAAGGATCAGGAGACAAGAAAAAGAGCTTGAAAGATTGGCTGAGGAGAAGAGACAAAGGGAAGAAGAAAAGAGGACTGAGGAAGAGAAAGTTAAAACGGAGGAACGGATTAAGAGGCAGGAGGAAGAAAGAGCTCAGGAAATGAGGAGGCAACAAAAGGAGAGGGTCAGGAGAGAAGAGAGTGAACGATTAGCAAAGGAAAAGAAGAGACTAGAGGAACAGGAAGAAGAAAAAGTTAGAAAGGAAGAAGAGGAGAGGATCAGGAGGGAGGAGAGGGTTGAGGAAGAGAGGAGGCAAGAGGAGCGTGAAGAAAAGAGGAGATTTGAGGAACAAAGAAGGCGAAGGGAGGAAGAGGAAAGGATTAGGATTGAGGAGGAAACGGCTCAGGAAGAGAGGAGACACAAGGAAGTGGAGAGAGCAAAGAGACAAGAAGAGGAGCGTAAATTAGCAGAGGAAAAGAGAAGACTTGAGGAAGAAGAGAGGATTGAAAAAGAGAGAGTGAGAAAGGAGGAAGAGGAGAGAATCAGGAGGGAGCTGGCGATGGCTGAGGAAAAAAGGAGACAAGAGGAGATGGAGAGAATCCAAAAAGAGGAGCGTGAAGAAAAAAGGAGGCTTGAAGAACAAGAAAGGAGGCGAAGGGAGGAAGAGGAAAGGATTAGGATTGAGGAGGAAATGGCTCAGGAAGAGAGGAGACAAAAGGAAGTGGAGAGAGCAAAGAGACAAGAAGAGGAGCGTAAATTAGCAGAGGAAAAGAGAAGACTTGAGGAAGAAGAGAGGATTGAAAAAGAGAGAGTGAGAAAGGAGGAAGAGGAGAGAATCAGGAGGGGAGCGATGGCTGAGGAAAAAAGGAGACAAGAGGAGATGGAGAGAATCCAAAAAGAGGAGCGTGAAGAAAAAAGGAGGCTTGAAGAACAAGAAAGGAGGCGAAGGGAGGAAGAGGAAAGGATTAGGATTGAGGAGGAAATGGCTCAGGAAGAGAGGAGACAAAAGGAAGTGGAGAGAGCAAAGAGACAAGAAGAGGAGCGTAAATTAACAGAGGAAAAGAGAAGAATGGAGGAAGAAGAGAGGATTGAAAAAGAGAGAGTGAGAAAGGAGGAAGAGGAGAAGATCAGGAGGGAGCTGGCGAAGGCTGAGAAAAAAAGGAGACAAGAAGAGATGGAGAGAATCCAAAAAGAGGAGCGTGAAGAAAAAAGGAGGCTTGAAGAACAAAGTAGGCGAAGGGAGGAAGAGGAAAGGATTAAGAAAGAGGATGAAGAGAAGGCTAGGAGGGAAAAGGAAGACTATGAGAGATTAGTAGAGAAAATGAAACTAGAGGAGGAAGAAAGGAAAAGGATTGAGGCAGAGAAGATGAGACAAGAGGAAAGGAAAAGGGTAGAGGAAGAGAGGAAGAAGAAAGAAGAGGAGACCGTTAAGAGACAAGAAGAGCATGAGAAGTCGGCAGAGATAAAGAGGTCCAAAGAACAAGAAAGGAGAAGAATTGAGGAAGAAAAAAGGGAGGAAGAGGAAAGGATTAGGATGAAGGCTAGACAAGAGGAAGAGGAGATTGCTAGAAAGAAAAAGGAAGAACATGAGAGAGTGGTCGAGGAAAAAAATGGACAAGAGGAACAAGAAAGGAGACGGATTGAGGAAGAGGAGAAGATTAAAAAGAAGGAAGAGGAGACGATAAGGATCAAGAAGGAAGCTGAAAAGGAGAGAACTGAAGAGGAGGCCAGGAAGCTGGAGGTAGAGAAGTTAATAAAGGAAGCAGAGAAACAGAAGGACAATCAAACTGCTGTGGCTGTGGAGAGCCCTGTAGGAATCCCTTCTAATCCATTTGATGAAAACCTTTCAAATAATCCCTTTGAAAAGATTCCCGACCCTCCCGCTGAACTCGCCAGCAACACAGCCAGAGTGTCAACGATCCAACAAAGGTTAGAATTTAAAACTTGCATTTCAAAACATATGAAAAAATTCACCATTATGTTACAATAGTTGGAACCTGTATAAAAATCCACCTGTGGGAAACTGAAGGTTGTGTTGTACAGTGGTGGAATGTAGCAAAGTACAAATACTTTTAAGTACATTTTTTTCACAAATCTGTACTTAAGTAGAATCAAAATTCCATACTTTTGACTTTTACTTTGTTACATTTTGCAGCAATTATCTATACTTTCTACGCCACTACACTTCTACAACATTCCATTACATTTTCGTTACGTTTTCTGATCAGTTATTATTTTACAGTAAAACGGGTTTAAACTAGATGGGAGTTCAGTAAACCTGCCTTAGTTATCATGAACAGAACAGGAAAGAGGTAGTGCCACTAAATTTGAATACCTGATGGAAATGATATAAAGTCCTTTCCATGTGCAGAAAGTGTTAACCTGACTGTAGTTCTGTTTTTCAGTCGGTTACAACACCGCAACACTTCATCTCAGCACTTCTCTTTTAAACGCAACCTAAAACTGACACATCATGAAAATTGCATAGCTTGGTGCTTGTTTGTGTATTAGAGGTTGCATTAGCATGTCACAGGACACATGGACACATGTTACAGCAGGACACATACACATGTGTGAGCAAGGATAAGTTGCTTATCATCGCACAGTCTCACCTCATGAAAGCATGTCTCATATGAACAGTGAGTGAAAATGACTTGAAACAATGGGTAATTATATGGTGAAGGTTGGTGGTAATTTCAGAGATTTTAGGATGAGATTTGATTGGTATTTTAAAAGATGTATTATATTACTTCATCTAACTATATTGCATTGCCTTAACAATACTGCTTTTTCAAAAGGAATATTCTTTGTCTCATTTTCAGCATCCTAGAAAAGTCTTTTGTCCTTCCCATGAGACTATTTTTAAATAACGCTTAATTTGTTCTGTGTCTCATATCCAGGGTTCAATCTGCTGCATCATTGGTGGGAAGCGAGCCCGTTTCCACTGATGAAAAGAATCTTATTAGTACTCAACGGGAGAGGCGGTTGGCTCCACAGCCTCCAGGAAGGAATCCAGCTGAGAGACAGGCTCAGGGGGAGCAGCATGAATCTACACCACATCTGGCACAAATTAACAAGAAAAGTAAAGACAAAGACATCAAAACTGTCAGCGTTCTCCCTCAGCGCTCGGTACAAATGATCGCTCCTCTGAGTATGTCTCCCAGAGATACAAAGTACACCCAGAGCTTGATGCCAAGTAGTTCCACTAAAAACACATCAAATGGGGCAAAACACAGTAAACGTCCTGCGCCGTCTAGACCTTGTTCTGTGGAAGAGCCGTCACCTGAACACAATACAGCATTGTCTTCTGATGGCAACATTTCCCATGAATGTGGCTCAGAGGCAAAACAATTCCCGATTGTTTATGGCTTAAATCCATTTGAAGACGATGAAGATGAAATTGTAGCCCAAGATGATGTAACAATTTCTGGTAATACTGGTTCAGTACAATGGCCTCCAGTCGTGTCACAAGCTGCTGATAAAGATGTTGCCTCTCAAGTAAAAATCAAATCCTCAAAGGCCCGCGCTCCCCCACTTCCTGTGACCAAACCTGATAACGGTGCATGTGACCCCAAGTCAGAGGCCATACGTCCTGTGCATGTCCAGGAGGCTCCACTACAGGAGTCCCAGCCTGTGGCAGTGCAGAGTGCTAGGGAGGAAGCAGGTGGCAAGAAGGAGGGGTCTCCTATTACTTCTCGCAGGTGAGAAAGTTCAGATCCTCTATAGAATATTTATACTCATCCATCTCTTCATATATTATAGATTACACACCACTAGCTCCCAATATCATGCCTTTCATAAAAGGAAAAAGATCCATTACACACATTTCTAACGTAGAGATGTCTATGAGTCATCCTTTCATTTATATTATTTATTATACTCACTCATTGCTTGTGTTGTGTTTCATGAGGTTGGTGAGGATGAAATGAAACTGTAGCTTTAATAAAAACTACCATAATCTTTTGATAAATAACGGGTTACTCTTTGATTGTCTAGAGAAATGATATAGCCCTGTAACTGACTCATACTTTGTTGTTGTAATTGCAGGCTTCAACCTGTGAAACCCCTTAATCCTGTGAAACAGCAGTCTGTTTCAGTCGTTCAAGGGGAAAATGATAACAAGTCCACTGGAATCCTGTGTCAAGTTCAGGAGAAAACAAAGGTATCTTTGTCTTTTTAACCAACAAATGTATGGTGATAAAATAATTTTCTGTCTCTAAATTAACCAAGGAAAGTGTGTTTTTAATATGCACATGCATATTCTTTGTGCACTCTCACAGGTAAAGGACACTGGGCTGAAAGGGCCCTACTCCCAGCTGACTCAGGAGGAACTTATCTCTCTGGTGCTCAAACAAGAAACCCAGCTGTCCGAGAAAGCCAAAAAGATATCTGAGCTGGAGCAGTACATTGACAACTTGCTTGTGCCGCGTCATAGAAGAGAAACCAAGTATTCTCATGTCCCTGAACGCTTTGAAGAAAGCTGCCTAGGTGGATTCTCAGCTGAGCCTTAATTTCTGTTGTACCTAATCAGTTCAGTCCCAGTGATCTGACATTACCACAACAGATGCTTTGAAATAGTTGTGGATTATAATATGGAAGGTAACTGGGGTAAAATAACTTGGGGATTATGTCAATTTTCAATCAAAAATGTTAAGTACAAAAGATTCTACATTTTTCTTAATATTTAGAACTATTTTTGACACTTTCCTACTGTCAACCTCTTTAGTGTATTTGTTATAACTATTTTCATGTTGAGCATTGAGCAAGTTTCTTTGATAAATGTTGCCAACATGTCAAACCTAATTGCTGTATTTAATGGTATTAAGAACTGCTTCTTGTCTATATCAAATATGAAAAAGCCTTATTTTAATGTTGAAACTATGCACTTGTTATGTCTTGCTCTTCTACTGAATGTCAGAGTTTACGTGATTGGACTAACCCCAAAAAGGCACTTTACTCGGCTTAAACTATTAACATGATGTACACTGAATTATTGTACTGTACTTAGTTATAAATATGCATAATAAAATTTATTTTTTGTTCTGATAAATGACATTTTGCCATTCTTGATCAATCAAGTCTAGCTCTCTTTGAAGTTTTTACAATATTGTGGATTAGTATGATGTGCTATTTGTAGTTTTCCTAGTTATATTCTCATTTTAACAATTCCTAATATCTTCCAAAATCACTAATGAGTGAGCTTTTTGCATTTACTAATTTAGTTTTATAGATTATCTAAAAGACATGCTTAGTTCAATAGCCATATTACCATGTCTAGTACAGTGAATTAAATGTTAAGGTTATAGTTTTATCCCCAGTAGGGACTTTTCTTGATTACTGGTGTACTGGATACCGGTAATCCATAGTATATTCAGGATCAGGCGGAACTATCGACGTCCAAACAGTTTGTATCTACCCGGACATATTTAACACGCCAGCGTGACAAAAACGTTCATCGGTCGTTGTTCAACAGTTGTTTACAATGTCTGTCTTAAACTGTGTATAGTTTCTCCATGCGTATGTCGAGCCCACCATTGGGTTCAGACTAACAACCTTTTCCATATTGTTAATTTTTAGAGGCCTTTCCGCTGTCCGCACGCGGGGGCAGTTTATTTGGAAGATGTCTCGTGCGAGTTTGAGCTGCCCGGGTTGCGGCTCCTCCAACATTGTAGACGATACTCTTTACTGCCAGAGCCAGCTGGTGTGTGTGGACTGCGGCTCTGTGGTGTCCGAAGGGGCTCTGGTCGCCGCCGATGACTACGTCGGAGGTTCAGGTATGAACAGGGAGACAGCTACGGAGTTCTCCCAAAAATACAAAACAGATATTCTCTCCCTTAACGTTAGCTCAGGATAGCCTCTTTTTAACTACTTTCCCATTGATTGTGTGATTTTAATTTGGAATTTTGTTTGTAGTGCTCACACTGAAAATTACATTTAATTCAAGAGCATCTAATCTCGTCACATGGGACCTTGATGCTTTGGTTTGTTTTTAACAACAAACTTTAAAATTGCCCTCCATTAATGCCATTAGATTAGCAAGCATTGGATACAATCAGGGGGGCTAAACGGTAAAGCCCGACAAACACTATCAGAGACATATCAATATTTTGAAGTTTTAAAAGATCAAATAATAGCTCCTCATACATCTCTCACTCAATTCATGTATCTCTCTAAAGTGTCTGTCAAAGGTAAAATGCCAAAATATTAATGTTTTTTAAATGTCATTTTTTCTGTTCTTTGATCATCATTAACATGCCCAGATTAACCCATCAGGGCCAGTTAGTAGTTAGTTGCTTAAACATACATTCATTTTAGGAATATGCACCATGTAAATTTTGACAAAGGGCTCTCTGGAAGGCCGGTAAAAATGCAGGACCCACCTTGAGGTCCTCTTTATTTGTGTTGATATATTGTGCTAGCATGTTACACATGCCAAACAAATGTGTAATAAATCAAGTTACCACAAGGCAACTGACCTTCAAGACCCCTGAGGGTTTGGAGCCCCAGAGCGATTGTCCACTTTGCTCGTTTGGCAATCCAACTGAGGGTCCGAAAAGCTCTGGGAAACATCAAAGCTCTGCTCTGCTTGTGGTAGCAATGAGTTGCCTACTGCTCTATATATTATGCAGTATTACTGCTTTGTGCTGTTGACACCTACAGCAGGTTTTTACAAAAAAATAGCATGGTGGTAGGTGAAAGTAGCATTGATATCTTTGCTATGCTAATCTCAACCCTCTGAAATTTCCTTTAAATGTTACCATTAGATCTAGTCTGTGTCTTGACTCTAAGTGCTTTTTACAGATGTCAGCTACAGCCGATCCACCGCTGTGGCCAAAAAGCCGTGTATGAACTTAATAAAAGGTGAGATCTTGGGAGGTTTTGATGGTGAGAGAGAGAGAGAGAGTGTTAAACAGTAGCTCTTCCATACATACAGGGGATCCAGCTGCTCTCCCATGCTCCTATGTCTTTGTTACATCTCTACAGGTATACAGCGTGTGAAAGCCATATGTCGGATTCTCAGGGTGAACAGTGAGATTGAGGATCTCTCGCAGACCTATTACAACCTGGCCTATCAGCATGAAAGTTTCATCAGAGTGAGCCTCCAGAAGAAAGAGGTTCTCGCTGGTTGCTGTGTGCTTGTATGCTGCAGACTGCTAAATTGGCCCGTAACCATGGGAACCATCAGCTGTCTGCTGGATGCCGACCCAATGGCGGTGGGAATGGTTTACCAAGAGATGGTCAAGATTCTCAACATTGAGCCTCCGATCATCAACGTCACAGAAGTGATGGAGGCCCACAGTCTGGAGTAAGTGAAGGATTCTGTTTGAGTGGAACACTTGGATAACTTTATTAGCAGCATGATAGTTAAACGGCCATTTGGGAAGAATATTTTTGTTTGCAATTAAGTTTTTATTTATGTTGAACAACAGATAAATGACAGCAAATTCTGACCAGTCCAAACATCAGCATCCATTCTCATTTTCCTCTGTTACACAGACAAATCTCTTCTTTTATTTTATGTTTTTATTTTTTTGAAGACTGGTAGTTAAGTTAAATGTTACAGTCTGTAGAGTTTTTATGACCCATGCCTACTATCCCCTTGATTCCTTTATACAAAGTAATTTAACTTTTATGTACAAAGATGGGGGATGATTCGTATTTGGTTAGTTTTGTTTATAAAAAATAAAAATCTATACTGTAAATCATGCGTAGGAAATGCTTTAAATGATACATTTTGAAGTTACTAAAAATGTTTTTCTTTTTTTCTGTCAGGTATAAAATAAGCTCACTTCAAGTTCCTGAACAATATGCCGAAAACTCAAAGGACTTGAGTAAGCGTGCCGTGGCCCTGGT
Organism: Etheostoma perlongum; assembly: GCA_026937815.1. Taxonomy (NCBI): domain Eukaryota; kingdom Metazoa; phylum Chordata; class Actinopteri; order Perciformes; family Percidae; genus Etheostoma; species Etheostoma perlongum. The sequence goes on from CM049386.1 coordinate 13,568,052, forward strand.
GGAGCTGGCAGCAGATTCCTGGATAGTGACCGGCCGTAAGCCCATCCCCATCATGATGGCTGCGATCTATCTGTCCTGGCAGTCCTTAAAACCCAACAAGCATCGCCTGAAATGCTCTCTGGAAAAATTCTGTCAGATTGCCAAAGTGAATAAGCACAGGCCTGCTTCCAAGAGAATAACTGAGATGAAGAAGGTGCTGTGTACGCTCGGTAAAGAGATACCTTGGGTCAGGGACGCGGTGACGCCAGATAATGTTGTTCGGCAGGTGGAGGATATTCTAAAGCACAGGTACGCCCTGCTTAGGAGGGCTCTCAGAACCCACGAGGAAGCTCTGATGGCAGCGTGTCAAGCCAGCAGTGAGGACTCCGTAAATGAGGAGACTACCCCCACCCAAATCTCTGAGCTTGTAGAGAAGAATCCAAATGCATCCTCTGTGGAACAATGTGAACTGAAGGCTGAAAGGGCCCTGCGACCAGGAGATGGAGATGATAATCCATGCACAGTGCCTGAGCTGCACACTGACATTCAGGAGAGCCAACATCCAACCCCAAACTGGGGGAAGAGTGTGCTGTTTGCTCCCCCATGTGTGACTCATCCCAAGAAGAAAAGGAGAGTGGAGCAGCCTGAGCTCAAGGATGTAACCGGTGACGAGGAAATCTCTGACACTGAAATTGACTCATACATCCGCACTCCTCGGGAAGCTCGAGAGTTTAGTCTGACACAGCAGCTGATTGAAGAGAGTGAGAAGTCATAACCGGACTATTCCAATAAAGATGCAGGTATTTTTAATTTCTCAAAGATTTGGTTCATTAAGGAGATTGATGAACACACCACATGATATGCAATCATTGAAAAGTGCAGTACAATGATCTCCTTTTAACAAACTGTGAAATGCTTTTCTTTTAAAGGAAATTCAAGAATAAATACAATTTTAGTTTTTGCACACCATCCACACCACATATGAAAGTGCCTGATACGAGAGATTTACCTGGTTCTCTACTCTGAGGACACTGCTTCCTCCCCCATCTGAGCTTGTAGCGCAGGATCCAAATGCGGTGGAACAATGTGAACTGAAGGCTGAACATCACACATCCTTTCTGTGTGATGCGGGGACATTTTGTTTCGCACATTAAGATGAACTTTCATTCAGATAGGCCTTTTTCACAGAGGACATATTGACATGTCACAGTAAGGAAAGCACAGATGTAAATGACTTTGTAATTACTGTTGGCTGAATTCCATTTAGCTGCTTCACTGTGTGTGTGTGTGTGGGCTTACTGGACATTTGAATAGGACAGAGCCATTGTTAATGTTAACACTGGTCTCTTCCTGCTGTTACTAATCAAGACGTCTGCTGGCAAAAAGGTCTATTTTGCCAATTGTCTTGTGAACACCAACCTGATTATTCTTACAGTTTGCAACTTGAAAAGGTTCAAATTCAGCCTCTGTATGTAAAGAACACAGAGGATAATACTTTGTATATACAGCTGACAGAACATGAATAGAAACAGAATTGTGCTTAGGGGAGAGCCGGGACAGTTGAAAAACTTTTTAATTAAACGTAATTTACAAAGCGGTCGTATCACACTGAAAGGTGATATTTTGTCACTAGCAACCTACACGTGTCATCTGTCAAATACAGCTGCATTTTCAGCTTTGAACAAAACCGTTGAGTTATTACCGCAAGAGTGGGACGTGCGTAATGTTTCATCTGTCCCTCCTGGACGGGACGAATGAAACAGCATGCGGGGACGAATGAAACATACAGTTTAAGCCATATAAACTTCCAACAACTTTAATATTTTACTGTATATGATGGATGGTACTTCCAAAAGGTGTTAATTTAGATAGATTGTTGCAGGGCTATGCGTCTTTGTGAATGTCTGTTAACAACTCATTGCCGTCATCCTGAAGCGCGTATGAAGCGGTTATTGAAATATCATGCACTGTGGATGATTATGCCATTTTTATAGCTAGAACAGTATGTTTTTCCATTTATATCATGTTTCTATTGTGGAAAATGTCGTTTCACTAGGTTTTTACGTGGGTTATACCACTGGACATAAAAATAACGCTCACCTGCCCGTCAGTCTCCATAGGATAACATGGGAAAACTCGACCCCCCCTACCTGGTGGGCTCAAATATATTTTCATCTTCCTAAAACTGCTTTTCCATGTCTCACCTCCATAAATAATTGTATAAACACAGATATTTGTGCATTTACTTAAAATCCATGGAGTTCCAGCCAGGTCGGGGACAGTTGAAACAACTGTTTCATCCCGTCCCGATATATAGACATATGACATTACAGCCTGTTTTGCTTCTCATGTAAACAAGCATGCAATACGAAAGTCTGGGATTGTGGAGAACACTAACTGGTCTACTGAATGAGCATGTAGTCAAACCTTTAAATGAAAAAAGTTTCAATCGTCCCGGCTCTCCCCTACTTGTGCCTAAATTTCACTGTGTGAACTACAATTTGTCATTCATCTGCAGGAAATGTACGTCATTGTTGGCAAGCACGCTGAAATGATATAAATTCTCACTTTGTTTCAATATCCTAAACGGCTCTATTGATATGCATAAAACACTTATGTCCTCCCCGTTATTCAATTAGTAAATTCAGTGGGGCAACTGCTCTCTGACCAAGTCTGATATAATTCAATTTCATCATGCAGACACACTGATCTGAAGCAAAGAGGTCATTCTCTCCATTTTTATTCACAATTTTCCACAATGTATGGTTAGGATAGGCTACAGATCAAATATACATATTTTGCATGTCACATCACAAATTATGTACACAATTTACAAACAGGTCTGTGGTTGTTATGACAGTACACCATATACAGTGTGCACCCAAAATCATTTAATAGAGTTTCTTCATACAAGCAAGTTTAGATGGGAAAAGAGCAAAAATAAAGGCACGTGTGTTTTACATCCACACCGTTGTGGAAGAGGTTTTTAAAATCATTTTGGTGACAGCACTTGAAAATTGGTTGACTTTGAGTAATCATTGCTGCAAAGATAAGTCTGTCCCTTCTGCCTGAGATACAAATATGCATACATAGAATACAGAATAGGTGACACAACAGCTATAATGCAAACTAAATAATGGAAGAGAAATGAAGAAAAATGAAAACAACCACATAAATCTGTGTTGCACATTTTGCTTAAAATCTCAACAAGCAATAGAAACAAGTACTAAGAACACAGAACAAACCACCACACTACACTGACTTATGTTTTTACATCCACTATACAATACTATCAAGATAGGTTTCGAATGAGTTATAATGTGAGGGTGCATAATTCATCAACTTAAGGCTTTAAGTATATTAAAGCCCTGGGAATGGTAATTAAATGTAATTTATTCCACATAAGGAGCACCAGTGCCCCGGTGGAAGAAATCGCATCGATATTGAACATTTCCAAACACAATTTGAACTGACAGTTTCATTTTGTATTCATATTGAATACAACCACATTTCATGCACAACGCTAGGTCATTTTATATTTTTATTCTTATTCATTTGTTAAAGAAAATGCTCATCTCGTCTGTATCCCAGGTTATTACTTTCCTATGACAAGTATATTTAATCATTCCTTCTGATCTGAGGATTAACATATGAACAACATATTACATGAAGTATTTTAGATACATAAATATTCATGTCTCCACAGTTCTCTCATGGCTTTCCGATGTTTTAATGGCACAATTTCACAATGTTGAATTAGCTACCAAGAGTAGTGAACGTCTTTTTTTTTTGTCTAACAAACTAATGGCTTGGTTTTAATGAGATCTGCTGCTGATAGTTATATATAACTATGTGTGAAATTGGCAGAATGACCTTAGTGTTCTGGGCACAGTCATGCTCCTGAGTGAATGAAACCCTTTCCTGAACTCTTCCTGGGAGATTACCAATAAATAGACCTTCATGCTGCCCAACAGATTTACCTTTCCTCAAAAGCCAGGCCACCCCTAGCCAATAGATTGTCTCAGACCTTCCTTGACAGCACAGTGGAAGAGGGTCTGGCTAGTCCACACAGCATTCCCGGGATGAGAGAAAAACGTTCTGTTTATTGGCATTTCTTTAAACCAATCCCAATCGTCATGGGAGGCGCTAAGCACCGGGCAGAGCCGAGGAACTTGTCTTGGTGGAACATGTGTACGTTCAAAAGTTGTTTTAGTCGTACAACAGAATGTTGGACAGATTGTCTAGCTAGCCATAGTCCTCATAAATCGACCAAATTGCCAACACAAAGAAAGCGGAAGGTAATGGTTATCTGGCTGAAAAGAGTGAAATATGGCAAAATTTCCAGTGGCAACAGAGCAATCCCAGAAGTGGAACATTGTGGATATAGACTATACACAACATGACTAATGGCTGGATTACCATAAATGGATTTTAGTGGTGGTCAGAGGATCAACTCCATTAGTTTGATACATCAAAGTTTCCACTTGTACAATAGTCAAGATGAATCACACTGAAATAATAACAAAGGATTCTCTTCAGATTTACAAGACCACACTGGCAGCACAGGGATTAACAGGCCCTCCAATGCGACGACGGCACTTGAACATCTTCCGTAACTCTGTGCGGAAGCGGTCGTGTAGCCAAGCATAGAGGAAGGGATTACAACAAGATGAGCTCATGGCACACAGGTGACACAGCAGTTGGATGAGTAAAAAGAAGCGCTTGTTAATGAGGTGAATGTCAATGTCTCGCAGCACATTGAATACATGAATAGGAAGCCAACACACTGCAAACGCAGACACCAAAAGTGCAACCAGGCGAAAGATCTTTCTCTTGCGAGCTTGTTGAGCTCCCGCCTGGCCTTTTGTCTTGTGGCCTGGTGCAACACACTTCTTTAGTTTGACAGTGATACAGAGATAAGAGACAAAGACAGCTGACAACGGCAGGACATACGTGACCAGCAGGGTACTGTATGCATAAGCACGTCGTTCTGTTTCTTTACCAAACCAGAATTCCTCACAAATGGTGAAGCCTTCCTCCTTGAACTCGACGTGGTAGGTGTGGCTGACTGCTGGAGCCACAAGCCCGCAGGACAGCAGCCAGATGCCGGTGAGGACAGAGGCACAGGTAGCCACAGAGGTACGCTTCTTCAGGGGGTGAACTGTTGCATAATATCTGCAATAAAAAAGTAATGTTTAATTAATGCTTGTGTAATCATGATCCAATAATTAAATGTTTTATCCTGACCTGACGGACAGTTTTTAATAAAGGTTCATGTCATTAACTTATGTGATTGCTTAATGTATAAATGTTAAATTAGTTAATTAACTCTAAAAGAGACTGCTTAGAGTCTTGGTGCAGTGCATTTTATGAACCTTTTCAAAAACAAAACTGATGATAATATTTATAGTAACCTTTATTTATATAGCACCTTTATTGGAACATATGTAGCCTACACATGTGTTTTACAATAACATGGCAAAGACTTGTACAAAGAAGAGCTTTGACCTGTGTTGTACTAAGTAATAAGAAAAAGAGGAACTTAAACTTATAAGATTAAGTAAAGGGTATGGATGATAAAACAGCAGTGACGCATTAATGTGTCATAGTGGGTTTTCAACTGGTGCTTGAAAGCCGCCATTTGTTGCTGTCTTGAACAGAGTGTGCAGATATCAGGGTTCCACTGGGGGGACGTGTCTTTGCAACACATACTGTACCTGATTGTTCTTTCTGTGCAAGAAGTATAAAGCTGGATAATTGGATTTTAGTCTGGTCCCATCTGGCCCATTCTGCAGCAAGCAGCCCAGATTATTATGGTTATTTGGTCTTTGTTTATTGATTCCCAATGGATTTACAATATTACTTTTACAAATTGTAGAAAAATAAATGGGAGTTTGACTCATGTAGCTATATCTATTGTTGAGAAATTCATGACATAACTGTAAATTAAAGTTTCTAATTTATGGATTTGTGACATAAGCTAACAAAAAACCTAATAATTGATTAATATTAATCCAGAGGAGTCTTTGTTACATCATGTATTAAATAATACAATAAGTCAGGATGAGTCATATTTTAGACATGAATTTATTTAGCGTAGTGAAATCCTTATTGTTACTAGTAAGTAAGCGCTCTTAATCAATCTATCTGCACATCTCAATTATTTTCTAAATGAGTATAAATGAAAAAATGATGATGGATTATGATTGAATTTTCTGGTTGCTTAATTTCTGGCTTGGCAATTACACTCTACTCATACTTAAAATATTGTGTAAAATGTGACATAAATTATATAGAGAGGGAATTCACTTCCATTTAGGATGGTCGCTTGAGGTCTAGAACAGTTTTTTAAGAGATTCTTGGCCAAAATGGCAGCACATGGCAAGTATGTTACACAAACCATCAAAAACATTAATCTACGAAGAGGAGTGACAAGAAGATGGACAAATAACATTTCAAAAATAATTTCAAAATGTCACGTGTGATCTGATGGGTAGAGAGTGCATTCAAGTTTTTTCTTAAAAAATGAGTCTCAAAAATTAAAATCTCCACCACTGATGTAGAAAAATAAAAGGAAAGATTAAAATAAAATAGAAGAGAATGGAAAACATTTGATTCTGCGGCAGTGTGTATTGATGTAAATGTGCATGTTGCAAATATGGATACTGTATTTATAATTTTTTATTTCATTTTGTTATTATTCAGAGGGTTTTATTTCCCATCTTTTGCACCCAGAAAATCAAGTGACGATAATTACCTCTTCTGAAGAGTCCATTTTCAAT